>JAVRXN010000009.1:65874851-66621101 GCA_033556935.1 Timema podura | reverse complement strand
CAAACAAAATATACCTATTTTATCAATTATATTTTCCTATTGATAAATGACGGCGCATTCTTTAAAAAAAACTTAAGTCACAGGCCATATTCTACAACATGGCAGGAAAAGCTTTAGTGTGTGTCTGTAAATGTCCATCCATTTAAACCTATCACGAGATTTAAAAAAATTTAGAACATAGAACCCCCAACCTCCTACAGAAGCCTTTCATTTGGGACCAATAGCCTTCGACGTTATTAGTACACGTTCCTGTAGTAGGATCCACAAATTTATTTTGGTGATTAACTCTATGGTGAATATAATATCGTGAAACGCTTCCAATGTCTTGAGTGATAAATACTCTTTCCAAATGTCAGTACAAATAATTGTGCCAGACAAGATGTGTTTTTCAATCAATGTACATAGTATAAAAAAGACAAACAAAAGTTAAAAGTTGACATATTTTCTATAAGATTTCACCTTCTTCATTTGCACTGTGTTTTCGGCGTGTTTAGACTTTTAACATTGTAAATTAAATTTAATATATAACCTAAGTAAATTTCAGAACCACGAAACAAAAATATCCCTGCATTTACACTTACAATTTCACAATCACGCAATGACGTACATATTCAAAGAGAATGTGATCACTAAACTTATATAATATACAGGACTTTCCCGAATTGTGTCATACCTATGCATACCGACCTGAAAAAAATAATGTTAATAGACCTCCTACATTACCGATAGTGGGGTAAAAGAAAACAAAACAAAAAAAGTTAAAAACCAGGACAATCGTGTGTCCTGTAGTGGTCTTTCGGGACACTGGAACTATCGTTTAAAAAAAAGTGACAATCCTCTAAAACTGGGATGTCTGGCAACCCTAGTATTGAATGACCTGTTGGGCTCATACAAAATTGCACCCCGACATGTTGAAATAGGCCTATCATAAATATCCAAAACCCAATGTTCAGGAACATATCTGCCCTTATTACTTTTCCTTTTTGCAATCAAAGACTCATCGATTTGTACAAACTCCCCTGGGCCACCAAACATAACACAGGCTGTTAACAAATCAGTAAAATTGAACAACCGAACCTCTATATGTATTATATAATCAATTTACCTACAACTCAATACTTGGCAACACCAAAAATCACAATATTATAATTTTTAATAACCAACAAAATTGATAAATGCACTCAATCATAAAATGTCCCATATGCATTAATGTCTCATCTCATGAACACTTTAACTTGTATTCTTTGAATAATTATGTTTTTTGCAAACATGCAATAGTTTTCTATAATGACCAAATTTAATATTTTTTCTGAGCGGACCCAACTCTTGCAAATGTGGCACAGTTTCATTTTGGTCTTGCTTAAATAAATCTTGAACATCGACTAACGACTTAACACAAAACATACTTACACAGCTTTCCATCACAACAAACTGAGCCAATTTAAACAGCTATGCCCAGATGCAAAAGAGAGATGACGTCATGTACCTACATACAGATCCAAATTAATATTCAAAATAATTATTGGGGTACTAACCTAACTTTCAAACCTTCGATAATGTATATAGGCCTAGCCTAGTTATTACAGTAACTACCCACTCGAGTCTAACCTAACCTTTTATGCATTATTAAATTTAAAATATTTAAACTAACCTTTCACGCACTAATACATTTAAAATTTACATTAATCTTTATCAAATAAGCAACTTAATTTCAATACGTCAAAATGACGTTTTCCACCGAAAACGATCATGAGTCACCGTTTACATTTAATTTAGCTAATTCATTGTTCTGTATAGGTTTTTTAAAATAAAAACCCTACTCTATAATTTTTGTAAATAAATTTTGGTTCAGTTAAAATTTGTTCAATTTGTCTTTCATTGTATACTACTTTGTCATCATTATCTGGCCATTTGAATTTTAATCCTTGTGCACAGCGAGAAAACTAAACTAGCAACCATCTTAGAGTTTTTTTCCTGAACTTAGCCAACAAAGTGACAGACTGATTGTTTCCCTTGATAAACAACCACAGCCAATCTATTAACTGTAACTGGTTTTTATTGTTGTTCCTCATCTGAGATATTGTCTAGGCATAAGTGTTGCGATGTTTCTGAAGATTCCTCATCATCTTCAGAAGAACAGTTTCTTGGAGGGCAATATTTTTATTGAGTGGGAACAATATCTGATATTTTCTTCATTCTTTGTTTTGATTCTTCTTCTTCTTTTAAAGCAATCTTCTCTTGTGTATTTGAAAATTCTTGATGTTACAGTTTTCCTTTTCACACTGTTGTTTTTCGAGGACTAACCTTAGAATCTGACCTTAATTGCTCTGGAGTTATTTCTGGGAAGGAATTACCTTCATCTTCATTCCCTACAGGAGGCAATAGCACTAGTTACAACATAACTAAATTAACCGGATATTCACCAGATGGCCCTGCAGTTGATTCTGTGTCAAGTGCTTTTATTGGATCTGGCTTGTCTGTCACTTCAGCTGTTAGAACATCCTAGTCTTGGAAAATGATTCGGTTAAAAGGAGCTATTCCAGTTGCACAAAACCTCGAGGTAATATTAGTTGGTGTAAAAGCCTGTGGGTTTGCCAATTCAATAAGATTACTGCGACCAACATAATATTATTTGACAGGGTTAATGAGTTTAAATATTTAGGACCAATTTTAACCAACAATAACGATAATAGATTTGAAATTAGGAAAATAATACAGCTGGGAAAGGCATGCTATTACTTGATCAGTAAGTTGTTAACACCTCTTCTGCTTTGAAGGAATATAAAACTCAGAGTATACAAAACAATAATCTAAAGGTGCAGTGGGGTAAGTGGATACCGTACTAGAATTTTAAAAGGTTGACTTTGAGCAACTGTAGCATATCACTGAGTCAAGTAAAAAAGCTGATATTTGTATATGTTGTAATTGGGTATATTCTTAGTGTATACTAAATTGGCAAAAATCAAAAGCCTGTAGTTTATGAAAACTTTTTTTTTGTAAAAGTCTACTTGTAGTACCCAGTTACTCCGTGGCCCGAGGCAAGTGGGTTACTGGCCTGTAAATCCTACATGATAGTACCTAAATAATAATGGGGCAAATGGGTATATAGTACTTATCTTCTGCTTCAAAATTCTTTTTGAATGGGTAAAAATGTTGATCCGTTCCTGAGATATGAACTTTGTTGCGGATGTCACCCTTCAGAGACAGAAAATTAAAAATCTTACTTTTTATATATATTATATAATTAATCACTTTCAGTAGTGTTTTGTCATGATTTACAATTTTGTATTTAGTAAATGTCACTCAAATATAAAAACACTCTTGAAAAATGTTGAAAAAGTAATTAAAAAATTCTCAGATTATCTAACTATACTTTGTGTTAACATTTATAAATTAAGAGTTGTAAAAATAAAAACCAAAAACTCATAAAAAAGAACAATAAAGTAATTTAACTTTCACAAGATTGCTAAGTTCACTGTTATTAAACTAGCTGTAACTTATTTACATGTAACCTATTCACAAATGTTTGATACTTTTTTAGTACAAGTTAGGATGAATCAAATTTGATGGGAAACATTAATTCTTCCCTTCTTCTAAGTTCTGGCTCAGGCAAAATTGCCCAAATCAGGGTGTCCAGCGAACTGGAAAACCTGGAAAACAGGGAAAAGTCATGGAATTTGCTTGGTCAGGGAAAAGTCATGGAAAAGTCAGGGAATTTGATTAAATTTCTGGAATTTTCACAAATTCACTAAAAAAACTAAAATTTTATTCACACTAGTCAAAATTACATTTTTCTACGATTTAATACATACCACAATCTCTTTTAACACATTTTAACATACTAATTTTAATTCTCAAAGTCAACATGGGATTTTTGTGTGTCATCCATCTTTCCATCCCTCTACTTCGCATCTGTATTTTTTAAACTGTATTTGTGCAAAGCACTATTTTAATGTTTCAATATGGTCTCACTGAAATCTAACTCGGATCGCTCTACCCAAGAGCCCATCACTTTAGGCTGTAACCCTTCATAGAGTGTCACAATTTCAGAGTGTGGATGTGTTTATAAATATTATCGCATCAAGTTGTGATCTTAATAAAATAGTGTTTGTAATATAGGGACTGGAAAAGTTGTAAATTGGCTCTGGAAAACCTGGAAAAGTCAGGGAATTTTAAAATATGGTTTGGCTGGACACCCTGAAAATGTCCTTGTCTTCTATTGTAGCCTCATCTTCTCTTTCTGGCCATACAAAGGAGGTGAACCATGGAGTTTCTTCTTTTTTCATAGTGAATCTTACTCTGAAAGATGGTCCATCAAATACTCCAGTTTTGACAATCTGTCCAACATAATGTATTTTACTATTCTTTAAATAGTATTGCACCAACACCTATTCTCCAACTTTTTTATTCTCTAGACCAGAGGTTCCCAATTTTTTTTGGCCATGGAACCCTAATTGATCATACTTTTTTTGGCGGAACCCCATTTTGATAATAACAAAAGTGATTGTACCTTGTAGTGTAGTTTGAATATTTTCACGTTTGACATGAAAAGAAAGAATAATTATAAATAGAAAATAATTATTGTAAGTATTATAAAACATTTATCGTACAAAAAAAAGTAACTATTTAATGTGAAGAATGAAATTTTTTCACATATTTACTTATAATAGCACTAATAGCGCTGTCTCGACAGGTGCACCGCCTCGCCACCCCGCTCCGGCCGCGCTGTTTGATACTAGATATACTTACAGCGGCGCGGCTCTGTTATGACTGTTTTCTACAAACGTTTTAGTTAATTCTCAGACAGAACTCGGAACCCCTTTGAACCTTCCACGGAACCCCAGGGTTCCGCGGAACACCTTTTGGGAAACGCTGCTCTAGACCACATAACAAAGTTTTTTCTTTATTATTTTCTGTCTCCTCCATTATCCTTCCGAGGCTTCCCCCATCACTTTCTGATTCAGATGAACTCAGTCCCATACTCTCACTGGAAGAGTCCAACATGATAATTCCTCCTCTTTTTCGCTTATTTGCATTTGATACAAATTTACTAAAGGAGTCTGCCATGGTCAGAGTTTTCCCATTCTATGTATTTTTTTTTATCGTTCTGTGATATATTTGTCATCTTCTGTAATTTCTGTGGGGTGTTCTGGGATTTCTTTGAACATTTTTCTTTATTCTCATTCATTTCTTGTAACACACCCTCTGTAGTAATTATTTATGGGGTGACCTGGTGGTCTAGGAGTAAGGTGTCGGACTTCTGTGCTAGGGGTCCGGGGCTCAATCCTTGGTCCCGGCACAGATTTATCTGATTGCCAAACCCTTCCTTCACCTCTGACAAGATGTGTATTAATCACAACTTGTGAATGTGAGGAATGCCAGGCCTCTACCGTGGTTCGGATCCCACGTTAAACTGTAGCTGTCCTCCATTTCATCTCACAATCACCCTACCATTGCACATTAGCGTAAGTGCGTATAACCCGAACGGGTAGTAAGACGCGGTGCTAATAATAATTATTATTATTATTTATGCACCAGTGGTTGCCCCTTTTTTTTTCCTTTCACTACATCTCTCTGCTGTTTTACGACCACTAACAGTAGTTCTTCAAACATAATTTTACTAGAAGAAACGACATTTCCAAGGATAGAATATGCCTTTGCTGTTTGTTTAGGTGCAATCTCATGTATTTGAGGAGGCTCAGCATGTGAAATTGCTGGTAGATCAGATGGTAAGTTTTCTTCGTTTATCAAGGCAGGTGTCATGTCCGGCAATTCTTCTTCCCCTGTTATGGCAAAATAATCATTTATGATTGCTGGTGAATCAGGTGTCATATCCGGTATGTTTACTTCGTCTGTCATAGCAGGAAGTTCATTTGGCTTAGCAGTTGCAAAAGCTTTTTGTTTGGTTTACTCCCATCGTTTTAGATCCAGTGGGTCATACTTTTCTCAGGGAATTACATTACGATTGAAAGGAACAATTCCTCCCTTTTCAAACCCTCTCACTATGTTTTCTTCTTTACATGTCTTTTAAATCTTACCAATGAACTCAGAAAACAACTTATTAAGGAGTTTTATCCCAAAGTGGGTTCTTAGCCAGGCAACTAACTTTTCATCCCACAAGTCTTTAAGAGGCTTGAAAACAATGGCTGCAATAAATGGCGGTAGTTTCAAGATGATAATCTGGTTCTCGATTGCCAATCTGATAGTTTGTTCATCCATATGAGTTGAGTGGCCATCATACACAAGTAGAACATGTCGCTTCTTCACTACATTTGGGATGAAACTGTTCTTAATGAAACTGAGGAAAATGTCAGCTTGAATCCACCCATTAAGTTAACTGACGCTGCATATATAGTCACTAAAACTTTTTTCAGCAGTAGGAATCCATTCATCGCAGATGAATTTTCCTTTGAAAATAACCAAAGAGGGTAACTTCTGACCTGATGCACTGACTCCAATGAGAACAGTTGTATTCTCTCTTCCTGGGCCACTATTAGTCCTAGCCGAGGATCATTTAATGCACCTACTACTTTGGTTTTCTTAGGATCTAAACAAAAAGATGTTTCATCCAGGCTATAGATACATTGAGGCTTGTTTTTAAGATCGTTGTTTTCAAGAATTTTTCCAAAAGATTGAAGTACTTATGTGTAATAAAAGGATCATTTGCCTTTTTCCCTACATATTCAACTACTTGTGGCTTCTTCACAGACAATCTCTTTCTCCTTTTGAATCCAAGGAACCAATCCTCACCAAGATACCATTCTTAAAATGGTTTTTAATCCCATTCTTTTCTACATATGTTCCAACCATTTGTAATAATTATTTTCTACATATGTTCCAACCATTTGTAATAATTCTTTTCTACTTAGGCCAACTCCCTACTTCTCCATAGTCTGTAGTGATTCCGATAGTTTCCTTTCTTGCTCTTCATTGATTATCGTACTCCTGCCTTGATGTTTACTTTTCAGTCCTCTTTTCCCTTTTAGGCGGTTATGCAAACTCATCACAGGTATATGAAATGTCTTATGAGCTCTATATGTTGTAATTATGCCTGCTTTGATTTCCTGGATAGCTGTTTTCAAGTCTTCTGGAGTGTACACTGAAGCACACTCACTTTTATGAATGTAATTCCGCACCATATTTATGTCTATGCTTTGGGTTTATAATTTGCAAAATCACTGATGTAGCATTACTAATTTATAACTAGGAACTATTTCTGGAATGTTCACAGAAACTACACTTAAAACTGTTTCATGTTTATTCTTAAATGTCAATTTTCAACCGATCTATTCAACAAATTAGACATTGGGGACATGTACCTGCAAACAACCACATAATACAAGAATTTATTAATAACAACAACAACCAAAGAGCTGCAGACCAACTGGAGTTTGGTACACAACCATTATATTTACTATAATGGTTTTGTACCAAGTTTATCCTGTTATTAAGTCCAATTTTAAACATAATTGTCTTTTCATGATGAATAGAAGTGAAAGTTTATAGTATTTCCGGGGTAATTGGGCATTAACACCCACTTACCTCGAGGGTGTAGCACCCACTTGCCCCGGTATGAAAAATCTCGGTGTAAGTGGGCGCTATGCGTCTACCTCGAAGATTAAAACCTTGTATTATTTCACAAATTTAAATGTCAAACTACAGTTGAAACAAAAGAAAAAACAAGCATATTTGCATATTTTTATCTCATCTCCAGCAGAACATATGATTTTTTACATTACATTACATTTACATACTTTGATTTCAAGGTAAAAAGCAGGGTTTTTAGAAAAAAAGATTTGTTTTCTATTGAATTGTTACAAAATGGGCCAAAAAATATTGGAACTTGTAGATAAATAAACTAACTACAATTTCCTGTTTGAATTTAATTTAAATATCTCTTACATTAATAATTATAGCGAACATACCCACTTGCCCCGGTTACCTACTTACCCCACTGCTCCTAGTGGTTCTCTATGGGTGTGAAACGCTGTCTCTTACCTTACATGATGAAAATAAACTTAGGAAGTTCTAAAAAAAGGGTGCTTAGGAAGATATTTGGTTAAAAAAGGGATGAGGTTACTGGGGAGGGGAGGGGGTTACATAGTTATGGGTTACATACCCTTTACTCATCACAAGAAATTGGTGAGATAGTCAAGTCTCATAGATTATGCTGGACAGGACAATCAGCATGAATGGGAGAATCTAGAACCATATTGATGGTATTGACTGGCAAAGCCAATAGGAAGTGAGGATTGGGAATACCTAGATGCAGATGAGAGGATAACATTAGAATGGACCTGAAAGAGATAGGGTGTAATGAGGTGGACTGGATAGAACTAGCTCAAGATAGGGATAGGGTGTAATGAGGTGGACTGGATAGAACTAGTTCAAGCTATGAATAGGTAGCATACTTTTGCAAGTGTAGCGATGGACTTTCGAGTTCCTAAGGCCATAGAGTACAGTAAATAATATTAGTTACCTGCCTTGGTGGCGTAGTTAGTTAACGCGCTAGTTTCGTGTTGAACTAGACTGCCAATGATGGGGAGATCTAGGTTTGAATCTTGCTCAGGTGAACTAGGGGTGGTTTTTCCTAAATGTTTTTCCACTCTCCCTCCACGAAAATGTGGGCTCACTTAATCTATATCCAACCTTCCCAAGTCCTAACTCATTAGAGTAATTAGTACTTAAGTGTATAACCAGAACTGGTAATAAGATGCGGTGTTAAGTATTATTATTATTACTATTAATATTAATATTAGTTAGATAAGAAATTGAAATATATTGTTGACTGCAAAAAAAAATGTATTTTAGAAAAGTTTCTTGCTACCAGAATCCTACTTTATTTATGTAGTTAACTAATGGTAAGTATTGAGTGGATACATCGATGTTTGAACATAACCATAATGTCCTAGTCATAACAGTTATGGTGTTTGATTCTGCGCTAGGCTGCAGCAGTTCCCCATGATGGAAAACAGAACTGGTCCACAGACCATCGAGTTTCTCACCAAGCGTGTGGTAGCTCTGGGAGCAGTGCAGCAGGGACAGTTCTTGGTGGATTGCGAAACATTCACATCTGTAGCTAACCTTGGTAAGTTTGTTCAATTCATTAACTTGTTAATATGCTGGACTATGGAACATTTAAATATAAACACAACACATTATATTGCCTTATGAGTAGTATTCATTAACCGCTCTTTAAGGCAAATCTACAAAACTGAGTAAATTAAATGTAACACAAATTATGTCTCGTATTATAATATTATTGGTTTTAAAAAAAAGTTAACCTACATTATTTTACTCTCAAGTGTGTCTTAGTCAAGTGTCTATAGATTCAACAACATAACTAGGACAATTATTGGGCCAATAATACTCCTGGTGGAAGTAAATTTCCTAAAATGCTCATGTAAGCCTAAAATTTTATTCTGATATTAAAATTTTTTAACTTGTACATTGTTTTATACTTTAATTGCTAGTTTTGAAAGTTTTCAAAATCTGTGAAATTTTTTCTTAGGTGTATAAGTTACTTATTTTTGGTCTTTTGGGTTTGATGACTTTGCTCCGTTGATGTTTATTTCAAATGCAAACTAATATTTTGAATTGTTTAGTGTTTGGAGACATTGCCTATGTTTATTTTGTGGTTGGTTCTGTTTAGATTGTTTGTTGAAATTGGTTATGTTTGGTGTTGGTTGTAATATTATGTTTAGTGATTATGTAATTAATGTGATTTTCAGCCCTACCTGTTAAGCCCGTTTAAGTAAACATTTAAATTTGGTATTCTATGTATTTCTTATGTTTAAATAATATAGCTAACTATTTTACACTGAAGGACTTTCTTATTACATATTTCTTTGCAGCCAATATCATATTGTTTTACTATATTATTTGTGTTATTTTATAGGTATTGCTAATATCTATTAAAAGTGACAGCTGCAGATAATATGACTTGATGTATGAATATATTAGGCAGGGCACTCACTAAGATGGCGCGCATGTGGTGTGGCGTCTGAATGGCGTGTGGTGTAGGTATAGCACGCATGTGGCTGTGACTTTCAAGTGGTGTTGATATGGCGTAAAGCCAATTGATGTGGCATCTTTGCCATCAACAAACCACACATGGCTACGGACATAAAATCATTATACATTCTGAATTGTCTTTAAATTTAAATTAAACATTATTGTTTCTTACCTCCTACTCCAATATATTTTGCAATCTTGCTCCATGCTCATTCCTGTAATTAATTTCGATGGTAATCATCGTTATTGATGTCATAAAGGCAGGATAAACTCTTCACCAGTTCCACAAACTTAATATTAAATTCTGGATAGTCCTGCATTGAAAAAACTCACAAACAAAATTCAGAACAAAACAAATGATTGTCCATTATTCAACTCCAGTACACTACTGAGCGATGGGCGTGTGGCGATCGCTATACAGCCGCCATACGAGTTTAAACATGTTGGAGCCTAGTGGCGGGTGCATGGCGCAGTGACACACGCCGCACCACTTCCGCGCCTCTCCAGTGGGCGCTATCCCATTAATTTACATGTGCTCGCCTCACACCACATACCATGCAGACACCACGCCTCCACCACACCACACGCTCGCCATCTCAGTGGGCCCTGCCTTAAAATGGTTTTAGTAACTTTAAAAACAGATGACTGTGCTTCCTACCAAAATTATAAGTTATAGTTTGAATTTTTAATTTATTCCTATTACCAAACAATAGACAACATTGTAAATGCTATAAAGGCTATAAAGGCCAAAAATAATTTCTTAAAAGAAAATGATTAAAAAAATTTAAATCAACAAATTCCTAGGTTGGCTACTGTATTGTTTAGAAAAATGATGCTCTTCTGTTTAATTTGGTAGTGTTTGTTTAGAGTATTTCAGAACAATAATTATTTTTGAGTTTCGTTATAAAAAAAAGTGTGTGTGTGTGTGTGTTGTGTGTGTATATATATATATATATATATATATATATATATATATACACACACACACACTTTTATATATATATATATATATATATATATATATATATATATATATATATTGTTTTGATCGTTTTAATACTATTGAATATGAACTGCTCTTGGCTCCTAATTAATTCTACTTTATTGTCAACAGCTAAATATTAATGAAACAACTTTATTCTTTAGATGTGAACATATTTTTTGCTGCATAACCCTCATTGGGTATGTTTTCTGATTTTATTTTAGGGCAAGTATGAAATGTGTCTTAACATAATCAAATAATATAACCTAAAGTTAAGAAAGAGTTCTAATATATTTTGATGTGTAAACAATTTTTATTGAAAAGTAATTAATTTGTTTCACTTTGTTTATGAGACAGGTGAGAGATAGGAAATTGAACTCTACAAACCTATTACCATACTGTAATCGTCGAACTAAACATTGTTGGCCAGTATAATTTGGTTTTCTTAAAAAAAATCTGTTGCCCTTTAAGCTACAACTTGTTGGCGCATTCACACATTCTCTTTTGTTTTTGACACTGAGCAACTTTAAAAGTAGACCTACTTTGGTGGCCGCATGGTCAAATGCGCTGCTCTCGTATTGGACTAGACTGCTGAAGACAGGGAGATTGGGGTTCAATCCTGGTTGGGTGCAATGAGGGTGGTTTTCCCTAAATGGTTTTCAACTCGCCTTCCATACAAATGCTGGTGCACTTCCTCTAAATTAAGCCTTCCTAATCCCTAACCCATTAGCATAATTAGAACACAAGTGTATAGCCCAAATGGGTAGTAAGACGCGGTGCTTAAAAAAACCTCTAAAAGTACAATGCCTCAACAAAGATGAGTATTAAATAAAGTTCTGAATTATTTTTGTTGCAAAACCATTGGTGCTTTCTGGGTTAACATACTTTAATGGATTAGTGAAGTTCAATGAGGTTTTACTGAAAAATCATTAGAATATAATTGATTGTTAGAGTAGAGTGATGTACCTTGGACCAGACTTAATAACTGTCGTCTATTGTAGTAACCATGTACCAAATCAATGTATTTAAAATTATAACAACTAAAGGCAAGCCATTGGGTTAGTAGTAAGATTAGGAAGTGTGATTTATGAACCAATTAAAAAAAGTTTACCGACCACCTCTATGGTCTAGAGGTCAGAGTTCCTGGCTGTGGATCCAAAAGTCCCAGGTTTGGTCCCTAGCACTTCCAGGATTTTTCTTTTAAGTAGTGGCTCTTGAAGAGGTTCAAACTCAGCCTTGTGAGTACAAATGAGGAGCTACTTGAATACATAACTAGCAGCTCCGGTCTAGAAAACTGATATTAATGGCCAGAAGGTTCGTTTTGCTGACCATATGACATATTCCATCCGCAAATGTTGGCATTATTATTGCTAACGATGGTGGCCGCTCGGTTGTTATGGCTCGTTTGGAGCCAGCTTAGAGTGATTTTTGTTTTGCAATGTTTAAACATCATCTGGAAACTAAACACAACTAGGTAAGTACTTTCTTTCTCTACAACAAAGTGTGCTCAATTTTCGGACCAGTATATTTACCTCTGACTGGTTTCTCTAAACATTTGCATGTAAAATAATTAGGAAATCTATTGCACACTATTTTTTTAAATCAAATGTGATTATATAGTAAGCTTTATATCATTACTCAATTTGTAGGCCTACTCTTAAAACAATGTCAAGAAATGGAACTTTAACCTAATCTTAACCAACTCATAAAATATACATAGCATTTTCAGAACTATGCATAAGAAAACATATCCTCCTGTTGATAACAAACAACTTGAGAAAGAAATCCATGGTGCTCTAACAAGAAAACTCTTAACTATTGTAGCTGATATAAATCAAGGAATCACGAAAACTACTTAAATTCACCAGATAAAAGAACACTTTGTCTGGAAACCTTCAGTTTAAGTACAAATCTCAAATTAAGGGTAAAACAAAATATTTACAGACATTGAAGACTTAAGTCTTATAAATTAGTTAAAAATAGCTTCACGGTCACACTAGTCCATGGGATCACCAAAAGAGAAACAACAATTTTGGCCTTTCAGTTTATTAAATAGAATGAAAAATAACTACTTGATAAAACGCATGGAGGATCAAAAGCAGGAAAAAAGTGGATTTAAATGGGGTTTTTTTTTCCACCATTATGAAACATTATCCTTAATAAAGCCAGACCCTACCAGTTTCACCAAAAATAACATTTTTTTCTAACAAATATAAAATAATGTTTATCACATGGTATTTTTGAACCAAGTAAAATATTCACCTTGGATGAAACTGGAAATTCAACTGTACTAATGGCCACCACCTATGATAATAGCTACCAGGAGTGAAAAATAGGTTGGGAGTATGACATCGGGAGAGAGGGGTGTAAATGTGACATTGAGTTCTGCTGTCAATGTTGTGAGCGATTATGTACCCTCACATGAATCTCTTGGATGCTGTAAAGCTTCATAATGGTCTAGTGAGGATTTATTTATTCAATACTTGAATAATTTAATCAACCATGTGAAGCCCTCTAAGGAGGACATGGTTCTCTTAATACTAGACAATCCTGAGACACACATTCACATTCCAGCAATAAATAATGGTACAGTAAATCCCCGCTGTGAAGCAGAAATTGCTGTAATGCAGAACATAGCTATTTTAAACTTTCAAATGTATATAGAATTCTAATTACTCACATAAATTGGCAATAAAAGCCAAAGCATCATGTCAAAAAATTATGGAAGAACAAGACAGGCTCCGAGTAGTAAAAATGTATATAATTGAAAACCGCTGTATTAGTAAAACGCTGTAAAGCAGGGCCCTACTGTATTGTATTATTAACTCTTCCACCCCACACTTCACACAATCTAAAGCCTCTAGATAGAACAGTCTTTGAGCCCTACAAAGTTTACTACAACCAAGCTGCAACTGAATGGATGTTATTGAACCCTGGAAAAACCAATGGGCATATGCGACATTACAGAAATTTTAGGCAAAACGTATCCCAAAGCATTTACATCTGTAAATATTTTCAAAGGGCTTACAATAACCGGAATTTAGTTTGAAAATGTATTTAGTGAGCATGAATTTTTGTCTGCCTACATCGTCGACCAACCATTTGAATACAGTACATTATTGATTACACAACTTATGATCAAATTTTTGTAAATAAAAATGCAACAGCAAATGATTTAATTTGTAGTGGACCAAGAACAGAAACGAGGTGTTATCCGGGCTGGTGTTATTATTCTATTAACTCAACATTGGTTTGTGGGGGGAGGAGGGGAAGTTGGGTACATCTCCCATGAGGAAGAGGGGAGGGGGTTTGCGGAGTGTTTCTGGTGAAGAGCATCCAATTTTATGAGGGAGACATTTGGGGAGTCTTTGTCTCTTCTTTTCTCTATTCCGGAAGCTGGACACATCTTGGAGGTGTCACGAGATGTGATGACATCTGTGGGAAGCGGCCGAAGGGGCGCTGCCCAGCCTTGAGTTGAGGATATCCATAGGAAGCCACCGGAGGCCTCTATCCTGCCTTGAGTTGAGGATATCCATGGGAAGCCACCGGAGGCCTCTACCCTGCCTCGAGTTGAGGATATCCATGGGAAGCCACCGGAGGCCTCTACCCTGCCTTGAGTTGAGGATATCTGCAGGAGGCCACTGGAGGGGCGATGCCCAGCCTTGAGCTGGGGATATCTGTGGGGAGCCACCTGAGGGTTGCTTCCCAGCAGAAGATAAGATAAGACTGGAGAGGGATTTAGATATTTAGGAATATTCAATAAAGTTACATTTTTTATATCTATAACTATTTATTCATAGTCACTCAGCAGGTTCCACAGTGGAGACACTCTTAATACTATTACAAAACTACTCATAGCTAATTTATTATATATACATATTAGATAAGGGGAGGCGGGGAGAACATTCTACCCTTTCCCTTTCCAAACCCCCAAGTAGGGGTGCAGAATATGTTGAGATACAATATTTCCCCAGAACATAACATTTTCATAAAAAATTTCCCCGAAAACCATAGCACTCAAAATAAAACATTGAATATTTTTATAGAGGCTGAAAGTAATAAGGATTATTACCTACTACATAGTTTGGGAAATTCAAATTTAAATATATTTTTAATCATAGTTATTTTTATAATACCTACCTTATAAAAAAATTAGTTTTCTCCCATCTCCTTGTGTGCATTACATATTGTTATTAAATGTTCATTGATACCAGTAGGCTTACTGGTACTAACATTTAATTTTACATCTTGAGAGTAAGAGGCAATGGAGTGTAATTCCAGGAGGCCTTGGTTTAATTGTTGATATTCATAGACTTTTCATTTTTTCGTAGACTCGCCAATACTGCAGGGTCTTTCACTATCAACCACACTAGGGGAAATACTATCGCTATTTACGACTATGAGTTTTTCCTGATCACATAATTTACATTTTACAAAACTTGCAATACTCCTTTGGTCCTTACTTCTAGGTTTTTCTTGGGGATGTTTATTAGATACATGATCCAACATGCCATTCACAATAAGCACAGTTGGCGTCTTGTTTGCTTTTAAAAGTCGACATAGTAAATGGTTGTTTCACTAAACCATCCAATTATTTTATAAACATTTATCTATTGTACAATGTACAAACCTTAATAGGTCCACTAAAAACAATTTCATGGCTACACAATTATTACAAGCATGTCACGAGTTTAAATAAACATCGCCATGCAATTAGGCCATACAGGGTGATTGATTTCAAACTAAAACAAAATATCGCTCATCCTTCCCTACCCTCCTCCGCCTGCCCGCCATATCTACCAAACACCCGCGGTAGGCTAGGTGACTGATGACTCATCACTCAATCACATCATTAGCCAGGTTGAATTGTTAGATTTTTCCTTTGCCCCTTGTTTCAACCTCTGACTTTGTATCTAGAACGCTGACACATTATCTTAGCCCCTAGACACAGCAACTCTTTGTGCTTACACCGACACTGCCTCACTATGGCACATACTGATAGTGTCGTATGTTGCGTGTCATCGGCCTTTGTTTTTCATACAAATGAAAATACCAAATCAGAATTTACTAAATACTTCAACAAAATTGTTGGAATTTTCCCTGCCCCAAATTTCTCCAGGACTGCTTTAATTTCCCCTGAACCTCGTCCACGCATTCAGACATATTCAGGACCCCTGCCCCCAAGATACTATTGTCTTGGACAAACATACAAAGTCCTGTCCTTGCTTGAATCTTGTGTGTGCTGTTCTAGCATTGCGAGCCAAACTCATTTCCTTGATGGGCTAAGCAGGAGTGTGATCGTCCTGAGTTTTTGAGGGCGTAACAAAGGCAAGGTTATAATTTTAACAGATATGCCAGGAAAATAAATTCAAAGCAAGTAACTAAATTGAAATGAACCAAAACCAAAAATTGTAAATAAAAAAGTGTTGAAATAAAGTTGAAGAATTGAGTGACACACTTATCTTAGATGAGTCTAGTGACGAGAGTGAATTTGCTGATTATTTTGTTTTAATAAAGCTTGAAGCGAGGCAAAGTAAAAGCCACTATGTAGCTGAAATATTGGGTTCAGGCATTTATGTCTATACAGTTAAATACTATGGACGAATCTTGTATACAAACAAATTTATATCAAATGATGAAAAAAATTAATTTTTAAGTCTGTGAGGCTGATATTGTGACCAAGTGGTCACACACAATTGGAACTGGTGTTTATGAATAACTATTACATAGGCCTATATATCATTTCCTGTTGACTTTGGAACATAATATTTAGTTGAATAGCTTTTTTGGCCATAGGCTGAGGGATAGGATTGGGATTTGGAAAGTTCTTGAAGTATCCGGTAACTTAGGTTATTACAACTTTAAATATATATTTATATTTTAATAATCTATTACACTACTGCCGATATTAGAATGGAAAAAAGATTATGGTCGGGAAGTGCATGCTATTACTGGGTCAATAAGTTGCTGACATTTCACCTGCTGTCAAGGAATGTAAAACTCAGAATATACAAAACAATACTTTTATTGGTTCTATATTGTTATGAAACATGGTCTCTCATTTACACAACAAAAATAAATTTAGGCTGTTCGAAAATAAGTGCTTAGGAAGATATTTAGTACATAAAGGAATGAAAATAAATTATATAATGATAAATTGTATAACCTGTTCTCAAAACAAAACATTGTCAGGGTGATCAAATCTAGCAGATTACTGTGGGCAGGACATGCAGCACGAATGGGAGAATATAGAAGCGTGTTCAGAGTATTGACATGCATATAACCTGAACAGGTAGTAGGACGCGGTGCTAAAAAAAGATGGTGGGTGGGGATTGACTGGCAAACCCAATAGAAAGAGACCATTAGGAAGACCTAAATGCAGTTAGGAGGATAACATTATAATGTACCTGAAAGAGATAGGATGTAATGAGGTAGAATGGATAGAACTAGCTCAAGATAGGGATGAATAGCATACTTTTAAAAGTGCAGCAATGAGATTTTGAGCTCCTAGTGGCATATGGTAAGTAACTACCAGAATAAAGCATTATTGGAAAAAGCGGTATTGGTGATCTGACATTTATCTTGATTAAGAAATCGTTACTAAAAAAAATCTCTGTTTTACGACAGCCTCATTGAAGAATTTGTCAAAATAGGAACGTTAATTGGATTTCTTGAATAAATAATTGGTGAGTTTTATCTGATATATATATCCACATATACTGTCACATGGTTATGTACATTCTGTCTTTTATTACCTGTTTGGGCTATACACATTTGTTTACACTTAGACCAAGGGCTCCCAAAATTTTTAGACGAAGGATCCCTTGCACCCAAAATAATACTTGCTGGAGCTTTAATATATGTCTTACACTAATATTATGAACATTCAATAATGACAGTTAAATTTTACAAGTGTAAAATAAATGAAAAAAAAAATCACGTGTTCTGGCTGCACCTTTGGAAAAATTTCCTTTATTCAGATTTGAAAAAATTGGCAATCCTAATTACTGATGCTTTTTTTAGTGTAAAAAACAATTAAAGATTATTCTAAAATTGCCTCGAATGAAGCCTGAGATTAACACTGTTCTAAGGGATGTGGAAGGATGAATTTAGAGCAAATGTACTAGAATATATGTGAAGGAAGTTTAGGAAATCATTTAGTAAAAAAAAAAGTTAGGTACACCCGGCTAGGACTCAAACCCTGACCTCACAGTCACTGTCAATCCAGACTATGAGCTTGACATTTATTCTGTGTACCTTCCAGCATAGGTTAAAAGGAGCCTAACCATATATTTGTAAACAGAGAGGCAGGAATTCTATTATTTACATTTGAGTATTTAACTACTAACAAATTGGATTTTAAAATATAGCATGCCCTGTTTTGGTAATCATGCCTTTCCATTGGCTAGATTATGTTTCCTCCCCTCTTACAGTACTTAATATAAAAAGGATCAGGATTAGGTGGAAGAGATCTTGAGTTAAATTTGTAATTTTATTAGTTTTTAATACAAATTTTGTTTTTGACAAAAATAATGCTTCATTAGCTATATTTACTTTAATTTACTATATAAAGTAATCCTAACAGTATTTGAATATCTGTCATAAGCATTGAAGCATTGAGACACAACTTTTTAAATAAAGAGATTAAAAGTTCTTCTCATATGTTGCTATGCTTTTGAAATATTCAAGAACTTTTGAGAGTACAGTCTGTAAAATTAAATCAATCCTAGCTACTGGGTTAGTATTTTTCTGTTTTGTTCTTTAAAACCCACCAAAATATGGAATGGATCTATGGTTTCATTCTCTTTTACTTCTCCTTAATGCTTTTCTGTAAAATAGTAAATTTGGTTGAAGTGCAGAACCTGTTTTTCAAGGAAGAACAACACACTGACAACCTTACCACATGTATGAAGCAACAAAAGTAACTAAATATGCGACATATTTGAGCTAAAAAAAAACTGGTATGTTAGATGCGTACTGAGCTCGCAATAAGGCATATAAGCTGAGAAAATACTGAACCACTATATGTTGGGACTGGAAGAAAAAAAGTAGTGGTTGGTGGTCTCAGGAGCTGGGCAAGCAGCTTTGGATGTGGGGTCAGGGGTAAAAATGTTCCAAGGCTTGTTTTTTTAATCTTTGGGCAGGCCCAACTTGGCTCGCATCTGCATTTGTGTGTGTGCGTGCAAGGTATGGGAGTAAAAGGGAAAAGAAAAGACCTACGATATGCCAGAAATGTGTGCTGTGCATTCGTATTTTAATGATTACTCGAAATTGTTCGTGGTGACGATGGGGGACAAAGATTCTTCCTAATAACTAAAGCATGCCCTTATAATGACACAATGAAGATTTGTGCACAGGGTTTATCTGTGAAGCCATTCTAAAATGATCAAAAATGGCCTTTTCATTGTAGTTTTTAACCAAATACCATTTAATATTTCAACAATGTTCAGTGTTAAGAACTTTTATTACCTCTTCATCTCCATTAATGTTTAATCAGAAATGACCCACGTTCAATAGCGTTCGTGTGAATTTAAGATTTATAGCCGAATGTATCACAGAGTTTATTGGCATGTGATGCACACTCTTAAATAATTATGTTGAATATATAAAATTATGCTTGATTAAAATTAATATGGCACAGAAAATAAAAGATTAAAAAAAAAGCACTTGAATAATGTGAATCAAGACCAGTTACATCAGTCCTGAACACACAACTGATGTAAATCTGACACTTAACATGTACCAACCTTGACTTAGAGCACTAGGTAGATCTTTTACCATTCTATTCTTTCATTGGCTGAAATACTGTGCGGCATTGAAAGACAGTTCAAATTTTGCCTATTTTTACTGACGGGCATGCATGCATCTTACCCCCCGCCCTCCTCCCTTTCATCCCTCATACCATTTGAATGCTTTAGAAGCACGTTTGAGTTTGCTTTTATTAGATCAAGCTTTGCTTGACAAATAAGCCATGAAAATTATAAAATATATTAATTCTATGATTTAAAAGACATTTGTAAACATAAAATAAGGTTTTATTTTGTTTAAAGTAAGCAAGTGGTGCATTCATCGTTTACATGGACCAACCTTGCATGCATAAAAGTGATAGCATTATACTAATATTAACATTATCCATGATAACAATAAGTAGCATCCATTGCATTATGTGTTTAATATGCTGATCTGTTAATTTTGAGTTAATCTTGGGAGGTAGTACACATTTATTAATATAGCCTAATTTGTGGTTTTAAGTTATTAATGTGTATGAAACCTTTTATCAAAGTAAAAGATTTTTTTTTTTTTACAGTAACAAACAAGATAAAAAAACCAACATGGAATGCATTGTGAATATTTTGCTACATAAATATGTAAAGATAACATTACATTGTATCAACACTCAAGGCCGTAGTCAGGGGGGGGTTTCCGAGGTTCAAACCCCCCCATCCCCCCAAAAATTTTATGAACAAAATATATATGGCTTTATTTATGGGATAAACAATATCAAAATTAAGGTACAAGTACAAATTAGGGGGCTGTGTTGCCATAAAAAGCACTTCATAGAGCTTCTAGAGGCGTTTATTATTTAGAATTTCTTCTAGCCTTCGGCAGTTATGGTGTTATGTTGTCATAAAATGTTTCTTCATATAGCTTCTGGAGGTGTTTAGTATTTAGAATTGTTCCTATTTTTCGGCGGTTAGGGGGTTATTTTGCCATAAAGAAACACTTTAGAGAACTTCTAGAGCTGTTTAATATCTGGAATTTGTCCTAGCCTTCGGCAGTTAATGGGTTATGTTACCATAAAAAAACACTTTAGAGAGCTTCTAGAGCTGTTTAGTAATTAGAATTTGTCCTAGTCTCCGATAGTTAGGGGGTAATGTTGCCATAAAAAACACTTCAGATAGCTTCTAGAACAGTTTTTTATTTATAATTTTTTCTAGCCTCCGTCATTTGGGGGATGGGCCCACCAAACCCCCCCTGAAATTATTGGCTGGCTACGGCCTTGTCAACACTATTGTTAAGGCTACCATTTTACTGTCATTGGTTTCATTAAATTTTAGTTTGGGTTGTATGCTGATATAATCAGTAGGTTCATAAAGTGCTTGTTAAATACCTAACAAAAAAAAATTAAGAATATCAAAATCATTATTATTATTGTTGCAAAGATTTGATTTATTTAAAGTATTTAATGTGCAATTTATGAATAGACTGATTATATCAGCACACATAAATTTCTATGAGCGAGAGCTAAAGGGCATACCAATTTTCATAGGAAAGATATTTTTATATTCTTTCCAGGGTTCTTTTACATGCCACAACTGACCTGGGACTGGTGGCTTTAATTCCCCCTCTAAGGAAGTAATGTTACAAATCTTTGTCACTCAGTGAAAATCTATTGACCTCGGCTGGGTTTGAACCCACGAACATCGGGTTCTGAGGCGAGCACTTTACCCCAAGACCACCGAGGTCAACTGTATCAAAGAGTAATGAGCTGAAACTTGTAATAAAATGAGGGCGACCAGAGGTACATAAAAGTAGAATTGTTATCACTGTAATTATTTGTGAAACATTTACTTTATTAGACCATATTCTTCCAATGTTGTTTTATTTATCCAAATACATGTATTAGATTTGAAAGTCATATAAGTGTTAAAATAAAACTGTGATTTGATATATTTAAGAAAGGCTCACTATTGAGTACTAGCACTTAAGGATTTTAAATAACTAACGGTGATCATGCAGTTTAAATGTCAAGCTCGTGTGGTCTGATTTGCCGGTGACTAGGAGATTGGTGTTCGAATCCTGGTGCACTGAGGGTGGTTTTTGTCTAAATGGTTTTCCACTCTCCCTCTACACAAATTCAGGTACATTTACTCTAGACTCTTTCTTAATCATTCCTAATACATCAGCGATACTAACATATTAAGATTAAGGAAATTAATTTCCAATGAATCTGTTCAAGATTGAAAAAGAAACCTGGCTTTCTGGATAAGAGTTGAAAATATTAGTCAAACACACAAGTATGTGCAAGACTCTTGAAGTGTTCATTTAAAACGTGCACAACCACTCAAGAGTATCAAGAGATACTCTGATTATATCTCTGTGGGGTTAAAGATACTGTCTCCATGTGTAGTTCACAAATAAATAGTTCCATTTTATTGATTCTTCCAACTGAACTAATCGAGCAAGCTTGCCATTCTTGAAGTGATCTAGTTAAAAGTAAACTATGAGGAGCTATTACATTAATCAATTGTGATTATTTGATGTCGGCTTGGCACATAAACTTCTAAAGCTACAAAAAACAAACAAAAAGACAACAACATGGCAGGCTTGTCCATGTTGAAAAGGAGATCATTATTTGACATTTCTCTTGTTCATCAAAGATCCTCACTACAGCTCCAAGCAATAAGCAACATTACCCTAATATCTATGATTATATATTATTAGCATTGATTTAGGTTATGAACTGGTGAACGACTGAACTACAGGATGTAATTTGTACCATTTAGCTATATAAATTAACCGCTCAGTACGCCACCTATCCCTATCTTGAGCTAGTTCTAGCCCCACCTCATTACACATCGTCTCTTCCAGATCCATTCTAATGTTATCCTCCCATCTGTGTCTAGGTCTTCCCAGTGGGCTCTTCCCGTCAGATTTGCCATTCAATACCCTGAACACGGTTCTAGATTATTTCATTTGTGCTGCATGTCTTGTCCACCAAAATCTTGAGATTTGATTATCCTAACAATGGCTTGTGATGAGTACAGGGTATGTTACTTAACATTATGTAACCTTTTCCACTCCCTAATAGCCTCGTCCCTTTTTGGTACAAATATATTCTCAAGCACCTTTTTTTCGAACACCCTAAATTTTTTTTTGTCATGTAAGGTAAGAGACCATGAAGATTAAAGAGAATATATTATACTAATCTGATCTTCCTTTTTTAACATAAAATTTTTATTTTCATGAAACATGCTTTGTTTGTTTCTTCACTCAGTTATTTGAGGCTTATTTTTTGGTGTGGGTGTTTGGGATTAACAATTGCCACCTAGTGGAGCTACAATTAGTATGCGCCACCTCAAACACAGTTGCATACTTTTCTACTCCCTTCTCACCCCCACATACCATTCCTGCAGTCCAGTCCTGAAACTCGGGGATCGTAAAAAGAAAATTAGGAACTCAAAGCAAAACTATTTTACTTTATTCAAATTAGAGGTTAGGAACATATGTACACGATCTTACATGTATGAGAAATACAATACAATTAGTTAGTTTATAAATGAATGATAGTAAAAAAATACAAATTATCAAAAATTATACACGGAACTTATTTTTATTTAAAAAAAATTCTATGTATTCTTAAACATTAATTTTCTTATCATACCTTAATATTAATACCAAAACTTTTTATAAAATTATGTGACTACAAAGCTAAAATATAATTTTGCATAGTATGTTCTTATTTCTTTGTTTAGTTCCATTGTTATTTATGTAGAAAATTCTTTCATATATTAACTTTCCATTACCTACAGTGATATTTCAGATACTCAAGCACATATTTTATTAATAAAGTTGTTTTAGTGACCAAATAATGTTTCCAGTTTTCTTTTGCAAAGAACATAATTATGTGTACATTTAGAAATAAACTACATCAAAGCTATTTTAATTTGCTATTTTGTAGTCCTAATTCAATTTAGAAATATTTTTTTAAAAATAATTCTGTTTTGTGACCCTTTTTAAATTTGCTTTTACAGATTAATTGTGGCCCTATATTTCACTTTTAATGCAAATCTATTTACCTATTTCATTAAATACACATATATATAATATACCATTTCCAACTTAATGTCTTTGAGAACCAAATAATTTATATTAGTCATAGATTATCTGTGAAAATGTAATAATTCCTGGAAGTTTGAAAAAGGAAGTTAATGTAAATAGATGGAGAGATGTGGAAACACTTCTGACAAAACAATAAAGTCCACTTATGTAGACTTGTTTTTCTATATATTTTTCAAAATAATATTTTGTACATTTAGTGGAAATAAAAGGATAGGGGACATATTTCATAACTAATCAAACTCATTGATATTTTGCATACTTCCTGAAATTCTTTGCATATCCTTTGAGGTACATGTGTCACCACCGTTTGAAAAACACTGAACTATACATCAAAAAGGACCAAAATGTTATGAAATCTGCAACACTTTCCTTTAATAACCTGACAAAGTGTACATAGTTGAAACAGCTTTTGTAATGCCATTTCAATCTCTTCCAGATAAATATTTGTCCTGTTCGTTTCAGGAAAAATAGCTAAACATGCATGGTCAATACAGTTATACGTCTATTGTTTAGTATTCAAATTCTAAGGATTTAAAAAATATTAAATTCTGTTATCTTAATTTAAATACACCTATAAATGAGATAGTGTTACTCCATTGTTGAGTTATTACTACCTTAACAAACCTAGGCATATTTTAGTAAATTTATGGGAGATCTCACCAGAACATTGTAAAAGTGTGCGAAAATAATTTCAATAGGTTGATAAAGTATTATTTTTCTATTTATGAAATAGCACTAAACATTTAACAAAAGTATTGTTTGTTCTTAAGAAAGATCATCATCAACTGTTCCCAGCCTGTGGCACTTGAGTAAAATGTTTCCATCTTCCTCTATCATTCCATCACTCTTCCTTCTTTAATTCCTTCCATTCTTCTCCTATCACTTAAACACTTTCTGTTATCTGCTTCTCTCATCTCTTTCTGGGCCTCCCTTGCAGTCTTTTTTCTACATACTTCATCTCCGTCATTCCTTTGGCAGTCTCTCTTTTTCCATCCTTATTACATGGCCATACCATCACAGTCTTGCTTCCTCTACTATCTCATGTGTTACTTGTACCCCCACTCTTTCCCGGATAACTTCATTCCTTATCCTGTTTATTTTTGTGACAGCTAACATGATCCTCACAAACTTCATTCTCATAGCCTCCACTTTCCTAGTCTCTCTTACATTCTTTGTTTATGTTTCTGCTGCATGTGTGACAGTGGGTACAAAGTACGCCCTGTACAACACTTCCTTACACTTCATGGGCACTTATCTTCTCGATAGCAGGTCTCTCAAGAAAGATAATATGTTTTATATCAAGTGTATACATATCTATTACATGTTTATGTACCCTTAATCTACCCTGGAAAGTAGCATACTTATCTTTCACTATATAACCTTTGGGATAAGGTCATAGTGTACTCCAGGGCTCGGCAACCTTTTTGGGCCCCGATCGACTTTTACATTTATCAAAGGTCCCGCGATCACACTTCTTTTCTCTGCTCTACTTTTGATTTATTTTTCCTTACATCTTGTAATTTTTCCTCCAATAATTAAGTCCCTGGCTTTATGGAAAATACACAAAATAAATATAATGTACACCCCGTCTACCATGAGAGGTAGTAGTCGTACCTTAACAGATTACGCTATGGCCCTATCTTATAAGCTGTACCATAGAGAAATAATGCAAGATAATCTTTCCTTTTTGTGAAAATATAGTTTTCTTACGCGATCAACTGAAAATTGTTGTGAGATCTACCTATTGCTGACCCTTGGTGTGATCCATCAAGATAAGACTGCTACCTTTCAGAGTAAATGGAATGTACACACGATAAAAAAAAACTAGGAAGAAGAAACTCTGCTTGATGAAGTTATATGTCAGAATTAAGTCAGAATTTTAAAGAGGCACAACATAGAATATAATATTATCGAATCAATTTATCATTATAGATAAGATAGTTGTAAATTTAATGTTTTTGTAGAAAGAATGGAAGGAGGAGCTAGTTACTGTACACATAATTTATGTAAAGTGTACACATTTGAATAGTTACACATTTTTTGCCTTGATACAAAGAAATACAAATAAGTCACAGTAAAATTAATTTACAGTAAGTGCACATCTTTTATTTCAACTGTAAAATATTATTGTCATTATTTTTTTCAAAATGTATTGGACATTTTAATCTACGATTACTCTATTTTTGATGTCATAACATTGACTTACAATTTTAAAAGTGTTAGAATATGGCATACAAATGGAAGAACTTCTTTAAACATATTTTTATGTTTCATCATTTATAAAAATCATAATTCTAGTTACATTATAATATTAAATACATTCAATCTCTGAATAAATAGATTGATGATAAATTATGAGTTTACTGTTAATTCATTTCCTTCAGTGTTCAAAGTCAGAAAAGTCATGTGGAATGAAATTGGCCAACATTAATAATTGTAAAATCACAGTCTAATTAGTGGATAGGATCTGCTTCAGTGGCCAACAATCTAAGGCAGTGGTTTTCAATTACTTCTCAGCGCGAGCCACATTTTTTTTTTTTTTTTTTTCATGAATCAGGCCAGAGGGTGTGAAAACTTAATTTGAAAAAATTACATAATGTTATCAAAATGAACACCAAGTACCTCATAATATTATGAACACTATTTTTATTTTAGGATTTATAAAATATTAATTATTTAACAAACTTTAGTTACCAAGAAACTAATGAGAAAAATGAGGGCAGTTTCCTTCAACAATTTGTTTAAAATCTGGAGTATAAGATGTGCGCTGATCTTAGGGCGTTTTCAACATGAACATTTGTTCATTTGTTCCTGTAACAATTTTTTATATTGTTCATGTCAGAGAAGCTTGATTCACTTTTGTAGGTAGACCCAAATGTAGTTAAAATTAAAATGGCAAGTTTCTTACAATTTGGATAACTAGTCATAAATTTAGCTCAAAAATTACACATTGACTCGCCCGTAAAGTTACTTTTCAGTTCTTCTGAACTTTGAACGTAAATTAATTCAAACTGTAAGTGTCTTTGGTCCGTATTAGGTAAATGACCTTTGTCCTCCCATAATGACCTTCACCCTCCCTTCTCCCACCACGGATAGCACAGGGTTGTCAGACGTGCTGTGTAAAACAGTGTTGTTGGGTTATATATACAGTATATATATATATATATATATATATACTATATATATTCAGATTAATTATTTACCGCGGGACAAACTGACATACTACACAGGCAACATCTGGCCCGTGGCCCGCCTATTGAGAACCGGCGTCACTCTTGTGTTAGACTGGCCAGCTGAAACCGGGAAGATTGAGGCTCCAATCCCACTTGGGTCTACTTATTGGGATAATTTTTTACCCAAATGGTTTCCCACGCAAATACGGTTAGATTACCTCTAAAATGCTTCCTTTTTCATCCTTAGCCCATTAGAGTGAGTATAATATATGTCTATAACCTGAACAGGTTTTAAGACACGTTATAAAAAAAATGTGGATGGGGACCGAGAGTTTTACAAATAAAAATGTATGTGGTTGGTACGTTAAAATCCAAACGGATTTAACTTGGTGACAAAATTATTCTTATGTAATGAGCTTAATTTTTAATAAATCCGCTTTGGTGGCAACATGGTCCAAGGCCTCACTTTTGGATTAAACTAGACTGACGATGATGGCAAGATCGGGGTTTGATCCCGGTCGGCTGTAGGGAGAGTGGCTTTTTCCTAAATGGCTTTCCACTCTCGCCTCCATGAAAATGTGGGTATACTGTCTTTAAATTCAACATTCTTATCCCTAACTCATTAGAGTCATTTGCAGACAGGCATATAACCCGAACGAGTAGTAAGACGCAGTGCCATTAAAAAAGAATTACACACACAAATAATTAGGGGCAAGTTTTGATTTTGTTAGTTCTCTTTCAGTGTATAATTATCCTGACTATTTTATATTTTTTGATACAGATCACTCACTGGAAAACAGAATATTTTGAACTTGATAAAAAATGAGAAAAGAGGGGAATTTCACAAACAATTTAAGAAATACTTAAATATTTGCTAATTTGGGACACTAATCTGAAAGCTTTAAACAGTAGGCCATTTGCATGGAAGAAAATGTGAATAGTGTTGATTCGAGCACATATCTTATCTCCCCTCACATCATCACCCTTTTTACCCCTTGAACATTTAGTTGCAAAACAACTGTTTACATTTTTATATCAAGGCCAAATTATCCTGTTCCAAACACTAATGGCATCACTTTTCAAAAGTCAATTTAATGAAAAAATTAAATTTCATTTCCCTGAACCGCTATATAAAGTTACTTGAAAATCTAGAAAATACAGGGCATTTTGTAATACAAAAACCGGGGCAACCCTGATTATATTGCAATAATAAATGATACAGAAAGTTTGTTGATAACTATTTTAATCAGCATGTTTTAAATTGGGTTATTAATAATTTAAAACCTAGCAGTACCTGTTTTGGTGGCCACATGGTCTAAGGTGTCACTCCTGCAATATACTGGACTGCCTATGACAGGAAGATTGAGGTTCGAATCCTTGTCGGGCTTACTGAGGGTGGTATTTCCAAAAAGGTTTTATACTCTCCCTCCATGCAAATGTGGGTACACTTTCTTTAAATTTAACCTTACTCATCCATTGCTCATTAGCGTGATTAGTACATATGCATAAGACCTGACCAGGTGATTTGAGAGAAAATGCACCTACATTATGGAGAAAAGGTGAGAAAATCACAATAGTAAATATCATATGGAATCGGCTAAGATTTGAATCCCAACCTTCCCATCAATGATGAACTTATGCAATTTAATCAAATCACCTGATGAACTCTCATAACACTAGGTTGACCCTACTGTTGTAAAACATTTCCAACCACTTTTTACACAGTGTTAATGAGACATAGCTATTGTATCATATATTATGCTATACATTAAAAATGAGTCTGTTACTTTTTTGTTTGAAATTTAAGAAAATTGTTTAGATTGTAGATAAAACATAATAAACAAACTAAAACTTTCTATTTAAATGGTGTGTATACACACACACACACAATCTCTTTTTATCTTGACTAAACTGTATTGAATTTATTCAAAGAGTCCAGTAATTGGTAGCGAAACATTTATATATTTTTTATCTTATAATCTATGTTGGTTTTTACCTTCACTTCTCATTACCTCTCTGGTCTATACACATTTAATTACCACAATGGGTTACCTGTTTCGATGGCCTTATGGTCTAGGGCGTCATTCTCGCAGTGGACTAGCCTACTGATGACAGCGAGTTTGAGGTTCAATCTCGGTTGGGTGTATCGAGTATGGTTTTTCCAAAATGGGTAGCACTTTACCTCCATACAAATGTGGGTACACTTCCTATAAATATAACCTTCCACATCCCTAAAACCATAAGTGAAATCAATACATAAACATATAAAAAATGAGTAAGATAAGGAAGATATAATTTAAAGAAAATGTACCCACATTTGTGTGAAGAAAGAGTGGAAAAATATTTAAAATGAACCACTTTCAGTACACTAGGCTTAGATACAAATCATATATATTTTTTTTTTAGTAAAGCAAATGTAAAAGTAAACTTGAAATGAAGGCACAGACTATGTGAAACAAAGTATTTTTGAACAATAGAATAATTTCTAGAACAATTGTTTTATAATTATTTATTCCTACTTTGACCACTGAATAACCTAGGAACATCAAGGATTATTTAGTAGAACACTATTTTTATCAGTTTTAAAAGTGTTTACACTTCCAGATATTTGAAAACTAGATACATTTCTGGCAGTGTCTTATGTTAATAGACATATCTCAAATATCCTATATTTCAACTTACAATCATTCCAAATCAAAAGTAATTAGTGTATACAATTGGTGATTATTGTATGTATATTACTTGAGGAATTCTAAACAATTTATATATACTATTTAGTGAAAAAAAAAGTATTAAAATATTAGTTTAGTTTAAGATGTAGTTAAAACTATCTACTAATAAGTGTAGGGACATTAATTAGTACCTTTTTAAAATAATGATATGTTATTTTTAGTTGTTGATTTTATTAAAGTTACACCATACTAGGTTTTTACATTTATTTTTACTATAAGACTAAATTTAAACATGTGAGTCCCTAAATCAAGTGGCTTTTTTAAATATTGAGAATAGGATATTAATATCTAAATAAATTACAAAAATAAATATTAATAATGTTTACAAATTTCAGCTTTCCTTTATTGTATCACAGCATGTATTGTATTTTAAAGAAGGCAATACATTTGTTAATGTATTAACTATTTTAATAATCTCATATGTTTAAAATTACATTTCTTTTACCTCAATTAAAATAAATTGTATCAAAATTGCAATTATGTTCTCTTAAAGCCTTAGATGTTCCTACGAGTTTTCAAGTCAAACTACACTTTACATTTGCTTTTAAAATTGAAATAGTAGTTAAAATTTAGTTTAAAGAGTTGGCTAAAAGACTACTATTTAGGTGAAAAATCGATTTTATTGGAATTTTTTGAGTTAAATAATTGTTTGAGAGACAAAAAGTTAGCTTACATTTTAAATTTACTTTCTAAATATTTCTTATTCCAAACTAAAACAAATGATTGGTTTTATAAACAAATATAAAAACTTTTATACATTTACTTGATTAATCGTTTTATAAACTATTATAGGTTAATATCCATAAAAACAATTTTGACAGATTGAATGCCCACCAATGGCTTCTAATGAAACTTATTACTTTGTTTTTACTTTTTATTAAAAATGTGATATATAAGAGTGAATTTACACAAACCTCCTTTCATAACATTCAAATTGTAATATATGTTTTCAAAGTGTATTGGAAACTTAATATATAATTATTAGAAATGTCGCAATACCTATTTTTCTCAATTCCGATTCTTAAGTTCAACCTCGATTTTTAGACTATCGATTTCGATTCTTGAACATTTCTTAACATATTTATTCAACTGCATAGCATAGCAAAAAAAAAAAAAAAAAACTAAAAAATGTAAATAATAATAAAAAATAATTCATTTTTAACTATGACAAAGAAAAGGATGCATCTTACCAATTATTAAAGCAATTTATACATGATTAATAAAAAAGTTAGGAATTACACTAGTAAGCATGTATTTATATCTACAAATATAGCCTAGTCTTATAAATTCACCATAAAGGGGTATTATTAACTGAACCAAAATATATAGTAAATAACGGCAAATGCACTAATAAGAATAAAATACTATTCATCCTGAATTTTATCGTTTTGCTTAGCTGACAGCACTTTTTTTCATTGAGAGCTAAGAATTGAAGAATCAAGAAACATAATATTAAGATTGATTCTCGATTCTTTCGATACCAATAAGAATTGAGGGTATCGAGGTATCATAGATTTGAGTTTGACATTCCTAATAATTATATATTTATTACTATGCCTGCTGCCAACTCTTTCAAATTTACAGATTTATGTAAGGAGGGAAGTAAATCTTTTAAACTGGCCGAATGATATGTTTGTATATTAACTAGTGAAATAAGATAAAGAGTAGAAACATTTTTGGTAAATTTTTGAATTCTTTCACTTTCAATCATTTTTACTATTTGTTGTGATAATTATTTAGGCTAATTTTTTTTTTTTTACTTTAAGTGTTTGCATTATGCATATGTAAATGAACCTAAACTATCTTTTTCTCACTTAAAACAAGCAATCGATGCTATTCGGGGCTACCTTGAGTCCTCTTTTCCCCCAGACATCTTCTTTTTGAGATGTAAAATATATTATTTTGGATAGTTTTTTTAATGGAAAATTGCCTGGTTTTTAAATCAGCAATGTTGCCAAGAAACAGAAGAAAATCTGATCCACGATTACTGATTAGATACATTTCAGATTATATTCATCCTATATTTGGTTAATTTAAAAAAAGTTATCATTGTCTATAGGTAGTGATATCAGCAGCATACAGACGAGGTTGTTTATCGAGATTTCATGGGTAAAACTATAAAAACTGTTATATTTTGCATCAAGTTTCTACTATTTGCGACATATGGTTGTATTATGTCAAATGTGTTAATTTTACATTATCAACAATTTTTTAGGCTTAAAGAAGTTTTTAATCATCTTTACTGCAATTAAATTGTTCTCTAAAAATGCCAAACTTCAGAAAATATTTGTGTTTTCTGAGCAGATGTAATGAATTTACTTTTAGATTTCCTAATTCCTTAGTAAAATAAACAATTTTTGTAACTTGTCCTATTTCTTGCTCCAATAATATGATAAACTAATAGTGATTTATTTAAAAAATAATTGATTGTCTGCCCTACTTTTTAATTCTGGATGAGTTTCATTAAAAACATTTTTTTATCCTTATTTCTAGTTTTTGTTTTGATCCTGTTTATAAGAAAAATTAACCAACATTATGATTAATTTATTCCACTAAACAAATTATTTAAAGATGACAACAAATGTACAGCGTCTCAAATTAAGTAGATTTGATATTTGAGAATAATCCTTACTAACTATATTTGTTTAGTTATTTGACAAATAGTTTAAGGAAATATATTTGTGTTAGCTGAACACCATTAATCATACATTGCTGCGGCCTTGATTGTACAAATCATGAAAGCAAATTATTAAAGTTTTTGTGTAAAATTGTTTTCTCACTCATTCTGGGTTTGGTTTATGTTATTGAATTCTTTCTATTTTTTAAACATGAGATTACTTCTATTTACAATTTACATTGGAAGTAAGCTTGTATACTTTTTGTTAAATCAGTAATAAGAATATTAATACTGTACATTATGTACTTCTACTGATTATACATGAAATTACAAAGTATATGGCAGCATTTGAGTATGAAACATTTCTTCACTTACATAGAACATAATTACATCATTATTTTACAATTATTGTCTTTTTTTTCTCTTTCTACATAGCTAACATGAATGCACATCATTTTTCTAGTAACAAAACAACCCTGTTCACTGTTACATCACATTTAGAAAAGAAACAAAATGGCGACTATAAATGTTTAAAAAGATCAAATTGTTTTAATTTGGAAGAAATATGCTAAGAAATTTGCAATAGATACTTTTACTGATTCATTGGCAATGTAACTTATTCATACATTTTTGTAGATACTATTTATGAGAACTACCAAATTATATATCTTAAATAATCGTTTTCATTAAGTCTTGTGTTCTTTTTTGGTGGTATTCAAACTCATGAATTTCTCTTAATACGCAATTTTTTTCAAACATTTTGTTTTTAAATGTATTGGACAAAGTAATAACTTATTTTGTAGTTGTTATATTATTCCTAATAATTTCATCATCAAACTATGTTTTTACATCCATATTTTGACTAGATAGATTATTTTCTTATTTTAAATACCCTTTACTACAATATTAATTTTTTGATATTAGATGTACTATGTTTCAAAAGTTATGTTGACCGCATACAATACTTTTATTTGCTAATTGTCTACTCTTTTAATACATTTTATTTCTTAAATTAGTCAAAATGATCATGATAAATCCTAGAATGTAGTTGCATATTTTTGCATTAGTAAACACTATTTTCCTTTGTAAACAATATTATTTAAAGTGATATATATTCTCCTATAAGAATTTATTTTGATATATTTTAATCAAGTATAAAAATTAAATTAGTTAAAGGTTTTTTTAAGTATTATAAGTTAATTAGTGTTTGTTGACTTGATATCAATATTTTGCAAACACCCAGACAAGTGTATGAATAAATTAGTGTCAATTTGTTAAAATGTGTATATTTTATATTTACTTAAGTCCCCTAACCAACCCAACACCTCTTTTTTTTTAATATACTGAAATAGTATACATGCAAACTATAATATTGACTTGACTCAAAACATTTTAGATAAGTAAGTCAATATTGGTGCATAAAATAATTTTATAAATTAATTATTTCACAATACTAAAAACAAATATTTTAGGCCAACGTGCCTTTAATAAACATAAAATATAGCACTACATTTCTTTGATTACACTCACAAATAAATCCTTACTATGGATAGTTATAATTCAATTAAAATTATTATTAAAAACGATTAAAATTATAAAAATTAAATCTTGTTGGTTTATTATTTAAGATACTATATCACAAAAATGGTTTTTATTGTCAAATTTAAAAGTCTGTTATTCAAAGCATTGATTTTCTATATTAAACTGTTTGATAGTAAAACTTATATACATTCATTCTATACATCATGCATTTAGCAAAGGGTCATCTGCATTATTATGAAAAATTTGAACTTTAAGGAACTATATAAAAAAAAGTTTTTCTCTTTAGATTCTAATGCTATTAAAGTGTAGGCGCTTAGACTGGAAAAGCTAAATAAAGCTAGCTAATTGTCTACTTTAATTGACGTTAAACTGTAGTTACTGTGAATTAACACAGGTGGAAAAGCCCTAAAAGTTACGCGAGTTTAAAATATATCTACATAGTAATAGAACTACCTTTAAATATACCCATTAATATTATCTCTATGAACAACTACAGTTTGTGCAATGAATGGGCACTATTTTAACCATCTCTAACACACTTGTGTAGCATAGAATAATTAACTTTACTTGAAGAGAAGATATATTATACAATTGTTAATGATGGTCCATTTTACTAACTTTAATCTATTTCTAATTTTGGGTTAGTGAGCATCGGCCTCTTTCTTATTGTCAGAGATATTATATTAGTTTTAAAGCCAATCCGAAGTTATTGTCGTTACATACAAGTATTTAAAATATGTTATCACTTATTTTTTTACAACTGTACATGATTGTGCTTTTGTTTTATAAATCATGGCTGATACAATTAAAGTGTTTATTTTTTTCATTTAAAATTCAACTTAACATTTTTAAAAACATTGTCATTGACGGTCTGTCGAATATAAGACCTTCCACTTTAAATTTACTATAACTCATTACTTTATGAAATCATTGTCATCTATTGGTTCTTCTACTAAGTTAATCCATCATGATTATGTTTTGTTCTAAGGAGTTTTGCAATGTCGAAATAGAATAATTTAGATAGGTACATAATATTTAAAAAATTTAATAAAAATGTTAGCAGCTAGTAATATTGGAGTTAAAAATGGATGGAAAGTTAACATTTTACTTCTATGATTATTGTTATTATTTAAAACTTTTACTTTAACATTACCTACAGTTCATGTTGATTGAGGGCAGCCATTTGGACTTAGAATTTCGTTGTGATCTATTTTCTTTCTTTTTTTTTCCTTCAAAAATTGGATCGCTAGTTGTCACTGAATCCCAACTGAAATTATATTTTTAAATAAACATTTTTCTTGATGTTATTTTATATATAAAAATTAAAATTCACTCTTCAAATGTAACTATTTACATTATATTCACATGCTTTGAGGATGTCAATTTATTTTAATATATATACTTTTTATTTTACATCCAAGGCACCTGCTTGATTGTTTGTTTCTATTATATTTGTGTAACACCAGGCAGGGGGCGGTTAAGCCAAGTGATGCAAAACTTTTCATTTAGTCAAATTGTGTACTGCTCATAATGAAAGCCATAGTTTTTTATATGTTATATTTATGTTTTTTTAAATATTAAATCCATTAGATGTTTTAAAATGTAATGTTAATACTTTTAATTTTGGGCTTATTATTTAGATACATATTCTATTAACATTCGGAGAGTACAGGAGAAAAAGGGGGAAGTCCAATTTTAACTCTAATTGAGTTAGTGCTTCCATCTGTTAGACAATCATGAGACCTTTCTAATGCACTTTAGATTTTGGCTAAACGAGGTTTCTGTCATATTTAGATTACTCTTTTAAAAATACATTTGCTTGGGTCTTTTTGGGATTTAAGATATGAAAGTTGTCCCTTCCTTTACAAAAAAATAGCTATATCAGAATGTGTGTTTAATATGAATTAAATATTCAGTGGGTGCTTGTTATATTTATAAAATACTATATTTTAAAATTACTATATTTTTAAATAAACAAGTAGCTACACACATTTTTTCAGCTATGTAAAAATAACAATAATAAATTGAAACAATATTCTCTAGATTTGAATGAGCTAAATTGTAGGTAGTTGGTTTTTGTTAAGTTTGACATTAGTCACTTGTATTAGGTAACTAATACAACTTTTTAGGAAATTATGAGCGATTAGAGAACTCCCAATATTAGAAAAATATGAATTTTCACATTAACGCATACCGATATCCACTTATACCCCTATTATTTTTCAATATAAATATATACCTCTCTCTTTTTTTTTTTCAATTAACGGAGGCTGAGGGAGGAATAATCTCACTGAACATTTTTTTTAGCTTTTTCATTATATGATAAATTGTACTAAGACAGATTATTAAATATAGCTAAGTCGGTCAAGTACAATAGTTTTATACGATATTTGGTGATGTATCCACCAAAGCATACATGGTAATTTTAAGTTGAGTTTGGATGCCATAAAAAAAATTCGGACAATTTTTTCTTCTTTCTATACCCTTATTTTTTTGTCAGGGTGGGAGGTGATGGATTTTATTGTATTGATTTATTCTTGAATTTAATATTTTACCAATAGGCAAATATATAGTGCATTGGTTCTTGAATTAAGTACACAAGTATTGCACAAAAAATATTACTGTCAAAGTTGATAACAATTTAATGTTTCGACACATTTCCAATATCAAAATAGTGTTTTTATTTCAAGCATGTCCTCTATTAAGGATTTTCTAAACTCATAATGTCTGGACCTAAGAACTTTTCAAACCAAGGGCACTGCAAAATACAGTATAAGGAGGTGTCAAAGAGTATCACCCTGGTAAAAAGATCAAGAAACACCATTCTTGTGTTTCAAGAATAAGTTTATATGCTTACAAGATTCATGGGGCTAAATAAAATAATTATTCCCCCTACCCCTCTTCTTTGTATTAATTAATGTTGGGTGAGAAACATGTAAGTAGATACTTTTAGAAAGTTGTAATATGAATTTAAAATAATTTCCATGTTAAATTTATATTTATCATGTTTCATGAGTAATTTTGCATCACTCGCTTATCTTACTTACCTCTCTAGCCCTGTTATGCCTGTGTGTACTTTGGGTGCATCTCATCTAGGTCCCGGCCTTTAGTCTCAGGGACACAACACACAACGAAACAGAGCCCCCCCACAGAAATGGCTGCATAAAGCCAGAATGCTCCGTGCAGTCCTAGTACTTGCTGGAAATCCACAAACGTCTTGACTCCGATGAAGGCGCATGCATAGCTGAAGGATGTGGCAAGGGCACTACCAAGTCCACGGTACTCTAGGGGAAACAGCTCTCCTATTAGCAACCATGAGATGGGACTAATCCCCAAGGAGAAGGCTACTGTGAACACAAGTACGCATAATAACGGTATCCAATCGTGCTGTCCAGGTATATATGAGCTCCCTCGATGTCGGTGAACATCTTCATAGTAGGAGAACGATCCAAATCCTGCCAAGGCCATTGACATGAACATGCTGCTGGCAATAAGGAGGGGAAGCCTCCCCACCACGTCTATCAGTAACCCGGACAGGAGGGAGGCGAGTAGCTGCACAAACCCCACGGCTACTGCTCCACCATGAGGGTTCATCCCACCAAATGTCTGCCGGAAGATACTGACAGCGTAGAAGTTGAACGCATTTGCTCCTGAAAAGCGCTGAAAAAGCATTAATCCACATGTAGTGAGCACTGGCCGAAGAAGCCTTGAGAAGATAATAGACGCATTGTGCCGCCGCGTGTGGTTCTGGTGGTGTTGTCTGCTCGCCAAGATGTTGGTGCGAATGGTGGCCAACTCGTGCCCGACGTCAATACCTGGACCTCGTAGCCATTGCAGTGACTTGGCAGCCTCTTCATCCCGGCCAGCAAGCACCAGGTAGCTTGGAGTCTCTGGGACATATAGCACCGTAGCGAACAGCATGATGGGGGCTACAGAAACCACCATGGCCAGCTGGCGCCAGTCTAGGTACGCCCCTACTGCAAAGCTTATCAGCATCCCTATGTGACCGACGACCTTAAGCACAGCACTGAGGCACCCACGAATGTCAGGTACAGATATCTCACTTATGTACACCTGCAAATAAATGTGAAAAAACATAATATAATATGCTATGCATAAAACTGAGATAAGTCAATGGTCATAATAATAATATATTCATTTCCAGCTTTAAATAAAGTATTAAATGTAATTTTATTTTCCTGACATATATGTCTTCATAAAGAAAGATTAAGAGTATTGCCATTTGAATATGTGTAGCTTTAAATTAATGTCAGACCCACATTGTAATGGTATTTCTTCATACCAACTCACTCCTTTGATTTGATCTTTATAAATATTATACTGTAGTAATTTTTAACATTAACAAAACTACACCAACATCTAATCACATTATTATAGCTACGAGAAAAATTTATTTTATTTTATGAAACACCAGAACACCACTTGATCTTATTTCAAATAAAAAAAGGTAAAATGTATGTACATCTTGACTATTAAGTACACAGCTAGGACTAATCCATAAATAAACAAATTAGGTTTGTTTACAGTCATATTAATCAATCATCACTTTTAAAGTGATTGGTGTTGAAGAATGTACCAAGTTTTCTTAAGGAAGTGTGAAGTAAGTAACCTGAGTGACGAGGAGCACGATGGCACAGCAGAACCCCCCAACAAATGCTGTGGCGAACATCATCTCGACGCTGCTGGCGAACACAGTGACCAGCCAAGAGGCAGAGAAGGGCAAAGCGGTGATGAGCAGAACCTTCTTGCGGCCGAAGCGCATGGCCATTCCTCCCAACATTCCCCAAAGAAGGCCCCAAGAAGAGAGAGGCTAGCCACCCAAGATGCCTGTTGGGAGCTCACAGTGAACATGGCAGTGTTGTTACCAGGGGGGAGGCGGTTTTGGAGGGCCTGTTGCTCCTGCAATGAGGCAATAGCTGGAGAGCTGTAGCCCTTGCCAAGGCCCGCAGCAAAAGGGCCGAGGGATACTGCCAGTGCCGCTAAAACCTACAACAAACATTACATTTAGGAGTATTACATATTTACTATAGGTTTTAAGATCAATGCTATTATTATTAATAATAAATATTGTTGGAGAAAAATCCTTTATATAGTCCAAGTTTGTTCAGAGTAGAATAACTACTTTTTTTTTCAAAATCACAATTTTATTCTATTCTTTAAATTGAAAGATTACATTCTTCACTCAGATTTTAAGACGGATTCTGTGATAGATGTCCATCACAGATTTGGCCTTAAAGTCTGAGTGAAAAATGACCCTGGGCATGGGACAGTTCTTGGATAGATCATTGGTTAGAGTATTGGCGTACTAAGCCAGAGGTCCTGGGTTCAATCTACATGTCTAGGTGTCATTTTTAAATTTAGAGAATATGTTTTGATGCTATAACCGTATTAAACAACTATAATGGCTCAGCTGTAACAATTTCATCTATTTAATTAACATGGTTTGCAGGAACATAATTATAATATATTCAATGAAATTAATATGTGTGTGTTCTGTTTGTTAGGACTCTAATCATGTCAATTGAAACTGATACTCTTTCTGATACATTTTAAGACATTTGTACAGATTAATATTGGTCACAGAGACCGGGTAATCATATTGTTGCTGCTTAAAGCATTATTGTTCTTCCTCCTTTAATTGCCTCCATTCTTCTCCTCTCACTTAAACATTTTCTGTTATCAGCTTCTCCCATCTCTTTCTTGACCTCCCTTGTAGTCTTTTTCCTATACTTCATTTCTATAATTTTCTCTGGCACCCTCTTTTTTCCCATCCTCATTACATGTCCATACCATCTGAGTCTTGTTTCCTCTACTATCTTATGTACTCCCTGTACCCCCACTCTTTCTCCCGAATAGCTTCATGCCTAATATTGTTTCTCCTCGTGATAAGTAACATGCTCCTCACAAATTTAATTCCCATGGCTTATACTTTCCAAGTCCCCTTTACATTCATTGTCCATGTCTTTGCTACATATGTGACAATGGGGACAGTGGGTATGCCCTGTCCAACACTTCCTTACACTTAGAGGGTACTTATCTCCTCCATAGCAGGTCTCTTACACACCTACAGAACAACTCTACCTGCTGTCTGTCCTCTTCTCATTACATCCTCTCTACGTCCACCTTTCACCTCATCACCCTTCCAAAATATTGTCATGTTCTGTACTTTTCTCAGCTCTACTCCATCCAACTTTACAGCTCAACTAGGAATTATCCTCTTAACTACTAAAGTTAGTAAAACGTTTTCAATATATTTAACCAATAAGTCATGTTATCTGCAGCTGTCACTTTTGAAATATAATACCTATAGAATAACACAAATGGTATAGTAAAATGTTATTAATATTGGCCGAAAATAAATATGTTCGAACTGTCTAAACTGTTCTCCCAACCAAAATTAAGTAATAATATTATAATAGACTTGAAAGAGATAAGCTATAATGAGGTGGACTGGATAGAACTAGCTCAAGACAGGGATAGAATGTAATAAGGTGGACTGGATAGAACTAGCTCAAGATAGGGATAAGGTGTAATGAGGTGAACTGGATGGAACTTGTTCAAGATAGGCATAGGTGGTGTACTTTTGTATTTGCGGCAATGAACTTTCAAGCTATAAATGCCATAGAGTAAGTATAATACCACATGTAATATATATATATATATATATAAATACATATTATAGATAACATGTATAATATTTAGTCTGAATTTCATAAGAAGCCTGTTATTTGAAAACTGTAGACTCTTATTGTCATAATGGCGGCGGGGATAGGAACTATACAATAGGAACTATACAATCATCTATCTGGAAGTATTAATGGCAGCGTTTGATAACTTTTTAGATGAACTCTATAAATAATTAATAAAAACAAGACATTTTTGAATGCCATATTTTAGTGACTTTAAATTAATGTTGGTGCACAATATATAAATATAAACGCTGCCAATAATACTTCCAGATAGATTACTGTATAGTTCCTATTTACATTATTAATTAAATTGACTAAAAATGTATACAAACTTTTCCTCCCGCCATTGTGTACATATTATATTAGCTACACACATTATACATATACATATATATATATATAATGTGTGTAGCTAATATAATATATATATAATGTGTGTAGCTAATATAATATATATAATGTGTGTAGCTAATATAATATATATAATGTGTGTAGCTAATATATATATAATGTGTGTAGCTTATATATATATATAATGTGTGTAGCTTATATATATATAATGTGTGTAGCTATATATATATATATATAATGTGTGTAGCTTATATATATATAATGTGTGTAGCTAATATAATATGTACAAGTGCCCTGAGCCTCAACGTGCACAATTCTCAACCCAAGCCCCAATGTTCTATTTCGGGTGGTGCTTGTAACTAGCTCGGGAATGACCTCGTTTGTTGTTGACGGGCCATGCTACTAAGCGCCCACCCCACGTAACACACAGTTTGTATTTGATCAACTCCTGCCTGGTGAACTATATTAGCGTGAAGTTTGGCCGGTCGTAGACTAAGCTGTCACCGCCGCAACTTTCCCTGAGGATTTGAAGGGAGTGATGGTCGTTAGTTGAGAGAGGCACCAGCCGGTGTCCGTGATAAGCCGGCCGGTAGAGGGGGGGGGGGGGTTTGGGGGTTAGATATGTGTGTGCCTAGCCTTTGGTAGAGACCGTGGAGGCGTAGGGCAACTCGCCTCTCTGAGATTGTGGTTTGAATCCTGGTCGAGACGAAATGAAGCCATGTGCCATGACTGATTCGGCGCTTACGGTATAAGTTTTTTGGCTAGTCCTTATAATATTAAATTTACTAACGACATCATGTATGGGTTGAGGGTGAATGGAATGGTTAAGGCGGGGATGTAGGGGACGCAAGTAAAGGTCAGTGGTTTTTTCCAATTTTTATAGCAAAACATTGTTTTGGCCAAAACAAATCAAATGTTGCTACAAAAGAACCATCGAGTTTAATTTTCTTCACATGGGGATATCAACAGTTGTTGAATATCTGTTATTTCATGAACATAACTGCATTAGATGAAAAACTTTTTAAATGAAAATAAAAATATGTCATTAAATTCCAGGATACGCATAAAAGATATTAAACTGTTGAGATCACCATGTGAAGAAAATTAAACTCTGTGTTACTACTTACGCTATATTTTATTTAATTTGACCAAAAAAAAAGTTTTGATTTAAAAACTTCAAAAATACTGAGTTTTCCTCGCGCTCCCCACATTCCAACTCTAAGAAAATAGTGCCTTGGAGTGCATGACCACTCGTGTGAGTCAAAACTAACCGGTGACCACTTATAAAACAGTACTACCAACAGATCTCGGATAAAATCTGTTCTCTTGGATACATGATCACTTGAGTTAATTTATTAATATTACGATCACCATTTATTTAATATGATTACCATACATTTTATTATCATTAATTGCAGTCACGGATTTAAGTGGGCGACAGTGGATAGCACTCAGAGACCCACAAACTGTCTCAATAAAATTAATATTTCTCTCTTTTGCTCTAGAGATAGTAGATATTTAAAATATTTAAGTCTTTTAACTAACTATATTAATCTTTATTTAATTCTGATAAAATAGTACTTAGGTCTACTAATGGTTAATTTTTGATTCTAAATTAATCGAATTTATCATTGTTACAATATTTTCTTATTTAAATATATCTTACATAGAGCTTTTTTAATAGTTAATCTTGTAATTAAAAAAATGATAGTGTCGAAACGATTCATTTGATTTACTACTTTGTATATACCTGAAAATAGTTATTTTACGCTGGTATTTAACAATTTAACCTTATCTCAATTCTCCCCATTACAATATTTATTTTAAAATATTGTTCCTACCTCAATGTATGCGAGGGAAACACTTCAATCCGAAAGAGATTTTTTTTTTTGTGATTAGTGCACAAGATGGGACAAACAAATAATAATGTTTACTTAATAATAACGCCTTAATATTTGAATGTACAAGATGGGACAAATTCAGGTAAAAATTCCTTAGTGGACGAGATGGGACGTCACCGTCGAAAAGAGAAATACTGGTTTTTAGTGTTGATATCGACAATTTTATACAGCTTCAAGTCCAGCCATGATCAATCGGTTCAGCTTAACTATAACTAAAGTCTAAATGTAAAGCTAATTTATTCTGGTTTGTCAGTGACAAGAAGGTCTGGGTTCGAATCTCGGCCGGATGTAATGCGGGTGTTTTGGAACAAATATTTTACCACGCAAATGCGGTTACATTTTTAAAATAAAATTTCTCCTATTGGCGTAAATAATGTCTGCATATAACCCGAACGTGTACAAAGACATGCAGGGAAAAAAATAAATAAAAATCGAATTCGGCTGTATTGCGAGTGTTTTTGCCTAAATGGTTTCCAACGCTCCCCACTTAAATGCGGGTACATTTCCTCTAAAATTCTACCTCTAACATCCCTATCCCTCTATCTTAATATATGCTTACAACCGGAAAGGGTAGGCCTACTCGGTGGAAAATAAAGATCCCAAGTAAAGAAATTGATGCTCTTCGTCTTCCCGAGTGACTCATGACATCACCATCTCTCGGCTGGGACCTTAATACTCTCCGACCCCTCTTCCAAACCCTCCCACGACCAACAATAACATATTCTTCCCATTCTATCCCACATGGCAACCTTCACCCCCCCCACCCCACCCCATCACGCCTTCTGTTTGGAAGGAACTTTCAATCTAATTTAACTTTCCTTCAAACCCCCAAAAATCTAGCAGTAAGAAGAATAAGTTCAATTCTTCAATATCCTCGGAGGTGGGGGGGTGCTCGTTGAGACGTCGACCCTACACAATTATCCGAACGGGGGAAACTTTGCCGATATACCTTTTGTGTCTTTTTTTTTACTTTTGGGAAAACTGTGATGCAGTAGAAGCTTAGTTTTTTTTTTAAGTTTACTGAATGATTCATGAAGTTTTAAGTTTGAAAAAGGATTAGTTGCAAATTTTTTTTTCACCTCGTCTTAGTACCCGTCATACGCAAACACATTAAATTACTCTAGTACTCGCTTCGGCGTTCGACTGGTCTAAGGCGTCACTTTCGCAATATAATGGACTGCCGATGACAAGGAAATTGAGGCTCGAATCCCAGTTGGTTGTACTGAGTTTCCTCCCTTACCCCAAATTGTTTTCCACTCTACATTCACTCAAATGTGGGTACACTTACTCTAAATTCAACCTTCCTTATCCTTAATAAATAGGCGTAATAAATACATATGCGTATACCCCGAACGGGTAGTAAGACGTGACGACAAACAAAAATACATTTAAAAAATACACTAGTGCAATAGGAATGAAGGAGGTTTACTTTTAGAGGAAATATACCCGCGTTTGAATAGGGAGAGAGTGGGAAAGCTGTTAGTAAAAATTATCTTCAGTTCACCCAAATTGTATTACGACCCCGATATCCCTGTCACCGGCAACTAATTCCAACACGAGAGAGTAACGCGTTATATCATGTGATCATGGGTGTTTGAATTATTATTTTCAGGAACTAGCTCCAATGTTTCTCCCTTGTGTCTATTTAGCTCCAATTAAAATCACATTAATTAATTTCACTTTTATCCCTGCCTTTGGTATAAAGCAGTGATTGACAACCTCCAGCCCGCCGAATGATTTTATCTGGCCGGAAAAGGATTTAGCGAACAAACAATAATTGTGTCCATAAAAATAAACTAATAACTAATTATTATATGCCACGGGAATCGAACCCGGGACCTTTGGCTTAGTACGTCAATGCTTTAACCACTGAGCTATCCAGGATTCGTTCCGTACCCAGGGTCATTCTTCACTCATATTTTAAGGCAGAGCCTATGATGGACGTGCGGAAATCGTCGGCTACAAGTATGTGATGCTCGTGAATAAAGCTGACGATTTCCGCACGTCCATCATAGACTCTGCCTTAAAATATGAGTTATGAATGACCCTGGGCACGGGACGAATCCTGGATAGCTCAGTGGTTAGAGCATTGGAGTATTAAGCCCAAGGTCCCGGGTTCGATTCCCTTGTCCAGGTATAATTTTTAAATTTTCAGAATATGAAATCTATATGGTGAATTCCTCTCTAAAATTAATAACAGCTTCGTATATTTGATTCTTAAGGAAGGGGAGGTCAAGGCTTGAAACTCGCCCGGGTTCATTTAGGGAAGCTTTCCAATGTGATCTTTTCTGTGTGTGTTTCTTTTCATCCCTCCACGCTCATGTGAACAATTTGTGTCTCATCCTTCCTTGCTCCATGCGCTAAGGTTAGGTAGGAAGCGAATGCGAATTAAGGTTCGTATATACATTTTTATGACAAAAACAAATTTCAGCCAAAATAAATAAAATATTGCTCGAGTAGGTACGTTTAGATACACTTCGTACATGTAGCAGTCTCAACAGCTGTTCTTGACAAGACGTGTATTAAACACAACTTGTGAATGTGAGGAATGCCAGGCCTCTACCGTGGTTCGGATTCCACGTTAAAATGTAAGTCCTCCATTTCATCTCACAATCACCCTACCATTGCACGTAAGCGTAAGTGCGTATAACCCGAACGGGTAGTAAGACGCGGTGCTAATAATATTAATAATAATAACAGCTGTTCTTGAATATTTGTCTTGGACATTGCCGCATTAGACTAAAACTTTACCTTCTTTTAAAAACGTTTCTGATTAAATTCCAATATGCCCAAGTAAATATTCAATAACTATTGAGACCCGCCTCAGTGGCGTAGTTGGTTAACGCACCAGTCGTGTTGAGCCAGACCATCGAGGACGGGGAGATCGAGGTTCGAATCTCGGTCGGGTGAACTGGGAGTGGTTTTTCCTAAATGGTTTTCCACTCTACCTCCACGCAAATGCGGGTTCACTTCCTCTAAATTCAACCTTACCAATTCCTAATCCCTTAGTGTAATTAGTACTTAAGCGTATAACCCGAACGGGTAGTAAGACGCGGTGCTAAATAAAAAAATAAATAAATAGCTATTGAGATTACTATGTGTAGAAAATTAATTTTAACGTAGCTACTGAAGCAATATTATATTAAATTTTGAAAAAAAAAACTTCTAAAAACTTTAAAACTCATTTCAGTGGCTGAATGGTCTAAAGCGTCACTCTAGTGTTGGACTAGCCTGCCGATAATTGGAAGATCGGGGCTCGATTCCCGGGAGGGTGCACTGAGGGTGGTTTTCCCTAGATAGTTTCCTGCTCTACTTCCCCACAAATGCGGGTAGATTAGCTCTAAAATGCTTTCTTCCTCATCCCTACCTCATACATAGTAATTAATAATTATCATATATAGACGATAGCTTTTCTCCATAAGAGCTGCAATTCCCTCAGCAATGAAATTTGATGTAAAATGTGTATACACTTACAACATGTGATATGGGGTCTCAAAATTATCTTCTCATATTCATGAAAAAATTCTTCAATCTTTCAAGATTTATACATTTAAAGTTTTTTTAGGGTTTATAGAGAACATACCTCTACAATATAGTTTATAAATTATCTTATACAATACATTTTGGATAAACAACTAAATAGAGAAATGTATCCAAGACATGACATTTTTAAGTCTTCACTGTCATATTGATAAATTTCTGCCCGTGAAGTGTAAGGAAGGGTAGTACAAGGGCGTGCTTTGTACCCACTGTCACATTTGCAGCATAAACACGGGCATTAAATGTAAGAGGGCCTAAGAAAGTGTAGACCATGGCAATGAAAGGAGCATGTTAGCTGTCATGAGAAGAAACAAGATTAGGAATGAGTCTATCCGGGAAAGAGTGGTGGTACAGGGAGTACATGAGATGGTAGAGGAAGCAAGACTGAGATGTTATGGGGATGTAATGAGGATGGAAAAAGAGAGGATGCGAAAGAAAATGTTGGAAATTAGGTATGTGGGAAAAGACCGCAAAGGAGACCAAGAAAGAGATGGGAGGAGCAGTTAACAGAAAGTGTTCAAGTGAGAGGAAAAGAAGGGTGGAAGGATAATGGAAGATGGGAGCATTTGACTAAACTAACCCGGCCACAGGCTGAACACAATTGATCATAATGACGATATGGTTGATATAGTTCAATTTTCATTTTAATTTATCTGACAGAAATTTTACGAGATCTACTTTGACTTATCCATATATCAAATCGCGTGATCTTCAGCGCTGACTTTTGATAAATAATATTAATACCTATTAAAACGGATAAAATCTGCAAAATCAAGAGAATTCGATGTGACATGGAAAAGTCAGGCGTATTAAAAAAATTCACTGGAATTTTCATATATATTTGCAATAATTTTTTAAATACGGGGTAGACAAGCATAGCCCATTGCAATTTGTTAGTTTTATTTCCAATTCATGATATTTTGCGAAGAGCACTAAAATATTTGTCTTGAGTAATTCTTGTGTCAAGAATTTAATAGAAAACAGTGAAATTAACGAGATTTCGAGGTCCTCTGCTTACAAAATACTTTTTTTTTGTCTGGAAAACCTGAGAAAAGTGAGGAGATTTCAATTTTTTTTTAGATTGAATGGACCTTGGTTTTTGCATCCGTTTGTGAGGCGCAATAGAAAATTTGTCTCGTCGTGAAATCCGAAAACTAGAGGCCAGGATGACTGAAGACTCTTTATCTAAAAATTGATTCTCACTCTTTCTCCACGCAAATACGGGTCAATTTTCTCTAAACTTCCACCTTCCTCATCTCTATATCTCGTTTAATATAAATGAATGCGGATGGCCCGGATGTGTAGTAAGATGCGGTGTGAAAAACACCGTACCTACACAAGTGACCTGGAAGAAGGGACTGCAAGGATAGTATCTACATTTGACATGAAAGAAGGAATTGCACGGGTAGTATCTATGTTTGACATGAAAGAAGGAATTGTATAGATAGTATCTACATTTGACATGAAAGAAAGAATTGCATGGATAGTATCTACATTTGACATTAAAGAAGGAATTGTATAGATAGTATCTATGTTTGACATGTATGAAGAAATTGTATAGATTGTATCTACATTTGACATGAAAGAAGGAATTGCATGGATAGTATCTACATTTGACATTAAAGAAGGAATTGCATGGATAGTATCTACATTTGACCTGGAAGAAGGTATTACAAAGATATTATTTACATTTGACCTGGAAGAAGGAATTTAATGGATAGTATCTACATTTGACATGAAAGAAGGAATTGCATAGATAGTATCTACATTTGACATGAAAGAAGGAATTGCATGGGTAGTATCTACATTTGACATGAAAGAAGGAATTGCATGGATAGTATCTACATTTGACATGAAAGAAGGAATTTCATAGATAGTATCTACATTTGACATGAAAGAAGGAATTGCATAGATAGTATCTACATTTGACATGAAAGAAGGAATTGGATGGATAGTATCTACATTTGACATGAAAGAAGGAATTGGATGGATAGTATCTACATTTGACATGAAAGAAGGAATTGCATGGATAGTATCTACATTTGACATGAAAGAAGGAATTTCATAGATAGTATCTACATTTGACATGAAAGAAGGAATTGCATGGGTAGTATCTACATTTGACATGAAAAAAGGAATTGCATGGATAGTATCTACATTTGACATGAAAGAAGGAATTGCATGGATAGTATCTACAACTGCCCCGAAAGAAGGGACTGCTCGGAAACTATGTCTGCTTTGAGCCGGTATGCCGGGGTTTTATTCAGCCCAACCGTTCTAATGACAATTTTTTTGTACTCTAGATTTTCACTCTCTCGCTAAATAAATCCTTGAGTTTTTTTTTAAATTATACTTTTTTTATATATAGGAAGAGGTTAATAACCGTACTAAACGTACACTAATTCTCAAATACTTGCAAAGAAAGAGATATTAGAAGCTAATTTAATACTGTGTTTATTTTACTAACAAAACAGAACAATATTAATTATATCATAGTTTTACATGCGCATAGTAAATAATAATAACTATCATCACCTGAGACCGCATTCCAAATTATTCGTACTATATCTACTCTTTTCGCACAAAGGACACAATAAGGTCAGTTCCATAGTCAGACTTGGTACGCCTTAAGTGCGACGCTATACTGAATACAAAACGACACATACCTTGACTAGAATGGAATGGTCCAGTTTCATATACCAAATCGTCCCATTCCATTCGAGTTTAAATAGGTGTCCTGTATTTAGTATAGAACCGCACTTTAGTTGTACTAATTCTGACTATGGAACTCACCCTAAAAACCTTAGTTTTTTCAGAATTTGATTCAATTTTTTTTTTCAAAGGTGGTTAGGTGCCATGTTGGACTTGTACAAGCTCGATTAAAATACTGTTAATTATTTAATTGATTAATATAATTCAAAATTTCATTTATGATCATGAACAAAATTAAGGAAACTTTTTTTGTTCATGACTATACACTCCTTCTCCCCCTCCCGTTTCTGCCGCCCCTGCCACCCCTTTCCCCTTTTACAGTCTGCTCAATCGATATGATGGGGACACCTCCCCCCCTCCCCTTCTACACCGAGCTCTGTACCAAATGGGCCACCAAAATCTCCCGCTGCAGTACGTGATGGCCGCGCTCTCTAAGCGCACCCGAATGGGTTTTTTTTACACCCCCACCCCTTCCTTTTCTACCCCGCAAAAAAGTATTTAGGTCACGGCATTGCAATGGTTGTTTGCCGTGTGTGTAACGTTGTTCCAAAAAATTCATTACTAGAGCCTTGCAAGGCGTAATGAAGTAATGAAAACTATAGAGGTTCCGTGTATGTGTTTGACTCAGGCTGCGCTACGAACCTGAAATTGTATTTCTAGGGAGATTTGGCAAGGTCGGTAATTAAGTGTGTGCCTCCGCATGGTTAGAGACCGTTCTTAAATTACGTAAGGGCTTTAAGGGATGGGGGGGGGGGGGGTCCACTAGTTTCTTACGAGAGGGAAGAGTCAGAATTAATCTTACATAAGGTTTTTTTTATCAATGTTTATGGTGAGACAAAATATTTTAGAAAAAATTGTCAGAAAATTCTAAAATGTTTAGTTTTCATTAATAATTAAACTCTCTTTAATCACTAATTTTCACTGTTTTTTTTTTTAGAAATAATTGAAATATAGCACTATTATTTTGCACAAAGATAGCTAATAACACTACACATAACAACTGACTTTTCATTTAATAATAATAATAATAATAATAATATAATAAATATTATTTGTTCGAATTTTAATATATAGTCAAATATTATATATATAAACCGCTGTCTAATGTAGAAATGTGTACGAATTTCATATTCCCGACAAGAATATCGTCGGCCTGAATCAAGCGAGCCGTTCTAGGAACAGTTCTACGTCGCGATCTAATTTACCCAAATATCGTAAAATTGTTACAAGATAGGAGGGACAGGATGTAAAATCTTACTATCCCCTACGTGGAGGGAGGTGAGGGTGTCTAAAATCTTGGAAAAAAAAAGTATTTTCTAATCTAAAGACTGCCCCTTAGTCTCGGTATAGTATCGCTGGGATTAAAGTGTTACTTCGCCATAGTATTGTCTCATTTTCATAAGCCATTTTATTTTTAAAATCGTTAATTGTGTGTGTTCGCATTGTTGAAACCAAAAAAGAACTTAGTAATGATGTAAACCTTAGGTAACTCGTTCCTTTCATTTAAAAAAATGTTAAGTACAATATAACCCTTTTTTCTTGCGAATGGATATATCGACAGCTAAAAAAACTTACTAGATCTTCTTTAACATATTCATACGTCAGCTCATGTGATGCGCTGCTGTCAAATTTTGATAAACAGTAACATTTCTATTAAATTAAAACCCATCTCCGTGTTAATACTACTTTTTAGGTTAAACCCTGTTGGTAAAAGTATGAATTAAATAAATCGGACCTGCTTCGGTGTTCAAAGGCGTCATTTTCGAAAAAGACAGAACTGCCGAAGACGGGGAGATCGGGGTTAGAGCCCGGTCGGATGCACTGAGGTTTTTTTCCCTTAAATGGTTTTACGCTCTACCTGTATGCAAATGCGGATGCACCTCCTCTAACTTAAACCTTCCTAATCCTTAACGCATTAGTGTAATTAGTACATAGGTGTACAACCCAAACGTTTAGTAAAACGCAGTGCTAAGAAATTAAAAAAATAAAACATATAACATCAACTGGTAGTGAAACACGGTGTAAATAAATATATTTTATTTTCGAGAAATTTTAATATTAAAATTGTCAATCCCGGTACTTTTGGGGTAAACTGCTCACTTCGGGACCCGATGTTTATGGGTTCAAACCCAGTAGGGGTTGACGTATTTTTCTTTAACGATAAAAATCCATAGCACAACTTCCTTCGGAGGGGAAGTAAAGCCGTCGGTCCCATGTCGTTTGTGTTATGTTAAATAGTCGTAGAAGGTATGTGAAAATACCTTTCCCGGCAAAATTATTATTATTATTATTAACACCGCGTCTTACTACCCGTTCGGGTTATACGCACTTACGCTAATATGTAATGGTAGATAGATTGTGAGATGAAAAGGAGGATGTTGAGGGATTGGGATGTTACAACCAATTTCTTAGCAAGAGGCAGCCATTACCTTTTTGGCAAGTTACAACATTGTAAAGTGTAAAATGTGTTCCATCTTCACTGCAAAGACACTGTTAGTTTCCACCTTTCTTTCCTGAATCTTATTCCATGAAGAACATCATCTTTTCATTACTTACTGCTGGTTTTTCGATTTAGGCACATTAATATTGATTTACTGCTTACTTCATCCAAAGCTAATCAAGTTTAACGTGGGATCCGAACCACGGTGGAGGCCTGGCATTCCACACATTCACGAGTTGTGATTAATGCACGTCTTGTTAGAGGGGAAGGAAGGGTTTGGCAATCAGATAGATCTGTGCAAAATTAGAACGCCTGTTTGCGATCGCTCATAGAAATTCTCTTGTGCTGATATAATCAGTCGTTTCAGAAAGTACACGTTAAATACCTCAAATAAATAAAATTATTAAAACTATTGGTTGTCACCGAGGTTGAGTGTTTAGTGAAGTCAATCACAGTCTTATAAGCGCCATTTCAATCCAGATAATGTCTAAACTATTATTTTATTTGTGTCGGCGTTTGTTCTGCTAGGTTCGAATGTTTAGATCAAGTAGTGTTGTTTTAGGTTAAGCTAGTCTCTTAAATAGATTTGATATGGAAAATTTTCTATTAATTTTAAAGTGTTCAGTTTAATTTATGCTCAGGATATGAGCTCCAGAAACATCAAATACTTTGCAAATAAAGCAATACAGCTCTATTTTCACTCTTACATATCGAATACAGCGCTCGGTGGTTGAATGCAAAAGCTTCACTAACGGTGGGTTTACCCGATCTGCTGTAGATCATATGGCTGTAGGTGAGTTGTGGTCGCACGAATTGTTTACCTCTAAAGATAAAGGTGAATTGAGGCCCCACATTTTTAAAGCCACGTACGAATTGCGGCCTGGGTTGTTGACCTAACCTAACCTAACCTAACCTAACCTAACCTAACAAACCCTCATATTTTTGCCAAATCATTGAACGACAAGAACTGAGGAAGTTTGGATATTACTAGGGATGTCGACATGAGACGATGATCGTTTATCTCTGAAATTTAAGACAGCATGATAGAAAGCACATTGCTAATTAGTTGGACGCAACTCATATCTCTCTCTCAAGTGAGTGGGCCGCAATTCGTACGGGTCTCTCAAAAAGCCGGGCCACAACTCGTACACGATTTCAAGATTAGGCCCCAACTCACCTACATAGTATCAGATACGTTATTACTTCAATATTATAATCAAAACCTTAACCAATACGTAGCCATTCCTCTGCGACTCCCTTATATTTTAAAAAAACTTGTAAAATTGTAAGTTGGGTGATATTATAACCTTGTGTTTCGAAAGTTCCCGTTCATGTATAATTATTATTTATTCACTCTACTTCAATAGTGATAAATCATGTTAAAACAGAACATAAAAGCTTCGTTTTTAACCACTGTTATTTTCTTTAATGGAGCTTGGTTTGTGCAGTATTTAGGTAAATACACACACTTTTTGTCTCTTTGTGTAAAATAAATATGCCATTTTCTGCAATAAAGTTAATATTGTGGTGATTTATTGTTTGCCCTACTAACAATTTATCGAATTTATAAATAATCATTGGCTTGACAGACAAGCGCTTCACGTTTATTTTTATTTTTAAAGGTTTATAAAATATGTATATCAAAATAACAATCAAAATTAACATTTGTAAAAGTAATATGAAATAGTTTTTGACAGCTCATAACTTATAAGTTATAACGTACTACTCTGTAAATGCATCCATTTGTCATTGTAAAGACTGTTTCTCAAAATAAAAGTAGTTCTATCCAATAATTTGACAAAAGAGGTGAACAGTCCTATTTTCGTGGAAAGGGTATAATTCATTCATGACCTAAGTTTACTTGGATGACAGCTCAAAAAGTGACTAGAAATAGTCCCTAAAATATCCCTACGCCAACAGCCACTTTGGATAACTGCAACGAAAACAGATGCTAATATATGAATGTGAGAGTTAACTGCAGTAATTTTGGCAAATATTATTTATATATTTATTTGAGGTCGGACACAAAGCTTATTTATCGTTTTATTCCACTTTTAAAAACATATATTATTCACAGCACTTCCACAAAAGGTCTAACTAACATAGCTTCAATATGGCGACCGACGAATTTAAACCATGTGATTGAACGTGACGGAAACAAGTCTTTTACAATGATGCACCCACGCAGTGGGTAAATATATTTTATTCAGTTAAATATTTTGAGATACGATAAAATATTCATAAAATAATTTATTATATATATATAATAAATGTATAATATATATATATAATTTATTATATATATATATATAATTTATTATATATATATATAACCCAAGTATTTTCTCTTTTCCAAGTAAATACGATGCCTGTATTAAAAGGTATTGATATATTCACTATATTACACATCACAGATAACATTTCAAAACGAATAATAAGTACTTTTAATTATCTAAAAAATATTGTTTTGAGTTGGATAAAATAAGTTATTAAAAGTAATGAAATAGTATGAGAAAACTTTAATTTACGTTATTTTAAATGTAAAATATAACAGGTAATTAAAAAACTTAACATTTATAACAAAACGGTGATCCTTTATAAGTGTTGGCAACCCAAAACCTAAACATATGATTTTTGAACTGTCATCCAGAACTTTCATGAACAGACTTTACTTAGAACATACAAACACTTTTTTTTTTTTGCGGCCAATATTGGTAATATTTTACTATATAATCCGCTTCGGTGGCCGCATTGTTTAAGGCAGGAATCAAGTGGTCCGCAGGGTTCCAGTAAGTTTAGTATAAATAATGAAGTAAAGAGTTTTTATCACATTTAATACAAAAATTTGAAATGCAAAAGATTAATTTATGTGAAATATCCATACTCTGCTATGATTCTGTTCTCGGTAGAAACAAGTCAAATAGAAAAAGAAATCTGTACCAACAAACAAGTCAACAATTTTATTTATTTATTTATTTTTTATTTATTTTATTTATTTATTTTATTACATATTTTCTTTAGAATAATTACACATAATTAATTTTTGCTTGTTATTATAGTTTCAAAATGGAATTGCCTAAATATAATGTTTTTCCCTCAGAGATTTCAAATAGCTCCTCCCCCCTCTTCACCCATGGACCCGTTGGTCCCACAGTGCACATAACTTTCATAATATGGTGGTCCTCCGTCACCAAAACCTTTTAGAAACGCTGGTCTAAGGCCTCACTCTCGCAAGAGATGAACTGTAGATCTCCTCGTCCTTGGAAGTCTAGCTTAACGCGACTAGCGCATTAGGCAACTACGCCACCGAGGCTGGTTACTAGACGTGAAAGTAAATATAGTAGCTTTTCTAGCTGTCGGATAAGGAAGGCCCTTCCTATGAAAATTAGACTGTATCAGGAGTAACCGCCGCATAGGGCGGGTCCATAAACCCGTACCACCTCAACCTGTAGTCCACTTTAGTCCATATATTTGTTCAGGCTCTAACCTTCGTTTCAAAGGTTTGTTCCGACGGTAGTTATAGTAGTATGCCACCTTCCGTGTTTATTATGAATACACTTTTCTTCCTTATACTAATTCCTACTAACCGGAATATTAGACACACGGCTAGGCTTGAACCAGAAATCGGATCTCTGTGGTTTTCTGTACTCTTCACCTGAACAATCAAATTGGGATCAATGAAATAGTTTATTTGTTTCAAAATAGCTATACACTTTTTCTTCACCTCATCTTAATAATCTTCCGGGATATGGGCGTTTTAATACTCTTTTGGGCTCTCTGTGCCAGTGGGTCTGGAAAGGAGTCAAACCCAGCCTCATGAGGACAAATGAGGAGCAACTTGAATAAATAAGTAGCATCTTTGATCTAAAAAACGGAGATTAACGACCGAGGGTTTGTTGTGCTGACCATATGACACCATCGATCTACAAATGTTGGCACAATCATCGCCTAAGGCGGCGGTCGCTCGGTCGGTATAGCTAGCTTTCGAGCTCACGCCATGATTTTTTTTTTGGGGGGGGGGGGGGGGGAGTGTTAGGGTCAGAGGAGATATGTATAGAAACTGTACCCGCATTTGCGTGGAGTGAAACTGGAATTTTTTTAGGATAAAAACTCCTCAGAACACCCGGTTGGAATACGAACCCCTTATTTTTTCTTTACCGGAAACCAGATTATGTTAACCTGAAGGTTATTCCGCCTATCCACTAATGCGGACTATTTATTTATTTTTAAATGTGGAAAAATTATTTCACCCTTCTTAATTCCACTATCTTCTAATGAAGAGCCTCCCTCACCTGTGGCCGCCTGGTACAAGACGTCATTGTCGTGTTTGATTGGAAAACCTGTGACGGGGAGATCGGGTCTCGAATCCCGGTTGGGTGTATCAAGGGAGCATTTTCCTAAATGGTCCTCACTCTACCTATCCAAAAACATCGGGTACCTTTCCTCTAAATTTATATCTTACTACCTAATTCGGTGGCCGCATGGTCTAAGGTGTTACTCTCGTGATAGACTAGACTGCTGATGAAAGGGATATCGGGGTTATAATCCCATTCGGGTGTACTGAGGGTGTTTTTCCAAAACTTTCCATTCTACCTCCACTCAAATGTGGGTACACTTCTTCCGAAATCACTCTTCATCCCTAACTCATTAGCGTAAAGAGTACATATGCTTATAACACGAACAGGTAGTAAGACGTGGTGCAAAGAAGAATCTATCTTCCTCATTCCTACTCCATTTACTCGTATAAAAGTTGTGATACGGGCTTTCGCTGGATGGAGGAGTCTTTCACGTCCTTGGAGTTTGTTGATTTCAGTTCCTATTTTAAGGCGGGAGTGTAGGAACCTTGAGATAAGGTCGGTGTTTTTGCAGTTTTTAGAGCAAAGTATTTTTGTGGCCAAAATAAATGATTGCTTGAGTACAAATATCGAGTTTAATCTTCTTCACATGGTGATATCAAATGTTCTTGAATATATGTCATGAGCATAGCAGCATTAGATGACACACTTTTTAAATGTTGATAAAAAGTTATTCACTTCCAGGACATCATCGTCAGATATTCAAGAACTGTTGAGGTCACCATGTAAAGAAAATTAAGTTCTATGTTTCTGCTGGGGAAATATTGGATTTATTTTGACCAAGAAATTTAAAAACTGCCCTTAACCCGCTTTCCTTCTACTCCTATCTTAATCTAGTCCACTGAGTATGAATAAGAGCTGAGTTGCACTGATGATCGCATCAGATGAGGTAATTATATTATATTGATAAGAACGTAGTTATGTTGTAATCCCAATATCCTGGCACTGGATGTTAAAGAGTCATCGCTCCTTAAAATGTTGCTAAGCAGCCACGCGGTGTAGCTATGCAACATGTATTGCATAACTGATTATACGCAGGCGATTGTTGGTTGATTGCTTTGGAATTAGCAAGGATTGTGCTTTCAATGCAATGCACACCAGTCAAGATAACTCTCAGCTAGTATATATAATATATATTTGAATAAATATTGCAGTACAAATTGTAAAAATATAGTGACCTTTAATTACGTAGTAAGTTGTGAACTCACTTATGCAAGCAGGATTACAAACTAGAAGTAAGAATAATATTATAAATATTAATTTTCTTTATACCTTGGAATGTTCAAATATTCTCCAATATTGATATTAGGCCTATTTAGAAATGATAAACTCAAAAGAGTTATTGACATTATTATTTTTTATTCTAAACCCGGTCTGCTACTCCTGCATGATATCCGCATCTAATTACACTACGTGGTAAGGATGAGGAAAAATAAATTTAAAAGAAAATTTACCTAAATTGGCATGGTGGAAAAGTGGGAAGTAATCTATGAATATTCACCCGGTCGAGATTTGAACCCCGACCTCTACGTCACTGGAAAACTATAAAATGGGCCCGTAATTCAGACCGCACGTGCACCGATGCGATGTAGATCTCAATTTAATAAAAAAAAAATGCGACATTCTTTTGATTAGTGAATAGATGATTTAAGGTAGTGGGAATCTTATTAAAACTGTCTTATGAGTTATGACACCTGAAGGTAAATACTAAAAAATATGTTTATTTTGACCTTGAATAATTGAAAAAAATTGATTCAAGAGTCAAATTTTCATAAGCAAGGCCTTTCAGAAAATAAAATTGATAACATTTTACTCAATTGTTACTATCATTTTATAGTAATTGATATCTATCAAAAGGGACAGCTGCAGGTAGATAACACCACTTGATGTATGAATAGGCCTACATGAAAATTTAGCTCGTAGCATCTTAAGCTTGCAAATTAGGTTTTTCCTATGAAAATTGGACAGCAAAAAAAAAAAATCTCGAATTTAATTTCAAGATAATTAATGAAAAGGGTCTATAAAAAATACTTTCTAATATCATACGAATATAATTGCTCTTTGACTAAGGCAAATAATATATGCTGCTCCACCCCTTTCTCCACATTACCCCCACGCCCCCCCCCCCCACCACACACACACACACACACACACACTCAATCCTCTCCCCTATTTTCCCATTCCATCCTTTAAAACAACATAGCTTTCATCCTTGTGGTCGTCCTCCGATGTCCGTCGATTGATCGTCCGCCGCATCAACCCTGATTGTTATTCCTGGCCTGCGGTTCATTAGGACTGTGCGGAGGTCATATTGTGTGCAGCGGCACGTATTCGCTGCAATTATCGTGCACCCACCCTACCCCAGACATCCCTGTTCACACAGTGGTATTCCACCCACACACACACACACCACCACACCAAACACACAGAGTAGGAATTGATTGACGAGTGTCTGGAGATCACTTTCAAGGTTATATCCGAATTGGCCACAAAAATACTTTAGTTCTAAATTATTATTATTATTAATTATATGTATTCTGTCTTACGAAAAGTCCATTTCTTTTTCAGTGAACTTAGACCGCCAATGCGCCCTGTCCTCTGCCTCCTCTTCCAGCTCCCAGAATTTTCTTCTTTCCTTTAAGTCATCCAATATTTGAATTCTCCTTCTTACTAAGCTTCTCTTTCCCTCAACCTTTCCTTATATGACGTCGTGCAGAAGACGTTCCTCCTAAGGATGTGTCCGATCCAATTTGCTTTGTACCGAAGAATCAAATCCAAAACGGTTCTCTTCTCACCTATTCTTCTTAGGACTTCATTTGTCACCCTGTCTGTCCACACGATCTTCTCAAGTCTTTTCCAGGACCACATTTCAAAGCTCTCCAAGTGTTTCTTTTCAATTTTCCTTAGATTTCAAGTTTCTGCTCCATACAGCTCGATACTCCAAATGTAGCATTTCATTAGTGTCTTCCTCAGTTCCAAACTCAACTTGCTTGGTCAGTAGTAACCTCCTCTTGTTGAAAGCTTCCTTGGCCATGGCGATCCTCGACCCAATTTCTTTGGTGCAATAGGCATTCTTTGTTAGCAGTATTTTCCAGTACTTGAACTGCTCCATTATTTCCAACTCCTTGTTTCCAATTTTGATTTTCAAAAATTGGGTCTGATAGATGCAACATAGTAAACAAATGTGTGTACCGTAGTAAGTGTAGTTTTTAACTGAGAGTATTATTTAAATTATTAATGGTTCACATTAAATTGTTTTTCTTAGTAAACATTCTGTTACAATCATATTTTGAAAGAGTTTTGTTTTGCCATTTGCATTTTACTTAAAATTAATTTTGTATTGTTAAAAATAAAATTTGTACTAAGAAAATAACTTTATATATTATTATTTGGTAAGCGCAGTTTTTTTTTTACTTGTATGCTTTAGTGCTAACGTGTTGTATGGAATGCCTTAACTATTATCTTCGTATCTAAGGAAACAGTTAAAGTAAGTTTTAAAGAAATGGGTGAAGACATTATGCCACACTATTAGACCAACTAACTACTTTGGCGATAATCGCTGTTGATGCTAGCACAACCTACAGGAAGAAATTACCAGCTTGAGCCCTTCACAAAATTAAACTGTAATGTTATTTAATAATATGTTATACTCGCAGGTGGGCACGAGGGCAAAGGTTTCAGTCCCATCTAGTTTGGTTTTCTGATAACAGGAAGTTCGGGGGTTGAATCGTGGTTGGATTTACAGAGTTGGTTTTGCCCTATATAGTTTATTACTCTTCCTCCACGAAAATGTGGATACATTTATTCTTAATTACACCTAAATATGCGGATAGCTCGAACGGTTAGTTAAACGTGAAGCGTGGATTTTTTTTTGAACTTATCAACACGTGACACATTTAACTTCAGAATATATGTAGTAAAATAAAATTGTTTGCATTAATTGAATGTTCAAGCAGTCGAAACTTAGAGGGATAAACTATCCAAAATGCAATGCATACCATATATTATTGTTAAAATTTTGCGTGTGCTCGTTGATTATGTTACAAATAAGTAAATAATTAACAATATCGACACATCTACAACTTGATTAGTAGAAGAACTTGTCAATACACTATTTTAAAAACTTAAGTTTTTTTAGCACCGCGTCTTACCACCTGTGTAGATTAGATGCATATGTACTAATTATGCTAATGAGTTAGAGATAAGGAAGGCCTAATTTATAAGAAGTATGCCCGCATTTGCATGAAGGGAGAGTAGAAAACATGTTTTAACCTCAATACACCCGAATGAGTTTCGAACCTCGATCCCCCTATCATTGGCAGTCTTGTCTAACACGAGAATGACGCCTTAGACTAATTAATGGTGTTAGGACAGATTTAAACTATCTTTACCAGCTTTGGTGGCTGCATGGTACTAAGGCGTTACTCTCGCCATATAGACAGGACTGCCTATGACGGGGAGATCGGGGCTCGAATCCCGGTTGGGTGTACTAAGGATTTTTTTTTTCTAATTTGATTTTAACTTTTCAGCCACGCAAATGCGAGTATATTTACTCTAAATTTAACATCATCCCTGACAAATTAGCGTAATTAGTACATATCCGTATAACTCGAAAGGGTAGTAGGCTTACTTTAAAGTCGGCGGCATAGTCACCCCGAGTATTTAACCAACAGTCTGTGGAGTTACAAAACTGGTGGCGGAGAATTATGTCCCGAAGCAATGGGGGCAACTCTAGTATTACGCGTAAGTTCCTTTTTGGATTATAGTGAGAAGGGTTTTGAAATGGTTATATTCACTCGTAAATGATTAGGAAGTTTTAATTACAATAATAAATATATTGGTGTGCCTTGTCCCCAATATTGCGAGTATTAAACAAAAATACATAATGGTTCTTTAATGTTTTCTAAAAGAAAATGGGGGTCTCACACACACATATGTTGCCGCAACTAAAATTTTTTGATCGATAGGAGGGGATGTGTTCGTACAGTGTCCCAAGCCTTGCTTCTTTTGTCTTGTATACAATATCACAATAGACTAGCTCTCCACCAATCAGAGCTTTTTTATATATATGTGATTAACAACCTTACTATAATCATCGTGCGGAAGAAATACATACGACTTTTGGAAATTGAACAGCCGAGTGTTTGCCTAGTAATGTAGTGTGTGTGTAGCTACTCAAGCAGGGCTACCATCCATCTGGGAAATCGGGAAAATATTAAACCCTGGGACATTAAATTACAAGCAGGCCTTTGTATGGAAGACAAAGCGAACTGAAGAAATAAGCAAACTGATTCGAATACATATTAACTCCCTCCCTCCCAATTTTTTCCTCCCTGAAACATACGTTTATTGAGTTTTCATCACTAAAATTGTTGGAGAAAGTCCCCAACAATGTTTATGTAAGAACAAATATTTATTAATCCAGAGAGCAAAAAAAAAAAAAAAAAAAAAATCACCACTTAAAATGTTAAAATTAATTCGAAATTGGCTTAACACCCCTAAGCAAATTACAAATACTGATACTTTAAATCTAAATTGCTACTCTAATATATAACTACTGGAGCAGATTAAGGATGGATTTTGAAAATTTTTGGAACTATTATGTCCAGGCTTTATTTCAAATTAAGCGTTCCCTCATTAAACTTTGTTTGTTTGTTACTGTGGTTAGCCCTTAGTCGCTATCAAGTCCTCCTTTCCTGCCCTCTTCTTACGATGAGAGTAAATCCCTGCTCGCGTGACCTTGACTTAATCGCCACTAATTACCCGTCATGCTCTTGTTTGCTCATATCGAGTGCGGTCATGTCTTTCACCCCACCGCTCCTACCAATGAATGGGTTGGCTTAGAGAAGCTTTTTTTTATATATATATAGCTTTGGTTAATAGCGCTTTTTTGTTTGTTTGAGAAAAGCATTCTTAAATGCGATAGGCCCATCTACGGCTGATGGATATGTTATGTTTGGAGTTGACCTCTTTCTATCGACCTCACGATCATTACATTTATTTATTGCTAGGGATAGAATGTTTTACCGAGGGGCGTACGCAGGGGGGAGGGATGAGGTGGATATATTCCCCCCAATATCTAAAATAATCCAAAGCATTATCTAACAAACAAAAGAAGAAACAGAAAACACACATAGTTTCCTATACGTGCACACTAATATAATATTGTAGTATCAACATTAAAAAGTAATCATAGATACGGCAGATTATTTTGTATCGATGGATGGTGCTTTATTGATAGTTAAATTGATTGATTGATACCGTTCCGTGCCCAGTCGCTTGGAGCGCTAGTGTGTTTGATTTAACGGTACAGTGGCGCTTCTATTCCTACCTCAGGCTTCCTTTTCTATGCTTTAAGTGTTCAGCAGAGTTGTGTTGTGTTGTCTATTCTCTGAAGTTCTATCACCCTCCGAAATGAAATCCTCATAAAACCCTGGACCTGTACATGTCATGTTTTTATTCTAAACCTATATTAGAGCTGCCCTGATTACAATATATTTATATATGTATATTATATATATATATTATATATATATATATATATATATATATATATAATTCAAAGTCCTTAACATGAATTATGTGCAAAATTATATATATAATTTTGCACATAATTGCATGTTAAGGACTTTTCAGTTTTATGACATATATAAATGATATTTAGACTCAAAATAATATTATTTTATCCGCCCCTTATATCGATTTCGATTATAAGTTAAATATATTCAAAATTATATTATATTTTAATCTTGTTTATGGCAGTGGGTTTGCAAGGTATTCCAACTATCTTCTGTTTATTCCAACTATCTTCTGTTCTTCTCTTACTCTTCGAGAGCAACAAACAAGGGTGTGAAGGATGAAAGAGAGGTGGTAGAAAGTTCTAGGATATGATAATTTTTGCGAGATACATCTTCACTAAGTCTTCTCAAGGGTAATAATGTACAACCCGCGTCGAGCACTTTGATACGAATGTGATATAAATTACTCTGGGGGGAACTTATTAATGTGACACGGTCGTTCCTCATAGTTAATTCCGTCATGTGTGATATCTGATCGCGTGACCCATTTATTCATATTTATAATTGAAGGAAAGGACTTAGTAATCATTTCATTCAAAAACATTACTAACATTTTAAAGCAGATTTTAATTACATGATAAATAAGTCAACACACCCCGAGACCGTCTCAATCGTGATATAACAATCCATATAATGTATAGTTTTAAGAATTTTCGAAAATATCCGATCTAATTAGTAACAATTTTTTTTTAATCGGTTCAATTTCACGTTTTTTAAAGTTTTTTTTATGTAGTGCTGATCAACAGTTAGTACAAGACGCTATAACAGGCCAGCACTGGAAAATACATAATAACACAACATATAAGAATAATTACATAAGTAAACAACTATATCTAATAATTATTCTAAACAATCAAATATATGTTAAAAACGACACATAAAAAACGGTCAATTATAATCAATAAATATTGTAAATATTTATCTATACATAAAATAAAGCCGTAAATTTGTCTGTAGCGTTCGATTTATTCTGTTTGTTTCCAGTAAACTCGAAAAGTACTCATCCGGATGAGATTACTTCTGGGATTTTGTCTCCTATCTCTTTAATGAATTTATGGTAGAAATATGCCTTTCAGCGTCTCCTAAAGTGAAGAGAACTCAGATTGAGATAATTGTTGTGTGGTTTGCTTTTTAATAAATATATGTAAATAATTAAAATTGTATAATATATAATATTCTTTTAATGTATAAACCTTCTTTGTAAACTCCTTGGCAACGAGCGGTTTGGAAATATCAACAGAAAGCTTAAATCACACTAATATATAAATAATAAATGTTGTATGTCTTTTTGCTCAAACACGCCCAAATACTTTGTACTATTAAGAGAGACAGAATTTAAAAAAAAAGCCAGGGATTTAGTGAGATTGCTACAAATACCCCATAATTCTTAAATATTTGAAATTTATAGGTGGAGTTTGGTGAAATGGGGGATTCAGAAATTTCCAAAACTTACGAAAAAAAAACTATGTCTCACTGAACCTGTTTCGTTGGCAGCATGGACTGAGGCGTCACTCAAGCAAAATATCAGTACTGTCAATGACAGGAAGATCGGGACTCTTAATTCTGGTTGGGTGTACTAAGGATGGTTTTTTCCTAAATAACTTTTCACTTTACCTCCATGCAAATGCGGGTGTACTTCCTCTAAATTTAATCTTCCTCCTCCCTAGCTCAATAGCGTAATTAATAGATAATATGGGTAAAGCCTGAACAGTTAGTAAAACGCGATGATAAAAAAATACTTATCACTGTGGCATCAGATTGAAATTTGTCAGGCAGGTATAAGAGCCACCCAAACTGCCTGAATATTAATTTTAAATAAATGACGAAAATTTTAAAAGTGGTCCTTCCCAAAAATTTCATTAACTCATGGAATAAAACATGTCCCGCATGGTAGGAGATAGAAATATTTAAATACCGAAGTCTCTGAACATTTATGCTCTTTGTTACAATGTTATGCTATTTCCAATATGTTTTGTTGCTATGTATATAACTTATTTTTTGCATTACTTATGATTACCCTCAGGCAAATATTGTGTTGTATGAATTGCGTTCGTTTGTGAACTCAATTAATGGGCTGCGATCAATGTATCGTTTCAAAGAATTGTTTTGAAAATTTGTATTAAAATTATGAAAGAAGTGCAGCCGGATGTTGATCATCATTTTAATATAGTTTTGATATCTGTTTTTCTGAATGAATTATTAGAACACTTCTAAACATCATAGAACTCTAAAATTTGGCATGACGATAAGTCTTCAGATAAAGTTCTCTAGAAAAGTCCTAAAATAGAAAATTTTAATTTTGCGGATTCAAAATAGTGGATCGAATTAGTGCAAAAACAATGAAAAGAATAATTCCTTTTCCATACTGTAAAATTTTATAATTATTTGTAACTTTAATTTGTTTTACTCTTTAACAACCAATTATTTATGCCCACGTTAATCTTCTTTATTTTTTAATTAGCACCAATAATCGAGAGTACAAATATTATGTTTAAAGAAGTTATAACTTAATCTTCAAATAAGTTCAGCTTTTAACACACGGTTATATTATAATCTTTATTTTGATATTGTGTTTTAGTCAGCCTATTTTTTACCTTTTGTAACACAAATTTGAAACAATAAAGGATTATTATTTATATATAATTTAAGATTGAATTTTTTTTTACATCCATTACTGTTTCCAACCTATGGCCTGGGTCAGTTTTTTTTATTCCAGTAATGTATTTTTCACTACCGCCTTGCTAGGTTTGTTTCCAGTCGTTTCCTATCGTAGCTTCATACACCTTATAATCTAACTTAAGACTAGGACAGACACAAAATCTAGCCCCCGGCCGTTAATTTATCAAAGTGAAAAGGTAAACCCACATTTCACCAAAGAGAAATGTTTCGGCCGTGCGGGGAATCCGATCCCGGATCCTTAGCTCAGTAGGTAGACGTGCTACCAACTGGGCTAAGGTGTTAGGATTTGATTGTGATGTGAAAATCGGGTACACCTATTAGGTTTTTCTGCACATTTGACTTTTTGTGTTTTCCTTTCCTTCTGGGTAGTATAAACTATAAGAATACCAAATCATCATTTTTAGAATACTTCTCTGTCTGTCCATTTGTTTGTGTCCAGTAAAATCAAAATATATTAATGGGACCGTGACGGTATTTATCCTGTTCAAAGTCGGGGGCAAAGGCTAGTTATTTAAATACAACTTAATAAAGTAAAATAATGAATAACATAAGACGAAATATATTAATGACAGGAGAGTTTCTAAAATAACTCTCCGCGTCTGTCTCTTCTTATGTAATAGAAATTAAATTCAGCAAATCTAGAGTTTTATCTATGGATATTGTATATACATACAATTTGTTCAAGAGGGCTGACTGAGCTTATAAGAGTTACTGAGAAAACACGATTTTTTAAAAAAAATTCTAGTGGCCCAAGAAGGAACATGAATATCTGCATGTTCAAGGGCAAAAATTACAATAAAGGTGGTTATTAAAAATGTTAAAAGGCCTTCACAATAAAGTATTCGTGAGAATAGAGTTTGTAGCCCTAAAATATTTCTAATGTTATCATAATTATAATAAACCCGGTCGATAAAGAATTTATCATACATAGCAGCAGCAACAAATTTGCGTTGAGCTTTTTCCAATCTTAGAGAAAGTTAGTTAAGGCAGTGATTCCCAACCTTTTTTGTTTGGAGGAACCCTTAAAATATTTGGTAAATATAGGGGAACCTTTACTTGACTGACACAAATTAGGTTCAACAGGGGTAAATGACAAAATATACATGTAAACCAGTAGGGATGGTAAATAATAATTGACTCATACTTCTGAATATAATATTTTTAGAATATTTAGTCCCCCTGTTTCTATTTTACTAGTTACTGTCCTTCGTTACTTGAACTTGGTTTATCAATATTCTTACCAACCTCACTTTTAAAATTATTACTGCCACTCTTTTCTTCATAAGATACAATAGTTCTCTTAACATATTTTCACATTGTATAAAAATTGTGGACAGACCAACAAAAAGAAAGCTTTTTCAAATTCTCGTGGAATCCGATCACAGGCTCGTGGAATCTCAAGTGTTCCACAGACCCCTGGTTGGGAATAACTGGTATAGGTAATGGAATTCCAAGCAACATTGGCATATTCTAGCTTAGATCTAACCAAGGCATAGTACATGCATAAAATACAGTCATCTTTAGGGGTCGAGGAGGTAGTCAAATCTAATAAGTCCAAGAAATTTCAATCAGATATTATATGGTAAATATGATAGTGAAAGTAGAATTTGTCATCCAGGAGAGCAATTGATCATTAATATAAAGGGAGCGAACTATGTTATTATTCACCAATTTATATAAGTAAAAAATATAGGATTATTTTCCCTAGTAAAAGATATGGAGTTGGGCTTTGATTAATTAATAGACATTCAGTTTTCAAGAGACCTTAGTAAAATACCATTCATTCCATTTTGTAAATCTTTAAAATCTGTAATATGGATTTGATAATTTTTAAATAGTTTGACATCATTCGCGAAGATTTAATAATGATATAATAATAATAATAATAATAATATTTTTTTTGCAATATGTAAATGAACTATATATAGGCCTACAATATATTTTTTTAAACAAATTATTTAATGTTTAAACTATCTAACAAGATTTTCAGGCAACTTTAATCATTATATGGTGTATTTGAAAAAGCCATTGCTATATTTTTACGTTTTAGAGGAATATTTATGACTTTAAGACAGATTTGCATGCACGTCCCACTTTTTTTAAAAGGCATAAACACCCTAGTCATACTTAACACTAACTGGGATCGAGTTAGGAAGCCTAAGATATGTAGTTTGCTGACCCAAACATTTGACCCCGGTGACAACCTCTGTAAGGTTACCAACATAAAAACATAAATTCAAGTTTAAATCAATTAATTTACGCATCCTTTGTAGTAGTTGCATTATTTATCTTAATTAGCATCTCAGAGATTCCACAAAACCGGAAATAAATTCAACCACGATGTTTTTTTTTACCGTTGAGTTGGTAGCACTATACGTGGAAGCCATTTATTCTGCTTTATTACTAGCAGGATTTGTTTGGGAGCATCCTATGCGCATGTAGAAGATTGATTGTCAGCTGTGAACGATTTTTCGCTAAGCCTTTCCATCCCATCGATTATTAAGCAACGGTTTGCATCCATTAACCGCGTTCGGTCGGGAAATGGGGCCATAATAACAACAACAACAAAGAGGTGATTAATTTAAAAGAAGGGTGGCCCGAATCAAATTCACAATTCGATATGCCAACTTTGATAGTACCATTATCTTCTGTTTACTGTGTGCGTTAGATTGAACACTTTTGAAGTATCCATTGAAATATAGGTATTGTTTTTTTCTATTTTGTTTTGTAAGACAATGTTTTGAACAGGATGACCTGATATTTAAATTAAATTACGGTGCGCGTTTGTGAGGGAAAAGTATTTTCTTTATTTTTTATTCAATTAGTGTGTTTGTTGATCACTTTATAAACACTCAAATATAGTAATAGTAATAATAATAATAATAATAATAATATTGCGCGTCTCGGCTAAATCATTCGTAGCCCAGTAGTGGAAAGATTAGCCTGTAATAATGTGCTATTGCCAGTGGACACCCGAAAGTAATAATCGTACATTTTTCCGTGGAGGCTCTTTCCATGTACCGATGAGATGAGATGATGGTGAGAATGTGAGAGTGTGAGAGTGTGAGAGTGTATAACCAGTAGAAACACTTAAGGGCCTATATCAAAACGAAACAAACTTTTTTTTTTGCTGAAAAATCCGGAACAAAGAAGAACAAACGATTGTAATCATAAAAACTGAATTTTTAAAAAGGGGGGGGGGGGGCAACTTAACGGACTTCTGAAGGATTGAAATCTAATGGGCCTTCTTACCAGAATCCTCAAAGACTCGCTGGATCAATGAAAAAAATATTTTTGTTCAAATCAATAAGTGTTGGGATCCGCTTTGGTGGCAAATGATCAAAGACGCTACTCTCACAATTGACTATGACTACCGATGATGGGGAGATTGAGATTCGAATCCCTGCCGGTTATACTGAGGGTGGTTTTTCCATTATTGTTTTCCACATTCCCTCCGCGCAAATGCTGGTATACTTCTTCTAAATATAACCTTCCTCATTCCTACTACCATTAGCGTAATTAATACATAAGCGTATGACCTGAACTGGTAGTAAGACGTGGTGCTAAAAAAAGTATTGTATAAATTGAACAGGTAATAAGTAAGACGCTTAAAACACACACACACGTAAGCCCTACACAGACACATATACACATCTTCACATAGTGGGATCTGAATCATTCTCAAAAGTGCCGTCTAATTAGTTTTTTATTTAAATTACGCTCTAGTAGTAACTTTTTTAATCTTGGTGACTTGAAATTATTTAATCCAAGGAGACGGAGATTTATAAAATTAAGGGGAAAAGGGGTAAAGTCACATAACACACATTTTTCAGGACAACAGATTTTATATCTCAAATCCCATAAGGACCCCAGCAAACAATTTTCTTTTAATTAAGTCAAAGACTTCCTTGAACCATAATCTAAAGTGCATTAGAAAGGTACACTAATTCGATTTGAGCTAAAATTGAACTTTCCGCTCTCTTTTCTCTGTACCCTTAGAGTAGAATTACTATTTAAATGTAGAAAGTATGCCAATGAGAAACCTCAGTGAAACAATTCGTCAGGTATTAAACTCCACCCCCACAATCAGCTATGATATCACACACCAAACTTGTGTTGATTCCGGCGTATTTATATATGTTTGTCTGCGCTAAAACTCGATGGTCTTGGGGTAAAGTGCTCGCCCCAGGACCCACTGAACCCCTATTCTACATGGGATCACTACCAGATGGTGCAGGCGGCACTAACCAGCCGAAGGGCGTAGTACATTCCCAGCTCCGGATAGATAGAAATTATGTCAAACCAACCTTCGGGTTGTTGACTTAAGAATATGTGCTAAGAGAGGGTTTGTTTATTTGAACGAATTGATAGAACTCCAAAGGCAATTTAAATAGTAGTAGGCCCTATATTAATTCAAACGTGGTTTCACATCGGGGAATTTCGATAGTGATTTTTTTTTAAATAGCTTTTTACTCCCCGTTCGGGATATACACATACATATACCTCAGTTTTAGCTTATGTGGTGCTGACTGACAGCTCACAGCTGACTTCTGACAGTCAACATTTAGGTATATATCTAAATTTTGTCTGTCAGAAGTGACAACTGCTAAAGACATGTTTTTTGCAGATCATATGGTTCGGCGTAGGGATACATAATTTGGTCTTGTAGCTTTTAAAAGCCGTCAGAAGTCAGCTGTGAGCTGTCAGTCAGCACCACATAAGCTAAAACTGAGGTATACTAATTACTAGGGCTAGGATTTTTGTGATTTTGCATACTTTTTCTAGCAAACTTAGAATGTTGTTCATGTGTATACAAATGTGTTTCATAAGAAACTAAGCTGATTTAAGTAGCTTTGTTATGGCATATTTTAGCATATTTCCATGTTTTTACACGATATGGTATATTTTCAGGTTTTTTAGTAATTCTAAGGCTTTATTGTGCCATTTTTTAGTAATTATTTTGCATATCTTGTTATTTTCAATATAGAGGACATTTTTGTATGATTTTCCCTGAAAGCAAGAGGCAAGACTGAGAAAAAAAAGGAGGGGGGGGGGAGTACTCATGTTTAGAGCATCTGTACACGCATCATAGCAAATAGTGGTGCCACCACGGTGGTAAGATTACTTCCACTCCTCCCCTGTTTTCTTTTATATGGCATAATTTTTGTTTACAGACTTTCAGTTTGGCATAGAAATTGTAAAAAGTTAAATTGTATTTTAAATTATTTTTTTTCTCTCGTATAGGACATGTTTTTGGGCAATACATGTTTAGTTTTCCACAAAAACTGTAAAAAAAAATTAAGTGATTTTTCTTGGTTATTCTTTATTTTAGTTTTTTAGGTAAAGCTAGTAAGATTGGTTAGTAAAATAAAGCATTTCTGTTAACACAGAAACAGTCAAAGAACTAAATTATACTTTTTTGGTTTAATTTTGTTTTGTTTCAAGGAAATAAAAAAATAATGATAATTTTATCGGTAATTTTTTTCGTTTTAAAGGACTTTTTTTGTTTTAAAGGACATATTTTTTAGTTTTTTTTGGTCATAAATGCATTTTTTATAAAGCATTTTCTAGAAATTTTTAGGCATACAAATCTTAGCCCTACTAATTACGCTGAGTATGAGATACGTGTAATTTAGAGGAAATGTACCAGCACATGCCTGGAAAGAAAGATGGAAATAATTTAGGGGAAAAAAAACTTTTAATACACTCGGCCGTGATTATAATCCTGACTTTACCGTCCCCGTCAACCAGGCTAAATTAACTTGCCATTTAAACCGTCTGGCTACCAGCGCATGTAAATCGCTGTTTCACATCGCGGAATTTCAGCCTCAATTTCAAATCTCAGAGCTCCACTATAAAAATGCCATCTACTTCGGTAAAATGCAGTTCTCTGCATGGCCAACAGTTTCAAGACAACTTTCATACAGATCCTGTAGAAAAATGAGATCATTTAAGTAGCATGAAACTGTTTTTTAACATAATTTTTAAAACGTGAATTTTTAATTTTTACATATATTTGAAATAATAAATTACTAAAAAAATATTTATTCACCCAAGGTTTCTTCGGGGTATGGGAGAGGCACGAAAAGGTGTATTTAGTTTCAGTACATTCACTCGAACAATTCGTCCAAAACAACTATTAAAAAATGTGTACTGAACTCGCAGTTTATTAAGGATTTTGGGCAAGTAGGACTAAATAATCTTGGCAAACGACAGTGTATTAATAAAGGCGATTTATTAAACTTTTACTTTTTTAATTTTTTGGAAAAGAGAAGGAAGCCGTCAAATTCATAAAAAATAACTTAATATTGTCTAAAAGTTTGGGAACCTTTTTGTCCTAAGCGGTTAATCCTGATTTTTAAAAACAACAGTCGAACTATTTTCAAAACTCTCACTTCTTATAGTTAGTAGACATAATAATATTTTTTTATAGTTTAGACTTTAGATGGTCTAACACAGGGTAATTTAACGCTGTTTTCTATGGGATGAGGATGGGTATATTTAAATGAAATGCACCTGGTCAATTTCCTAACTTTGACTTAACTGTCATGGGAGATACAGCATATTGTGAGCCTGACGCGTAGACCTCGGGATCACTGGTGTGTGTTAGTAATTCTACCTTCTTTTTTTTGCACAGCCTCTAACTACCTCTTAAGTTTATACGAATATTTACTAATTATGCTAATGAGTTAGGGATGAGGAAGGTTGAATTTAGAGGAAGGATACCCGCATTTGCGTTGAGGGAGAGTGGAAAACCGTTTAGGAATTCGAGCTCAGATCTAACATCACCGGCAGTTCAGTTCATTGCGTAAGTGATGCCTTAGAATTATACCATGTGGTCACTGAAGCTTAGCAGGTCTACATACCTCAATATTAACATACTCTCAACCTGATTAGGTGGCCCCATGATCTAATGCATAACTCTTGCAATAGACTAAACTCCAGATGACCGGGAGATAATGGGTTTGAATCTTGGTCGGGTATACAGATATTTTTTTTCTAAATGGTTTTCCACGCAAATGCGGGTAGACTGGCTCTAAATTCGTCCTTCTTTATCCCTAACATTATTATAACAATAAGTACATATTTTTATAACCCACCCGCCTCAGTGGCGTAGTTGGCTAACGCGCTAGTCGTGTTGAGTCAGACCACCGAGGACGGGGAGATCGAGGTTCGAATCTCGGTCGGGTGAACTGGGGGTGGTTTTTCCTAAATGGTTTTCCACTCTCCTTCCACGCAAATGCGGGTTCACTTCCTCTAATTTCAACCTTCCCAATTCCTAATCCATTAGAGTAATTAGTACTTAAGCGTATAACCCGAATGGGTAGTAAGACGCGGTGCTAAATATTATTATTATTATAACCCGAACGGGTAGTAATACATGTAGAAAAGAAACTGTGCTATATTAGTCAATTTTAGCCGATTGCAATTAAAACAATGTCAATCACGTAAAGCCACGTTTTTTTTTCAATGAAGATTAATCTCAGCCAACAAAATTATACAAACAATATACAGGCATTCAAACAGTCGCAAATGGTTTCCAAGAAATGTCAGGCCACACGAATATAAATTGGGGATATTATTTTAAACGTTAGTTTTTGTCCTGCCAGTGAAAATGAAATAATATGCATATTTTGTCGAAAGTAAATGGGGCCGTGACGCAGGAGCGGCAGTAAAAAAGTGTGTCCTATTGTGTGCAGCGAGCGTCAAACTGCAAGCAAGTGAGGCGGTGTAGGGTTTGAGGGGTAGTCAGTGGTATGGGGTAGAAAGTAGCACGTCCAGGGGTCGCGCCGAGAAATCAATGCCGGGCCTATTTGGAGGAACCCACCACGTCTGCTGCTCTTGCTGTTGGAGTAGTAGCTTTCCGGAATACTAGTACGTGTTCATGTTGCGCACCTCTAACACTAAGCTACGCTTCAGCCATTCTCGTAGATTTACTTCAATGAAATTAGTTCAACTGAAGCAATCTCGGCTGCAGCCCACATAAAAGTTTATTTTTTATGAAAGTAAATACTGGGATCTATATATCGCACCCGAAGATAAAAATGTTAAAAATAAAATAAACCCCATTATGTTATGTTTCGATAATTTGTTGTCATTTTTCGTGCTTTCTTCTTCCCCCCCTCCTCCCCACCCATTTAAGACTCAACTTTAAATGATATGTCAAAATATGTCGTTCTTTTCTCCGACAAACATACACTTCACTGTTTCAACTCATAAGTGACACACATTCATGGTGAAATGAGTGCTAAATCGGAGATCAAGATAGTGACACACCTATCCTCTGGCGGTCAGATTTGGAATTACAAATGTGTCATCGTTTTTTAGTGGATGTAGCTGCCAAATTGGTGCATATCCCTGTGGTCTTAGCTAAAAAAAACTTATTTTTGAGCTGTCACTTTTCTCGCCGGGGTGCGATAGGTACTAAATTTGTCATTGATTGAACTTAATATACCGTAGAAGTAAAAAAACAAACATAAAAGAAGCTTGCTCTGCGAAGCTTATAATCTCATAACTGGCACAATTTAAAAATATTTTGAAATAAATGCAATGGAAATAAATAATCTGATCATTGGTCTATTACACAATACTTAAAGCCAATCGGGAGGCACATTAAATAAATATTCACGCAGCGTGACTCGCAGCCTTCTAATATAGTACTTTTAAAAAGCTAAAAGCTAAAACAAAATTTCTTCTCTTGCTCCATTTTTCTTCTCCGTTAATTTTATAAACTTTTGGGTTTAACAAAATATTTATTTGTTAGATTTTTAAAAACTATATTATAGTATATATGTTTTAGTTGTTACGAACTATTTTAACGGACTTATTGAAGTCCTAAAGCTTTATAAGGTTTGTTACAATTGTATATGCATGTATAAAATTAAAGGTGATAAGCGCAAGGGACTCAACGAGAGTGTATAGATAGACCAACTGGCAGCCTGCAATGCCCTTTTTTTTTTCGCTCCACGAAGTTTCCGGGAAAGTAATCTACTATAGTAAAATTGATGTTTTTAGCCGAGAAACGGAAAATGTTGACTTGAATGTGAAAAATAAATGAAAACTCCAACTTCTGATGTCCATGGTTAATTTCTTCCCTACATCTGCTGTATTATATTACGTATCAAAGATGGTATAATTTAGTTGGAATATTCATTTAGTATGTAATTAATTATGTTTAAATTAACATTTCTTATTTCATTCTCAATTAAATACCAGTTTTTGTTTTTGTATAGCTTAACAAATATTAGCCGTTTATGATGCGGCCCGCCGCTATATTCGCGGGTTCATTTGTTGCCCTTGGGCACTTTGGTTGGGAATCCCTTGTATAGACTCATCTGCCGCGTCTACGTAAGAACTTTGTAAGAAACTTACCAACGTGATAACTTTAGTCTCTCAATACTTTGTGTAAAGATTTTTTTTTAAACCTTTAAGTGCCATTGCTTGCTATATTTATAACTACGCAGCAACCAACCGCACTTAAGTTCTCACGATTTGCCTCTTTTTCTTATATTTAATTAAATTTGTTTTCTTTTGGCGCAGTGTTATGGAAGTATTCCTAAAATTTTCTCAGGAAGGGAACTGGCGTTACTTTAACCTCCTTTGTAACAGAAAACGTTTGTTAATTAGCAAACTGTTCCCTACTCCTCCCCCCCCCCCCAACCCTCTTTTGCTTCGCAACTTTTCATCATGATTCTCTTCGTTGGAAAATTAAACTAAACAAAGTCTGACAAGTACTAACAGTTCTGTGACTTCCTTACTTTACTAAATACTTGCTCCGCTGAATTCCAAACGTCCGATCTGGGAGAGAAAAAAACCTTACGGAATCTCAACGGAATGCAGTGGTAAAAGACAGCAGCTTTCATCCCGACACAGCAACATTTAAAGTATTTGTAATTTTTTACATGCCTCTAGTAACGTTGAATAGTTTCAGATAGTTGTTTCATGGTAGCTTTGACCTTTTCTGAAAACTGAAAAGTAAAAAAAAAGAAGACTTAGAATCAATCCGCGTCAGCAATATGTTTTAATTCCCTTTGATAAGTCGGCTTACAAAACTTGTTAAAGTGACAACATATTTTTTAATGTATAGCTATTAATATTTTTTTAAGAACTTTTGAATATATATGGATTGATTGTATCTTCCCGTTACATTTTCTCGTGAAGATATTCATTCGATATTGACCTCGGTGGTCATGGTGCTAGTGCTCCCTTAGGATCCAACGTTGGTGGGTTCTAACCCAACCGGGGTCGACGGATTGTTCTTGAGCGATAAAAATCCGTAGCACAACTTCCTTCGGAGGGGAAGTAAAGCCGTCGGTTCTATGTCGATTGTGGCATGTTAAAGAACCCTGGAAGGTATGTGAAAATACCTTTCCTGCCAAAATTGGTACGCTCTTTCGCTATCGCTCATATAAATTCTCGTGTGCTGATATAATCAGTCGGTTCAAAAAGTGCACGTTAAATACCTCAAATAAATTAAATGAAAAAAAACCCAACTAAGATCTTGTATCACAACATGGTAAACGTATAGGTATACCCCAATTTTCTTACGTATGGACATATCTTACTGCTAGAAAAGGCTACTAGATTTACTTTCACGTTTTCATACGTCAAGTCAGGTGATATGAAGATTTCACTATAGAAAGATATTATAAATACTTATAAAACAACACTAATAATATAGTAAGATGTGATCATTTTTGACCGCAAAAAAAGTTTTTATTTAACATTATTATTATTATTATTATTATTATTATTAGCACCGCGTCTTACTACCCGTTAGGGTTATACGCACTTACGCTAATGTGCAATGGTAGGGTGATTGTGAGATGAAATGGAGGACTTACATTTTAACGTGGAATCCGAACCACGGTGGAGGCCTGGCATTCCTCACATTCACAAGTTGTGATTAATACACGTCTTGTCAGAGGTGAAGGAAGGGTTTGGCAATCAGATAAATCTGTGCCGAGAAAGTATGTATTTAAAGTTGCTTCAAATATCCATTCGTAAGAAAATTAAGGTAGGCCTATACATACACTTCAATTTAAATTTTCTTAGGAAGAGCCTCTTAAAAAATATAAACACGTTTTTTGAGGCCAGTATTGATATTTTACTATTTCTTAGTGTTATTTTATAAGTAGGTATCAATTATATCTATCAAACGTGATAACTGCAAATCATATTACTTGATGTGAAAATTATATCTGTTAACTTTTCTAGCAGTCAGCTAAAGAAACTCCATTTGAAAATGGTAAGAATGCTGTTGGAATAACGAAACCTGATAGTTACACTCTACTAAAACTATTTTCAAATAGGTGACCTGGTGGTCTAGGGGTAAGGTGTCAGACTTCTGTGCTGGGAGTCCGGGGTTCAAACCTCGGTCCCGGCACAGATTTATCTGATTGCCAAACCCTTCCTTCACCTCTGACAAGATGTGTATTAATCACAACTTGTGAATGTGAGGAATGCCAGGCCTCCACAGTGGTTCGGATCCCACGTTAAACTGTAGGTCCTCCATTTCATCTCACAATCACCCTATCATCGAACATTAACGTAAGTGCGTATAACCCGAACGGGTAGTAAGACGCGGTGCTAATAATAATATTTTCAAATACACTTAGAAATCGTGTAATGTGAAGCTGTAAGTTTTCACAGATTGTATCAATACCCCTACTTATAAAGCTAAACACATTTATTATTATTATTATTATTATTTGAGGTACTTAACGTGCAATTTATGAACCGACCAATTAAATCAGCACACGAATTAAAAACTAACTTAAATCTAGAACAGACACAGCACCCAACCCCGGCCGTTAATTTATCACTGTGAAAGGGGGAAACCCAAATTTCACCATGTCACCGGTCATGGTGTGAATCGAAGCCGGGACTCTTATCTCATTAGACAGACATGATACAATGCTACAGACTGAACTAAGGTGTAGGATCTAAACATAATAATATAGAAAATTTTTGTCAATGTTGACAACAACAAAAGTTTGTATTTCCTGTTTTCCCTTCAGAGATATTGCTGTAGGTAGATAGTACAATTCAAACCAGACGTCACATCCTAGTACGATACCATGTGGACTAATTAGAAAACAGTGGAATTGAAAGAAGTGGAATCATTTTAACGGTTTTTTTTAATACAAAATTATAAATTGAAAGAAAAGATTTCCATTCAATATACTCTCTCGGATGTCAAAGAATGCATAAAACCGTACTTTTTAATGACCAGGTAAAGTTTTTTTTCAATGAATAACTATCCTTAAAACGGAAATCATTAAAAGATGATCAACAATCGACATTATTGGCCAACCTCATCTAAATGCATTTTGTTGAATATTTTATTTTTAGAAATGGTTTTTAGACCGTGGTTTAAACACTCGTTAACATTCAATCTACCCGATTTGGTGGCCGCATGGTCTAAGGCGTCACTCTCGCAATATACTAGAATGCCGATGATGGAGAGATCGGGGCTCAGATCCAGGGAGGGTGTATTGAGTTTTTATCCAAAATTGTTTTCCACTCTCCCTCCACACAAATGCGGGTACACTTCCTCTAAATTCAAACTTCCTCGTCCCTAATACACTAATGTAATTAATGCGTAGGTGCATAACCCGAACTGTGCGGTGCTAAAAAAATACATTCAAGTGATAAAAACAATTGCCACATTCTTGATTAGCATACAATCCAAAACAACCAATAACATATTTTCTGTATTCGATCACAAAACAGAAAATCTTTCAAGCTGAAGAAATTGAAATTGCTCATTAAATGATTTCTACCGTGGTCGATAGCGTAAAGACGTTTGTTTTACCATAGATTGTGGCTCCCTGCAGGGAGTAAGTATTTGAGTCTTGACTAAAAAAATTGAAGTGAGGCCTCGCCATGCAAGCTCGCTTAAAATGGTTTGTATTACACTCTGTGTATCCATAACTCTGGTATGCATACTTTAACTTTCGTGTGGGATTAGAAATTAGAAAGTCATAGCCGCACTTACAAAAGTACGCCACCCATCCATATCTTGAGCTAGTTCTACCCAGTACACCTCATTACACTCTATCTCTTTCAGGTCCATTCTAATTTATCCTCCCATCTGCGTCTAGGTATTCCCAATGGTATCTTCCCATTGGGTTTACCAGTCAATTACCCGAACACTGTTCTAGATTCTCTCACTCGCGCTGCATGTCCTGGCAATCTTTTTGGGCCCAGATCAATTTATAAAAGGACCCGCGATTACCGATAGTTTCTCCATTATACTTTTCTTTGGCTAACCTAATAAAGTTATTCCTTAATTTCAATATTTCCTCAAATGCTTAAATTATGTCCCCTCCTTTATAGCTAAAATAACAAAAAAGTAACTTATCATACTAAACCATATACATTTCTTATATTCGCTTCGGTGGCCGCATGGTCTAACGCGCTACTTTCGCAGATGACTAGACTGCCGATGATGGGTAGAGAGGTTCGAATCTCGGTCGGTGGTTTTTCCAAAATGGTTTTCCACTCTCTACGCAAATGCGGGTACACTTGGCCTGAATATAACCTTCCTAATCCCTAAAACCACTAGTGTAATTGGTACATAACCCGAACGATTACTAAAACGGGTCGATAAAAGAATAATCTTATAACATTAAGGTGCGTTCACACACTGTCAAGTGACACGGCAATGCGGAAAAGGTGGGGACGGGCTGGGCCGATTGGCTGGATCATGCCGATCGGCTTGCCAAATGGAAACCTACTGATGTCGGTCTCCATCAAAGAAAGCTGACCTGAAAAGTATAATGTGAACGTGCCGCATGGTTTCATTATGGATTTATAAATGTTGTTAAACTGTACTAAATTGACATTAGGAATCGACGATGTAAGAACAAAGACTTACATTGACAGTCTGATAAAGTTACTGAACTCCCCCCATATCTGTAGGCCTGCTCCAGATTTAACTGATCTACATAATCCAATATCAAGTCTTTCGTCAAATCATTTCTTCCATAAATCTTTCAACTCTGAAGACTTGGACGTACCCGGAATCTACGCTTTCGATATTTACGACACTTGGTATTTGAAATGATTAAAAAAGCAACTGAGGCAACTGAAACGTTATCCTCTTCGTGCATTTTCAATACTGTGTCTGCCCTTACACGACCAAGGATTTTCAATAAGCCAAGCGGCGATCCATGCCGATCGGCATTGCGTGGATGCACCTTTATTGTTTATGACCGATCAAGGTAATTTTGGTCACACACAAATACTATTTGAAAATACTTTATGTATTTGTGAGTGTAAAAGACTCAAAGATCGACTTTTAATGACTAAGTAGTTTTCTTACACGATCGATTGAAAATTGTCTCAAGATCGACCTCTGGGTTAGGCCATGGCTCCGAATGGGGAACACGACTGGCAACAAGTTTTGGAAACATTGCACTATAATAACAAAGTCCTAAGCGCTAGTAGCCCATGTTAATTTTTTCTGAGTGTCTAATAAACCGGCAAACATCTATATCTGTGTCATATTGGTTTTTTTTTTTTTACTGAACACAGCACTTCACCACATCCCTCGCATTTCCTCAAGCGCCTGGTTTGAAACCAGAGTCTCACTGACCTGCGTGAGGTGCTTGGGTCGACTCCCGGGGGTGGCAGTGGCGGTGGTGGTTCACATGGTGCACGGTGGTGGCGCGGGGCATCTTGGCGCTCGCTCCCGGTGGGGGTGGGTGCACCGTCACCTGGACGGGGCAAAACATACACGGAACCATCAGTAGATGTAGTCTTTAGTCAATAAATGGGAGAACTATGTTGATAAGCCAAGCTACAGCCCAATTTTATTGGAAGGGTCTTTTAGAAAATACAAACCTTTATATGCGGCCAGCACTAAAACATTTTATTATGTTTATTATTATTTTATAAATAATAATAATAATATCTATCTAAAGTTACAACTATAGATCACATGACTTGGCGTGTGAATACGGTAAAGGAAATCTAGTGACTTTTCTAGTTGTAAAACAAGTCTTTACCTATGAAAATTAGACTGTAAACGAGTCTAGGGATATCCAAGAACATTATTTTGTAAACTTGGCTATTTAAAGGGTGTTGCTATGGCAAAATACGAACACTAAACTCAAAATGGCGCCAACCATATCGTAGCTTACTTCATCCTGCAAATTAATCGCCTGACATAAATACTATTTTTGTATAAATTTTTGTTCGTGGTCTATCCTTATGTTTACACTGAGGGGTTAGTGAACAAGGTAGAGTTTAAAGGAAATATACCCCGATTTGCATGTAAGGAGAGTGAGAAACCACACGTGAAAAAAAAACGCACCATCACACCCGGCCGTGATTCGAACACAGACCTCTTCGTCACCGGCAAACACGTCTAGCACGAGAGTGATACCGCGCTTTATAATGATATAGAAAGTACCAAAGCAAATAGTAGGATTGACCCGCAACAAAATTTGATAGCTAATGAATTGCGTTTTTTCTTTCTTCTTTTTATTTTCTCACATAGAGAAAGTATTGAAGTCGAGAACATTTTTCTAATTTTAAAATGATGTGCCCCCAAATTAAAATAAGTGAATCATAATTCTGTCTTGTCTGTTTGTGCGTCCCTCTGTGATTCTCTTTGTACTTCCGAAATGGTTTGATAGATTTTGTTCAAACTTTATACCTAACCCGAACGGGTAGTAAGAAGACGCGATGCTAAATAATAATAATAATATAATAATTTATACCTAAATTCTATATGGTCATACCACGAGTTGAATACGTGCTTCTACCCGCTTCGGTTGCCGAATAGTCTAAGGCGTCACTCTCATGTTAGACTTACTTGCTGATGACGGAGAGATTGGGGCTCGAATCCTGGTCGGGTCTACTGAGGGTGGCTTTTCCTAAATTGATTCTCACTCTCCTTCCACGCAAATGGGGGCAGGATACCTCTAAAATGGTTCGTTCCTCATCCCTACCCCATTATAGTAAGTGGCATACATGCGTATACCTGAACAGGTAGTAAAACGCGGTAATAAAAAACACAAACAAAAAAACGTGATTTTGATTCTTTCTATAAAATAAAATGTAATTGACTAGTGACAAACCTTTAAAAACTACACACTTTTTTGGAAATGGCTTTAATGATTTTGTTCAAATTATATATATACATAGGTATATATATTTGAAGAGTATTTTGCATGATAAATGTTTTTTTTTCCCTATCTAAAACAATTCTAGGGTAATTTACTGAAACATATTTTTGAAAATTTGAGTTTTACAAAAAGTTGCTCAAACAAATGTGTTTAAAATGAAAGTTTCGTTTGATTTTCACAATGATGTGTTTTTTAATTAAAATTTGCCTAAGAGTGGTTTAATGAACCTATTCTTGAAAATTTGGTGCCCGCCTAGGTTAAGTATATTTGAAACGCTTGTCTTTACACACATAATAACGACATTGAATAAAACGAAACACGCTTCGGTGGCTGCATGGTCTTACGCGCTATTCTCGCATTATATTATACTGCGATGACGGGGAGATCGAGGTTCGATTCTCGGTCGGGTGTACTGAGGGTGGTTTTTCAAAATAGGCTTTCCACGCTCTCACCATGCAAATGTGGGTCACTCTTCTAACATAACCTTCTAAGCTTCAAACCATATACGTAATTAGTACACAAGCTTATAACCCTAACGGTTAGTAATAAGTGGTGCTAGAAAAAACTAAAAAAGTTTAATTCGGTGTCGAACCAGGGGTTTTATTTTTCCAATTTTCCCTTTAATTCAAAAGCTGCTAAGATGTAGATATGTTTTGACACCGCTCTTATCATAGCTCTTCTGTAAGGTGAGCCAATTACTGCTCATCGATTGGGTGCTCGTAGAAATCCCCGGGAGAGGGAAGTTGGGACTTGCAGTTCCTTCCATCACAGGATTTTCAACCGCTTGGATGGACACTGCTGTCACTTTATAACAAGTAATTTTCTGTTGGGAATATTCGAACTCTTAGAATACCGTTATACTACGCGACTCCGCCTTAGCGACAGCGATTGTTCGCAAACGTGGGTGACTTTAGTCTCCTGAATAAATGGCTTCCACGTAAAGTGCTACCAACACAGCGGTAAGAAAAAAAAATCGTGGTTGAATTTATTTCGAGTTTTGTGGAATCTCAGAGATGCTAATTAAAATAAATAATGCAACTACTAAAAGGATGCGTAAATAATTGATTTAAACTTGAATTTGTTATAATTTTGGTAAAATTTAAAGGTTGTCAGTGAGGTTGAGTGGTTGGGTCAGCAAACTACATTTCTTAGGCTTTCTAGTTTGATCCCAGTTAGTGTTAAATATGACTAGGGTGTTTATGTCTTTTAAAAAAATTCTGGATGCTCTGGCGTCTTGGTCAAGGCGTTATATAGTATGGCTCGTGCCCAAGCGTTTTTTAAAAATACTTCTTTAAAACGCAGGGGTTGTTATGGTGGGATGAAAGAAAGCGCGTGTTAAAATAATGTTTGGGATAAAAAAATGTGTTTGGACAAAATTAAATTAAATATTTTCTCGTAAGAAGATTTAGTTTAATTTTTTACACAGAATGACATCAGTTATAAAAATAGCTGTCATGCAAGTGGAGATAAGGGAGGGAGCATTGAGGAATCTGATTAGGGCTTCTTTTTATTTCAAAAATACTTTTTAGATCAAATTCTGCTAGGGTCATGAACAATTTTCAATAACTGTTATACTATCACGTGCAGCAATTAAAACTAAAGGTTTTTTCTGAAGTAATTTTTTGTATTTTATCCCAAAATGTTTTTTGGTTTGAAAAATAAAATTACAAAAATTCTTATCTTAATCCTAACTCCCATCTCAACCTAAGGGGACCCCCTACAAGAACTCTTGAGACGCATTACAGACGTATACAAATTCCACGTTACCTAAGAAAGGATTTCAGATTATATAATTCAAGACAAAATGGAAGCAAAAGTTACCAACATGTTCCGATAGAATTGAGAACTTTAAATTTTAAGTTTTATAACTTTTAAAAAAAAAACAAGGTGTGAGCTAGTTAAATTTCAGCGTCGTTTCATCTAAAATGTTTCAGTTCCCAGATCAAACAAGTGTTCATTTTCTAACAAGTTCGCAACAGAACATTCTAAGATAATAGAGGATTTTGGGGTGTTGTTTTGAAGCTTCAGAACTGTAATTCTCTAAGAAGTACCGCAGTGTGAGGATATTTCCTTTAAGTAGTTGGTACCTTAAAACGGCTCAAATGAAATGTATCAACGCTAAGAAGTGTACACACATTATCGAGGAGAGAGGATATGAGTGAAAACTACAATATTTGGAGGGTTGGTTTATGGGAACGGGGGAAGGGGGGGTTACTAACTGAACCTAGCTTGTGAAAGCAACTTTATTGACACTAAAAGGCGATTAATTTTTGTCTGTTCTATAGTAAAAGTATCTTTAAAGTTAACTTTAAAAAAAAATGCCTGCTTGATAGTGATGTCATTTGTGAGTGCGCGTAGGCCCTTCCCAATGAGCGCAGCCATTATAATGGCTGTGTGTCCGGTATACATCTTGTTTGTGACTAAGTGCAATTTGAGTTTTGAACTCCTAAACCGCTTGGCTACATTAATTTCTTATAATAGGAATATAAAACAAACAAAGATTAGATTAGAATGCCGTATGGATGTAACGAAAAAGCTAGTATGTACGTATATTTTAAAACCATTTGTCATGTGAATTCATTAAATTTAAATATGTATAAGCTTATTTCCAAAATTTTGGATTTCACGCACTAACTAAAACGATTCTTGCTGATTTTATCGAAACTATTCCTCCATATTTTTTCCAGGTAGGTTAGATAAATAAGCTGAGATCTTTACATTATATTGCACACATAAAATTAAAATGTTTATTTCCGTGGTTGAAATCTTTGAAGCTCTTGCGCTTCAGACATTAATCCAAGACCCGTGAGGGACTTGGGTTTAAAACACGGAGAAGACACCATATTATTTTTTTAAGGGTCGTGAAAACAGTCGGTTATACTTGTGACTTGGAGCTAACTAAAATCCTAAATTACACACAAAAGTATTCCTTTGTTCAGTTCTGAACTCATTAAAAGTTGTATTAAAGCTAGCCTTGGAATCAACCTAACCTGATTAACACACAGTCCAATATTTATAAGAAGAACCTATTATAAAATTTAGACTTTTTTTTGTGACCTAACATTGGATAATTTTATAGATTATTATTTTATAGATATTGATAATTTCTATTGAAAGTGACAACTGCAGGTCCCATGATCTGACGTATAAATACGCGAAAATAGATATATTAAGTGTTCTAGTTGTCAGATCCTTCCATTGAAAATTGGACTGGAAGGGTTAAGCCTACGGTAGTGTTCGTGGCGTCATGATTGTAGAAACTTTGAGGAAAATCGTTTGGTGTGTGTGTGTGTGTGTGTGTGTGCACTTCTACCGCATACCGCAGCCTGCTAAGTAAACTTAGGGCTGATTCACAACCCCCATCGGTGTTGACATTGTGTGTAAGCAAGCAGCCTTTAGTTTATACTTTCTGACGTGACCACACACTACACCGCGAGGGGTATACAAATGGGTTGGTAATAATTTGTAACTTTTGTTTTATCTTTTTTAACTATATGCATAGTCCAGTTCTCATAAGAAGAAACTTATTTGAAAGCTAGAAAAACTACTAGATTTACTTTCACGTATTCATGTGATCTGCAGCTGTCACTTTTGATAGATTTTAATAGTATTGTGATCGTCAACAAAATCGAACTCGGGATTTTGATAAATGTCGACTAAAACCGAAAAAGTGTTTTTTTGCGATGCCGTCTGTCTGTATATATGACTATAGCCTAAACCAATTTACCAATAGGGCTAAAACTTTATATCTAGGATTTTCATAAGGTCCTCACGAGGGATTTTTGGAATTGGACAGCTAACCATAAAATTAAAGGTAGTAAACTGAAGGGTAAAATGAGTTAAATCAATTTTTTTTAATCAGCTTTAACAATATTAATTAAATTTTGTATCTAGACACGGTTTAGCACTAAAAACAAAATGTCAATTTTCATTTTTCCGTGAAAAATACTTCAAGGCCACTTAATATAAGCAAAAAATTTCCAATTTCGATCATATTATAGGCCTATTTGCAACTATCTGAGACGAAATAATTTATCATTGTAGAATTGTTAAAATTTAAAAAATATTTTATTCTGGAATATAATTTTATAAAACCAATAATTTACTAGCTATAAGCATATATATATAAAAGCATATATATATATAAAAGCATATATATATAGTACTTAGGAATATGAAATTGATTGTTATGCTCTTTGGTGGGCAGAGATGCTTCTGTTTGTAGCAGTGTATATTATTACATTTATAATTAATCACAACTTGTGAATGTGAGGAATGCCAGGCCTCCACCGTGGTTCGGATTCCACGTTAAACTGTAGGTCCTTCATTTCATCTCACAATCACCCTAACATTACACATTAGCGTAAGTGCGTATAACCCGAACGGGTAGTAAGACGCGGTGCTAATAATAATAATAATAATAATATTACATTTATACGCTTTGGTGGAGTGTTGCTGCAACAGTTTATATTATTTAGTTTCACAAGCTTTACAAGTTTTTAGTAAATTCCTCTTTAATTTAATTAAAGAGAGAGAGAGAGTCTGTGCGGTTCATCGTACCGTTTATTTAAATATAAATTGAAAGGTCACTGAATGAATCCCAGAAATACTGATTCATTTCTCAGACTAATGGCTTTAAATTCATCCTGTGTTATAAAATATCACGTTTAATTAATTTTATATGAACATGGATATACCTCTAATAATTTCCAACCCCTTTATTTAGGTTATAGAATTCGATTAAAATATATTGGTATACTTAATAGAAGCAAATTTTCACATACCCTAATTATTATTAAAAAAAATTTAAACTTGTATAAAATGCTTTAGTTTAAACTCTTCCTTCTCTTACAGTATCTTTAAATTAGTTCAACTGCAGAAAGTCCACATAATTTGCCAATAAGTTGTTTATTAAAAAAATCTATATTGGTAAATTAATACTGACATAATTAACTCTCATTGTCCCTGACATTAAATCATATAAGGTTTTTTTTTCAATAAATTTCCAGATACATGCTTTTTTAAGACTTCGTTTCAAAAAAAGTCATTTTTAAACAGTGAAACTAGTAGGTCATATTTGGTGTGTTTCATCTAGAGATGTGAGATGGAAAAATATCCCTTAATTTTTTCCGGAAAACTATTTTTTCTGTAAAATACTTTCAACAGACCAAATTCCATTATAGTTATTATTATATTACTATTATTTTATATATAGTAATAGTTGTGGTGGTAGTAGTAGTAATAAACGAATGAATGCGAGCTTTTGTAGACCTGTTATGTTCATACGTCAATATTTTCATCATCAATAAATTTGTTAAAATAATTTTAAGGGGTTGGCCTGAGTATTTGCTAGCAATATTTGTTCCTCCTCCCCTCCATCCTGTCCCCTAGCTACCTCCCCTTATCAACTAACTCGTCCCTTAACCCACTGATGCATAATGTATGATTTATAATAGGCTCTAGGGGCTACCTCTATCATTCAACCCCTTCCCCGCAAGCCACCACTGCGGGAAATTTTCCTATTTAAAATTTCCCAGAAAATCTTCATCTCTAATTTCATCTTCAAATACACTATCACAATTCTCGATTTTACCCTGTCAGAAAGAGTACTTTTTTTTTATTAAATTACAAATAAGTATATTAATATCAACGAGGATTTTTTTAAAATTTGAACTGGTTTCACATTTTCTGTATAAATATGATTCAATAACCAGTAAATGTTTTTCTGAGAAGTCGTTGCCATTAACTTCACTAAAACAAACCGATTTACATGTGGTAGTGATCCTACATGCTCAAATTGCTATTATTGTGTGTAGGTTGTAGGCTATATACATAAAGTTCTTGGAAAAACTTGAGAATTGCCTACAAATTCATTGTTAGTGATCACTAGCAACAATATTTAGTAACAGTTTAGTAAGTTGTATTATAGCGCCGTACTAACTGAAGGATATTATTTGTTGTGCAGTTGGCCGAACTGTGGGAGAATTTAACCTTTGTTTTTTATATGGCATTTTCGATAATTAATGTCTTAACCTTTCAAATTGTACCACAGTAATGCCCATAGATAATAAAGGCAATGCCTGATCATGATTGGAGGTTTCTAGATTAATTCGATATGTGATAAATGAAGCTTATGTCAGCTAATCCATGTTATTCAAGTGAATTATTATTTTATATATCATAAAACAATAACGTAAACAATATTTATATTTTAAAGACGATCTGTTATAATTATATCTTGAGTGAAATAAAAAGACCAATGTTGATGTACGGCACAATAATTTAATAAACATAATCAAAATAGTGGGGTAAACAACCAGACATGTAGAGAAGAAAATATAAACTGTAGTGATAACTGTGTTTGTTGTGTGAGTTATGTGTACAAAGAAATTTAGAGTGGTGTAACATCAATTAACCGAAATAAACATCAATAAATATAATTAATAAAATATGAAACATCAATAACATTAATAAATCAACAAACATTAATAAATAACGTTGGCAAAAACAAATAGTTATACATCAAAACATCAATAAAATAAAAGCATGACACCAAACATAAAATAAATAAAGCAAACATTAGTAAAATAAAGCAAATCAATAGACATAAAATAAATAAAGCAAACATTAGCAAAATAAAGCAAATCAATAAACAAAATGAAAAGAGGAAATAAAAATATGATCCTCCTCAGACGTGGGCCAGCATGGTATTCTCCCAATAAGGGGCAATAGCTGCCTCCTCTCTGATGACTGGTAGACAGCGGCTCCTGTAAAACTGGAGGCGGAATAGATGTAGTCTATGGATGTGGGAGATGAGTCTTGGAGGGATGAACATCATGCACTTCCTCAGTGGTGCTGGCTGGTAGTACGTACTATATTGGTCCGGTGGTCCCAGTTCGATAGCTACGTGTTCTCGTCGACCCGCTCATGTTCTAGGTGCAACTCGAGGGATTCCTCTTGGTGGTAATCTCTTGAAATCCTCTGCTGTCCAAGTCTTCTGTGGCCGAGAAATTCCCGGCGATGGAGCTTTGTTGGTGAGACACTCAACAGGCCACTGACGAGTGACCCCTGGAAATAACTGTGTTGCACCTTTTCTTGGCTGCCCTCTTATCGAATGTGTTCCATGTGGTTTCGTGGTGTTCACTCGCGATGGCTCTTGAGAGACACTCTGAGCTGGAGGGACGATGGTCTTTGGCTCTCTTCTCTGACGGATAAGACACTGTGTCTTTGTTCCCTGGTCTCCGTTGGGTGTCCTACGAGATGTCTCACCTCGGCTATTGTTTGGCCCTGAAAGAATGTAACATATTCCGATAGAAATATCAACAAAAACATATAGTACAAGAATAGTGTCATAATTTCGGAAGTGTACACTTATAAAAACTAATTTATCTCACCTTTTGGTTTTTTAGCCTTGGCACGGTCATGTTTGGGTATGGAAGCCTTTCTTCCGTTCTTGCCTAGTTCTTTTATCCACTTGCAGTTTAGTATCAAGAGTAGTATAAACAATATGTATAACATCATTTTTGTTGTGCTATATTTCGCTTTTATAAAATACACTAGTTTCCTCGAACTCAACCATTCAAGGTTTGGTTTATTGGATTCATCTCCGGGGAAACAAGAGCGCTTTGTTGAGTTATTGTAAGGGTAGTTTTATTGTTGGAGTGATGGGGAAAAAACATTTTAATGTGTAATTTAAAGTAAAGGATCTTAATTTGGTTTCTTTTAACTTTAAATAATACACATATAATTTTTTGACAGTACAATATTTATTAACAATCGTCCGATTATAATTACATGAAAACTTTTTTTTTTTAATTGGACCATGATGTCGGTACTATAAACATTTATCCCTATTTAGTTTTGAAAAAATAACCTAGTTAATATTGTGGCATGCATCGGTGGGCACGCAGACTAAAAGTTAGGCTCGTGTAGTATTGTTTTCTGATAGAGGAATTTAAAGTTGGAATTCCGGCCGGATGTACCGAGAGTGTTTTGAAAAAAAAATGGTTTCCCAGTCTCCCTCCACTTAAATACGAGTAACTTACACTTCCTCCCGATCATTACTTCCTCATCCTTACCCTCCCACTTTAAGCACAAGAACATCGTGCACAAATAGTGAGTCTTGAAGCACAAAAATAAAACAAAACACACCTCAGTCTGTTATGTTAAATAAGATCTTCCCATTGTACCAGCACAGCGCCCCGTGGTTCAAATATTTGTGACTCCGAGTAGTTGTAGCTGGTTAAAAGTATGAGTCATTTTTTACCCCTTACCTCAACCTTTGACCTCCTCAGACTCTGACATTAACTTACCTTCCACTATATCGCGGTAGTTTTACCTTCCCTTGTTCAAGCTAATGCTGTTGCATTTTCCTCTAAACAACTTTTTATGTTCCTATTCCTTAAATTAAGTCGCTAATAGCCATGTTGTTGAATTAAATGATTAAAACCTTTTTTATTGCAATTTTGTTGCATTTTGTTCACTAACCCATTGAAATTCTTGGTTCTGGTCGTTGTGATTATTCTACCTGCTATCTTGTGAAGTAGGAACGGTCGTTCCAAATGTTAACAAAGCCGTAACAAGGCGATAAAAAATACTTATTAAGGTATTGCATCACGTCACAATATGTGATAGTTTGTTTATCAGTCTTAATATATATATATAAAACAAAACTCAGTGCTGTGTCTCGTATCCCTATAGCTTACCTTTGGGGGTACGCTTACCCTAGTTTGGGAAACGTATTTCTATAATCATTTTGTATTGTTCGATAACACTGGCACTAGAGAGTTTTACTAGTTATTAGTAAGAATAACCAACATCTTTCAACATATTTCCTTCTCATTTTTGTTTTACCCACGAATTTTTTTGTCCCAACAATGCGGCCGTGAGACCTTCCAAAGATAAAGAGTATTAAAAGTAATATATATACTTAGCACCGCGTCTTACTCTCCGTTCGGGTTATACGCTTAAGTACTAATTACACTAATGGGTTAGGAATTGAGGAGGTTGAATATAGAGGAAGTGAGCCCGTATTTGCTTGGAGGAAGAGTGGAAAACCATTTAGGGAAAACCACCCCCAGTTCGCCAGAGCGAGATTTAAACCTCGATCTCCCCGCCCTCGGCAGTCTAGCTCCACAAGAAACTAGCGTGTTAGCTAACTACGTCACCGTGGCGGGTATTAAAAGTAATAATTGGTGCGTCTGACGATGAGCGAAGAATTTCTTTTTTGAGTTTTTTTATCTTCGCGTCTCACTAAAGTCTGTTCAGCGTAGGGATTGTTTTCTGAAAGGCTTTTCCCTACCAGAAATTTATTACTTAGTAGGATATTGGTAGGAAAAAAGATCTTTCAGAGAGTAATTCCTACCGTGAATGGAGTATACCTGTTCAGGTTATACGTATATATGATAATAATTACTCTAATGGGGTAGGGATGAGGACGGAAGCGTTTTAGAGGTAATATACTCCCATTTGCGTGGAAGGAGAATGGGAAACTATTTAGGAAAACCTCCATCAGTAGAGACGACTGGAATTCGAACCCCGATCTCCCCGTCATCGGCAGTTTAGTTTACTGCGGGAATAGCGCCTTAGATAATGCGGCTACCGAAGCTGGTTTAGATCCTTTATTATTAATTGTCATATTGATTATTTTTGTACTGTCTTACTACCCTTCCGGGCTATCCGCGTTTGATTACAATAACGAGGGGGTAGGAATGCGGTAAGTTTAATTTTTAGAAGAAATGTACACGCATTTGCCTGGAGGGACAGTATGAAACTATTTAGGAAAAACCGTCCACCTGGGACTATAGTCCCCAAACCAGAGTAGATGAGCTTGACGTTTAGTCCGTGTGCCCACCTTTGCTTTTGATCATTTATTAACGTTTGGATTTATAATTAACTCTTGGATTGATTTTATTAGATGTATGTTGCACCAATCAGATAGGGGTCAACTCCCAGTAGTATCTTTAAGTTTATTGTTTTGATCAAGTCTTTAACTTTCTAGAAGGTACGTCCAACTTCCAAAAACGCACCATACCACGGCGTTATTATTCTGTCACCAGATATTTAGGAAAGTTTGAAGTTCGACAATAGTTTTCTCTTGGTTTGTGTGTCGCTTTCTCTTTCTCGGATCTTAAGATCAACTTTCCTGAAATTGCAGGGGGGAACTCAATAAAACAACATTCGGTCGGAAACTTCGTGAGAACAATTCTCTTTTGGGAGAAGATTGGGAGGCATTTTATGAAGAGCTCAGCAAATATTGCACAGAAATAGAAATGCTTTAGTTAAACTTATTTTTATGGACTTTTTGTAAACTTTCTACTATAAATTGTCTTAAATATGGGGTCACCCTGAAATATCTGTGATATAGCGTTGACACAGTAAGTAACTGATCCCGGTTTGATACTGGTATCCATTCGTCATTTTTCAGCTAAAATTATGTCGCGGATGTAGGTAACGCGAGTTAAGGGTAATAATATTGCAGTTTTTTTTACACTAAAACTTTTTTTTTGTGTCAAAATAAATCGAATCCTACTCCAGTAGAAGAAACTTAGAGTTTAATTTTCTTCACATGATGACCTCAACAGTTCTTGAATATTTGTCAAGGGTGTCCTGGAATTTGACAACTTTTTCTCTGCATTTATAAAGTTTATCATCTAATGCCGCTAAGCTCATGACAAATATTCAAGAACTGTTGATACCACCATGTAAAGACAATTAAATTATATGTTTCTACTGCAACAACATTGTATTTATTTTGGCAAAAAAGTTTTGCTATAAAAACTTCAAAAACACTCTGTAGCGTTAACCTTCGTGCTTCGATGTTGGAGGCTAATATTATAGCGTTTTTTTTTTTTTTGTTTTTTCACTCCTTAACGTTAACGTAACAGTTAACATTACTTGCGATGTTTTGAACCTGGAATTATCTTTTAAAAAAACCAACCAATATCTTTAAAATGCGTTAAATTTTTCAAGCTGAACGTTGGGGCAAGGTAGAAACATATTTCTCCAAATGATAAATTATAATCTCTTTTAACTCTTTGGCTTTAAATATATAGCTCTATGCCGGCTGGATATATTATTTTACGTTTATGTTAAATTATTTTCTGTGATCGACATGTATGAGAGGCATTAAAAAATTTAATAAATTTGCTAAGTAATGTTTACTAATTTTTAACCCATAATAAAATAATCAAATGTATTATATTTTAACAAGCAACAATTATTATGCTGCTAAAATTTTCTTTTAATGGTCTTGTGTGAATAATAGTAAAATACTTGCATGCCAGTTGGTGTCGTATATGAATTAAAAAATAAAATTTGTTTTTCTTTGAAGAAAAAAAAAACCAACTATCCGTTCCAAAAAAAACACTCTTAGTTACATTGTTAAAGGTATGGATTTTAACGAGTCTCTCTCTGAAACACTTTACAAATTACTGTACGTATCAGATACGGTAAGGGTGCATAAGTTAAACCCGACTGATTATATCAGGTCACATCACTCAGGTTCCTGGCTGTCCTTTCTTCGCTGTGAAAGGTGAAACACATATTTTATTGTCGATTCATTTTCAGGCAATGCTGGAAATCTAAGACCTTTAAGGTGGGAATTTAGGGGACGCGATAAAAGATAAGTGTTTTGACAGTTTTTATAGCAAAAAATTTTTGGCCAAAATTAATAAAATATTGTTCTAATAGAAACATATAGTTTAATTTTCTTCACATGGATATCTGTCAAGAGCATATCGGCATTAGATGACAAACTTTTTATAAGAAGAGAAAAAGTTGTCATTAAATTCCAGGACACCCTCGACAGATATTAAAGAACTGTTGATATCAGTCATGTAAAGAAAACTAAACTTTGTTTTTATACTGAATAATTATTTAATTTCTTTTGATCAAAGAAAAAGTTTTAATACAAAAAAAAATATATATCAAAAATACTGTCCTTAACTAGCGTTCCCTACACTCCCGACTTAAACACGTGATTTCTCATAAACACTTCAAGGGTAACAATATGCTCTTTTTTAGTTTACATCTTAAAATAGCAGGTGCGCGGTTAGATCTAAAAAAACCGATAAACCCGTGTTGGCCACTTTACGGGCGGACGTGTTTGCTAGTACATGAAACATACTGCAGACTCACCCCCCCTACCCCGCTCTTTCCCACATAATAAACGAACCTTGGCTCTTTACTCCCTAACTATAACGGCTTTATACTGAGTAGCTCACCTTACTATATATATATACTTGGTTACTTCCTCTTCCGCTCACACAAACACACAACTTGCTTTCGTACCATTCTTTCAGGTTGGCCACAAAACTTTTATTATAAATTCCCTCCATTTTTCAGGTTTTACAGACGACATTTAAAAAAAAAATCCGACTTAACCACAATTTTTCTTGGTGAGTGGTAATTTTCCTGTTTTATTACATTGATAGGATTGTTTTTGGCTTCTAAACATAAACATTCTTTTAAGTTATTTTTTCAATATCTAATACTTTTGGTATTATTTGTGGCCCTGTTAAAATGTGTTATAAAACAAACCCTGTACAACAATCTCATGTTATCAGAATGCTACATCGAGACAATGTATTTTGTTAACACCGAGAAACAGTTTTTATTTATTTGAGGTATTTAACGTGCACGTTCTCAACCGACTGATTATATTAGCACGTGAGAATTTTCTTTGAGCGAGAGCGAAAGGTCCTACCAATGTTTATGAGAAAGGTATCTTCACACACCTTCTAAAATCTTTTCACCGTAGGAATTGTTTTCTGAAAGGCCTTTTTCCCCTACCAGAAATCTATTATATAGTAGGATATTGGTAGGAAAAAAGACCTTTCAGAGAGTAACTCCTACCGTGAATGGAGGTTAGGGTTATTTTACATGCCTCAATCGACATGGTACCGACGTTTATTCTTCCCCTCCAAAGGAAGTTGCTAAGTTTTAACCCACGAACATCGAATCCTGAGACGAGCACTTTACCCCCAAGACCATCAAGGTAGACCGAGAAACAATATCCCTCAATTTTTTTTTATGTTTAGGTGCAGAATTAGTTAAGTATTTTAAATTACCTGACTTTTTTTCCTTATTTTTTGATTAACTTCCCTTTCCATCAAAGAATTCCCTGACTTTTCTAGGTTTTCCCTGTCTTACCTGTCCCTGTAGCCACCAAGTCTTTGTTCCTGCACATAGAGTTGATATTAAAAACCTTTTCTTATTTGATAAAGTCGCATGTTTCCATGGCGAACATTATCTACATTCTTTAACATATTTCTACACGCCATTTTTTTAAAATGAATAATTCAATTTTCTTGTTAGTAGGCTTGTAACATTTATTTAAGAAAATAAACTGTAAAAAACCCACTGACTTTTACGATTATTATTTGAATTGTTTTAAAATTTATGCTTTCCGTTTCGTTAACTGGAAAACTCGAAGAAAAAAAAAGCTAAATAAGTTAGCACTGGAAATCCTATCTTGGCTTGCCGCTACTTGACTGGTATGGGAAATATTAAATTTAATCAATCGGTTAATTTTTACAGGAAAGGTGAGAGGACAGTTGAATACATAAACTCCTGTTAAAAATACCTCTACACGTTTACTATATTTCCGAAATAAAATACGTTCTTAATCTTTTTAAAGTTAGTTATTCTTTCTTACATTTTTGTCACCGATTTCACTATCCGTTTGGGTTGTACGTATACGAAAAGCTTATGTACTAGGGATGAGGAAATGTGAATTTAGAGGAAGTGTACTCGCATTTTCATGCACATAGAGTTGAAACCCTATTTAGGAAAAGCCACTCTAACTCAGCCGACAGGGATTCGAACCCCAATCTTTCCGTCATCAGCAGGCCAGTATTACACGAGATTGATGCCTTAGACCATTCGGCCACTGAAGTGGGTTTTATCGGTATTGATAATATATATCAAAAGGGACGCTTTTAGGTACACATGATTTTAATTATAGCCCTAAATATACTAAAATTGTTTAGGTAGCTTCTAACCGTAGAAAAAAAAAGTTTCTACCTATTTAAATGGGACTGCATTTACCAGTGACTACAAAATATGAATGAAACAAAAGTTGAGTTAAATCTCAACTTTAAAATTTGAAATCTCCTACTAAAAGCGACACTTGGTGTATGCATACTATATACTATATTTAGTAGCATATGTGTAGACATTATCATACTTTACATTTACTCGGTAAGCATGAGTTCGATACCGATCGAGGGGAATCTTATATATATGTATACAAACAACTTAATAATTTCTCCTTTCTACACTAATGCGAACTCAAATTTCATACTCATCTTGTCCCATCAGATTTGGTAGTTTATGTCCTATAAAAGCTTGCACTAATACCAAAACGAGCTCTCAAAAACTTTTTCTGTCGGTTAAAAAATATGTTCAATAAATCGGGGGGGGGGGGGGGGGTTAGAGTAGATCATAAACGCGTTGCCTGTGTCACACCGTTCCCTCAGTAGCGTCGGGACGCATACGTAACGACGGTTGCTGCCAGACGCGTCTTGAGGTGCTGTGACACCTGTCATAACCCTCACATGTCACTGCGATGGGTCGATACGGGAACAATTTATTATCCTCACGTCGATTTTTCTCCCTCTCTTGTCATTTTTTTTTTCCAACACGGATACTCTGTTGCTGGCAGATGCGTGCGTGCGTGCGTTGGAAAACTAGACGTATTATTTAGGGGTTGAGGGCTTGTTACGGTAAAGTTTTGACTCTCTCTCGCTTGAATTTTTATGCTAAGGATTAATAATATGATGTGGAGGGTGAATTTTGAATAGTAGTATCATCCTTTGGCTGGGGCTAGGAAAAAAATCTGAGAATTATTAACAAATATTTTTAGTGTAGACCTTTGGAATCGAACCCTACGCGTGTTTTAGGAGTAGATTCAAATTCAAAATTTTCCCTTGAATAGTGTTATTTTGTTTTTAGTGGAGGTGCGTGTGCAAAAGGGACTAAATTAATGATATAAAAACAATATTTAAATGAGAAAACCCACTTTGTTGGCCGCATGGTCTAAGGCGCTACTCTTGCAATAGACTAGACTGCCGAAGACTGAGCTATCAGGGTTCGATCCCGGTCGGTTATACTGAGTTTCGGTTTCCCTAAATGGTGTCCCCTCCATACAAATACGGTTACACTTCCTTTAACCCGAACGGGTAGCAGTATGCGGTGCCAAAAGAAATGGAAAATGAAATCTGTACCTTTTGTAGACACAATAGGTAGTTATAATAGTAAGTTATTATGTTATATAAATTACCCTTAATTCAGAAAACGCCTGTACCGGTGATCACGTGAACAAAGGTGTCAGTCTCGTCGTGTCTAGCGGGGAAACTGTGGTCGAGTCCCTGCGGCGTGTACCGAGTTTTTTTCCCTAGATGGTTTTCCAATTTTCCTCCACATAGATGCGGGTACTCTTCCTTTATATTTTACCTTTTTTTTTATTCCTGCCCCATTTATGTAAATATGCCCAAAGCATGACAAGTCAGATGCATTGAATGGAAATATATTTTTAAAAACTGGTAACCTGAAATGAAATATTTGAAAAATATGTCCGGATTTCGGAGAAGGAATCGAGTCTCAGATATTGAACTTTAGGTACTACTGCTAAAGGTCTGGCCAAACCAAATAACGGAGCTCGACTCCCTGTTCGGCCACGTTTTTATGAGGTTTTTATGAGTGAACTGTAGCATATACTTGTTCCAACGGTTAGTTCACTGAATATTTCATCAGTGCACTCCAATATCCACTGTTTGTACCCGTGACAATGGAGTCTAGGCCGGGTTAGAATAAGTGAGAGTCTTTCAGACAAGTCCTTGAATAACTGGATCGGTAGATCCAGGATACATCAAACCATGGTCTCAGGATTCTAAAAACAAATTTCAAACGGATAACAGAAGTTTATATATTGGCATCCAATTATATTCCTTAGAAATAAAACTTGTGTAGTATTGTTTAGTCCAAACTTCCTATTAGGACACAGAAAATATGTGCTTGGGACTCAAGATAATTATTATGTGTAGTATATGCAGGAATCTTTTCGCAATACCAGCCCCTTGGCTTGTATAAATAAATAGCTCGTGTATGGGGGCGACGATTTATCTGATGCGTATGAAGAGATTATCGGAAGAGTCGTCGGCCATCATCAAACACTAAACTTGTGCCAATAAATGGACAGGGTGGCCTGAACCGGTTCTACATTAGTTAGAATTCCCCCCCGCCTTCTCCGTATCTTAGTAAAAGTTCAGGTTAACTTTTTAAGTGCCAAAAATAAAATTTTACAGGAGAGACAAATAACGTTCTCGGATCAAACGTTTGTATATATTTCTGTCCGAAAAAAAAAACAAATTACTTCACTTACCATACAATTAAATGCTTAGCTCAATAGTTAATAATTTGACCGTAATTAAATAAAAAATATAATAGCTAAGAACGTTCTAAATGCATATATACATACTTACCCTAAGTTCTAAGTTCTTTCTAGGCTATCATCGGTTCTAAGTGTTTTTATAAATATTGAAAGATAAAAATAAACAATCTTATACAAAAAATAAACTTAAATTTAGGCCTATTCTAATTTTTACAAAATGAGTTGTAACAAAATTGTTTTAACAATTATGCAGTTAAGATTCAATGTACACATAAAATGTACGATATTTTACGGGCAAAAATGGCACCATCGCAAGTTTTGTAGGCGACTTGGAAATAACTTTTATCATGGAACAAGTAGAAATTGGTAATTTTGTAGTTTTATACTCGCATGTGATTCCCTCGTAAAGATCATAAAAAGGAAAAGTTTTATGGGAATTCAAAACCCGACCTCTTTGACAGTTAATTGATTATCTGCAGTGTGAGTTTAACAACTTAGACCGTTAGGCTACCGATGCGAATGATACAGGCCATATTTCACAGGAAGAACCTTAGCTGACAAATAGAAAAGCTACTAGATCTACGTTCACATATTCTAACGTAAAGTTGTATGATTTGCAGCTGTCACTTTTGATAGATAATATTCTTATTAAAAAGCGATAATAATATAGTAAAATGTTATCAATTTTGACTACCAAGAGTTTATATTTTCTAAAAGGCCGTTCCTATGTAAATTGAGCTGTATAATATTTAAGCTTGGTTAGAATAATCTGATTATTTTAATTTTAGTATACATCCGCTGTTGGGCGTAACCTCTAACTCTCGGATGGTATCATCCGGCCGTTGGGATACCGCGATTTACCTTCTCACCCTTCTCCGTGACAGGCGGTCGGTCCCTTGGGACAGACGAACACTTGTATCAGCGTGCTGAGGATGAGCGACTAATTTCCGCCACGCGCGCTTGAGGACAAGGGCACTCCCGACGCTTGGCGTCAGTCCTTCGTCGTCCCTATTTACAGTCCCCTTCCAGCGAGTATCAACAAGAGGGGCATTGTTCCCTCCCAACAGATCTGTCACGAGCGTCGTCGTCCTCGTCTTGGTAGCGTGACAAGGGGGACTTTTGGAGCGCGACTAATTGATCGGCGAACGTTAGGATTACAGAACGTTCGAATTGAACACAGACTATTTTCGGAGCATTTACATTTCCAGTTAGGTTTAGGAGGTAGCCATTTTCTTGGAGTGATTTTGTTATTTCTTACATAGAGAAAGTATTGTGATTGAGAACATTTACTGCCACACGAGGTGGCTATCTCGACCAAGTCTGGCATTGGAGGTCTGTGTTCGATGCTACAGATCCATACTATTTTTTATTCTGTTCCTATGGATATAATTCCTTACGATTTCTCATTCTGTTCCTATGGATATATTTTCATACGACTTCTCATTCTGTTCCTATGGATAGAGTTCCCTTACGACTTCTCATTCTGTTCCTATGGCTATAGGCTAGTTCTTTACGACTTCTCATTCTGTTCCTATGGATATATTTCCTCACGACTTATAATTCTGTTCCTATTGCTATATCTCTTTAAGAATTCTCATTCTGTTCCTATGGATAGAGTTCCCTTACGACTTCTCATTCTGTTCCTATGGCTATAGACTAGTTCTTTACGACTTATCATTCTGTTCCTATGGATAGAGTTCCTCATGACTTATCATTCTGTTCCTTTGGACAGAGTTCCTTAGGACAGAGTTCCTTACGAATTATTCTATTTCTGTATAGCTATACATTATGTGTAACGACCCCTCTTTGTGTTCCTATAGTCTAAGTTGATAACGAACTTGGTTCGATATACCATGAGTGAACGTACTTTGTATTGTTAATATAAACATTGTTATTTGTGTGGAAAGTTGCTCTTTGGCTCACTTTGGCTCGCAGATAATCTCGCAATGATATTTGTTTGGGGGAATAGCACGGCACGGAGAGAGTGCACAGATTATTTCCTTCAGCTCACACATAAAAGACACTGCTCTTCCTTTTATTTCTCTCTGTTGATTCCTCTTTCTTTCAAAAATAATAAAAGAAGGAGTTTCTTTAAAAAGCTTCATATTCCGTCCTATAAAATCTCATCTTGGTTGAACTGAAGAAGGGAAAAAAACTTTGTATTTTACGATGCAATATACTGCTATATAAGATTCTTTCCGGCCGCTGTGTGCACGGAAAAGCGGATAGTTTTTAGCATAGTTTTAGTAGGTCGGGTGTGTGTATGTGTGTACTTGTGTGTTTGTATATGTGTGTGTGTGTATGTATGTATGTATGTATGTATGTATGTATGTATGTATGTATGTATGTATGTATGTATGTATGTATGTATGTATGTATAGTATGTATGTATGTATGTATGTATGTGTATGTATGTGTGTATGTGTTATGTATGTGTGTATGTATGTATGTATGTATGTATGTGTACATATATATGACAAGGAGTATATGAATTGGCGGATAGATACACGGTATGTGACTAGGTAGATTTATTTGGATAGGCTACTTTATGCACATTTCTCTGGACCTATATTAATATTGGCATGGATACATCAGTAAGTCTGTTTGGGTATACTTTCATACACATGAATATTCATATTTGAGTGTGTATACAATCCGATTTTTATAGGAAGATCCTTTTAAAAATTACAAACTTTTTTTTGTGGTCAAGATTGTCAAGATTTTACTTTATTATTATTGAGGTTTTGTGGATAATATTTATCAAAAATGACAACTTCAAATCACACTACTAGACGTATGAGTAAATGAAAGTAGATCTAGTAACTTTTCTAGCTGTCAGATATGCCTAAGGCTCTTCGTATCAAAATTGGATTGAACACAACTGTAGGCATTATTTTGGTTACATATATGGGCTGTAGGCCCATAAGGAAATACATACATGACTGCAGTACTATTAGGGATGGCTTTAATATATGACTTTAGACCTATATATTGTGTCTATATGTATATAATTCTCTTACATATGTCCTCGCATCAAATCCTTCAAATGTTTTAACTTGAAGAAGTAATATATATTCCCATAATTCGTGCCTGTATTTAAATGTGTTTTTGCTAACTGGTAAGGTGACATTTCTCCTTCGAATCGGCATTAAATCAAAGGCTACCTATTGGTATACTGTATAACGTTTAATGTAGGGGCCTATACCTTTTTTGTAGCACCTCGTCTTACTATCCGTTCGGGTTATACACTTATGTACTAATTACGCTAATGGTTTTAGGGATTAGGAAGGTTATATTAATTGGAAGTGAACCTGCATTTGCGTGAAGGGAGAGTGGAAATTTTTTTGAAAAACACCCTCAGTACACCCGATCGAGATTCGAACCTCGATATCCCCGTCATCGGCAGTCCATCCTACTACAATAGTAGCGCGTTAGACCACGCGGCCACCGAAGCGTGTCAACATATATTGAACAAACTTTTTTTCTTTTAAAAATTGCGTATTCAATTTTTGTTTTATTTTAATATACAGAGCCGGCCGTAAAATGTGACTGGCCATTTTATTATAATTTCCATTGTACCCTACCTCTTTTTTTTTTTTTTTATGAACGAGACTGCAAGTTCATTTGCTGAGAGAATCATGTCGAGAGTAAAGTTTACTATTTTCCTCGCATTTGAAATGCACGTAAACAAAGTAAATTAAAAACGGGAGAGTGTTCTCTTTTTATTTAATCTTGGTAAGAAAGGTGACATCTCTACCAAATATCAAGTTTCTATATAGCAAGAACATCCTAAGTATACCTATGATAGTACTGATAAAGGCTTTAGTCTTTTTGTGGTAACTCTGGTCTTTTCTCTCAGTTGAAAAATTACTAAAAACACTTCTTTATTCATCCGCCAAATACATTATGTTAATGTGCCACTTGATTTAAAATGATAATACTCATTAGTGAGGTGAAAGAATACTAAGATTTGTGGTTTTAGTCGGAGAAGGTCAACGTTATCATGATCCAACCATAAAGAGGTGAGTGAATGGCTTATATACAGTAGTCTTTAGAATTTAAATTATATGGACGTGCTATGTCAAATAGGGGTCTTAATTTCACTTAGAAATTTAAAAAAGCCACTCCCAGTGAACACGGCTGAGATTAGAACTTAGACAAAGTATGATGCGAGCCTAACGCCATAGATCGTTTGCTCAACAGTGCTAGGTAAAGTTGATTTGTAATTTGGGGACTTATAATTAACGTGTTCAGAAAGCAAACCATTATTATTATTATTATTATTATTATTATTATTAAGATCACCTCTGTGGCCTAGTGGTCATAGTTCTTGGCTACAGATCCAGAGGTCCCGGGTTTGAGCCTCGTCACCTACAGATTATCTGTAAAGCAGTGGGACTGGAACGGGGTCAACTCAGCCTCGTGAAGGCAAATGAGGAGGAACTTGAATAAAAAAGTAGCAGCTCCGGTATATAACACTAAGATTAACGGCCGGAGGGTTCGTTGTGCTGACAACAAGTTTGCACTATCTTCGCCAACAGATGGTGGCTGCTCGGTTGGTATGGTTTGATTGCAGGATGATGCCATGGAGTATTTTTTAAATTATTCCCATTATATCCGTGTATTGAAAGTGAACGAGTATAAGACCAAATAATATATGAAAGCTGGGAGGGCACAGCAGCCAAAAGATATTGCTCTGGATGTAGTAGGATATTCCTTTGAACAGAGCCATGATTTTAAATACCTTTTGAGTGATACTGGATAGTAGAAACAAGGCAGTAAAATTAATTAAACACATAAAAGTCAGTTAGAACCTGTGACTAGATTTAGGCCCAGTTTCATAGTCAGATTTAGTACGCCTCAAGTGCGGCGATATACAAAATATAAGACGTCACCTACCTAAACTTGAATGGAATGGGCCAGTTTCATATGCGAAACTGACCCATTCCATTTTGATCTAGGTAGGTGTCGTCCTGTATTTAGTATCGACTCGCACTTTAGGCGTACTAAATCTGACTATGAAACTGGCCCTTAATCTCAATTCTACCTATCTTATCCTAATACCATTGGTACAAATATACGGGTAACCCAGGGAGGTGAGAAGACGCGATGCATAAAATAAATTCATGCATACAAAGCAGACATAAGCGCTAAAATGAAATCTGCAGTTTAATGTCTCACTTCATCAGCACTTACCTGTGTACAATCCCATTTTCATAAAAAAGGTGCATTTTAGACAATTTTAACACATATTTTCGCGACTAGAAATAATAACATTTTACTAAATGGTTATCAGGGCCCGGATTTTAATTATTTGTCATCTTTTTTTGTACATCACAGACGATGCTCATATGCACTTAAATGCTGTTCATCACCCTCTGGTTCAAGAAGAAACATTTTTCATCACCCCCTGGTTCAAGAAGAAACATTTATCATCACCCCCTGGTTAAAGAAGAAACATTTTAAATAGATTATTTTTTTGGTACTTTTCTGTTATTTTGTCATTCTGTCATTTTAGGCATTTTTAGGCAGTTTGGACTAAGTTGTTGGATTATGTTGAATAAGTGTATATTTAAATACTATCAAATGTATAAAAATGCATAGATACTAAAATATAATTATTTTTTTCAACGCAGAGTTATCGAAATAAAACGAAACGTAAGCAATGAACTTAATATCCTCTTTGCCTGTACTATTAAAATACACATTCCTGGTGAGACACACTAAGCTGGAGAAGATTGCATTTGGATGAGGGAGTTATTGTTTCTGAAGCACATATTTGTAAATCAATGTTGTTATATTTATCATAATGCAAGAGTTTGGTAGTTAAATTCTTTCCAGTGCATAGATATATTCTATTTTACATTTGTAAAGTGCGTGTTTTATTCATTCGTGTATATTCATTACAAGTTTTTGTTTTAATCTTTAGGTCATTTTTTCAGATTTATATGGTAATTTTATAGATAATTTTTTGATCGTTTTTAGGTCATCAAAGTTCCTGGCTTGATTATTAGTGTTATTTTGTAGGTATTAATAACAGGTCAGATCTGCTTCGGTGGCTGGGTAGTTTAAGGCGTCACGCTCGTAATAGACAAGACTGACGATGACGGGGAGATCGGGGTTCATATCCCGGTGGGGTGTTTTTCCAAAATTGTTTTACACTCATCCTTCACACATTTGTGGGTACACTTCCTCTAAATCCAACCCTACGTATCCCTAACACATTAGCGTAATTAGTACATAAGCGTCCAACACGAGCACGTAATAAGACCCGATGATAAAAAAAGATATGCATATCAAAACTGAAAGCTGTATATCACATGACCTGACGTATGAATACATGAAAGTAACATAATTCAGTGGCCTCATCGTCTAACGCGCTACTCTTGCGGTAGGCTAGATTGCAGATTACGGAGAGAGATAGGTTCTATTGTCGGTCAGGTCTACTGAGGTTTTCCCCAAAATGTTTTTCCACTCTCCATCTACGCAAATGCGGGTACACTTCCTTAAAATATAACTTTTAATTCTTAAAACCATTAGATTAAATAGTACATAAGTGTATAAACCGAACGAGTAGTAAGATGCGGTGCGAAAAAAGCACATGAAACTATATTTAGTAACTTTTAAAACTGTCAGATAAGGTTTTTCTTATGAAAATTCTACTGTAGTTTGTAGTCTTTTGATCCCTTTTTGATATTGTGTAACAGAAACAACCAATAGAAGCGCCGTTAGCAGAGTAGCTAGCAAACAAGCAGGCAGACTGACATCTTGTGGCGAGCATCTGTCTCGCGGCTACTATTCGCAAAAAGCACACTTTTGTGGCGAGGTGCCGCCGCCGGCCTTTTGATTCTTGTTGCTTTGTAAAAGAATGGGAAGGGGGAGTAAGGATGAAAAAGAATGAAATGGGAGAAGTAGGAAAAGGGGAAAAAAAATGTTTTGGGATTTAGGATTTAAAAGGGTTCACACATTCCTTGACTTCTTTTTCTTTTAGGTCAACACGATGAAAAATAATGGTGGACATTGTCACTTGTGCAATATTGCCTTTGTTTTCCATTTGTTTTGTTTTTAAAAAAGGGGAAATTATCTTTATTTTTTTGTCTGTATAACGTTGCTTGAGTAAACAAATAAAACAAATGACCGTCATTTTGCTTTTTTTACGATTTGTCATTGTAATAATAAAATAGAAATAATATTTTTTTTTAATCTTTTTTGTAATTTTTTAGAGCGTTATCATTTTATTCGTATTATAATGAATCATTTATATGGCAATAAAATAAACCTTTCTACATGAGAATATCCACACCGGGGATCATACGTCAAGCATGCAGTAGCTTGTCTTATTGGTAACGGGGAGGTTAGGTTTGAATCTTAGACTGATGTGCTGGTGGGTAATATTTCAATCCCTTCTCTGCGTTAATTTGGGTCCATTTTACGTAAGAATTCACCACATTCCTACCCTTTATTAGACTACTGGGGGGAGTGGTGGTGGTGGTGGTGGTGGTGGTGGTGGGTGGTGTGGGTGGGTGGACTGGGGTAGGGCAGCAGTTATAATCCCAGACAAGCGCATTGAATGTGGTTTCCCATAAGTTATTTATAAATGTGAATTTCTCATTCTCTCTACACGCGTATGTGGGCGCATTTCCTTTAGGATACCTTTTTTTTATCATCGTCTCTGACTACCTGTTCAAGTTATACACAAATGTACACTAGTGAGTTAAGAATAAAGAATTTTTGGGTTCAGAGGAGGTGTAGCCGCATTTTCGGGGAGGGAGAGGCGGAAACTATTTAGAAAAACCAACCCCCAGTACACCCGACAGGGATACGAATCACGGTCTCCCGGTCATGCGCAGTCAAGTTTATTGCTATAGTGACGGCATAGACCATGCGGCCACTGAACCAGGTTAAATTATTTTCTTAGTTCTTATCTATTGGATAAAGCCGTTAATAATCTTTTTTGTTCAGTGAAATAATTAAAACCCGCATTGGTGATCACGTAGAATAAATAATAGGCTAATTTGGTTTGGTTTGCCGGTGCCGAGGAGATCGGACGTATCATATTTGGGTGTAGTGTGGTTGTGTATTCTAAAACATTTTCTCACCATCCCTCCACGCAAATGAGTACATTTTCTCTCAAGTTTTACCTTTCCTCTCACAACCCGATTAGCATAGTTAAATATGTATAGCCCGGAAGGGTTGTAGGGCGTGTTGGGGAAAGAACTAGCCGATAGATTTTAGTAGGAAGAGCACTTTAGAACATACCAACTTTTTTTGTGCAGTCAACGTTGGTAACATTTTCCATCTATTTTATCAAGTTTCCGTATTAGCTATCAACATTGACAGCTACCCGTTCCGGTGGCTTCATGGTCTAACGCGCTACTCTTAGGCCGGTAACAGACCGACGTTTTGGTCGCTGCGACACAAACGCCGCGACCAGGTCGCTCTAGTGTATTGCATTGTTTTATGTGAGAGGGGTCGCTACGCCCAAGAGACGCTCACATCGACTTTTTCAAATCTGTCGTGGTTTTCGTGTCGCTAGTCTGACCCCTCTCATATGAAACAATGAAATACACTGGAGCGACAAAAACGCGACGACCAAAACGTCATTCTGTCACCGGCCTCACGGTAGGCTAGACTGCCGATGACGGGGAGATCTAGGTTCGAATCTCGGTTGAGTGTACTGAGGCAGGTTTTTTCCAAAATGGTTTTCCACTCTTTCTCCACGAAAATGCGGGTACACTCCCTCTAAATTTAACCTTCCTCATCCCTAAAAATCCTACCAAAATAGAACTACAGCTTCTTACATTTGAAAATGTGTAATTTCCCGTTCGATAGATTGCCCCTAATGTGAGCTAAGGATGCAATATTACATACAGCCAAGTAGCGTGTGCGACCAAACATTTATTTCGGCGGCGCAGGCTGTGTTGTCAAATTATACTACTATAAAGCCACATGGCTGACTCACTCATTCACTCACTCACTCACTCACTAACTAACATTAATGTTTACCCACTTCCAGATGAGCTAGAAACTTTAAATTTGGCAAACTTATAGCGTCTAGCTTGTAACCGACGGGAAAATTCCAAAAAGATTTAAAACACTTTTTTTAACCCCCCCTCCCCCAAAAATTCAAAATGGTGGAGCAACTTTAAAGTCGGTGCGGACCTTTCTTTGGAGGTTTCTTGTGGCTAAACGGTAAGACCTATCAAAAAAATGGATTGCACCAGCAGCTACGGATTTGGCGAGATCCACAAGTTTGGTCCTATTACTTTTTGTCGTATCTCCATCGGTTATACCTTAGATAGAACTAGATTTTTTGATTTTAGGTAGATTTTGCACATTTTACACACATTTTTAAATTTCAAAACAACCCTGGAATTACATTAGTTTACATCCACTTGCAAAGAAAACTCACCGAGGGTTTGAGGGCGGAGCCCCCCACGACCAAAGTGAGTATAAATATATAACTAGAGGCATGAAATATCACAGTATTAGGTTGACTCTACATCTCATTTTCATTGGAAGAACCTTAGTTGATATCTAGAAAAGCTATTAGATACTTTCACGTATTCACGCGTCAAGTCCTATGATCTGCAGCGTTCACTTTTGTTAAATATTACAGGGTTGGGGGTTACCACTATTATCTCTATACTACCGAATTCCCTGTGCTTTCCAGGCTTTTTAGAAGGTGTTACCGTTTTTTACAAGAAACATATATTTTATAAAAGATTTTAAAAAAGTATTTTTTTATCAGACTGACTAAATGTGACGTGATGTAACTTATGTTTAAAACAGGATGATTTAAGCTAATGGGGAAATACATCTTCTTTTGCGTCGTCACCCTTGTGATAAGACACAACATCCAACCTCCGGCCGTTAATTCATCACTGTGAAAGTAGAAAACCCAACACTTCACGAAATATATATTTTTCGGCTATGTCGGGAATCGAACCTGGGATCCTTATCTCAGTAGATATTCACGCTACTGACTGAGCTAAGGTTTCGGATGTGTGCGGCACGATACTAAACACAAGATGACACCTACCTAGACCAGAATGCAAAACTGGCCCATTACATTCTGGTTTAGGTAGGTGTCGTCCTGTGTTTGGTTTCGAGCTGTTGACTACGAATCTGATCCATTGACTGCAAACACAATTTTTTAAAGGCCTTTTCTATAAAACTTGGACTGTAGAGGGGTTATAAAAGTTATTTTAAAAGTGTTTCATTGTGACTTGGGGGTGGTTTGGGAGGAGGGGCGATCTCCATTGGCCTTGGTTAAGCTTTTTTTAAGGGGGTTGGGGGGGGTTGTTTAATCTCTGCCAGTAGCGATGAGGGATGGCGGCGAAAAGTTGGCCCGTCGCGTGAAGGAGAAGTTTCTCACATTAATACATGTCAGGGTGGAGCTTTCGTGAGCGAGAAAATTGCATGCTCTACAGTCTACATGTTATAATCAAAAGTTTATACTTTCTATTTATAACGGATTCCTCACCCTTTTTCCTTCTTCCCGCTCTACACTTCTTTTAAATTCGTGAACCTTGAGAACATGCAAGGTATTAACACTTTTACTGCTGGCAATTTTGTTATCAATAGTTTAATGTAGCCTGTAAGTTACTTATAAGATTATTTTGTTTGTTTTGGGTGACGGAGTTATAGCCAACTGGAAATGCCGCCAGTACGTATTTTTTATTAAATAAGAGTCTGACACCTTCGCTCAGTCGGTAGCATGTCTGTCTATTGAGCTAAAGGTCCCGGGTTCGATTCCTGACATGGCCGAAAAATGTATCATTGATGAAATGTGGGTTTACCCTTTCACAGTGATGAATTAACGGCCAGGGGCTGGATGTCGTGTCTGTTCTAGATTTAAGTTAGCTTTTCAAGTGCTAATATAATCCATTCGGTTCAGAAAGTACACCTTAAATTACCTTAAAAAAATGAAAAAATCTAACTTAGGAATTTAGACTTTTACCCCGTACGAATTTGTAAAATAGAAACTGTTTTAGGAATGAAATAAATACAAAGCTACGCCCATTCCTATTTTTTTTAGCACCGCGTCTTACTACCCGTTTGGGCTATACGCTTATGTACTAATCACGCTAATAATTTTAGGGACTAGGAAAGTTGAATTTAGAGGAAGTGTAACCGCATTTGCATATATATAGAGTGGGAAACAATTTAGGAAAAACCCATCAGTACATCCAACCGGGATCGAACCACTATCTCCCCGTCATCGGCAGTCTAGTTTATTGTGAGAGTGTCGCCTTAGACCATGTGACCATCGAAGCGGGTCATGCCAAACTAAACTCGGTATAAAATATACTTTATATTTTATTAGTAATTGTAAAAGATATAAAATGTTTAGTGGAATCACGGCAGACCATAGTGATTTCCTGTCTTGGAGTAAACAAGTTTGCCACCATCTGGTGACCAGACACAACCCTTAAGTGAGAGTCGCTGGAACACCCCAAATAAAATATAAAAGCTTTTAAAGCTAACTTGGTTCACACATCTGGTTGAAAAATGGGGCCCTCGTGGGAACGGAACCTTGGACTCCTATTTTACAATGGGATTGTTTTCTTGGACGTCCATGTTCTAGATCTTTCGATGAAAAGTTTTTAAATACTCGTTGGTTGTTGACGATGAAAACGGACGGTCCAAATGTCACTCATTCAAGTTTTCAAGAACTATTGTTGGTTTCTTTTAGGTCGCGATCCAATTTTATACAGTCGGTCACTGTAATTAGTGTTGGGGTGTTAGTGAATAATATGTTAACTGCATGCATACATACATACATACATACATACATACATACATACATACATACATACATACATACATACATACATACATACATACATACATACATACATACATACATACATACATACATACATACATACATACATACATACATACATACATACATACATACATACATACATACATACATACATACATACATACGTACATACGTACATACGTACATACGTACATACGTACGTACGTACGTACATACATACATACATACATACATACATACATACATACATACATACATACATACATACATACATACATACATACATACATACATACATACGTACGTACGTACGTACGCACGCACGCACGCACGCACGCACACACACACACACACGCACGCACACACACACACACACACACACCTAATCACACAGTTTCTTTACAGGGTAGGCGAGAAACTGTGCATATAGATCAAAAAACAACCCCATCCTCACTATCTTTCTCCACACTTCCCTATCCTTGCATACTCCCTTCACATATAAAACATCCACACACCGAGTCATACATGCTATTTTATTCTTAAAACGCTTAGTGTTTCTCTTTTTCATACACTTGTTTACCACATTTAGCCACGTTTTACATAGCCTATTAATTAGTAAATTAAGCGTATAACCCGAACGCGGTGCTAAAAAAATTTAGTAAATTTACCCGCCTCGGTGACCGCGGTTTAACGCGCTTCTCTCCTGTTGGTCTAGACTGCCGAAGACAGGGATATCGGCGTTCGATTCTAGTCGGTTGCACTGAGGGTGGTTTTCCTAAATTGTTTCCCATCCTCCCTCCACGCAAATTCGAGCGCATCTCCTCTAAATGAAGCCTTCCCTAACCCATTAGTCTAATTAGTAAATAGGCTTATAGCCTGAACGGGTAGTAAGACAAGGTGCAAAAACTATTTTTCGTAAATTTGTGTTTGATAGCCACTTTCACACTCTCTTTCTCCTGCGTGTTGTAAAATACTTTAAGGGTGTCAAGTTGCAATGTATAGTGACAAATATATGTATAGTTGCGATATCTATCTACCGTCTTATAATTCATGCACATATACAGTAATCTACTAAGTGAAGCACTATTTTTTTTATCACCGCATCTTACTTTAAGTTCGGGCTAAACGCTTATGTACTGATTACGCTACACTGTTAGGGATGAGTAATGGATAATTTTGAGGAAGTGTTCCCGCATTTGCATGGAGGAAGCGTGGAAAACATTTTAGGATAAAATATCATAAGTATACTCTAACATGATTCGAACCCCTGTCTATCTGTCATCGGCAGTCCAGTCTATTGCGAGACAGCAGTCACGTTGGCGAACGTGAGGCTAAGTTACACTGGCAAGTGAATTGCGACATTTCTCGCGTGAGTGCTGTCCAGGTCTGTTTTACACTATAGCAGCAATACATTGCTGCGAGATCTGTCGGGCGAGTTGGTTGGCGAGTGACTTGCGAGGGTTCTCACAAAGCTGTTTACTCTTGAGAGGAGAATATTGCTCGCGCTATGTTTGTTTCATACATTTTGGAATAATGCCTCCCATCAGACGTGTCAGATATGCTGCTGCATTATCAATCCTAAGCTAAATCTATTCTTTAAGGAGTGGATCCAGTACCTCTCTTTTTCAACTTATTTTTCTTCGATTCTTTATTAGATTGACTGCGTATATTGTGCAGCTTTCTAGATATTTCCACTGGGTCGATGGAAAACTTGTTTGTTATGGCTTGAAGTTGTAAGGCATCTTGTTTTTTTTTTTAATCTGTCTCTGTATTTTAAACTTCGCACAAAACTTCATTTTCCTCATAAAGAGCAATTAGCAATTTTTTTTTCACTATCACTCCCCTTTTTGAAGGTGGACATCATCGAGAAAGACAATTAACTCGCGCACGTCTCGCAGAAAATATCGAAATTGTTTGGATATTCCGCGAGAGCTTGCAGAAGTGGTGAGGAGTGTGTTCAGACAGGTAAGCGTAGGTCTCGCGGAACAACTTGCGCGAGTCATCAGAAATCTACTCGCAAAGCTGTTTACATTTGTGACAGTAATGTCCGACAGCATCTCGCGCGAGATTACTTGCCATTATATCTGCACCTTTAAGACGAGAACCTTATCTGACAGCTTAAACATTTACTCGATATACTTTCACCTATTGATACGTCAAGTCTTATGATCTGCAGCTATTGCTTTTGATATATTATCAATACATAATCATTAACACTAATAATATAATGAGATCAGTTTTGAATGTAAAAAATATGTATTTTCTAAATGACCCTTTCTATGAAAATTGGAGTGAAGCTCCTTCGACCGTACTTAGGCCTATGGTATACGCAGTAATTAAAACACTTATATTCCCCCGACTACTCCGGGATTCCAACCTTTCTCCCTTAGATGATAGGTCAACGTTTGAAATCTCAATACCTTGACGCTCTCTACCACTAATCCAAATTTAAATGAACCAGAACGAACCCTTCAGCCAGGAAAGAGAAATAGGGGTTGAGCAGGGGGAGAGGTATCTCTTTACTCGCCGCCCCCCTCTCCCCCCACCTACCCCTAACCCTCAGTCATTCCGGCGTGAAGACGACTCTGATTTACCGGGGGGGGGGGGGGGCTATCCCCGACTTGCTTGGTGGTAAATGGATAGTTTCCGCACAGATATTTCACCGAGATCGGGTGTAATCCCGCGACCCTTCGTGTAGAGGGGATGAGAATAGGGCTTGAAAAAATTACAACCTCTGTCCTTGTGTACCCAAGGACTTATGGAGACCCTATATTATGGTAAATAAATATTTGAAATTTCGTCATAAAAATTCTCAAATAAACAAAAATTTCGTCGTAAAAATTGTTTAATAACACCTGGAAAAATCACGAAAAACACTTTTTATATCCATTATATTTTTTACGAACATAATATAAAATCAAACCATAAATGAAGACTGATAAAATAGTCTAACTCACAATAACAAACATAGATACAATGAAATTACAAAGGAACCGAGAAACTCCAGGGCTTGCAAAGATCACAAACATCCAAAAAACACAGAAATATTAATTTGATTTATCGATTTTTTTGTCTGAAAGGGAATAAAAATAACGTCTAATTTAATAATCCAATGAATACAATAGTTCATGAATACTTTTAAACTATCAAAATATATATATAAAACAAATATTTTATCATTAGATTTAAAACGGAATCCAATAAACGCATGAGTTTTTAGGTATATTTTTCAAGTCTACATAGAAGATAATAAAATTACGATCGATCTTTGCGAGTCCACTGTTTATATATCGACTATTCTTTGATATTTGATGACAATGATGGTAAAGGCTGCATAGATTTGACCTTGATCGCTACTGCATTAATGTTACGGCACTCAACATGGCCGCTAATGTTATTTGCGTGTTAACGAACAAACGGAATTTTGACTAGAAAACATGAATTTCGTTTTAAAATACGAATAATAAACTATTTCGTGATAAAACTTTGATTTCGCGCATAAATACATTTATCGTTTTATTTCGTGAACTTAAAAATACGTAATAATGATTTATTTGAACTTGAAACAAGTTTTAGCGCTTTTGAAATGGATTTTCAAACATTTCATGAAAACACTGTTCGCGAAAATTTGGTGTCCCTAATTCTGGAACGTTTTATAAATACTCAATAAAAAAATCGTCCTCAATTTTCCAAACTTTTTTATTTGCATTTGATACTTCTTAATACATTGAAATAACTCATCTAAGAAAACAGATCGATACGAGTAAATTAAAAAAACTACTATTATTAGCTTTAAAAAGAAAATACAAGCTTATTGTGAAAAATAACGCATTTGATCGGGGTCAATTCCTGACCACTTGCGACAGTCGAATACGTTAACGTGGATCTAAACTTACCAGCAATTTCTTTTTAATTTTTTTTACATGCATTTCTAGGCCGTTTCTACTACCGGGTGGTTAGAAAAGTTGACTTAAGATTTTATAGGCCTATGGTTCGAACCCGGGTGTTGTCTGATCTAATCAAGTATGTCCGCGGGTAGTGTAATATCCGCATAACATATGTTCTTACGCTAAACGCATCCGTAACAACCCTATCAGCCTGTCATGATGATGATTGTGGATGTGTTGTGCATGAGAAGGTGTTTAACCCTCTTTTGAGATAATTTGGTTCAAATCCCGGTGGAGTAGAATAGTTAATATCCTACATGGTAGGAAGGAGGGTGAGCCAAGAGGGATTAAAAGTTAATCACAAACTACCGTATGTAGGCCTATATTTTTTATGTGCACTCTCTCTTACTACCCGCCCGAATTACACTAATTATGTAAGAATTTGAAAGGTTGAATGTAGAGAATTTGTACCTTCATTAGTGTGGTGGGAGAATGGGTAACTATTTACAACATCTGTACTACTTACAAATATGGATTACAAGGAACAAAGAATGAGAATATTTTACAAGTTTAACCAATCAGTTTATTAATATTCAAACAAGGCAATAGAAAGTACATAGTATTATAGTTAGAAACTAACCAAACCATCCATTGTTCAAACATTAAAATATGAACGGATATAATCATATAAATAGCTCGACAAAGGAGCATCAGGTGTGAAGCACCTAGGTACACCCTATAACACACACAGATAGGTCATAGGTGTAAATTAGAAAGATTGTAACTCGTCAAAGCAGGACAAATACTAATTTCTTAAATGGAGTGAAAGGCATCAACTCCACGGTAATATTAATTAGTGGCGATAATTAAATATAGTTACAAATTTTACTATACATGATTTTACTCCTGCCTGCTGACTGAAACTTCCAGCTACTGCACTTAATAAACATCATAAAGAACTAAGCCACACACATTTAGCCCTAATTTAAGGAGCTACGAGGGAGGTAATTAGCATGCGCTATTAAACGTGAGTTAACTCCATAGAAAGTTAGACATTATAACTTATAACTTCCTAGAAGCAAAACTACTATTTTACAACCAGGACAAGGCGAACTACCAGGAAACTATATGCTACTGATACTATGGCAGGACTCTTCCTAATTGGTACTGCCTGAGCAATCAATAATATCTTAATTCTGTTACCCTACTAAGGGAAAATATTACTATACAAAATAGTGATCATATTTTTTCTTACTAACGTTAAAGTCACCACAAGAGTACCGTGCACAATAGACAAAACCCCGCGGGCCACTACTATGGGCAAGTAGCACTTCCACAGGTTGCGGACCGCAAGCCGGTACACACTTAGATCATGAGACAAGTGTCAGTTACAGACCCAATTAGGTCATGAAACATAGCAATAGATAACCTGGTATCTCCATTATTAAATTATATTCTTTAAACTAGCCGCAGCATGGTCATATAGTCTAAGGAGTCTAATCTTGACCCTAATATTTGCGACTAAGCCTAATAGACATTGAAAGATCGTACATAAGCTATAAACTATGCCATATGGCATAGGGAAAAGGTCAGTAGTACTGACATACAAAAACTACTCATAGGACATTGAACAATAGAGTCTAACTCAATAGATAACTATGCCTTAAGGGCATAGGGAAACAAGTCAGTAGTCCTGACATACAAAAACTACGTCATAAGAACATTGAACAATACAGCTCAAGGCTCAACAAAATATTACGACATCCCTCAATACTTATAGTAACCACCGTAGCCTGATCTGCGGCGAGGAGGTGACACAAACGCCTCAACCATCGCGGTCTTCAGTACGTCTTCCTAGTTGCTGCTCGTGATTATCTTCCAGCAGTTCCTCCGTCAAGTGGTTACAATAGAATAGATATACGTGAACCAAGGACAGGCCTATTTATACCAGTGATATTAATAAAATTTGGTAAGGTTTTCTCCACGTACGAAGAGGGGATGGTAATCATCAGACATCACGCTAGTCTCGACGACTGTTAGTATCTTCTGGAATGATGCCTCTCTCATCTACTCGACGTCTGGCTCAGGTGCTAGATGTGCGCGTGTTGGACTTCCAAGCCGAGTTGCCTCGTTCGCTGGGTCAACTTTTGATGAGAATTGGATTCCGGTTGTGTCACGGGGTTTTATCTGCAAATATTATAACTTATTATATTGATAGTATGTTTTAACATTTTATAGGGCTTCATTGCGTTTACGTGTTAAAAATTAATTAACACGTAAATATTAGAAAAACGAAACCTTGGTACACCCGATCGGGAATAGAATCCCGATCTCCTTCGTAGAAAAAAAAAATAGAAAATTTGCAAGTTTAAGAAAATTTTGAATTAGTTATTCAAGGTAAAACAACAGAGGTAAATAAAAAATACATGGCCTCACAAGGCAAAGAGATGTGAAAAAACATATAAATACGGTGAAGACTGCACTTGCGCAGTACATTTGAGAATATATTTCACAATCTCAAAGTAAATTATTAATTTATATGAATTAGTCTAGAGGAGACCCAATAACAATCAAAAATCGTTAATATACTAATAAAGAGTTTAAAGAGCCTCTTTTAAACGGTTAACAACGCGCCTGAATCACCCTTGTGAATTCTTACAAAAAATCGTTTAAACCATTAAACCTTTGGATCCTTACTTTAATAATAAAGAGTTTAAAGAGCCTCTTTTAAACGGCTAACAACGCGCCTGAATCACCATTGTGAATTCAGACTAAACCAAATTTAATTTTTTAGATTAAATTTAAATTTAAATACCCAAATTTTGAAATTTATAAATTACACAACTGTTTGACTTCCCGACATAACTCAAACGTCTGTGGGACTATTACTTCCACCACTTTTGAAGTAATCGAGAAGATTCCGACATGTTAATTTACATTAAAATAGCAATAACGATAGAATACTTAATTTACAACGAATTTAATTAAGTTATATTATAAACACAAAAAGAATTACTTTTATAATTTCTTCAATAAATAGTCTACAAAATATTACCTATAAAAGAAACACTATCAAATTTTAAAGTTCAAACATTATTGGTAACCACAAGTGCAATACAAATTTATATTTAAACTAAATATTCCAAGTTAGAAAAAGAATCAAAAGTGCTACTATTAACATCTCTAAAAAATTACAAAGAGATTAGCGCCCAAGTGACCAAATGTAACATTAAATGTTCCATAAAACAAATTTACTTTCAAAAATAAATCTCCTAGTGAGAAATTACAGACGCCTACACTGAACGATTTCAATTACATAATTAATCTAAGTATTCAAACACTCAAACCCATTAAAGGTCGTTTAAATTTTCAACAATTAATAAAATATATAGAGTTTATATATTGCCATCTTGGAGCGATTATGTCCAAGTCCAGACCAGGACCTTTCGGGCTGTGTCGGATTTAATAGTCCACTATGCTAGCTGAGCGCTATCATTATATAGGTCTAGTTGATGGATAAAGAGGTGGGAGATTTTCATATTAAAATTACAACGCCACATTGCGAACACGTGCTAACAGCATGACTCTCTTGTTAGCAGCTGTCAAACTTGGCACGAGTCCAAGTCACATAGGCTGGACATCTGGGTAGTTGCAGTTAAAACTTGGCAAGTGTTCTAAGTCTCGTAGGCTGGACACCTGGTAAATTGGCCGTTTAATGGTGGTGCGTCCAACAAGTCACGTACACCGGACATCTGGAGAGTCGCCAGTTAACTCTTGACACATCAAATCACGTAGGCCGGACACCTGGTGAGTTAACCGTTAAGATTGTGAGAGGCCCGTTTGTCGTCTGGCAGGGCCAATCAGCGCATTTCTGGATTTCCCTGTTGAAATATCTTGTTGAACAATCGTTTATGCTTGACTATCTTCTCTTCATCATTAACTTCAGTGTGAATAGGTTGGTCATGGAACTCGTGCTAAGCCAGAAGATACAATGAGTGAGTAAAGCACATATATTAGACATAGTAATTTTGTAATCTTTGATATTGCAGGATGTCTATGAGTATCGGCATTATTCGGAGTGGGTAATATTAATGTAAACTAGCTAGTCTTGCTAGTGTTACTATTGCAGGATGTCTATATGTATTGGTTTATTTGGGGCGGATAGTGACCTTGTAGCATTAGCTAGTATTTCTAATTTACAATTATTTTGTTTTATGCTTATTTAAAGGCAATGCAATATGATTTTAAGAGAAGCTATATCCGTACAAGAAATATGTTTCACATGATGTGTTTGCCGACACATCAGTTGCTATTTTGTTCCACGCGTCATTCTTCAACAATCTGTTAAAATGGTCCTTATTTCTAAGGTCCTAAATAACATTGTTACTTTCGTCAAGTTCAATAAACTTTACAGTTTGTCCGTAGACCATTGCATTTTCGGCGAAAAGATCATAATAAATTCAAACAAATCACCTTTCTTTAGTGCCTGTTAGCACTGCACTGAAATATAATCATATGTTTGTTGAAATATTCGCTACCCGTCCAGACATGTTGAAACAAGTTCGCGCAACACTCGTTGATGGTTCGCCGAAATACCGACATTGGGTGGATAGCGAAAATGTTGCGGGCTTTTGATGCAGGTTTTCTGAAATGTTGCAGCGCTTTTCTCGCTTCGACGTCGGTTCGCCAATCCGTTCGTCGGTGTGTACACGGCTTGCAAACTATGCATCAAGTGGCTCGTAATCGAAGGTACCTTTTCTATGAAGACGCTGATGTACCTTGTACAATATGTAACAAATGTTTGTACCAACAGCGGGAAACATTGGTCAATGAAGTAGCTGCATAAATTTTCCCATCATGAGCAAATGATTCTGTTTTAAACACTTTACAAAAGTCAACTTTATTAAGAAAATTATATTTATTTCCTTTAAATTGTCTAGAAAAATGTTATTTCGCTGTGGAAAACAGATAATTAGTACTAAAGAAATCAGTTGCAACTCTGATCTGAGTAGATAGACAAATTATTCTTTATATGATCTTAAAAGAAACATCGTTTAAAAGAAATTATGCACAATCATTCTTGATATATTCTATAAACTAATTGACGATAAACAATATGTAGCGATCATGACGACTAGTATAGTGTTTTAGTGAATAACTCTCAATTTTTATCACCTTTTACTCTCATAACTTAATATTGTATTACGTTGTATACTTTAAATTAAATTTTTCTGTTTTCAAATCATGTTAAGTTCAATTAGTTCCTCGGGATGAACACAAATATTTTCCACAATAATATATGCAGCAATTTTGCACGGATATCTTCATGGTTATCTGCTCACTTATTCCCGAAGGTTGACTAAGACGATATTAATTCAAAAGGGAGTAGGGCCAAAATGAAATGAAAATTTTTTGAAAATAAGTTTACTTTAAACTTATATCGATATAGTTTTGAAAAGACATAATTTGGGCACAAATTTTATTTACTTAGTTCGGAAATGACAGTCTATATTACTTAAACCAATGATATCGTACCTACTAAAAAGTGAAAAAAATATATTTTTAATGCTTGGCGCTCAAAAACAATACAAAAATAGAGATTTGGTATAATAATAATAATAATAATAATAAAAATTAATATAATAAGCCATCCGGTAAACTAAAGTTGCGATTGAAAAAAAAATGTTGTTAAAAAAAGGCTACTGGGGTGGAACAGGATTTAAAAAAGTATGCTAATTCAACTAATTTTACTATTCATCCAAAGACTAACCGAATATTTAAACAAACTTTTTAACTAGTAAAACCTCGTAAACTGACATTAACTGAACTATGTGTTCCATCAATTGTGATTTTTTATAATAAGCTAATTTTTAAGTCCGATTGTAGGGTTCTATAATGATAAAATAAGTGTGTTTAGAAAAGTCCACCCTGAAAACTAAAACATAAACTAGTTTATATTATAAAAATATGTTTGCTACCGCAAGCTTTAACTACAGGTAAGCTTGGTTGGATGCCAGCTGCGACGTCAAAGAAAATATTATTTGGGAAATAAGCTTGACTTCTTTTTTTTAAAAGCACCACGTCTTACTACTAATTCCCGCTATACGCGTATGCACTAATTAAGCTAATTGGCTAAGGATGAGGAAGGTTGAATTTGCTTGGAGAGTGAGAAACCATTTAGGAAAAACCACCCTCAATACACCCGACTGGGATCGAGCCAAGATCTCCTCGTCATCGGCATTTTAGTCTATTGGATAGTAACGACCTTAGACCATGTGGCAACCGGAAGGGTAGCGGGACTTATTGTTCAAAACAAAGTATGTAAAAAAGTCCATATTTAATACCCCAAATATGTTAAATATTTTTTTTAGTGTTACCCCTCTCAAGTGTTTACGGCTAGGTGAAGTGTATTCTGTCGTGGACAAGTGGTGGAAAAGAACATGCAATATTCATGAACAAGTTAAATACGCTGGACTGTTGACTTTCTATTGTGAAATACGTCAAATCTAAGTGGCCAACTTGTTCTCATAAGTGCTGTCTCATGGCTGTTGACAGCTTTTTGTGCTTACCACCCTCACCGGGGGCAATGGAGTTCGGGGGCTCAAATATCGGTGGTACTTACTGCCCGTATATTTTCACTTTTAGGACAAGTGAGGTAGAATTTATAGGAAACCTACAAACATTTGTGTGGCGAGGGATAGTGGTGAACCGTTTAGGAAAATAAAAACACCCTCCCAAGATTTAAACCCTTACCTCTTTCTTGTTCACCAGAAATGTATATGTGGTTTGCCCCTTAGTCTGCGTGAACACTGATTTAGGCGGCGATGGGTTTCCCACATGTGATTCATCACTGTGGTTTTTTTCATCCTTTCTCCACTTTAATCTTTGTGCATTACCTACCTTTAACTACCTACCTTTAGATTTAATAGTTAATAACTATGGCGTTACGATGAATGAATTGAAAAAAATCAATTAATTAAACAGTAGAACGAGAAAGGTAAATTTTAAATACGTGCACCATCTATTCTTTAGTGTAGCTATTTTGAATCTTTTTCAACTCACCTCACATTCAACATGGCACTAAAATTGTAAAGGCAGGCCATCAGGCTTTTAGGGAGAGATTTTATCATAAAAAACTAGTAGTAAGTGTGTTTTTAAAAGTTCATTAGATAAAATTCTAATAATTATGTTATTTTTTAAAATAATGATGAGCATGGATTTAAAAAGATATACTTTTATCATCATGAATTTCAAAAGATATACTTTTTATCTTTCTTTTCTCTCTTCTTTTCGATCTCACCCCCCCCCACCCAAACTCCTGGCACACCTGCTGACCTTTAGCGGCACTTCAGTGTACCGTGGCACACCTGCTGACCTTTAGCGGCACGTCAGTGTACCGTGGCACACCTGCTGACCTTTAGCGGCACTTCAGTGTACCGTGGCACACCTGCCGACCTTTAGCGGCACATCAGTGTACCGTGGCACACCTGCTGACCTTTAGCGGCACGTCAGTGTACCATGACACACCTGCTGACCTATAGCGGCAGATCAGTGTACCGTGGCATACCTGCTGACCTATAGCGGCAGATCAGTGTAACGTGGCACACCGGTTGAAAATGCTGCTCTAGGGGGAGGACAAGACCACAGTATTTAGAAAAAATCTTCCATTGCGAACTTGTTCGTTGATATATTTCCAGCCTTTCGGGTCAGAGTCCGTTGCACAATCCGTGCTGTAAGCTTTTCCGGTTCAATACACTACCATCATCTACTTTGTATTAGTTTTTTTAAGCAACGCGTCTTACTACCCGTACGGGTTATACGCTTATATACTAACTAAACTAGTGTGTTAGGGATTATGAAGGTTTCATTTAAAGTAAGTGCACCCGGATTTGCGTGAAGAGAGAGAGAAAAACAATTTTAGAAAATAACCTCAGTGCACTCGACCGGGATCGACTTTCGTAGTCTTTGGTAGTTTAGTTTACTTTCTATTAATTTTGTTGTATCTTTGAATTAATATGGACATTATGTTTGAAATGTTAGAAACTTGTTAATTAAACCAACTTTCCCGCATTGGTGTGCACGTGGACTATACTTCAATCTCATCTAGTCTGATTTACCGGTGACGTGGAGGTAGGGGTTCGAATTCCAGCTTGGTGTACTGAAGGTGTTTTGGTCCTAAACAGTTCCCTATTCTACCACAACGCACATACAAATATATTTCCTCCAAATTATACCTTCTTCATACCTACCCCATTTCTGTAATTAAATGCTAATTAGTAAGACGTAAAAAACTAAAAAAAATCATAATTTGTTTTTCTCTGAAATACTAATTTTATTTTATTAAGATTGGTGTGAATTTGTAACTGAAAATTTTTGTTTTGCCACAGTTCTTGAACATTTTTGTAGACTTCATTGATTTTGTATCCATCTCGATAATATTTCTTGTTTGTTTCCCTGATTGAAACTTTTTTTAATCATGCTATATTTATTACATTTATCTACACTTACTTATTTACAAATTTACAAATTAACTACAGTTACGAACTAAGATATTTTGCTTACCAAATAATGCTCTAAAACATACTTTCCACCGCACCTGTTTTTATCCATAATCATAATGTAATTTTCAAACATTATACAGTGCAAGAGCTGCGTGGATACTATTGAAATTTTATTTCTCTAAACGCCATTTCATTTCTTCGTGGTGTAGTACAAACAATACATATGTTGTAAAGTTTTTATTATACAGCTTTGCTTTAGTAAGCTATTTCTAGGATATATGTTTGAAAATTAACTTCACATATGATAGTAGTGTGAAACCTAGCTCAACTGAAGGGTCCCGAGTTGGATTTCCGGCCCAGCCGAAATTTTTTATTATTGGTAAAATTTGAGCTTTTCTTTTAACATTGAGGATTTAACAGGTGTGTGTTCTGTTTTATAGTTAGTAAATCGTATACTTATATAGTAAAATATTAAATACTTTGGGCAGTGATATGCTATATCGTAAAATATTATTTTTGAAATATTGATCTTTAAAGTTGAAAAAAAATCAATAATTTATAAAACTGAATAAATTCTTCTTTTGTCTTAATTTGAAACAAACTTTGAATTTTCAGAAATCGGTATAGTAATTAAGCTTGTTACTATGTGTAAGGAAGTATAGGAACACAACTAAATATTAACTATAACTGTTACATTTGTTGTTGCAGAGCACAATATTGTCCCAAACCCTTCGATTAGTGAGAGAGAGAGAGAAACTCATGGCAATTAAATAATGTTGTTAAAGTATTTACTATTCACTTTATGTTTAGGTTTGTTATAGCTGTCACCTGAACCATAGAATTTGATTAACTTTAAAAAAACCACTAGCTATTAAGTGTCACGTCAAGAAGTGATAAATTATAATTTCTGTTGTATTCCCTCCGAAGGTCATTGAATTGATTTTTCTTAGAGGGCTGAAGGAATCTATCTAGCAGGTGTTGGGATATTGATGGTCCCCAACGCCAGCAATAATTGGGCTCTGATCCATCAACTTATCGCTTTTAATTCATCGATAACTCAAATACTGACCTGCTTGTCCAGCTACAAGACACGAGATGAGTTCGTGACTCTTTGTCGTGCCTAACCTTAGTGCCCAGCTTACAACAGATATTATATAGATAGGACAAGATTCTAAAATAAATAATTACTTGACGCAATGAATATTAAATCTACGCATTTTTACAAACGATCCATTAAGCCTATATCCTTTCTTATTTCATTGATGGCGTGGAAACTGCTTGGCATGCGTTCATTAAGTTTTATAAAACTTTTTTTTTCTTTCACTTTTTTGGAGGTATTTAACGTTCACTTTCTAAACTGACTGATTATATCAGCACACGACTTATAAACTAACTTAAATTTAGAACAGTCACAACATCCAGCCTCCGGCCGTTAATTCATCACTATGAAAGGAGAACCCTACATTTCACCAATGATACATTTTTCGGCCATGCTGGGGATCGAACCCGGGATCTTTAGCGCAGTAGAAAGATACGCTACTGACTTAGCTAAGGTATCGGACTAAAATTTATTTACTCATAGTTTTTTTATACCTGTTCAGGCTATACGCACATATGATAATTACTCTAATGGGGTAGGAATGAGTAAGGAAGCATTTTAGAGGTAATATACCAGCATTTGCGTGGAAAGAGACTAGGAAACCATTTAGGGAAAACTATCATCAGTAGATCAGACTGGAATTCGAACTCCGATCTTCCTGTCATAAGCAGGCCAGTCTAACAATGACTCCTTAGACCGCTCGGCCACTGAAGCGAGTTTCTCATTTAGTAATTTGCCCTCAAGAATAAACTTTTAGGGCGTTTACAAAAACATGCATAGTAACTAACATTGACTGAAGATTACTTTAGTACAATTTTCTTAGGAAAGTATTTTTTAGAAAATAAAAATATATTTTTGTGGTCAACATTGATTACATTTTATTATATTTTTAGTGTCGTTTCATAGTTATGGATACTCTCTATCAAAAGTGACAGCTGCAGATAACAATACCTGACGTATGAATACGCGAAAGTAGATCTAATAACGTTTTTAGCTGTCATATAAGGGCCTTCTTATGAAACTTGACTCCATATTTATCCTACAACTCTCAAAATTGACTCGATCTATAAAAAAGGGACAGCTGCAAAAAACATGGTTTGGCATATGATTATATAAAAGGTATTACTAATATGTCGGTCATGACTTGTCTATTCTTTGATCTAAGGGGAGGGTGAATAAAGTGCATTTTAAGGACATATCATAGTCATTTCGTTTTGACAGAGAATAGAAAGCCATACTGTCGCTATAAATATTTTCATTTCACATAGCAGGAATTCAAACCAGGACGCCTATAATTCACTGTCAGGAGTGGTAACCTTTACACACCAACAACCATGCATGTATTACCTCTCTAACACGACTTCCCGCCTCGGTGGCGTAGTTGGCTAACGCGCTAGTCGTGTTAAGCCCGACTGCCGAGGACGGGGAGATCGAGGTTCGAATCTCGGTCGGGTGAACTAAGGGTGGTTTTTCCTAAATGGCTTTCCACTCTCCCTCCAAGCAAATGAGGGTTCACTTTCTCTATTCAACCTTCCCAATTCCTAATCCATTAGCGTAATTAGTACTTAAGCGTATAACCCGAACGGGTAGTAAGACGTGGTGCTAAATAATAATAATAAATAATAATCTAACACGACTGCCAGCTAATTAAATATGTTGAAAGCTTAAGTTTATAAAATGAAAACGCTGATTATTATTAGCGACCATAAATCATATTCAATATTCACACTATTTTAACTACTACTCAAAAGAATAATAGTGGATGAAATTAATTAATTTTTTCACTCGGCTATTCTGTAAAACATACCAACTCATTTAAGAAAAGTAATGTAATACTAATTTATAGCTCTAAATTTTCATTGGTAAAATCTGTATAATAATGGTAAGCTTGTGGAAATTCCCACTAATTAATTGACCTCGTTCATCGAATCCACCTTCTGTACCCTATTTATGTGTTAGCTAATGAGTTCCTGTTTGTCTGTATGTATATTGTATTGGGTGAATATAATTAGTTGTCTTTCCCTGCAAATACGCTTAGTTTGATCAAGACGTAATATATATATATTTTGTTTATTCAGCACCGCGTCTTACTACCCGTTCGGGTTATACGCTTAAGTACTAATTACACTAATGGATTAGGAATTGGGAAGGTTGAATTTAGAGGAAGTGAACCCGCATTTGCGTGGAGGGAGAGTGGAAAACCATTTAGGAATAACCACCCCCAGTTCACTCGACCGAGATTCGAACCTCGATCTCCCCGTCCTCGGCGGTCTGGCTCAACACGACTGGCGCGTTAGCCAACTACGCACCGAGGCGGGTAAGACGTAATAGAATGAAGATTTTAGGAATATTTGGAAAATTATACAGGAAATGTAAGTGCTGTAGGAGTGTCCATCATTAAAATTACGGAAAAAATATTAATTCATCGTGTTTTATTCCTCCACCTAATCGTGGAACCATATTTAGGATGGTGTTTGGGAAGTATTTGACTATGCATACATCCCACATACAATAATGTGATGGTGGTAGGGCAAATATAATTTAGAGGAAATGTACCTGAATTTGCATAATAGTAGACGGGAAAACTATTTAGGAAAAACATAAACTTGATTACACCCCTCTAGGTTTAAAACTCGACCTACCTTTCAGCGTTCAAACCAAGCCTCTCTGTATCCAGTGAACCATAGTTTTTATAGTTTTGAGATTTTGATGAATCCCAAATCGAAAAAAACGTTTTTGTATTTCGTCTGTCTGTACCTCCAACTAGAGTCTAAACTATTTATCGATCGGCTAAAATTTGGTATAAGGTTTTCTTGGATGCCCTAGGTTTTGAATTGGATACCCAACCTAAAATTAAGGTAGTTACTGAAGGCAAAAGAAATGTTGATTTTCTCAAAATCGGCTGTATTATTATTATTATTATTATTATTATTTATATATTATATTAGGCTACGCGTCTTACTACCGTTCGGTTATACGCACTTACGCTAATGTGCAATGTAGGGTGATTGTGAGATGAAATGGAGACTACATTAACGTGATCCGAACCACGGTGAGGCCTGCACTCCTCACTTCACAAGTTGTGATTAATACAATCTGTCAGGGGTAAAGGGAAGGTTTGGCAATCAGATAATCTCTGCGGACCGAGGATGAAACCCGACTCTCAGCACAGAAGTTGACACCTTACCTAACCACCAGGTCACCAAATCGGCTGTAACAATTTTAATTAAATTTCATTTCAAAACATTTATAAATATTCCAAATAAAATGGCTACCCTCAATATTTCGGCAAAATGGCTCTAATGACTCCGATCTGATGCGTAAATTCTTTTTTTTTTTTTTTCATATCTCCGAAACTATTTGAGATATGAATTACTTATCATAGAACATATGTAGATCTATTAATAATACAAATAGTTTATAAGAAACATATTTTTATAAAACCAATACCTTTCAAACTTTACGCAAATATATATATAATATATATTTTTTAAACTTTTCGAACACTAAAGGTAAAGTATTGCGACCGTAAAAAAAAATCTAACCTGAAATGTTGATGGATGCAGACGTCTCATGACCCCCCGAACCCTAAAAACTGGTATTTGCAATGCCGTCTGTTTTGTATCTTTTTAACCCCAAAATTAAGAGTAGTTTAAAAAGCAAAAAGAGAAAAATAGATTTTCTCAAAATCGGCTCTTACGATTTTGATTAAAATTCATATCTAGGGCTGATTAAAATTATAAATAAACTGGCTATTTTCATTTTCACATGAAAATTACTTTTAGAGTACTTTACAGAAGTGGAAATTTCCATATCTTCTTAACTATTTGAGATACAAAATAACTTAACATTGCAAAATTGTAGTAATATTAAAAATTAAAAACTTTTACATGAAATATATTTTTTATAAAACCAACAGTTTCTGAGATATTGGCAAATATATTGATACAATTTGTGAGATTTAGTTGTGAATAGATACTACTTAAGTCCAAACGCAATAATTCTCTAATGCCATAGAGTAAACAAATAATTAATTCTCTCAACTAGTTGATGTCCTTTTTCCTTAAACCTCTTAAGGGAAATGTTTGTATAGCATCGGGGCGGATCCAGGATTTTTGTGAAGGGAAGGGGGGAGGGGGTTGGTGGTGCGGGTATTCCTATTGGGATTGGGTTGGGGTCGGGGGGCCCTCAAGAAATTTTGACATAAAAATATTTCAAAATTTGAGAATAAATCTTTAAGTAATTTTTTATTGTTGAAATTTGCTATTAGTATTGAGATTTATTCAAAGAAAGAGTAAGACCATCAACAAATAGTACTTATTAATAGGAAAAAAAGTATAAATATTATAACAATTATTATATAAATAGTTCTTTAGCTATTCAATCAACTGGACAAAATAGATGGAATTATTCAGAGTTTCGAAACAATCGAACTTTAACTCCACTCTACATATAGCTAGCTATTTCTTATTCTAACTCGAAGTTTTACTACAAAGCCATACTAGCACGTTATGTTTGTAGTAATACTCAAAGATTTTGTTTAAAGTACGTTATTTAAAAATAAATTATTTGAAAGATCTTTATTTATTATTAATCATTGAAACAGTAACAATAAAAATAATAAAATAAATTTAAACCTAAACAGGGTTTGTGCAACAAGGTTAGAGGCGCTCAACTTAAATTTGGGTAATTTCATTAATGCCTATTTTCACACTTAATACTTAATGTGACTTATCTTAAGTATTTATAATAATTACCGTATATTAATAATTTAATAATATTACCAATAACGATAAAAAAAATCTGGTTAGTGAGATAGTATTACGGGAAATAAAACTAGTAGTGACATTAACATTAATTCGATTGGTTTAATTTATTGAAGGGGGTACCGTGCCCCCCACACCCAGTCCTGGGTCCGCGCCTGGCACAGGAATGATATAGCTCTCTCATTTTAGACTCATAGTCAATATTTACCTATTTTATTGTTCAAAATTTATAAAAGAGAAATTAAATCGCAATGCGATAGATAACCATGAGATGTGTATACCCTAGTAAAATTCTAAAATTTTGAACCGGAATTCAAAATTTTAATATTAAGTGTTAACCCTTGGAGACCCAATATCGATATTTTTTTTGGTCTGAATACACAAATGAAGACGTTAATTCTTTAAAAATAAAATTATAAGATTTAAAACCGTGAGTAAAAAAAAGTTTTAAGCATGTTTAGTTCAATTTGTTCTTGGGTTCGCTAGTGCATATTATTTTACGGATTTTGAGTAAATATCTCCATTTTTAAACAATAGAGCGAGAAATTCTGTTTGGAGTTTCGTACCATTTATTTTAAATTAATGTAGGACTCACTAAGTTGCAGACCCACACTAGCAATTTTATGCACGTGTGTACTTATATAGTTAAATAAACGGTGTTAGTTTCCATGTCTCGCTGTTGCTTCCAACAAATTTAGTTGTAATGTTTTAATTTTTTACACGTTAGTTAACAAGGTTCTGTCAAGGGTACTAAATGATAGAGCACTGATAGGCGTTGTAGACGTTTAGAAATCCCGCATTATTAGTTAAGAAGTTGTTTGATATTATTTAATATCGTTTTCAATAAAATGCAGTCGAAAAATATCAGCAAGTTTCTGACCAGTTAAAAAAGTTTAAATTTTGAGTTTTTAATTTAAAAAAATATAACGACGCTTTACACGAAAATGGGTACTTCTGAGATTAAAGCTAAATGTTATAAATCTAGATATCTATAAAATAAAGTCATGCTTTGATAAAGTCATATTAATTTTTAAGAAGATGTGGGATTGTTTTGTAGGGTTTAATGGGTTTTTTTTAGCATCGTGTCTTACTACCCGTTTGGGTCACACATCTATGTACTAATTACACTAATGGTGTTAGGGATTAAGAAGCTTTAACTTAGAGGAACTACACCCGCATTTGCGTGGGGAGAGAGTGGAAAACCACCCTCATTGCACCCGATTGGGATCGAACCCCGATTCCCCGTCTTCGGCAGTCTAGCCCAACACGAGAGTAGTGCGTTAGACCACGTGGCCACAGAAGCGGGTTCTTTTTATGTAAGATCCCACAGTTTTTTTTAAACAGTTTAAACTCCTTTTTAACTGATTAGAACTTTTACCTAAATTTTGGTTAAAACAATATTTAAAAAACATCAAATCATTTAATAAATAATTCAGGATTTCTAAACGTCTGCAACGCTTCTAACACACCTTTGTGAGTCTTCCATTGTTAATTAGTTTGTTTAAGTCATTGCTGTAACTTGCAAACGCCGAGTCACACTTACTAATTTCATTGAAGTGTGTTTTTTAAGAAAATTAAATGTAAACCATATTTTTCGATAAAATCACGTTTGGGTAGATGGTCGCATTGTATTCACTTTAATTTGACAGTAGGGGTAGGTTCGCCTGATTCTCCCTCTGATAAATCTATAGCAGAAGAGTTAATTAAAACATTTATTAAAAAATCGCATGTTTCGGGTATTTCTATTTTACCACCGCTTCACTTCTACCGGCTGTGTGTTGTGTGTGTGTGTGGTGGTTTAATGTCCCAAACGGAAATGTATTTAAATTTCTGGACACGTTCCAGGAAGAGGGAGATGAAATAAAGCAGCTTAACCTTGGGCAACAAATGTTACATGAGAAAGAAGGTAAATTCGTAGCTAATGCACATAAAAGAGGAGGATGGTTAGTTGGGGTTTTTTTTGGGGGGGGGGGTAATGATGGGGGAAACCATATTGGTCGCGGGTCTGAAGACATTTGTTCTGACATTGGACAGGGGTGACCGAGGTGGAAAGCCTCATAAACAGGGCTTTCAACTGTGGGGAGACTTCCTTCGGTTACCACATGGTATACTTTAACCGGACTCGTCAGAGGTCCTTGCTGCTAACTTATTAGTGGTCCTGGGGTCGGTTACCGACTGGAACCGGGGGATTGTTCTCGAAAGGGGAATAATTCCCCATGGTCCCTAGATTATAATTAAGCTTAAGTTAATTTAAGATTCAAATAGCCAAAGCTATTATTTATGCTTTTAGTGAGAATTACTCCATCTAGATATAATATTATGAAAATTCTTGGATAGCTCAGTGGTTAGAGCGTTGGCGTCCTGGGTTCCATTCTCGTGTTCAGGTGTCATTTTTCCATTTTCAAAATATATTTAGATGGAGTATTCCTCACTAAAAGCATAAATACTAGCTTTGGCTATTTGATTCTTAAATATGCAATCCCTTACAATTATAATAATTGTACAAGTGGCAGCAATAAGCCAACTACCGAGTCGAAGGTGGCTACGTTATCTGATAGCTCATGATCGTAATAAAATCACACATTTGTAGCCGACGATTTCCGCACGTCCAGCATAGACTCTGCCTTAAAATATGAGTGAATAATGACCCTGGGCACGGGACGATTCCTGGATAGCTCGGTGGTTAATTGGCGTACTAAGCCAAAGGTCCGGGGTTCAATTCCCGTGTCCAGGTTTCATTTTTCAATTTTTAGAATTAAGTTAATTTAAGATCATCATTGGCTTCACCCCGTCATATTCACTATCATCATCTCACCTCATCGGGACATGGAAAGAGCGTTCGAGAAGGATGTACTATTAATTAGCACATTCGGGCATCCCCTGAGCAATGGTACATTAGTACTGGCTAATTTTCCCGTGAACTGAGCTACAGTTGGATGTAGCCCGACATGCACTTAATTCTTATTATGGTCTCTCTAACACTCAGATACCTACCATCGTGTGACAATACCACTATAGTTCCAAGTAACCGCCACTCTCACACGTCCGGATACGACTAGACGTAGACTATCGGAGCGCTGATTGGCGATGAAAACGTTCAGAGATCCCGCAATCTTTAAGGCGTAGTTTGTTATCTTAAAATATGCGTCACGTCAAAATCAAGGCGAATGTTATCAACATAATCCAGTTGAATTAAAAACCTTATGTATTAATTTTTTAACGTCTTTTTAACTTATATCCAAAGTCAGACTCAACTTTTTTTTTAAAACGAAATTTAATGTGTAATGTTGCAGTTTTAATGTAAAGGTAAATGGTAATAAGAATAAATCGAGCCTTACAAAAAAAAAGTATTTTTTATTAGGGACACAACAACATTTTTAAAGATGATCAAGGATTGTTTAAATTGGTTTTGATGTTTAGTAACTATAATTCTAGTACAAAAAAAAATCTTTGTGAAGAAACTTCCCTTAAAGTAGGCGGCGTCTTTAAATTATGACTTGAAAAATTACTCCAAGTAAGGCAATCCTAAATAAATAAATTTGAAAGAGCGGTGATACACTACAATTCAATTCTTGTCTCCGTTTGTACTAAATTAAATTGGGAAAACGTTAGATAAATCTATTGGTAGTTTCGGAAAGTTTGCCCTAACTTTCACTTCATATTGGGTTTATGTGGCGAGTTTTTAGAATGAAGGGAGGGGATGCCAAACGTGGACCCCCCCCCCCCCCCCAACGCTTCCACCCTCGAACTCGCATGCACACGTCTTAGCGACGCATCGTGGTGGCTTCTTGTTTTCAACTTTCGTGAACTCCCGACAAAGCAGGAATCCTTACAGATACCTCTTGCTTTCTTCAGGAAACTCGTACAGACGCAAGACATTTTCATCACTCCTTCTACCCTGCAACTCTTTTTTTTTTATTACCATACGATTTGGGAGGTGGGGAGCTAATTATATTGTCGAGGTTTGTACGGAAATTCTAGCTAGCCTTAAAAAATGAAGTTATCCCTCTGACAAGCATATAAAAATGTCTCGGATGGAAAGCATAGGGACATACATATTAATGTCGTAATCTTTTATTCAACAGATAAGTGACGTCTTGTTCGGGGGAGAGGGGGCGAATGAAGCTGCTGTCACCCAACTGTCAGATTACTAGATTTCATAAAGTTCTGACCGATTATACATGCTGTTGGCTCTGATGGGTGTTGAATATTTACACGTTTTCAGCAGTTCTAATTTAGTTTGGCTTTAACATTCTTTTGCGCTTCCAGATGAGAAACGCTACCGTTTAACCCCATTTTATTAGGATGAGTCACAATTTAATCGAATTTAATCAAGTTATACCCATAGATTAGTATTTTTAGGAGATTGATGCTCCACGCGACTTTCAACAGAGCTTGCAGCTGCAGTACTAATATGGGGACGAGGCCCTCTACTTGGTTGTTTCCTACGCATGCGTTCATACTTATTTTTTTTAAAACGTCACCTTGGTATAGTGTGGTAAGTGCACCTGGCTATGAACCTAGGATCCCGGGTTCGATTCATGGATGGTACCATGGGTATGTTTTCCCTAAAGGGGAATTAATGGTCACCAGGGTTTGGTTAGTTAGACTCAAGTTATATTTAAGTGTTTCTACGGTCCACACCTCATCACTTCACCATCATCTCATCTCATCGGGACATGGAAAGAGCCACCACGGAAAGGATGTACGATAATTACATTCGGACGTCCATGGGCAACGGCATATTAGATCTGGCTTATCCAGTGGTTCCCAACCGGTTTTCTGCGACACTTTAGTATGACGCGATATTTTGGTGATGTGCCGCCAAAATTTCCTAAAATTTTTATTGAACTAAACATCTCGTAATAGATCTACCACTAGTTCCAGTTTGAAGTTTCCCAAAGTGTTATAGCGATGGATATTTTTAGTTTTCACTTGAAAAGAAGATTGTGACCGACCAGTTTCTATCTGTATCTCTTGTGGATAATGCCTGAGCAATGAAACAATGATTCTGAGTCAAATGAAGCGACATCCAACCACCAAACATTCCAGTGAGTTCCAAAAAACCATCATCCCAACACAAGACACAAATAAAATGGAAACAATTGTTTAAATTTCAGATAGTGCACCTGAGGATCACTTCAAAGTTGCTGAATTGATCACAAAAAAACATGAAATCACATGTTATTGGGGAAAATATGATTGGGCCAGGTTGTCAGGTCATTATTGAAACCATGCTTATAAACATAATCTAAAGAGCAAATTTCAAAAGTGCCTCTGTCAATAATACGATAAACCGACGTATTTCTGAAATGTCTGAGAACAACAGTCAAAATGTTGTTAAAAAAATTAAAGTAAACAGGGAATTTGCTCTACAAGTAGATGAGGGCACTGTATAGAAGAATAAATAGGGCCTACACTTAGTATCAACTGCATCTTGATACTCATCATTTTAATTTTTATCTAAATTTAATAGAAACATATTTTATATTACAGCCTTTACACAAGTGTGCCGTGAAAATATTGTCTTGGACTAAGTGTGCCCTGGAGTGAAAAAGGTTGGAAATCCCTGAGCTAATCTTCCCACATGAACGAGTGATGGAGCCCAGATATATATATATATATATATATATAATATATATACATACACACACACACACACACTTCAAGAGATCTATATTATAAAAGTGTTTATTCCATAGCCTCAATGATTGAATAAATGTAATAGTCTAAAATAAATCGTACATGCACCACAATACTTTTCCCCTCTTTATCTTAAAATATATATTTAATAAAACCATAAGATTGTGATATTAAGTAATAGGCTAATATTTTATAGAAACACACACCAAATACCATAATTGAAATAATATACATTGTTACTTACTTTATGGCATTAGGAACTAGAAACATTGTTACAGAAAAATTTAGAAAAGAGTAACATCTTCGTCCTCCAAAGAGCATAAGAATCAATTTCGTTTTTAAAGACCTGACTCGAAAAGTATACATATAGGTGCCGGTATTTTCTTATAGCTCAGAAACTATTGTTTTTATATAAGTATATTTTAAACAAAATCTTTTTATTTTTAATATAATACAACTTTACACTGATAAGTTATTTTTAATCTCAAATAGTTGTGGAGAAATTATGAAAATTGGGAAATTTACCTAATTTAAAATACGCTCCAAGTCATTTTAATGAGAAAATTAGAACCGCCATTTTATTTATAATGATAAACAGTATCTAGATATAAAATTTAATCAACATTAAAGCTTATTTCGAGAAAATTTTTTTTTTACCTTAAGTAAACTACCCTTAAATTTAGGCTAGTTAGGTAATTCCAAAAATTCCTTGAGGGTGGGGGGGGGGACCTTATGAAAATCCCAGGTACCAAGTTTGAGCCCAGTTGGTAAAATAGTTTCGGCTCTAGCCCGAGCAACAGACAAGTAAACAACCATTTTGGTTTCAGGGGGTCAGAAACGTCATTTATCAAAATCTCTAGTTCGAATTTTTACGATCACAATACTCTCTCTCCGAGGTGTCTAGAGAAAGTTAAAATGATAATTAACTCAGTTTATTTAGGTGTATCATTTTCGCATATAAATTCGAAATAAATGTGATGTTTGCACCAATTATGCCGAGTGCGTAGAGTTTTTACTCGTTGAAATAAAGAGCCTTATTTATAGAAATTGTGTTCCTTAGAATTATTCTATTCATACATGGATGGAGACTCCATCACTCGGACTTCAAGTGTGATGAGTTAAGCTTAGTTCTTTTCTGAATACTTTTTTTTTAAATAATCTGTTCAGTTGGGTTGGGTAATATAGTTTTTTAATCTTGGTTAACGTTGCCAGAGGTTTGGTCAGTGCTAGTCAAAACGATAAATTGTAATACAAACTATTGTTTTATCATTGCATTTATATTCTCGCTAATTATCTGCATTTATCGGCCTAATTAGTTTTGTAGGGACCAGTTCGGTTCTTTAGATGGAAAGGAAATAATGTTGAAAGGGGTTTAGTCCTGTTCACGAGTTCTAGAGAGAAAAATAACTTCTCTTTATTAATTATCAAGGGTACCTCCATTTCATTGCCAGCTCTCTACGTGTACTGGAACTTAAAGCTCGTCACTACAGTCCAATTTTCATAGGATCTGACAGATAGAAATGTTACTAGGTCTACTTTCATGTATTCATACGTCAAGTCATGTGATATGCAGCTGTTATATTTGGAGGAAGTGTACCCGCACTAGCGCGGAGGGAGAATGTAAAACAATTTTGGAAAAAACCACCCCCAGTACACCCGACCTAGATCCGAACCTCGATCTCCCCGTCATCGGCAGTCTAGTATACTGCGAGAGTAGTGCGTTAGACCACGCGGCCACCGAACCGGGTGATTGATTATATGAATGCATTTTTTTAAATGGCCCTTTCTCCTATCAGAATTGGACTGTACTAAATCTAACATTTGAAATTTCCTCTTCTTACTCGCGCAGGGAACTATTTCTGAGTTGCTAGCAAGCTGAGAGAAGAAAATACCAATAAATACTAGGTTTTGAACTTTCTCCCACCCCTTACTACTACACATTAAATGCACCCGAGTCGGAAAGTTGTACGAGTGAGTCCTCTAACACCTACAACAACATCCTGAGTGTTAATGTCCCAGCAAGCAATGGAAATGTAACGTAACATCGGTAACAACGCTTCTCCACTATACATTTGTGTAGACTTGCAAAATAGTTTTTTACGCAATCCAACGTGAAACAAAACCTTTAAATGATGATGATAATGTTGATGCATAGAATTTAAACTGGTCGTTGATACGGGAGCAGCTACATATATCTGTTCAAACCTAGAAAGGAATAAAAAATAACATATACATAATTTTGATGTACATTTTTCATAATTTAATCTTTCATAACTTTCAAATAAAATAATATCACCTGACACAAATTAATACTATGCAACATATTTTGAAAATTGTTAATTGTAAAATTAAATTTAAATGTAAATGTGTAATTTTAACTAGCTATTCAATAGTAAAATATATGTATATAACTTTGACAGGAAACAAGAAAAGATATATTTGTGTTTTAATAATAATTTATTGTTATTAATGTTTTAACAATACTTTTATCAAACCTATATCCTCCCATTTTTTATTTGTCAAATCGATTATATACATTTGTTATTTCAGTTCTCAGATTAACTTAAAAATCAGTATTTCTATCACCAATTTACTAATAATTAAATTTCTTGACTTATTCACATCAATTTATTATTTAATTTTGATATATTAAATTGACAGTAATTTTATAAGTAATATTTTTTTTCACCAATTATAAACTATCGTTTATTGACTACTTAGACTACTGCACAGAAACAATATATTGATTTTCTTACGAATTACATTTGGAGCCCCTTTTAGAAATACAAATTCCTTTTTTAAAGTCAACATTGATAGAATTATACTATATTTTTAGTGTTATTTTATAGATAGTGATAATATATATAAAAATTGACACCTGTCGATCACATGATTTTACGTATGAGTACGTTGATCACATGATTTTAGTAGGAAGCCCGTTTTGTAAGGCCTTATTTCGTACCAGACTCCTGTATAATAGTATTTTGTTAGGACTCAGAACGTGCTTTCCATTTCAATTCTGGAAGACCTTTTATCGTACCAAAATACTACTATACACTATGATATCAGTACGAAACAAAGCCTTAGAAATGGGCCTACTACCTTTTTCAAGTTACCAATGTCAATTCGTAAGAACATTTTGGTATACCTGAAATGCCCTAGGCTGTAAATAATTTATAGAACCTTTATATTTCCATATTCACTAAATTTATACTCGCCTTACTAAAGTAAAAATGTTTTTCAAACCTTTTAAATTTTGATGGTTTTTACCCCTCTCACTAATGAGTTTGAAAGTTATGTCTTTTATGAAGGCAGCCCCAAATATAAATCACTTGAAGGACCAACCTTATTCCTTAAAACGTTGTGCTCTCTATACCTGTCCTGTTTAAAGTTGTGGTCAAAGTATTTGCAATTAGTGACGTAGTTTTTATCTAAAAAAATTCTTATTGGTCATTTATTTGTGATTATTTTTAATATTCTTATTATTAATTTTTGTATCTTAAACTATCAAAACAATTTCGTGATGTTTATTATTTATCACTATCCTTATTTCGTTTTTATTTTGACTTAGTATTTGACTGTTTTCTTTAATATCACCGCGTCTTAAACCCTGTTTGTGATACACCTAATATCATTTATGAGCGAACTGCGGGTCTTATGGGAAAAAATCTTTATTTTCGCTCTCTCTCAACTGTTGCCAAATCTCCTCGCTTTCAGTCACGTTGGGAGGTGGTGTGCTTGGGGTAAGAAGGGGCTACTGGCAACCTCGACTAACCAGCGTTGAAGGTGAAAACCATCTTCAGTAGACTCGACCGGGATTCGAACTTTGGTCTCTCCGTCATCAGCAGGCTAGTCTAACACGAGAGTGACACCTTAGACTATTCGGCCACTGAAGCGGTTGATTTTATTGCCCTTCCTCTCACCTTGACATACTCCTTTGTATTTAGAACTACACCGAACGGCCATCTTTAATATCTGGTTTGTTACTTTAACTTGTGTAATTTGTTGTCTGTTGATGATGGCTATGTTCAGAAGAATAACTTTTATCCCCCATCCCCTCTACTCCCCTGAACGTGTCAGAGCCGGTCTTAGGGGAGTCCGCGGGGGTCGTTAAATACTTCATAACTTTTCTTCATCGGCCATTCCACTTCGTCCTATCTGGTGCTCCGGTGTCTGCATCGGATTGTTTATTGTTATGGGCAGCTGCGTGGCCGGTGGTATCATTTCCCGGACCTCCGCACTATCGTTTTCTAAACTGATGGACGTGGAAACTTTTAGTGAGACTAGTATGTTATAAAGGTCATATTTTGTTTTGAAACCAATACAGTTTATAGTGTTTGTATGAAAAAATTATTTAAATGTCACACATTCGTCTTTAAATATTGTTACTTACTCTATGGTATTGGAACTCGAAATATCATTGTTGCACACACAACAGTACGCCCGCCATCCATCACTATTTTGAGCTAGTTCTATCCTGTCCACCTCATTACTCCCTAGTCCTATCTTGAGCTATTTCTTTTCAGTCCACCTCATTACACCCTATCCCTATCTTGAGCTAGTTCTCTCCAGTCCACCTCATTACACCCTATCCTAATCTTGAGCTAGTTCTATCCAGTCCACCTCATTACACCCTATCCTAATCTTGAGCTAGTTATATCAGGTCCAAATCATTACACGCTATCCCTATCTTGAGCTAGTTCTATCCGATTCACCTCATTAACCTTATCCTTATCTTGAGCTACTTCTATCCATTCTACCTCATTACACCCTATTCTTATCTTGCTAGTTCTATCCAGTCCACCTCATTACACCCTATCCTAATCTTGAGCTAGTTCTCTCCAGTCCACCTCATTACACCCTATCCTAATCTTGAGCTAGTTCTATCCAGTCCAACTCATTACACCATATCCCTATCTTGAGCTAGTTCTATCCGATTCACCTCATTAACCCTATCCTTATCTTGGGATAGTTCTATTCAGTCCACCTCATTACACGCTATCCCTATCTTGAGCTACTTCTATTCATTCCATCTCATTACACCCTAATCTTATCTTGAGCTAGTTCTATTCAGTCCACCTCATTACACCCTATCCCTATCTTGAGCTAGTTCTATCTGATTCACCTCATTAACCATATCCTTATCTTGAGATAGTTCTATTCAGTCCACCTCATTACTCCCTAGTCCTATCTTGAGCTAGTTCTATCCAGTCCAACTCATTACACCCTAGTCCTATCTTGAGCTAGTTCTATCCAGTCCAACTCATTACACCCTATCCTAATCTTGAGCTAGTTCTATCCGGTCCACATCATTACACCCTATCCTAATCTTGAGCTAGTTATATCAGGTCCAAATCATTACACGCTATCCCTATCTTGAGCTAGTTCTATACGATTCACCTCATTAACCTTATCCTTATCTTGAGCTAGTTCTATTCAGTCCACCTCATTACACCCTATCCCTATCTTAAGCTAGTTCTATCCAGTCCACCTCATTACACCCTATTCCTTTCATGTCAATACTGCATTAAAAATATATATAATCACTGTCTCAGGTAAAAATAAATGTTACGGTGCACCGCACAGACTTTCTCACCCCTTTACATAAAAATTGAGACATTTGCTTAAAACTCGTAAGATATGTAGATCAAAATAATATAAATTGTTGCAGAAACATAATTTAAAAAGCAATATAAAATTCCACTAGTGAGCTTAAGTGAATTTATATACACTGTTACAAAAAAATATTGAAGAAAAAGTAACATCTCGGTTCACTGAAGAAAATAACGATCAACTCGCCATTTCTTAGCTATCATTTAAAAAAATATATTTGCCAATAGCTCGGAAACTATTAGTTTTATAAAAATAAATTTAAGATAAAAATGTTTTATTTTTAATACAACTTTTCAATGATAAGTTATTATTTCTGATTAATCAAGTGTAAAAATTGTCTATACCAACCCTCCCTTTCTAGATTTCCCAAAATAATGACAAATTTCTAAATGTAATAATTCCAAATGGTGTATTCATACTATGTTTATAAAAAGTTTAATCGGGCCGCTAAATATGTTGGTTCACTTTGAGGGGTTCCCTCGGTAATCGAGAAATTTCCCGCGCACACTTTAAGCTATAACGCAATATTTAATTCTACGATGCGTTATTTCAAAATATGGCCTGACCCTAAATAAATTAGAAAGATTCCAACATAAATCATTTTCAACGACTTGTTAAGCAAAATTTCTAAACTGTGAGAGTAGGATTGATGAAAAAGGAGCTCTAGATTTAGCCTTCCTCTAACAAAGACAATAATTTTTTGATAGTCTTGCAAACAATTTTTTTTATTCATTTATAGCTAACTCTCTACCTTGAGATAAGAAGTTTCAAAGTTTTCTTTTCGCTAGTTCGTATTGACATGACAAGTAGGGTTGTAAGTGAAGGGATGAAGGATGGTTTTTTAAGCCGTGTGCTTGACAGCGATTGATAATTTCTCGTTGACCTAGGCGGCTACCTCAAGGTCCGTTGGCCGCATATAATCATGGACCTGATCTAGTACTTCACATTCGAACTTGGGGCGCCATAACTGTTAATGTATGGGTTCTAAAACCAACCCAAAAACATAAAAAACTATTTTTGTAACGCTAACAGGAATTGATCTAAAATCACCTATTCTTACACCCAAGGTCATATGGTCTAAGGTGTTAGGACTAGATTATGCCTGTGACGGGAAGGGTTGAGGCATGAAACCTAGGCCGTGTTCTCTAGGGTTGGTTTAATACTTGGGATTTTTAAATATTGTTTTTCATTTCCCTCTCCAGGCACTTCCTCTAAGCCAGGGGTTCTTAACCTTTTTACGATAGCAGATCCCTAATGGATTGCCCAATATGTCCTCATTCCTCCTTCGCCAGAGTGTCGAAATCAACATCGTCAAGGGTGACCTGGTGGTCTAGGGGTAAGGTGTCAGACTTCTGTGCTGGGGTCCGGGGTTCAATCCTCGGCCCCGGCACAGATTTATCTGAATGCCAAACCCTTCCTTCACCTCTGACAAGATGTGTATTAATCACAACTTGTGAATGTGAGGAATGCCAGGCCTCCACCGAGGTTCGGATCCCACGTTAAACTGTAGGTCCTCCATTTCATCTCACAATCACCCTACCATTGCACATTAGCGTAAGTGCGTATAACCCGAACGGGTAGTAAGACGCGGTGATAATAATAATAATAATAATAACATCGTCAACATCGCCAGTTCTATTAGGTATCATTATGACTTCAAAATTGTCAATAGGTTGGTTTTACCGAACTGATCTGAACTGAATAAGTGGATAAGGGAATAAGTGGCTGAAGAGTGTGAAATCGTTTAGGATTAAAATCACCTCATTACATATATGGCTGGGATTCAAACTCTGACCTCACCCCGCTAACGGCAAACAAGACCAGAAAAAGCTTACCACGCCTTTGTTCCCCGGTGAGGGTTCTATTCCAATGACAACCTTCTAGATTAAGATTAGTAAAAATATTTGATAATATAAAACCAGCTTATTTTCAATGAAGTTTTAGATAAATTGTTATATTGCTGATACTAAAGCCCAGATACATTCATATTCATATAAGAATAAACTGGTTTACAGTTAATAAATGTAATTTTTAGGTACGCCAAATCATGTGATCGGCAGCTGTCATTTTTGAGAGATAATATAAATACCTATAAAATACTACTAAAAATATTATAAAATAATATCATTGTTTTTATGTTGTTTTCTAAACGTTTCTTTCTACCAGAATCTTACTATAGATCTAGAATCATCCTAACAAATAATTTTGATTGATTTGATTTTGATGAATACCAAACAAATTTTGCGTAGTGAAAATATCACTGTGTTTGTATTACAACTGTCAACATCGATTAAGCGTACAAATAACCAAGCGTTTAAAGATCGCTTGACAAATGTACTGCTTGTGTTGAGGTCGTATTGTAGCTTTAATTTATACTTTTTTTTTGCACCTAGTGATTGAAACAAACGTAGTATATTTGGCTCAGTAGCTTACATTGAAGCCGGGTTTCTCATAAATTTGTTTTCCAGTCTCCCTCTAAGCTATTTCCAATCGCCTGAATTAATTTTCTAACATATTCTTCCCATATCCTTTAAAACTGAACAGTATTTTGTTTGGGCTACTGATTGACTTAGGAAGTACGCCATATGCCACACAACCAGCCCCGAGCCATGGCACCTACACCCTGATTTTGGTTGGAAGAACAGCAGAGAAAATTAAAACATATCTATCAAAAGTGACAGCTGCAGATAACATGACTTGATGTATGAATATATTAAAATTGTTTTATAACTTTAATAGGCCTAACTAACTTCTATTGTTCTTCCTACCATAATCATACTACAGATGTCAAATATTAAGCTACCCACACCGGTGGACATGTGGACTAAACGTCAGGTTCATTTGTCTGGTTTGTCGGTGACGGTAGGTCTTGACTAAAATCTCAGCTGGGTGTAATAAGGGTGTTTTTTCCCCTGAATAATTTCCAGCTCTACTTCCCCAAAAATGCTTCTAAATTTCCTCTAAATTATATCTTGCTACGCTTCATTCAATTAGTTTAACTAAGGTAATTCAACCATCAACATTTTACTGAACGATTTTAACAAGATGTGTATAATTATAATCTATAAATAGTGATTCGATGATTTCAATTCATTATAATTCACGAGTAGTAAGGGGGTCAAACTTGATATTTTATGCTTTTTGTTATCATTGTTAAAGTAAAGTAACTTAAAGCAAAATAGAGATTATGATAGTAAGGCGAATACAAATTGTAAAAAATGTGTTGGCGTCACCCGGTATAGAACTAGGTTCTCTTAAACTAGTGGTTGACCACTCTAACCACTCAGCCATGGGAACAAGCAATTTTTTACTTGAAGTATTTAACCCTTGCACTTTCTGAACTAAGATTATATCAGCACACGGCCTATAAACTAACTTAAATCTAGAACACCCAGCCCCACAGTTTACCAATGATAAGTCTTTTGACCGTGTCTGGAATCAAAACCCGAAACCCTTAGGTCAATAGGTGGACACGCTACCAACTGAGCTAGGTTATGGAACGACATACCAATTTATAATACAGTGAACGTGTAAATATTTCACCAAATGCGCGTTGCAAAATCGTCGTCTAAATATTGTTTCAAATTATTAATATATTTTATAAATAGAACATATTCCTGGCTCTTAGGTAGTAATAAACATGATTACTAGGTGTACCGGAAAAACAGAGCTATTAGATTGATATTTATTCTATCCTAGTATTTGAAGTGATAGTGACCCCATCCATGGTAAATTACAGTTATCACTGTCTGAGACATGTTTATTGCCATTAGCTGACTCTGTTTAGTGTCATTTCGATCAGTCACATGGCGTTCATAATACTTCAATACACTTTCTGATGAGTCTAATTTTCATAGGAAGAGTTTAAAAAATACAAGCTTTGTTTTGCGGTCTACAATAACATTTAACTATATTATTAGTCAGCGTGTCCAGCGACCTGGAAAACCGGCATAAGTCTGGGAATTTTAAAATATTGTTTGGCTGGACATCTGTTGGTGTTATTTTATATGTATTGATAATCTCTATCAAAAGTGACAGCCACAGATAACAAGGATTGACGTATGAATACGCTAAAGTAAATCTAGTAACTCTTCTTGACCCGCTTCTGTGGCCGAATGGACTAAGTCGTCACTCTCGCAATATACCGGACTACCGATGACGGGAAATTAAGGTTAGAACTCCGGTTGGGTGTTTTGAAGGGGGTTTTTCCTAAATGGTTTTCAACTTTCCTTCCACGCAAATGTGGGTACCTACACTTCTAAATATAACCTTCCTCATCCCTAACATATTACCGTAATTAGTACATAAGCGTGTAACCCAAACGGGTAAGGTGCGGTGCTATAAAAAAAACTGTCAAGCTATCAGAAAAGGGTCCTTCCTATTAAAATCGGACTGTACGTACAATATCAGATTGGCTTCATGGTTTCACGTCTCAATTTAGCTCCTATTTTATATATCATGCTTCATTTGACATTTAATCTGCAAAACTTGAACAGTTCAACTTTCCAACTTTTTGTGTCAAATGGCCCACAACATTAATTACAGATGGCGCATATAAATTACGAACATGACCAGGGTTGGCTCAGTGCCAGATTGCTCCAGTGAGGTGTTTGTTTCAGATCCGGCTGGGTACACTTGACCCGTAACATAATATTACCTTGTCTATAAGTTTAAATCATACAAATTAATAAGGGCATACGTTCCCTCGATTTAATTCTTCGATCTGTGTATTTGCTTTCAAACTCAGTTAAGATTACCATACCCGCATCGGCGGTAGCATTGTTTGAGGCGTCACTCTCGCAGTAGACTATACTGCCGATGAGGGGGAGATCGAGGTTCGAATCTCAGTTGGGTGTAACGAAGGTTTTCCAAAACTGTTTTCCACTCTCCCTCCATGCAAATGAGGGTACACTTCTCTAAATATAACCTTACTCGTCCCTAAAACCATTAGCGTTATTAGTATATAAGCATATAACCCAAACGGGTAGTAGGCCGCAGTGCAAAAAAAAGTGACGAGTATACGCAGAGTATAATTTGCATATCGATCGGTGGTATCACACAATGAGGGATTTCCTCGTATTTACTCCAGGCGAATGCTCTTACAGTTCCTTAAATTCGCCTCCTTCTTCCTTGAATTAGCGTGGATTGCCCCAAAGATCAGTAATACACGTAGGCCTAATACTAAAATACAGTGAAGTAACTTAAATATGTGTCCTAATTTAAGATACAAATTGTTTACTTTCAGTTTGTATCTCTTGGTTGGACGTTAATCTGAAAATGGAGATAAATCGAAGGGAAAAAAAACCACTGGAAATTCAGCCAAGTTTAATAATTAAATAAACTAGAATTTAATAAATATTCGTCAAACGGTAAAAAAATATATATAATTTTCGACATAACTTTGCAGTTGTATAATATTTATTACTTAAAGGAAAGTAAATTAGCTAAAAACTGCATTATGAAAACCATGATTCTATGTTAATTTATTATTACCAACGTTTGTTTAAATAAGTTTGCCCCTTTTCGATGGCTGAGTGAACATTATTTCCAAGTTATCCTGATTCACCCCAAGCTGCAAGTACTTAAAATAACATATTTATTTGTAAATTAATTCTCGTAATTAGAAAGTACGATTTCTGCTGCTAGGATCGTGTGTGAAATGGTTTTATTAACATATTTTTAATGTGCTTATTTTACCAGAACTTGTTCCACTTCTCGTATAAAAGTCATTCCACGAATCCTTTGTTTGGGCAACATAATAATACTAAGATAACGAAATTGTTTTACTATAGTAATAAATGGTGCTACTGTAATTTGGTTTATCATTCCTCCCCTTTTCCTCGTCACTTCTGGAGAAACCGTGATGTGCATAGCAGCGCAGTGTTTGTGGAAGTATAACGGCCAGGGGAGCTGTATTATTGTTTCTGTCGTGGCTCTATCGTTGAACCCGTTTTCTTTCTTTTTTTTAATGTCGGAACCGTCAGATTGCAGCTGGTTCTTGTTGCTCGCGATATTAAGAAGTACCAGCTGCTACGCCAGATTTTTTTAAATTAGCTAACTCACTTGTTTTTTAAGCATTTATAAAAAAAGAGAGGTTGTAATAATTGCAATCTACTCATATGATTGTAAAATATCAAATATCCTTATAACTATGTATTAAATTTTTAAATGTTTGGATTTAATTCACTTCACATAATTCCACCTTTTAAGAATCTCTTATAGAAAATAAAAAATATTGTAGGCTAGCTAACATTGACAAAAGTACACTATAATATTTAACTTACAAATATCGGGATGCAAACATCAGTTGTCGAATGTGGGAGCTTCAGAGCAAACTGTATGGCGTGTATGTACATAATAAGTGTTAAAAACTTTATTCAGCTGTCGGATTGACCATAAATGACGGCTTAGACTACCAGGTGCATAGCTAACTTTATTCTCTAATAGTTTTACGTTCGATTGCCCGGGAGGTCTGGAAAGGTTTAACTAAGTAATGTTATTTTTCTTCTAAACAAGTTAATAAGATTATCCAATATTAATTAACACTGGTACTAAACTAAACAATAACTTCATCAGTGCCATCTTATTTATAGTACGATTTAGAAAGGAAGGAATGTAACAGTTATAAAAGCTATTAAAACAATTTTTTATAATATTTATTCGTCAATCATGTAATCTTCTATTTTCACTTTTCAGAGATTAATATTAATAGCTATGAAATAAATCCAACCCTAAAATAAAATGAACTGTTATCAATGTTGACTGCAAAAAAAGTCTGTATCTTCAAAAAGTTACCTGCTACCTTAATTGTGCGATACTAATTAAAATGTGCGTATACTATGCTTACTTCAATCGTGGTGCTAAATATTGGTCTTATTTCATTCAAATAAAAACACTTTTTTAAAAAAATAGGACAAATTTATACTCCACTAGAACTACAAATTATATTATATTATTAAACTCTTGATGCAGCAAAAAAAAAAATCGCTTTGTAGCAAGCGGACTAAGGGTGTAAAACTCGTTTTATCTTGTTTTTGGAAGTGACGGGGCAAAGTTGAGACTCGAATCCTGGACAGGAGTACCGAGTATGTTTTTCTTTCCTAAATTGTTTCCCACTCTCCCTCCACGAACATGCGTGCAAGTTTCTTCTAAATGATACTTTCGTCATCCCTTTCCTAATATTGTAAATATGCGAATAGCCTGGATGGGGAGTAATACATATACACTCCTAAAACTCCATGGCGTCAGCCCGTCATCGAGCTATACCAACAGAGCGGCCTATGTCTTTTGGCGAAGATAGTGTCAACTCTCGCCGGTATAGGGTGCCATGTGTTCGGCACGACGAACCCTCGTACTTTAATCTCTGTTTTCTATACCAGAGCCGCTAAATTTTTTTCGTTCAGTTTTCTCCTCATTTGTCTTCACGAGGCCGAGTTGAATCCGTTCCAGACCAACTGCTTCACAGACAATCTGGAAACGCCGGGTATCTAAGCCAGGACCTTAGATCTGTAGCCAGGCACTCTGTCCACTAGACCACATAGGCGGTCACACACAACCACACACACACACACACACACACACACACACACACACACACACACACACACACACACACACACACACACACACACAAACTAAAATTTGGTTGAAAATAGAATTTCATTTGGCCAATCTAGTTTTGAAGAGATGCCAGAAGCTGTTCTTTTCTTACATACATTTTTTAATTTCACCAGCATTTTTTATATTACGATAAATAGGCAAAGTGTGTAGCAGTCGGGAAAACCTAACACCACAAATATTTCAAAGGATCAAAGAAAAGTTTACTTAAAAATGAACACTTATGATAACAAATGATCGTTAAAGTAGATAAAATTACAATCATCTAAAATATTATTTGTTTTTGTTCCGACTTCTATAGACATAGCACTGCTTTTGATTTATTCAAAACCGCCAACAAGCCAAACATACAGACTGAAGGTAGTAAAATAAACTATTAAAACTCTGTATAGTTTTTATTACGATTGTTTTTAGAGCTGTCATTAAGCGACTGAAAACTTACACGTGGTGTTTTGCAAATCACTAACCACGAGGATAGTAAAATCCGTCTCAACTGGAATTCTAATCGGTTACTCAAAGGTTTTTTTTTTGTCATTGTCTGAAGTACAACGCTTCACCATTTTCTATTATTTTTGAAGTTTTTTTTTCATTCGCAAGAAGATGCAAAAAAAATTTTTCTAAACTAAAACAAATAAGATGTTTTTAATTTTAATTGCATTCACAAGAAAAGAAGCAAAGTTTCAAAAACAAATAAAAATAAAAGGCTTCTCATTATTACGTTTACCATGATGGTTACTAAAGAATTAACTTACGGGGAAAGGATTAGGAAGGGAGCTAAGAGGAAGTGCTTTCGCAATAGCGTGTAGATGGAATGGGCGAACCACCCCCCATTGCGTCTTTCTCGGATTCGAACCTCTGCCTAACTTTCACAGGCAACCCAACTCTTTCGAGACTGACCCCTTATACCGTGTTATCACCATGATTGATAGAAAAATAAGTGTGAATGTTGAGAAATAATTAATTCATCAGGATATTAATTTCCACATCAAACGTTTAACTATTGCTGAAAGCCATTCTATCTTTACCATATTTCATTTAATTGATGTTTTTAGTCATTGTTTCACACCTAAAACTTTGAATATAGAAATGTGGCATTTATATATAAATAATTTCAACATTTAAATTAACACATTATTGTCTTCTTTAATATTGTGTATATTATTTTTTATAAATGTTTTGCATACATAATTTGAATTGACTGTTTTTTTTTAATCTATTATTTTTCCATATATTATATACTTTTTACTTTCTCGCTATTTTACAGGTAGAGAAAGTATTGTGATCGTCAAAAAATCGAACTTTAGATTTTGATGAATCTCGACGTTTTATGACCCCCCGAATCCGAAAAAATTGTTTTTGAATTTCCTTCTGTCTGTCTGTCTGTACCTCGGACTAGAGCCTAAACTATTTTACCGATCGGGCTAAAACTTGGTATCGAGAGTTTTCATAGGGCTGCCTCGAGGAGTTTTTGGAATTGGATATCTAACCCTAAAATTAGGGTAGTTTCCTGAAGGGCAAAAGAGAAAAAGTCGATTTTCTCAAAATCGGCTCTAACAATTTTGATTAAATTTCATTTCTAAATATTTATAAATATTCCAAACAAAATGGCTACTCTCAATATTTCGGAAAAATGACTTTAAGGGCTCCGGTCTGAAGCGTGAATTATCATTTTTTTTATCATATCTCCGAAACTATTTGAAATATAAAATTACTTATCATTACATATATGTAGATCTATTTATAATACAAATATTTTATTCGAAGCATATTTTTATAAAACCAATAACTTTCAAGCTATACGCAAATATTTATATTTTTTAATTTTTAGAACACAAAAGGTAAATTATTGAGACCATAAAAAATCTAACCTAAAATGTTGATGGATTTTGACGTCTCATGACCCCCGAACCCTAAAAAGTGGTCTTTGTAATGCCGTCTGTCTGTGTGTCGGTTTAAACTTAAAGTTAAGAGTAGTTTAATAAAGGGATAAAAGAGAAAAAAACAATTTTCTCAAAATCGGCTCTAACGATTATAAATAAACTGGCTATTTTCATTTTCCCATGAAAATTACTTTTAGGGTACTTTACAAAAGCGGAAATTTCCGTATCTCCACAACTACTTAGATACTAAATAAATTATCATTGCAAATGGCAGTACTATTAAAAATAACAACTTTTATATGAAATATATTTTTATAAAACCAACAGTTTCTGAGATATTGGCAAATATATTAATACAGTTTTGTGATCTTTAGTTGTAAAGATATACTACTTAAGTTTTAACGCAATAATTCTCCAATGCCATATAGTAATTAAATATAAGACTCTCAAAATGTTTATGTTATTTTTACTTAAACCTTTTAGGAGAAATATTTGTACAACAATGATCCATCTCTATAATTTTAGGCTCAATAGTCAATTTTAAATTTTTGTATTGGTCACAATTTATAAATGAGTAATTTAATAGCAATGCGATGACATGAAGGTGTGCAACACCTAATAAAATGTCGAAAATTTTAACCGGAAGTAGACATTTTAATACGAAGTGTTGACCCTTGTCGACCCAATATTAATCTTTTTTATCGGTCCAAACATACAAATGAGGACAATAATTCTTAAAAAAATAAAATTATAAAATTTAAAACAGAACTCAAAAAATGGTTTACATAACTATAGTGCAATTTATGCTTGGGTTTGCTAGTGTATATTATTTCGTTTGACATATTTTACGAGTTTTGAGTAAATATCTACATTTTTAAACAATAGAGCGATAAAGTTCGCGCGGAGTCCCGAACCATTTATTTTAATATATCTTAATTTATTTAGAAAAAAAATATGGTACGGTGCATCGCACAAACTTTATTTCTCTTTATTCTTAAAATAAAGACATATACTAAGAACTCGTAAGATTTGTGAAACTAAATAACATATATTACTACAGAAACACTCCGCCAAAGAGAATATATAAAATAATATGCAATGTAACAATTAGAAAAAAAGTAGTATCTCTGCCCATCAAAGAGCAAAGCAATCAATTTCATTTTTCCAAGTACTCCATAAAAAATATAAATGTTTGCTTTTAGCTCAGAAACCTTTGGTTTCATAAAAATACATTTCAAATTAAAATATTTTTAATTTCAACTGTACAACATATTTACCGTTAAAAGCTAATTCTTATCTATAATAGTTGCAAGTATATTATCAAAATGGGAAATTTCTGAAAAAAAAAGGTCAGTTATTATGTATTCTTGGGACGAGCTTCTTTTTTGCGGTTCCTTAAATCTAGAACAGACACACCACCCACCCCCCCGGCCACTAATTCATCACCGTGAAAGTGGGCATCCACATTTCACCAATGATAATTTTATTTGCCACGCCGGGAATCTAGCCCGGGACCCCTTGGCTCAGTAGTAGACACGGTACCGACTGAACTATGGCTTCGAACGATATCATTTTAACTACATATTAATCATCAGAATGTTCTTTCATTGGAATTGATGGCACTTTCAAGCCTCAATATAAAATAATTTAATCTAGATGTTTAATAATAATAGTAAAAAAATATGGAAATATCTTTGAAAAGGGTCGAGAGCTATGGGTGAAAATCCTTAATCACGTTAAATTACTTATGATTAGCTTAAATAAATTTTTAATGAAGTATATAATAATTATAAATATTTATTAAAGACTATGCAGTCAAAAACAAACCGCCAATAGATAACCAGATATCTTTTCTTACCAAGAATAAAACTCAACAACAGGTGCTTGGAGGTTAGCCTAACTTGAGGCACAGGTCGGCGATTATTGCCCCGCCATATAAACACGTGATTAACCAAGCAGTTGCCGTGTGGGCGATAGTTGTCCTGGCGGGCAACTATTCCACAAATCGCCAATAGTGGGCAACTATGAGCAAGTGTTGGCAGGACGGGCAACTTAATTGCTTCGTGTGAAACTCCCAATCTACCGCTATATTAATCATCATAATGATAATTGACAGGTGATAGTTGCCTCATGTGAAACAGCTCTTAAAGTAATTTTCATGGGAAAACGAGAACTTCCATTATGTTTGTAATGTTAAACAATGCCTAAACACAAAATTAATACAAATTATCATAATGGAATTTTAGAAAATTTATTTGATCTCTTTTTGCCCTCCAGTTAACTACCCTTAATTTTAGGTTTAGATACCCAATTTCAAAAACTCCTCGGGGGAGTATTATAAAAACTCTATAAGTACCAAGTTTTAGCCCGATTGGTAAAATGGTTTAGGCTCCAACCAGAGATACAGGCGGCATCAGGCTTTTTCGTTTTCAGGGGGTTATGAAACGTCGACATTAATTAAAATCTCGAGTTTGATTTCTTTGACGATTACAATACTTCTCTCTTCGAGTGGTCGAGAGAAAATAAAAATAAACATTTATTTCAAAAATTATCATATTAAATTTTTTTTAATTTCAATAGTGAATCCGAAAATTATACAAAATGTACGTACGCTAGTCGATGAATTTATGGACGCTATTATATAATAATTCTCCATCTCGGAAATTAAAAAAATTATAATTATAATTTAAGTTAGTTGAAAAATGACATCTGAACAATGGAATCTAACCCGAAGCCAAAGGTACCGGTTTCGATTCCCGTGTCCAGGTGTCATTTTTCAACCAATTTAAATAAACCTTTTTACAGTAATTAACTTTTCATTTTATAAAATCAAAATAAAGTTTTAATATATTTGTATTATTTTAAGAACAATTTTATACATGATCATTTTACATGTAAATTCTAATCTGAAACTTATAGCGTAGTGATAAATATCTTAGTAAATGATTGATTTAGCATAAATAAAATCGTTTTCAAATCTAATTAAATTTTATAATACCGAGTGCAAGATGGTGCCACCACGGGATTGCTTGAACGAGTCGACAGCACGGTTAAAGAATCCTTAGATACAGGACCTAGGGTTCAATCCCATCTTAGTGCTGGTTTAATTTCTAAAATATATTCTTCCCATTCCAGTCCATTAAACTGGTGCAAAAGATAACAATAAAAAGTTACAATTTATTTTTAATTTTCATGGTTAGTATTTAGAGATTTTACAACACAGGATAGGGAAGAGTAATTTTAAGGAAATGCCCTTGTTAAGCTCACAGTGTAGGTAACGCGATAAAATGTCAGAATTTGTTTGCAGTTTTTTTAGCAAAACATTTCTTTGGCCAAAATAAATCCAATATTTCTCCAGTAGAAATATAAAAACGGAGACCTCAACAGTTGGTGAATATCTTTTAAGGGTGTCCTAGAATTTAATGATAACTTTTTTCCTTCATTTAAAAAATGTTTTTCATCTTTTAATTTTATTATTATTATTATTATCATTATTATCATCATCATCACCTCGTCTTACTACCCGTTCGTGTTATACGCACTCACGCTAATGTCTAATGGTAGGGTGATCGTGAGATGAAATGGAGAACCTACAGTTTAACGTGGAATCCGAACCACGGTGGAGGCCTGACATTCCACACATTCACAAGTTGTGATTAATACACGTCTTGTCAGAGGTGAAAGAAGGGTTTAGAAATCAGATAAATCTGTGCCGGGACCGAGGATTGAACCCCGGACCCCCAGCATAGAAGTCAGCTCATCTTAATATTAATGTTAATATCCTCATGATAAAATATATTAGAGAACTGATAAACAAGATAAAGTCGGGAAAAAAATGCATTTGTTTGGAGAGATGATAAATAAATAGTATCAAGAGTCGAGCACGCGATCTTACACCTGCGATTCAAACTACCCCCGCCGGTAAACACGGTATTGTATGATGGGATACTCACGTGCAGGTTCGTCGAGCTGGCTAGGTAGGACACGTGTCAGTCAGTACCTGGTGAGGGTAATCCCTCCTTCCCTCTTTCTCAGAAGCAGAGGATCACGCGAGATTAAACTCCCTCTCAGAGGCACGACGCGGGTCTAACTGAATGCTCCGCCTCGTCCTCCCACCAGGGCTACTACCCGTCCCGAACATGTTGGGCCCCTGTGTTACACACCTCATCCTCCCACCAAGGCTACTACCCGTCCCGAACATGTTGGACCCTCGTGTTACACACCTCGTCCTCCCACCAGGGCTACTACCCGTCTCGAACATGTTGGACCCCTGTGTTACACACCTCGTCCTCCCACCAGGGCTACTACCCGTCCCGAACATGTTGGACCCTCGTGTTACACACCTCATCCTCCCACCAGGGCTACTACCCGTCTCGAACATGTTGGACCCTAGTGTTACACACCTCATCCTCCCACCAAGGCTACTACCCGTCTCGAACATGTTGGACCCTAGTGTTACACACCTCATCCTCCCACCAAGGCTACTACCCGTCTCGAACATGTTGGGCCCTCGTGTTACACACCTCATCCTCCCACCAGGGCTACTACCCGTCTCGAACATGTTGGACCCTAGTGTTACACACCTCATCCTCCCACCAAGGCTACTACCCGTCTCGAACATGTTGGACCCTAGTGTTACACACCTCATCCTCCCACCAGGGCTACTACCCGTCTCGAACATGTTGGACCCCTGTGTTACACACCTCATCCTCCCACCAAGGCTACTACCCGTCTCGAACATGTTGGACCCTAGTGTTACACACCTCATCCTCCCACCAGGGCTACTACCCGTCGCACTTAATTAATTAAAAGGTTACAGGAATCTAAAAAGTTATCAAACGCATCAAATAATAGTAGTAAGGATTAAATTGACTAATAATAAAAATATAAATACTTCAGCTTACACTGGAACATAGCCTCATTGGTACTTATAGATATCTTTGTTAAGCTAGGAGTGTAGGGGCCGCTATAAAATGTCACTGTTTTTGCAGTTTTTGTATCAAAACATGTTTTTGGTCAAAAGAAATCAAGTATTTCTCCAGTAGAAACATAGAGTTTAGTTTTCTTCACATGGTGACTTCAACAATTCTTTAATATTTTTCAAGGCTTTCCTGAAATGTAATTAAGTTTTCTCTTCAGTTAAAGAGTTCGTCATCTAATGCTGCTATCCACATGACAGCTATTCCAGAACTGTTGATATCACCATGTGAAGAAAATCAAACTCTTGTGTTTCTAATGGAGAAATACTTTATTTATTTTGTCAAAAAAAATTTTGCTATAAAAACGGCAAAAACACTGCCCTTTTATTGCGTCCCCCATACTTCCGCCTTTTTTTTTTTATAGCACCGCGTCTTACTACCCGTTCGGGTTGATAATTATGTAACAATTACGCTAGTGGTTTTAGTGATTAGGAAGGTTATATTTAGAGGAAGTACACCCGAATTTGCGTGGAAGGAGAGTGGAAACCCATTTTGGAAAAACCTCCCTCAGTACACCCGACTGAGATTCGAACCTTGATCTCCCCGTCATCGGCAGTGCAGTCTACTGCGAGAGTAGCGCCTTAGACCATGTGGCCACCGAAGAGAGTCACTCCAACTTTTAAGTGCCGTCATAATTGTAGTCCCGGGCCGCTTTAAACCCACCAGTCCACCCTTGTAAAAACCCATTTCGTTATTTTAATTTACTCCCGTTTATTCCGTTTATTAAATACGATATTTAAAAAATATTTTTTATGCACGTAGCGATAAATACCCTCTTTAACACTAATTTTTTTTCTTCTAAACACACGCAAACAAGTGATTACCCCTCCCCTCAACTATTCGAAAGGTACCGAAATAGTGACCTGCCAAACAGCAGCGAATTATTATTATCGTGAAATCAAGACAAATATTTGAAACCAGCTTCCCGAGTTGATTCTGGCATTTAATAATAGCCAACGATATGAGAATCGCGTGACGAAACGTGCGTGCGTTGTGTCGTGTCGAGAAACAGTTTGTTGTGCTTGAATACCCGATTAATAGAGTCTATTGTTAGTCAAACGGGTTTGGTAGACTCTAACTAACTGCTGATGGATACTGGCGGAGTCACATTTTCACAGTTACATGAGCTATGTGTCTGTGTGCGTACATTCATGCAAACGAGAATTCGATGTTGTGCAATGGTAAACTATTGCAGAGTGGATACACACCTGAAAAAGTAAAGGAATTTGGTGTGACAATGATAAGTCATGGAATTTGTTGTGACACTGACAACTTAGGGAATTTGGTGTGACCGTGAAATGTCAGGGAATTTGGTGTGACCTTGAAATGTCAGGGAATTTGGTGCGACAATTAAAAGTCAGGGAATTTGTTGTGACGGTGAAAATTCAGTGAATTTAGTGACAGTGAAAAGTCAGGGAATTTAATGTGACATTGACAATTCAGGGAACGTGAAAAGTCAGGGAATTTTATGTGACAGTGAAAATTCAGGGAGTTTGGTGTGACATTGAAAATTCAAGGAATTTTGGTGTGATAGTGAAAATTGAAGAAATTTGGCGTGGCAGTGAAAAATCAGGGAATTTGGTGTGATAGGTAAAAGTCAGGGATTTCGATTAGACAAATAAAAGTCAAGAAATATGATGTAATAGAGAAAATTTAGGTAACTTATTAAAAATAATACCGTGACTTTCAGATGTGCTTGCGATGTTTTTTTCAAAATACGAAGTAGAAGAGAAAGCATTAATTGCATCCCCAATTCTTGCGATTTTACAAAGCGTCTCTATTAATTCTTGTCATAAAAATTGTATTGAAAATGATGAAAATAAAGTTTGTATTTATAGTCTTATACATAAAATACTGAGGAAACTCATATTTTTTAGTCTGTTAAACCCGAAAAAATCCAGGGAATTTTGAAAGTGTATTAACCCTAAATATAAAGTTGTGTCACAATTAGTTGATATAGGCCTACACTCCAATTTTCTTCGGGCATGACGAATTAACATTGAATGATTTTGCTTTTGATATTCAAATTTTTTTATTTGTTAATCACTCTGGAATATCCGCGTGAAAGGAGTGTGGAAAACAATCCAGAGAAAATAAACCTCAGTAGCCTAACTGGGATTTTAACAACGTCCTCCTCGCCACCTGTGTGATTTATTATTATTACTATTATTATTATTATTATTATTATTATTATTATGGTGTTTAAATTCAACATCAAGGTTATTAATGGCTTAAACTGAGCTATAGGGATCAGAAGGGACGTTTAGAGGAAGTGCACCATCATTTGCGTGGAGAGTAGATATGAAAACTATCCTCATTGCACCCGACCTAAATTCGAATCTCTACCTGACACCACAGACCCTGTTACCATTGGTGCGGGTAAAGCTTTTGCTTTATATACAATATAGTATTTGGCAAACCTGATGCCTCAGACCACGTGACCATTTCGGTGGAAGCCTTTGCTTCATCGACAATCTAGTTTTTTGAGAGCCTGATGCCCTAGACCATGTAATCATTGGTGCGATTAAAGCGAATATTCGTAAACAAGAACGACTAGGAAAAATCCTATATCCTCGGAAACATTGGGTAGCATATAATTATTTATTCAAGGTAAAATAATCGTGTTCTAATCATCGATGTTATGCTACCCTAATACTAGACATGGTTTTAAAACCAGATTTAATTTCATATAAGCCGCAAGAGGAGCTTAAGAAGGGGGATTCAAATGTTGGATGATTTGAAGGAAAGAAGAAATTCTGGGAGTGAAGAGAAGGGGCAGAGGACAGAGCGCATTGGTGGTCCTAATTCACTGACAAAAGGAATGGACCTGTCGTAAGACAGAACACTTAATAGTAGTAAGCCCACGCAAAATATAAAATGTCTGGAATAGTGGATGTTCCTTTCGGAAAACCTGGGTGACTTTATATTATGAAAATAGTGGCACCTCTGATTTCCCATCATTTTGTCGAGGTGAGCCTTCCACCCCTTACTCCCCTCACAAGCTCTAACCCCCTCAATAAAATTCTGGTTACATCACTGGTTCGAGACGTGCTCGTGTTCCCGAGTTGATGAATGTTGGTGTGTGCTGAGGGTGGGCGTGTCGTGTCACAAGGTATGGCTTTGCTCGGAGGTAAAGCGTGTGATGAATGAACAAACCATCACGACAAGGGTGAGGGGTGAATAAGGGTGAGCACGCACCTGCACCGCTGCCTTCATTCTCCACCACAACCACCCCTAAAGCGCGCTGTCAGAAAGTCTACCCCCCATCCTTACTTCGTGTCGGCGGAAATCCTCGGGCAAACATCATATTTCACTCTTGTTCCTCCCTTGAGACCATGCTGAAGAGGAACATGTCCCTGCAAGGACACGTGCCTTGGGAGGCTGTCGCACCTGTGTCTACAACTTGCACTTTTTTGAATGGGAAGTAATATCTTTACTAACTTCCTTACAAACAATATTACACATAGGATGTGGTTTTTTTTTTACCCTTACATGAATACATCTTTGTTGAAATTCGATTATCTTTTTCATAGAAAAAAGTTATTTATATTTTTATCTTACAGCAGGGGTCGACAACTAGCCGATCTCGCAGCAATTTCTAGTCGATCGTGTGAGAAAATTGTAATGTCATTAAAAGTCGATATTTGAGTCTTTTAAGCTCGCAAATATATCAAGTACTTTCAAATAATATTTGAGTGTGACCAAAATTACCTCGATCGGTTATAATCAATAATGTGCTTTTTTTAAAAAATTTAAATAGATTAATATGAGAATATACCTTTCATTGATTCTATTTATATTTTTTCTATAAAACTGAGGACACAAGTTTTTGAGCAAAGATTTAATTGAAGGAAGGTATAGACCAAAAAATCAAAGTATAGATTGGAAAAACGATGGGTTATCTGAGACTTTTGATAAATTTATAAATTGATCGCGGCCCAAAGAAGTTCAGCCGACCCCTGTTTTACAGTTACAGTCAATTTTTAGAGAATGAACCTTATCTGACTGCTAGAACAGCTACTAGATCTATTTTTACGTATTCATACGTGAGGTTATATAATATTAAGCTATCATTTTTGATAAATATTATCATCTACCAGAAGTACCCGGTGTTGTCTTGGGTAACGCTTTTTTTTTTTTGCTTCAAAAGTTTTTTTTAAACAATTTTATTTCTTGCGACCCAATTTATAATTAATTTAAAAAAATCAAATCTCTATTTCAAAATTCCGGCTTCGAGGTGCACATGTTCGTGTACAAGGGCTACTAATCTTAAAATATCAGCCCTCTGCGGGCGGTAGATACCACACAACGCTCATGACAGACAAACAAACTCTTATGTTATTAATATAGAAGGAGAAAACGATAGATACTGTAATATACTGATTTGGACCGCTCTCATATATTTAAAGTCATGGATGAAGGTATTTTTCTTCAATAAATTGTTTGTAAATTATCCTTTTAAGACTTCATCCATGGAGAATCACCGCTTTTCAGAAATAATGTACAAGGTGCACCATTAAAACTTATTTTTTTTTCAAAATTTAACTCCGTAATATTTACCAAACAAGCAAGAGACGTTAGTTCCCTATACCCATTAGGAAGCTATCCTTCAAGACACCTGTCGCCAGGACGCTTTCGATTTGCTGTTTTGACACGGTCACGAGGGTCCAAGGGGCAAGGGGTATGTCATATATAAGCTGTTTGTGCGTATGAACACACAAGTGCCGGCGACATAAACCTAGAGTACGTGTAATATCACGACAGTACTACTAACTTAAATACAAAGAATACACAGAAAATAATCTGTAGTTCAAGTAAAACTTAATAATTTTACATTATATCTTTGTACCGAAAATAAAATCACTCCAATAAATCGTGTGCAACATTAATAGTTGTATTTATTCAAGTAAAATATGTAATAATTGGCGCTCGATCACGGGGCTATAATAACCAATTATCTCACAATCAATTCAAGAAAGTTTTAATTGGCTCCCAATCGCGGGACAATTATATCTCAATAATTCCGTATCATCATAATTGGCGCTCGATAACGGGGCTATAAATACCAATTATCACTCAATAAAACCGTATCTCCACAATACCTATAAAATAATCCTAATAATATAATAAAATATTATGAATATTGACAGCAAAAAATAAAAGTTTATATTTTCTAAAAGGCTCTTCCATTACAGGCTACGTTTTACCACAGGCTAATATAATAAAGTTATATTATTTTAAGGGAATACTTTTTTACTAAAGTATTATTTGTGGATCATATGATTTTTTAGCAACAAACAACTTTATATTCTAATTTACCAGGGCTATATTCTAATTTACCAGTTTTTGTTTTGCAGTGCCGGGAATTGAAACCAGTAACCTTGTTTCATTATTTCACTGGTTTTCAACCTGAGGGTCGCAGCATGTTTCAAATGGGATCACAATGTTTGTGGAGGCTATAGCTTTATGTTTACTTTTAAAGGTAATTATAATGAGTATAGGAAGGTGCATAAATCAAATAGATATATAATCGGTTAAAGTGATAAAAAGTATATATTTTTTGCACCGCGTCCTACTACCCATTAGGTTTATATGCCCATTTACTAATTACGCTAATGTTATGAGGATAAGGATGAGAAAGGCTGAATTTAGAGGAACCGTAACTGCATATGCCTGGAGAGTGGAAACATTATAGAAAAATCCATCCTCAATACACTCGTCTAGGATTCGAACCCCAATATCCCCGTCATTGGCAGTCCAGTCTATTGCGAGGGTTATGCCTTATCCTATTTGGCCACCGAAGCGGGTAAAAAACTATTAAGGTATTGCTTAGGTTCCTTTTGGTTATCCAACTCTGACAGTTGCCGACTCAGTTTACTGTAGCAGTCTCGTGTTTGGTTGAAGTTAGATCCTGCTTTAATTTGGACCTCAAAAAAGGGGCACAAATAGATCAATTTATTTTATGACTGATAGGGCTCGGAAAATGTGTAACAAATCTAGAGATAGTAAAAATGTCAGTAAAACATAGCAATGTATATCTTGATTTGGCAACATATTGTTATAAAGGTATAAAGAATCTTCTCTTGAAATTTTTTCCCGACCTTAGAAAAAGTATAGTGGAACGAATGTTCACACTCCGAAATTTCAACTCCGATAACGCGCCTTATTCTAACAAGAAGGGCCGGGTTTAATCCCTTGTTGGATGCGCTTTGGTTTTCACCATAATGTGATTTTCTTTACACGGTTAAACTCCTGTACATTCTCTTAACATTCACAAGCTTCATACTGATATTAGATTAGTTCATTTCGATCGTTGACGGTAGGGCCTACTCGAATATCGCCCTTGTCTTATCACTCTATTGGTAGTTTGTATAAGCTTATCATTCATTCATTAATTACCAAACATTTAGCACTACTTTTTACTGAAATACGATTATATTGATGAAGCATATCTTGTCCATATTTGTAACCCATGTAACTTATATATTAGTCATTGCTATAAAAAGCCAATATATTACGGTTACGCCATACAACCATACTACATTTGTTTACAAAATTTGTTGTAACTCTGGTAACGTTTATAAATATAATAAATTGTACGATGCACCCCACAGAGGTTCTCTCTCTTTCATCTTGTGAGCCCAAATAACATACATTGTAACAGAAACAATCCATCAAAGAGCACACATGATGTACACTGTTATAGAAACAATGAGAAAAAAACTTAACTTCTCTGTCCACTACATTGAGAAAAGAAGAACATCTCTGTCCACCAAAGATAATAACAATCAATTTTTGTTTTCAAAGAGTAACATGAAAAAGTTAATACAGCTCAGAAACTCTTAGTTTACTATACATATTTCTCTCTTTAACAATCCTTCAACTTTACAACGATAAATTATTTCGTATCTCAAATAGTGTTGAAGGTATGATACAAATTAGAAATATCCGCCTATGTTAAGTACCCATAAAGTCGTTCTCATGAAAAAATGAGAACTGAAATTTTATTTGTCATGTTAAAAAAAGTGTAAAAACAAAATTTAATTAAAATCGTTTGAGAGGATTTTGATAAAATCGATTTATTGTCTTTTTCCCCATTCAGTAAACTACCCTTAATTTTAGGGTTGTATTCCAAAAACCCTAGATACAAAGTTTTTGTCCAATCGGTAAAATGGTTCCGGCTCTAGGCCGAGATATAGACACTTCGGCATCACGAACGCCACTTTTTCGGTTCCAGGGGGTCATAAAACTTATATTTATCTAAATCTCAAAGTTTGATTTTTTGATGGTCACAATACTTCTCTCTCCAAAGAGTCGAGAGAAAGTAAAAAGCCAATATATTGTGGTTGCGCTATACCTGGTCTTGTTATAAAAATGTGGACCGACCAGTGTCTTGATGAGGTCTTGGGTGAGTTTGTGTCCGACATGTGATGTTAACTGCCTCATCCGTTCATCTTTTATGTCCTCTCTTACGTTGTCGTCTTTATTTCTTCTTCTTTTTTCATTTTGCGTCACAACACTAAAACATGGCTGACTTGCCAAAATTACAAACTTGGCTGCAGATGAGTGATTGTTAGATTTATTATCTCTGTCTGGAGACTGCCGTGGTTATCTTTATAGTGCATCTTGTTGTTTTGGAGAAGTAGTCACTCTTTAAATCTTAAAGGGGAGTTTCGAAGCTCACCCATTTTATACTATATAAAAATTTCCTCAATATTAATTTATATAAAGGTGCATATAAATTCAAGGATACGAATCTTGTATTCTGCTGAATGAAATTTTGTTCTAAATTTAAAGTCTTGATGTTTTGGTGGTTGTCTTTCAAAGAGAGTATCGTAGCTCACTCATTTTAAACATTCTAAATAGTTCCTTAATAGTAATCTTAATAAAGGTAAAGGCTCATATTAACTAAGGATACAAAACTTGTACTCAGCTGGACGATATTTTTTTCAAAATTAAAGTCTTAACACATTAAAAGACATAGGTATTTCGAAGCTTCGTTATCATTATGTATTTTTGAGGGTTTGTAGTCTGTCAATAGTGACACAGCTTTACTATCCTTTGCACACAATGTATAAGTGTATTTTCCAGCGCGTTAGTGATTTATTAACTTTTTTTTACAGTGTATACGGTCTAGCCCAGGGTTCCCCAACACTATGCCCGCGGGCGCCATGGCGCCCGCCGAGCCTTTTGCATTTGCCCGCCACTTTTTTACCACAGCTGAAAAATTCTTGACTAATAATTTTAATCTGTCACTTTTCCATTTCATTCCTCTTTATTTGCCGGCTCATTTACAAAGTGTACTTTTACTTGGAACTACCATTCTAATAGTTTCAAAATGAATGGTTTTGCTTTTTTCTATTCTCAAAGACCTACCCCCATCCATCATTCTCCCCACACTCACTAATACCATGCTAATTACTTCCTATTTCCTTTGTAAATATCTTGGCATGGGTGTATCCTGCTTGGTTGTGGTTGCATGAATAAACACAGAATAAATATATATTTAAAAATGTACCTAAGCACCAAAATGGTGGTGAGTAGTTAAATAGTTCCTTGTGTATTTTGGTCTTGTTAAAACTGTAAATAAATCAGTATTTTTTAAATTTACATTTTTGGTCAACTTAGAGGGGGCTGAACCCCCTTGCCTCCCTCCCCCATGGCTACGGCCTTGAATATTACCCACAGCCACATGTAATGGATCACAACCGCTGTTGGAAACTTAACATGGCAGTTGACCGGCCGTTGTATAGCGTTGAGGCTGACCTCTGAGCCTGGCTGGAGTTAGTAAATTTACCTTGAAAAAGTAATTGGTGCCCGCCGCACTATCGTTAGATTTGAATGTGCTCTAAGGTACAAAAACCTCTGGTCTAGCCCGTTAGTTAAATACAGTCTTAATTTTCATAGAAATACCTTATCTGCCATCAATGAAAGTTACTAGATCTACGTTCACGTATTCATACGTCAAGTAATGTGATCTTCAACGATCACTTTTGTTAGATATTATCATTGACTGTAAAATACACGTCGTTAAGCGCAAAAAGTTTACATTTCCTACCAACCTTACAATACTTTAGTTCTTTCAGAATTTATTGGCAAATGTGTAAAAAAAATACTTTTTTTCCTACCAAAAGTTAATAATGGCTTAATAATACTATGCCCAAATAGTAATTCACTCTGTTTCTATCATAGTTTAATTTCTCGCGTAAAAACTATCTTCTATGTTTATTGATGGTTTCCCGTTCCCCTTCCACGCAAATGTGGTTACATTTACTCGCTAACTTCCTCATCCCTATCACACTAGTTTAATTAATATATTATGGGATGGCTATAAGCCGAACGGGTAATGAAATGCGGTGAAAGAATATATGAAAAAAATAATGCATTGACACGGAAAGTGAATTTGTAGCTTAGTGTTCTATCGTTGAGCTATATTTTGTTCCCCCACTGCGTCCGAACTATATGTATTTTAATTACACTAATGAGGTGGTGATAAGGAAGGTAAAATGTTAGAGGAAATGCACCCTAATTTATGTGAAGTAATAATGGGAAATCATTTAGGGAAAAACACCCTTTTTACACCGGCCGGGACTCAAGCCTCGCCCTCCTACCCTTCATAAACAAACCAAAATAAATGAGCCTGGCGCTTAGTACGCATTACCACTTATGCCAGCCTAAGTTAATTAGTATTTTTACGTGTTCAGGGTCAGTTTATCATCATTGAAAGCGCGATTCACCATGGACGTGAAAGACTACACGTAAACCTCTTTGAAGTACACTCTGCGATAACCCCCTCGTGCGTGACAGGATGAATTGATTGTGGACTTATCACTGTGTTTTTACATGCTCTCTCCAAGCCAATGCCTGCGAATTTCCTCACAAATTAACCCTTCCCCTCTGTTTCCATCCAGCCCTTTAGGTTAATCTTTTAATACCTTAACCCTGGTAATGAATAGGGTTACCAGGTGTCCCGATTTTGTGTCTCAAGTCCCGGTGTCTCGGCTAGATCTTTCTGGACGTTAAAATATCCCGGTTTATCGCTTTTTCGATTCTTCTTACCAATGTTTGGCGCTGTCAAACCGGTAGCGGCCACACTCTGCGTGCGGCACGCCGCGTGCATCTATCTTGTTCGGATTTTTTTTAAAACGTACGACCCACCGACACACCTAGCTCCGTGCTCACACCTCACACCTCGCAACTCTGTATGTAACCGTAGTTGGTAGCAGATTTTTGAGTTGAGCTGTAAGATTATTTCTGTGATTTTTGTTTTTGTTCTTTAAAAAATGTATTACTTACACATATACATATATATCATCAGTATTGTCAGCACTGTTTGTATAATTTTTAAATATAGCTCTGAGATTGTTTTGTTTTTGTTCTTAATAAACGTATTCTATACAATAATTCGATGTTTGCTTGCTTAAATACCTCTTCCCTCCCCCCCCCCTTTTTTTAGCTGATCATTGTCCCGGTTTGACGACCAAGAAATCTGGCAATAAACACACCCTAAAAATTAGAATTCTTAATTTATTTACTGGGCGCCAGCAACTGTAATCGGACCAGGCTCAAATATACCTTGTATTAGCCTCCCGATCCACTCGGCCAGAGGAATGGCCATTATGATAAATGATAACCTAGTAAAGTACTGTTTATCTCCTGAATGCCATAAGAAGGTTATTTTATGAAATAATATTTAAATAAATTATTCAGCTGTGTTGATGACTCAGTGGCAAAAAAATGTAGCCTTTACTAAACTTTTTTTTTTCCATGACAAACAGTTTTAACCAAGACTACTTCCCACTTTCTTTTTCCAATACTCATTTTAGTTAGCGCGCGTGTGTAAGAGACGGTTATAGTTGGTTCTTCAATTAATGTTCTTTATCGCGAAAGCGGCTAAGTTTTTGAGTTCGTTAGTGCATCCATCCTCTCTATGGGCTCTTTCTTTGCCTCCACTGGGCTTTCACCCGCCCATTTTGACACTCTACTCGACTTGAAGTGGTCAGGGACAAAAAAAAACCAACCAAACATTCCCTTGGAAGATGAAATTCACAACCATTTTCCGACCTTTCTTTATGTGCGTTTGTGTTTTGTTGACTAACTCTTCCGTTTACCACAGCACCTTTTTTTTCCTCTCCCGCGGCATTCCTTCTGTATTAGGACAGGGATGGGTTAACTACGGTCCGTGGGTCAAATACGGCCCGTCGGTGTGTTCAATCTGGCCCGCGAGACAGTAATTAAAATGTGTTGGGTTGTGAAGCAGGCTTTTTAAAACACAACAAAACTGTATTTTCATACAACCATGGCAATGTTTGCATCCTCATATTCATGGGAACGAGTGTTTTGAACCATGAAACTTAGGAAAAGGTATCTTATAAACTGACTTACTAATGAGCATCTGTCTTCTCTCTTGAGACTCACCTCACAGTTTAACGCAGATTATGAAAAAAAAAAAAAAATTATGGAAGCTCATTCACAATTTCACTCGTCTCACAGTCACACCCCATCATATAAATCTTCTGAACAAACTTAAGAACATACCAAGCCACTAATTATATTTATCATTGTTATACATTCTCAATATATTTAAACTTATTTATGTATGTTTATTAGAGCTGGGCCTATGCCGATAACCGATCCAATTTATCGGCTGATATTGGCACACTTGACCAAGGCTAATCAGTGTTTTATCGTGCCGATAATTCAAAATATATAGATATATTTTAAATACTTAAGTCATGATAATATAATTCATAGTTCAAACAAAAATATTTAAATACAGTATCTTGCATATAAACACAAATTCTTTAATTCTGTTAGATATTTTATTTTATTATAAACAGCAAAACCAACATTCTACCCAGAATAAACCATTCAATTTTATTTACCTTAAGGCTTAAATCAAATTATGAAATACTTGATAAATATATAAGAGATAAACATTTCCTCAAGTAACAAAGTTAAACACTATCAAAAACAATATTAGATGGGCCAGTATGATTTTATTTGCTGTGGATTTATAATTTTTTTAAAACTCGCTTTGCTCGTTGGGGGCTCAGCCACCAAACCCCATCGTCAGATTTGGCACGCTTATGGCAATTGGATGTGTCAATATGCCTCCCAAATTTTATGATTCTAGCTGTCCATGAGTGTGTCAGAAAATTTAAAAATATTTGGAAAATGTGCAAAATTTACCTAAAATTAAAAAGCTCTATCTCGCCAAATCCGTAGCTCCTGGTACAATCCGTTTTTTAATAGGTCTTACCGTTTAGAACAAGATATCTCTAAAGAAAAATCCGCACCGACTTTAAAGTTGCTCCGCAATTTTGAATTTTTTTTCGGGAGTTAAAATTTAATTTTTTTAACTTTTTGGAATTTTCCCGTCGGTTACAGGCTAGAAGCTATAAGTTTGCCAAATTTCAAGTTTCTAGCTCATCTGAAAGTGGGTAAACATTAATGTCAGTGAGTGAATGAGTGAGTGAGTCAGCCATGTGGCTTTATAGTAGTATAATTAAAACTACATCATATTATGGCTATAAGTAACGTAGTTCTAATTGAATACAAGTTGTATACCAACCTAATATGAAATATTACCTACATCTTTCAGTGTGAGCCGAGGTCCGCGCATGCGCACAGCATTTTGCTCTCTATTTAAATAATTTTCTTTTTGGATTTGAGTTATTTATATTTTATCTACTCCTTAATTTTTCCGTTGGCTGAATTAACTAAACTATATTTTATTTACGTAACCGTAACTTATTCACACAGTAAAAACAACGAATACGTCCAAGATAACTTATCATTATTGTGCTATTGCGTATTCTAGGTCCTAGCTGCACAGAACCACGTTCAGTTATCATGTGTATTTTAATGCATTTGTAATTATGTAAATTTTGTTTATTATAACAGTGCAGTAGGTCTAACAATAAAATATATCTAACCAACTTTAAGTTTAAAACTTTAATTTAAACTTTAATTCAACAAACCTACTACTATCATGAAAAGTATAAAAGTGGCAAACTCAGATAATTCTTATTTTTGAGTATTGTTACTGTACACTTTTGTAACATAGCATAAAAAAACGAAAGCGGCATCGTCTACACGCAATATCGGCAGCAAAATATCGGCATCGACAATTTCTGCAAAAGTGCTTATCGGCCCAGCCCTAATGTTTATCTGTTTTTTTAAAGAATTTTGAAGAAAAATTCACGAATGAAAGTATTTCACCCGTCGATTTTAAATTATCTTCATAAGGTTCTTCTTCAAGTCATTTTGCACATCCCTGAGTAGTCGATGTGTTTTAAAAGTTGTTCTTGTCTTGAGTTTGTAAGATGCTATATCAAGTAGTAAAGAAGGTCTTGTAAGATGTTAACTATTAAAACTAGTTTTTTCTCTAGCCGAATAAAAAAAAAAGTGCCACCGCGTGTGATTCATTATGAAATTAGTTTCTTTATTTTGTTGACCGTGTTGTGGTGGGGTGGACTGAATACGACTGCAGCTTTAAGAGTGTTTTCATTTCAGATTTTAATTAAAAATTGTATGCACTACAAGCTGTAAAATTTAAACGCATTCTAAACAAAAACTCGTGATTTTTTTTTTTTTGTTTTCTTTGGTCACTTAAAACAAAACTGTCTGTCTGCAACGTGAATAGGAGAACATTATCCTCGCTACTAAAGCATTGTTCTTTTCATAACTTGTTTTACATAAAAATGCAGTTTATTTTATGACATTTTATGAACATCATATGTCCAACTCTAATTTAAAAAGTAAAAAGACGACACCTTGTGAATGTTTATATAGAATGTTAAATTATACTGTGTAAAGTATAAACGCCATAGGAAGACCTTTTTTATGAAAGCTTAAAAAAATTTTTTTTTCTATATTGTCAATATTGGTAAAAAGATCACTAAACTAACCGTCCTTTGGATGTCAAAACTGACGGCTCCATTACACATTATGATTAAATAAAAGTAAATTGAAAAGGAATGAACTATCAGGTAAGTTTGTTTCTTTGGCAATTTGGCTATAAAACTAATTGTCTAGCTTTTGTAGAGGGAAGATATGTTATATTCTAACATAAAATAATATAAGTTATTAATAATTAAAGATTGTAAAAATATAAGAGTTGACATGAATGTAAACCTCATTTCCTTGCAATTTATTCTCAATGTATTGAGCGTTATTATATTATTTCGTATTAGCGATGAAAAATTATAAAAACGGAATTCCGACGTGCTTATTTAGTTGATTTAGAATAGATAACTAAATAATGATACATTATGGCTTTGCTTTTTTATTTTTAAGGCCACATTTTTAAAAGAGTGCTTGCTTCTCATCAGCTCAGCTGCATGATATAATATCTACTTTTCTAAAGTAATTTAAAATGTACCCACTTTGGTGGCCGCATGGTCTAACGTGCTACTCTACAGGAGACTAGATTCTGATGACGGGGAGATCGATGTTCGAATCTCGGTCGTTTATACTGAGGGTGTTATTTCCTACATTGTTTTCCACTTCTCCTTCCACGCGAATGTGGGTATGCTTCTTATAAATATAACCTCCCTAATCCCTAAAACCATTAGGGTGATTAGTACATAAGCGTATAACCCGAACGGGTAGTAATACGCGGTACTAAATAAATAAATAAATAAAAATAAATTATATAATTAGATCTCTATATAAATTTACCTGTTAGGAAATATAAAACATTCGAAATGTATAAATATTTGTACTCAAATAATTAATAATTGATCAAACCGGCATATGTTTATAAAATGAATACATATAAACTTAAAAGTACGTTCAAGCTAGAATTCTATAGCTCCGGTTACAATACAAGAAATGAAGCTAAATTATCACAAGTATTTTAATAGTGTATGAACCAAGGAAAACTCAAGCGTAAATAACACGACGGTGTAGGGGATCCAGAGCGTCGCTCAGCTCAGGCACTGTTTTTGAAGGCTGATTATCATTAATTTCTATGGAATTATACTTGTTTATCTTTAAATTTCTATGCGCGGAATTTGTCTTTTCAATTAATGATAATTAAAAGTTAATTAAATTATTAATAGCTACAATATATAGATGTCTATTTAAACCATGATGAAAGACAGACGTGGGCATGCGTGTGTTGGTTTTAATTTTGTTTGCATATTCCCCCGGCCAACACCTCCCTAACCGCTAACACCACAAATTGAGAGCTCCGGCACTGCTACATTTGGTATTACACCTCCTGAATAACACGACTAAAATATTAATGCAATTCCCTTAGATATCACCCACTTAATATAACTGACAAAGCTTAAAAAATTTAACAAATTATTAATTAGCAAACAAAGAGCTTATAATACTAAACACAACCAAACAATTCAGTGAAGTTGCGATACCTCTTTCTCTCACTTGTTAAATCAATTAGTTATTTTAGTTTCTGGTAATCTTAGTACTACCTATCTATGAATCAGATAGTTATTAATATATAATTAATTATATGTTCACAGCAAAAGTTACAACCCTTTTATAAGCTTATGTTTTTTATATTATCTATATTTATTTGTAAAATTATATATTTATATATTTCATCACTGTATTTCACATTACTTTATATTTGTGTATTCATTTTAGTATCTAACTTATATGTTTACACTTAATTTAATATTATGTATATTCTTACACTTTTTTAACCGTCAGACTGTATTATTATTATTATTATTATTATTTACTAAAAAATATAAAATTGATCGTCCTTTAGTGAGCTAACGTTCTTAGGATCATATAGATGTATATATATACATATATGTATTTTTTTAAAGGTTTTATGTATGTATATATATATATATATTTTACAATTTTAACCTTTTTTAGATAATAATATACATAACCATTAGTTTAGGGTTGAAACACTATAAAAGTTAAAAAGGATGAAAAGTAATTTTAATATTTCTTTAGGTAAAAGGTAAAAAGTTTAAAAAGGGTAAAAAGGGCAATAAGTTAAAAAAGTAAATACAATTAATTTTTTATTTAAAGTTTATATATAATATATTTTATATATAAACTTTAAATAAAACAATATAAATAATTGTTTCATTAACATTTAGACTTATTGAATGACAGGTTTATCTCTACTTGCAGCATGAATACTCAGCGGGATAGCTCACTTTTGCACCAAAAAGTGCCACTCGTCTCTACTATCTTTACTACTTATGAGGTGACAGGTTTCCTATACTAGTCTTCTTTTAGTACCGCGTCTTACTACCTGTTCGGGTTATACGCTTATATACTAATTACGTTAGTAAATTTAGGGATTAGATGGTTATATTCAGAGAAAGTATACCCGCAATTGTGTGAAGGGAGAATAGAAAACCATTTCGGAAAAACCACCATCACTACATCTGACCGAGATGCGAACCCCGATCTCCCCGTCATCGGCCTACTAGTCTACTGTAAGAGTAGTGCCTTAGACCATGCGGCCACCGAAGTGGGTTATACTAGTTTTATCCTGATGCATGTGCTCTTACCACTTTCAAGAGATAGACTTGAATCATCAGAACAGAGTGTACACTGCAAATATGTTGTATTCAAACATTACATCAACCCGAATGGGTGGTAAGACACAATGACAAAAAAAAAAGTAGGCTACTCTGCAACTGTGCCTATTTATATGGGTTCCCATTTTGAAAACTGTAAATGTTGGTAACTATATATATTTTATATATTATATAATTATCTTAAACGATATATATATATATATTTTTTTTGAAAAATGTTATGTTCATCACCATAACGAAGACATTTATTAGGTCACTTGAAATATATCAAAAGAAATGGATGACCTTTGGAAAATAACCATCACACTATTAACCACAGAATGGCCATTAAAATCCCTACAAGTTTATGGCTACATCAGATTGATGTGTAACCAGGCTACCAAAATGAGATTTTAATTGTATCTAGCGAGGAATCATCCTTCTAAAGTGATTTCGATTTCTATAACGATCATCTGAAACAATATTACAATAATATCGAACTGCGACCCCCGGTTCTAAAATACGTACTTGTCATGTTGGTCACGTCTCCCAAGTTTTGGCGCGTGACGTCATGTCAAAGTATGCACGTGCGACAATATTGTGGATGATAGCGCTTCGAGACATTTTCTTGATGCACCCATCTGTTGGATGTCTCATTTCATCCTTGACGCGCACGTTCATAGGGTTTGGTTCATTTGAATCTGTAGCAGTTGAGCGCAAAGAAATGCGGAATGCTGGCGGAAGGGAGAAGAATGTGGTTTTTACAGGCTCGTCTTGTGGTCAGTAAATTGGTAATAAAAATGACTTAAATCTGTTACTAAAATCACCTTACATCGAGTAACCTACCTAACCTAACATGGCCGGATAAGAATATCTTTGATTGAATTGTTTTGCACGTAACAAGTATAAAAAAAATCTTATTATAATTATTATTATTCACCGCGTCTTACTACCCGTTCGAGATGTATGCACTTAGGCTAATGTGTAATGGTAGGGTGATTGTGAGATGAAATGGAGGACCTACAGTTTAACATGAGTTCCGAACCACGGTGGAGGCCTGGCACTCCTCATATTCACAAGTCGTGATTAATAATTGTTAGAGGGTTCGTTAAATAGATAAATCTGTGCCGGGACCGAGGATTGAACCACGGACCCTTAACTCAGAAGTCCGACACCTTATCCCTAGACCGTCAGGTCACCAAAATTCCTAATAAAATATTAACAAGGAAAAGGAAAGACTGGCCCGCTTTTGGTGGCCGAATGGTCTAATACGTCACTCTCGTGTTAGATTGGCCTGTCTGGGATATCGGCATTTGAATCCGGGTCAGACATACTTAGGGTGGTTATCATTAATAGTTTCTTAGTCTTCTGCCAGAGTAATTTTTATTAGTAAGAAGCGGTGATTAAAAAAATCACTGGCTATTCCTCGTACCCCAGTTCATGCGCTCAAGTTCTACACAACGGTTCATTTGGTCTCGGAAAAAGTGATTATTTTAAAGATTTTAGCTATAGAATAACTCTAAATACGCAAACATTATGCCACAGACACATTATATTTTCAGATATGTTATGAGAAAAACAGATAGTCTAGTTCTGAAATGGTTTACAAAACTGGCTTGATTTTTAAAGTTGAATTTGTAGTTTTTCGGAAATTAAAGTGTAAATAATTTGATTACCTTTCATTTTGTTTCTTAATTTGTCTTATTTATTTGAAAACCGTTTTCAGGTTCGTTTTTAGGGTGTAAATCGGACAATTTAACAAGTTTGCTTTAAATATCTAACCCACCATCATTTTTAACGGTGAGAGATAAACCACAAGAGTAAGGCCAAACGCAAATTGCATCTTCTCAAACATTCAAAAATATATATCACCACTATATATCACTACTAGAAAATTATATGTACTATAGCAAACTTATGTTCACAGAAAACGTTCTAGAGCGGGGAAGCCAATTTCTTAGGATTTTACTTTCTCATAGAGAGGAAGAAATTGTAATAGTGAAAATGTTCGACCTCAAGATTATGAAGGATCTGAAGTTTTTTGTGCCCTCAACATGTACATAGTTGGTCTTACAGATTCTGTCTATCTCCATGTATGTCTGTTTTTACCGGGGCTCACAGCTGAAACGGGTTGATCGATTTCGCTCAAATTTAATATTTGTGTGTTGTATGGTAATGCCTCGAAGCTAATCGGAATTTTATTTTAGCATGTAAATTAAGTCGGAAGGAAATAACTCTTGTACATTTAATCAATAATCATATTCTTAAATTTTGAGAAACAACTCCCGGACACAAGAATTGAACCCGGGACTTTTGGCTTAGCAAATCAATGCTCTACCATTGGTCCCCTGCTCAGTGCCATTCTAAAAGGAATAAAATCCAAATTATTATAGAACTATGATAAAGTATGTACGTTTGTGTCTTACCTTTTATTTTTTATCCCACAAATTGAACTCTAGAGGAGGTTCATAGAGTGTGTTCATGTTAGCGGTTTTAGTAATAAGACAAGTCCAGTAGATACGACTGTGGGTCTAGTGTAGTTTACAAAATTTCCCGCCGGTGGCAACTTACGGAGTGTGTTACCCAAGTTTGGCCAAGTTTTCTTTGTCTAGAGAAACTATCTCTTCTCCAGCGCACAAACACTTTGTGAGCTCTCATGAAAGTTCCCATCGACGCTTTACTGGATACCATCAGCGGGGATAGTTAAGATGGGGTGCTAGTTAGTGCGAGTTTAGTGCATTAATTTTGCAGTTTTTATAACGTAAACATTTGTTGGCCAAAATAAATCAAATATTTATTCTATACAAACATAGAGTTTAGTTTTCTGCACATGATAATCTCAACAGTTGTTAAATATCTGTCAAAGGTGTCCTGGAATTTAATGACAACTTTTTCTCTGTATTTAAAAAGTTTGTTACCAAATGCCGCTATGTTTACCACAGATATTCAACAACTGTTGAGATTAGCATGTGCAGAAAACTAAACTCTATGTTTGTATAGAAAAAATATTTGATTTATTTTGGCCAACAAATGTTTATACTCAGAGCCCTACTTCTATGGTGAATAAAAAAGCCCAATTTCGTTTTTAAGTTTCCCAAAAGCGGTGAATAAGCGGTGAATTACAAAAATCCTATTTTTGCGACGAAATTATCGAATTAAGACAAAAGCGTTAAAAAAGTGGTTTTTACCAAACTTTCGTGATTAAGGTGACTTTCTTGGGTTAAAACTAGACTTCCAGGACAATGTTTGAAACAGGTAAACTAAACATATTGAAGTGAAAACCAAAAATTACATTTTGTTTGGACAAAACGGTAAAAAACACTAGTCCGCAAAAAAATGTCTGTCAACTTATTAAAAAAGTAAGATTTAGCGGCAGCTGGTCCGGGAAAAGTATGTACAAGTCACAAAGACAAAATATTACACAAAAATCATCTTGTTACTTCACAAAAATTGTGACTATATTTTTAAATTTCAATTTAGGCTAGAAAAATACAAAATAACTACTCAACATCACCAAACTGCAACATGCCGAATGCCGAAATCGCGACTAAATCGCGATTATCGCGATATCGTTTAAAATCGCGATTATCGCGGATATCGTTTAAAATCGCGAATATCGCGCTAAAACACCGATTTGCGAATTATCGCGACAATTCTGAGCATATATTTGCAATCAGGGTAACCTGAAATGTGAACATCTGAAAGAAAAAATGACATATCTAACATTCGCGAATTATCGCGATCTTTACAAACGCAGGGCTCTGTTTATACTATAAAAACTGCAAAATTAATGCACTAAACTCGTGTTCACTAGCACCCCACCTTAAGAGTCACACAATATGTTGCAACTCAAGTTACTGTTTTGCTGATAAATAATATTTTTTAAAAAAAATGCACGTTCCACATGAACGATGCGCAAAGTGTTAAAAATACAAAAATAAATCTTTTGCTGCAAACATTGGTAGAGTGTAAATTGTCACAATTTTATCGGCATTGATATTCTTTCAAAGATAAACAGCCTAAAATCACATCATATACTTACTTACTCTATATCATTAGGATCTTAAAATTAATTGCCGCACTTACAAAAGTACTGTACCTATCCATATATTGAGCTAGTTCTATCCAGTCCACCTCATTACACCCTAGACCTATATGACCTAGTTCTATCCAGTCCACCTCATTACACCCTAGACCTATAATGACCTAGTTCTATTTGGTCCACCTCATTACAACCTATCCCTATCTTGAGCTAGTTCAATCCAGTCCACCTCATTACATCCTAGCGGCTAGTTTATCTTGGGCTAGTTCTATCCATTCTCCCTCATTATACCCTAGCCCTATCATGATCTAGTTCTATCCAGTCCACCTCATTACAACCTATCCCCTTATCTTGAGCTAGTTCAATCCAGTCCACCTAATTATACCCTATCTTTATCTTGAGCTAGTTCTATCAAGTCAACCCTACTACACCCTATTTCTATCTTGAGCTGGTTTTATTCATGAAACGACCACATATATCTTGGCTTATAAAACGCAACATGTTTTAAACTAATATTGAAAAGATTGTAAACCTATTTGATTTTAATATAGTAAATATCAATGTATTGCTACTTTAAAAGTTTTTACTTTAAGTTATTGATATTACTATTTAAGATACGTTTTCAATTTAATAAATATTCCTTCTTTAAAATCTACGTGACACTACACTATTCAAATTTAGGCATTATTAAAGTATTTATAATTTAATTTGAGTTATTAATTACAATAAACAATATCCAACCATTTTTGAATTTAAAAATTTTAAAATTAATGGTGGCACACTAGACTAGTCCGAATTTCAGCTAGTCCTTAAGGAACACACGGCTCAAAAAAGTTTTGGCATCCGAGTTCTAGAATCACTACCTCTCTCTGCATATGAAAACACCATCATAACATAATAATCTTCTCCTTCTAAACTGAAACTTGCCGCACAGTTAGTGTCTTGATGAACTAACCCTAAAAGCCTGGACGAAGGACATGTGTACACAGGCAACAAATTGTCTAAACACTTTGTTGTCGTTACCTTAGCAACTGCAAATCAACAGATGAACGACGAAACAGTCGCGTCATTGGTGTGATTTGTGTGTTCACAGGGCACATATTTTGTTGTTTGGAAAAACAAAAGTTCCAGAAACTTTATTAAGCCCAGTAACACCACGGACATAATATAAGTAGGCGCTTTTTTTTTTCTTGTAGCCTTCAATAGAAAACGACGACGATGCCAATGTCAATTTTGGGTACACCCCATTTACAGTGAAATACTTTAATTTTGAATGTCTTATACAAGTTTTGAGCATTATAGAAATAATTCTGATAAGTTTCTTTCCTACTATAGAATGAATGTTTCCAGTTTTGATGAACTTTTGGCTCTAGTTGGACAGTCAATTTCTCGGCAGGACACCAATCGGAGAAGGAACATGATCGAAAGATATATAGGCAATGTATGCAGTATTTTTTTGCAAAACTAAACTGAAGTCATGGGTTGGTCCAAGTACTCTCTTGTGAGCAACTACAGAACTGTCGCCGGTGTACACGGCTCCATTTGTTTGCACTAGGCGCATCCTAATCCTAAGACAAAGAAGTCGTCTTAATGTTATGGCGTACCAACAACTTTTTCAACTGTTGTAATACCGTTTTGTCATATCTTTGCCTGTATACACACTTACATTAAAACTTATTGAACACATTGTAACGACGAAAAAGTGTTTAGACATTGTATACATAGCCTAAATTCCGACCGAGGTATTGGCTGTTTACCTCCATCTACTCTCACAAAGTACACCCCCATAAACCTACTTTATCTCACTCGAACATTTTAACACCTTAGTTTGTAATATAATGTAATAATAAGTTGAGGACGGTGGATTAGAGATAATAAACGAGTATACCTTGGCCTTCCTACGAATTGACATTTAGAGGCCTTTTAGAAAATACTTTTTTTTGCGGCCAACATTGTTAATATTTTACTACAATATAGCTCGTACTAAAGGGATTGGGGGTCTGTCTGAGTTATGAAAAGTCCGTCTTATCAGGGGGAATAAAGTTTTGCCTAAGGAATGAAAACTGATACTTTATTTATATTATTATTATTATTATTATTATTATTATTATTATTAGCACCGCGTCTTACTACCCGTTCGGGTTATACGCACTTACGCTAATGTGTAATGGTAGGGTGATTGTGAGATGAAATGGAGGACCTACAGTTTAACGTGGAATCCGAACCACGGTGGAGGCCTGGCATTCCTCACATTCACAAGTTGTGATTAATACACGTTCTGTCAGAGGCTTTATTTAAAATAAAGTAATATTATACCATAATGTGACGAGGTAAACAATACATATCAGAATAAAAACACATATACAAATAACACACTTAGGTACTGGGATGGGAAAGGTTGAGATTACAATAGGTTGAGATTACAATAGGCCTATAGTACTTGCAAATGATCTATAAATTACTGTGTGTGCGGGGGCGAGATGGGAGGGGTAGCAGTGCCGTGTTGCAAGATCTCCGCCAGCTCCCTGCATTACACTACTTCTATAACATTTCTAGCCTGCCAGCATACGGCTGGCATGTTACTACTTGTATACAATTTTACTCCAGGAAAATTTTGTCAGAATCATCCGAACTCCGAGCTATCAAGAGTTGAGTGTAGGCTTATATTGTTCGTGTTATTTTATAGGTATTGATAATATCTATGAAAAGTGACAGCTCCAGATAACAATAGGCCTACTTAAATACGTGAAATTATATCTACTATATTTATCTAACTGTCCGATATTTACATTCTTAAGAAAATTGGGGTATGCTATCACTAATGTGGATATAGGATGGGAAAACCACAGTGATAAATCACATGTGGAAGACCACACTCCTCGCGTCTGGCCGTAATTTGAACCTAGACCTCCCCTTCACCGACAATCCAGTATTCGGAGGGTCACCCTCAAATAAGATCGTAGATGATGATTGCTGAACCCTCTCCAGTGGCCTATCGGTCTGAGGCGTTATTCTCGTGTTAGACTGGCCTGCTGATGATGGGGATATTGGGGATCGAATCCCCGTCTGGTCTACTGAGGGTGGTTTTCCTTAAATGGTTTCTCACTTTCCTTCCACGTAAATGCGAGTAGATTATCTCTAAAATGCTTCCTTCTTCATCCCTTCCCCATTAGAGTAATGATATATGCATATAGCATGAAAAGTTAGTAAGAGACAGTGATTAAAAAAACACCATAACTGGGTACAGATAGAAAAAGGGAGAGGGAAGAGGATTTATAAAAATTGTAATGTTCACGATATCTTGTAAACTTGACGTCCAAACCTTGGAGAGTGTTATCCCGCCTTGAAACGGTGTTGAGTGTTCCGAACGTCTTTTCTTTTGTCGGCGCTGCTCGCTTTGGTAGGTCTCGTCTCCCAGCGTAGAGACGAGGAGAGGAAGGTGAACTGATTGCTAGTGGTGGTGAGAAATAGCGGGAGATGGGAAACTTAATGAAGACATGCGTGTGACGCCCACCGGTCAAATTAACATAACTTCACACCCTTCACACTCCTCCTCACACAACACGTCCTGTCAGCTCGACACCGACCTACCACAGAGGAACTACAACTCAATTCACACCGCGCTGTGCTTGCTCTTCACACCTACACACACACGCACGCACACACACACACAAACCTGAGAACTAATCTGCCCCCACTCTCCTCCCTACATTTAGTTTCCACTCTGGAGGTTTGGAGTCAGGCAGAAATATAATATGTAAAATTATTCCAAAACGCCCACGTGGTCTTCTGGTTTTATCCTGGGCGATATTTTAAAAAATAAAATCGAATATCTTAGTTTCTTACTCTTAAATCACTCTTGTGACAGATAGGATGTTTAGAATCACCTGTTGCCCATTATTTTTTATTTATCTGCGTCTCATACCTGTCTGGGCTATACGCATTTTATTACACTAAATGTGTAGGGGTGAGGAAGGTAAATTTTGAGTAAATGCACCCACTTATTTTAAAAATACATTTAGAATCTGGACTTCCAGTCATCGGCAAACCAGACTGTATGAACGTGACATTTAGTCCGCTTGCCCACTGATGTGGGTTATCGATGTTATACCCCAATAGTAAAACTGCTCATTTAATGAAATGGGCTAATTTATGCCTTTTCCGTGAACTGGCTTCTTCGCTTGACCATTTCACGACCTGGGCAAAAATGAATTGCAATAAAATAACTCTTGCCCATTTCGTGAGATGGAACTTTCATATAATCTACTACAAGCTTAACTGAAATTCCTTTTAAGCTATTATATAAACTAACCTAATTCAACCTAGCCCCCTATTATAAAACTATTAAACGTTTAATTAATTTAAAGACCAAACCCGTTATTAGCTTGCCCATTTCATGAATTGGGTAACAAGTGGAGCGGCCCAGTTCATGAAATAGCCAGCAAAAGCGCTGCGCAATTCATGAGCTGGACTTTTTTTTTTTTCCCCAGTTCGTGAAATGATCAGGAGGAAAAGGGAAAAGGCCAGGTCACGGAATGGGCAGAAATGTACTCGAGCTAAGAACAGGACAAATTCACGAATGGGGGTGTAACATCTACTAACTAAAGTTGCATTGCACGCCTTAGTCCCTGTAAGTTAAGCTATTCGTGAACTATCATCATTGTTTGGACAAATACAACTATCAGATTTAAAGTCATTAATTTACTCCCAAACACATCCAATTTCATATGGTTAATTTTGGTCCTGCCGATGGTTTCTGCAACTCGTGGGATGGGGACACAAATCCTTTATTTTCATAACAATACCGATTAACATTTATTTTTACTCTTACTTTTCTTAATTCGAAGCATAAGTTGGCATTTTACGATACTTGCGTTAAGGTATGATAATTTATATATATATATATATATATATATATATGAATTTATATATATCACTATAATATTTTAAACATTAAGCTGCTTCAAGAAACTATAGGGAGGTTTGTATTTTATGGTCTTTGGAGGGTAGGGCAAGTGTGTAAATAATCTAATTGCTATAACTGTGTCAAAAAGATTTTACAAATAGGGGATGGATATTATTAATTATATTTTCAATTATGTTTCAATATATCTTAGTATAATATATATATCTATACACTACATATATATATATGGAATTTTAAAATGGAATAGTAATAATACCTTTTAATATTAAAACATAATGTAAAATTAATAATATCCATCCCCTATTTGTAAAAACTTTTTGACACATTTATAGCAATTATATTATTTACACACTTGCCCTACCCTCCAAAGACCATAAAATACAAACCTCCCTATAGTTTCTTGAAGCATCTTAATGTTTAAAATAATATTGAGTGAGTGAATTATTTTATTTAGTAAAGATAGTAGCGGTACCTGCCGGGGTCCTTAGCTCACGTATCACACAAGCTACCTACTAAAGGTACGAATAATCTGAAAATAATCCGCTTAAGGTGAGGGCGTAGGAAACGTTTGTTAAGGGCAGTATCTTTGTAATTTTTAAAGCAAAACTATTTTTTTTAACTAAAATAAATAGAATACGGTTCCAGTAAAAACCTAGAGCTTAATTTTCTTCACATGGTGATATCATCTTTTATTTTATTTTATTTTATTTAGCAGCGTCCGCGTCCGTTTGGGCTATATGCTTAAGTACTAATTACGTTAAAGGGATAGGAATCGGGAAGGTTGAATTTAGAGGAAGTGAAATCCCCATTTGCGTGGGGATAGAGTGGAAGGCCACCCCCAATTCACCCGACCGAGATTCGAACCTTGATTTCCCCATCCTCGGCACTCTATCTCAACACGAAACTAGCGCGTTAACTAACTACGTCACCGAGGCGGGTTTTATATATATATATATATATATATATCAACAGTTGTTGAGTAGGCCTATCTGTCATGATTAGATCAGAAACTTTTTAAATTAAGTGAAAAAGTTATTATTACATTTTAGGACACACTTGACATTTATTCAACAACTGTTTATATCCCCATGTGAAGAAATTTAAACTCTAGGTTTCTATTGGAGAATTATTTGATCCATTTACTTTCTCGCTATCTTACAGGTAGAGAAAGTATTGTGATCGTAAAAAAAATCTAACTCGAGATTTTAATGTATCTCGACGTCTTATGACCCCCGAACCCTAAAAAGTGGTTTTTTCAATGCGGTCTGTCTGTCTGCCCATCTGTCTGTCAGTCTGTACCTCGGGCTAGAGCCTAAACTATTTTACCGATTGGCCTAAAACTTGGAATATATGGTTTTCATAGGTTTACCCCGAGAAATGTTTGAAATTTTATATCCAACCCTAAAATTAAGGCTAGTTTCCTTAAGGGCGCAAAGAGAAAAAATCGATTTTATCAAAATCAGCTTTAACGATTTTGATTAGATTTCATTTATAAGCTTTGATCAATATTACAAACCAAATGGCTACCCTCAACTTTTCGTCAAAATGACTTTAAGGGTTCCAGTCTGATGCGTAAATCCTAATTTTTAATTGTATCTCCTTAAGTCTTTGAGATATGAAATTACTTATCATTGCATACATGTGGATCTATTTATAATAAACCTCTTTTACTTGAAATATAGTTTTATAAAACCAAACGCTTTCAAGCTATAAACAAATATATGTTTCTTTTAACTCTGCCACTTTAAGGTAAATTATTACGACCGTCAAAAAAATTTAGCCCGAGATGTTGATGGATATCGACGTGTCATGACCCCTCGAACCTTAAAAAGTGGTTTTTGCAACGCCGTCTGACTCTGTGTCTGTTTAACCCTAAAATTAATAGCAGTTTACTAGAGTATGAAAAGAGAAAAATTCCATTATCTCAAAATCGGTTATAACGACTCTGTCTTTCTCATTTTAGACTCAATAGTCAATAACTACCTATTTTATTGGTCAACATTTATAAAAGAGAAACTTAATAGCAATGCGATAACCATAAGATGTGCATCCCTAGTAAAATGACGAAAATTTTAACCGAAGTCAAAATTTAATACGAAATGTTGGCCCTCGGGGACCCGATATCGATATTTTTTATTGGTACAAATATACAAATAAGACGTTAATTCTTAAAAAATAAAATTATGAAATTTAAAACTATGAATAAAAAATTTTTACGCATATCTAGCGCAATTTGCTAGTGTATATTATATTACGAATTTTGAGTAAATATCTCCATTTCTAAACAATAGAGCGGGAAAGTTCGTGCGTAGCTCTGTATAATTTTTTCCATAAAAAGTTTAATACAAAAACTACAAAAATAATACTCTAGTTTAGCGTTCCTTACACTCCCACATTAAATAATCTACATGCCAAAGAACACCCTTTACTCCATCGTTAAGTACGCATATATTTGCTACAGTTGGTCATAGTTCAGAGGATATTGAGGAAGAACTAGACTTTACTCACGTTTATGTAATTAATATTTTTTTTATTAAAAGGTGTAAACGCTGCATAACCGGAACTAGTAGGTGAGGTTTTGAGGGGTTTAGCGCTCATTATAATTGCTGTCCTCTACGTTATTAATGTTTGAATCAGCAATGGTGGACGTGGGGTTTAAGGTATCAGGCTCGAATGTGTACCTGCGTTATGATTTCTACCTCGACTTCCTTGTTAAAGAAGATCTAGTGCCATGCGATCTTAACATATCAGGCCGCGCTGCCATTGATGCGGGTGGTAGGTAGGTTGCGAGTGAGAATGGCTTGATTGGTTTTTACGGCCGGTCATAAAAGGGTTCTAAAATATCGCTCTTGGGTCACAGCTTCCGCCAGATCAAACACTACGAACACGAGTCATGCCTCTTGGACGCACGTGGAACGCAGGTTGGGAGTTTGTTGTGCTCAGTGAAACTAGTGGCTCTTTTTAAAATAGTATTTTATTAATTTATTTCGACACCTCGGAGAGAAAGTACTGTAATCTTAAAAAAAAAATCATCCTTATGTTTTCGCATTGCCGTCTGTCTGTCTGTACCTTGGGCTAGAGCCGAAACTATTTTACCGATCGGGCTAAAACTTGGTATCTGGGGTATTCACAAGGTGTGTGTCCCCCCCCCCCCCCTGAGGTTGAGTTTTTAATTATACATATAACCTTAAAATAAAGGGTAGTTTACTGAAAGGCAAAAAGAGAAAAAATCGATTTTCTCAAAATTCGCTCTAATGATTTTGATTATTTTTTTATATCTAGACACTGTTTATCATTATAAATAAGATATTTTTATAAAACAAAACATTTCTGAGCCATAAGAAAATATGTATACTTTTTAATTAAGGTCCTTGAAAACTAATTTATCACCTCTTTGGTGGACAAAGATGTTTCTCTTTTCTCAATTTTTCTGTAACAGTGTTCCTAGTTCCTAAGACTATAGAGTAACTAAGTAACACTGAATATTATTTTAGATTTTGATGTAGTGTTTCTATATCAATTTATATACATATACCTATTATTTTGTTTCACATATCTTACAAGTTTTTAGCAAATATCTATTTTAAGATTAAAGCAAGAGAAAGTCTTCGAGGTGCGCCGTACAATTTTTGTTTTAGCATGGGTTCTTACTCCTCGTTTGAGATGTATGTTTATGTACTAATTACGCTAATAGTTTTAGGGATTTGGATAGTTATATTTAGAGGAAGTGTTCCCTAATATGCGTGGAGGGAGAGTGGAAAACCATATAGGGAAAACCACCCTCATTACACCCGACTGAGATTCGAACCTTGAAATCCCGTCATCGTCAGTCTAGTATATTGTGAGAGCAGCACCTTAGACCATGCGACCACCGTTGCGGGTCTTTAAAACAATTGTTTCTTATTTTGTACTGTAATCGGCCATTATACTGGATATTAACAAGCCTCAGAATTTGTTCGAAAATGAAATAAAAATAATTACTACGGGAAATAAAACTTCTGCGACATTTAGTCATTAACGCTAACACTTCCCAGACTCAAGATGTATCACAAAAAATTTGCAAACTGATTCAACCTAGGACAGAATCATCTAACACAGGCATCAGTCTCGTCTTGTCTGCTGATTACAGGGAGCTCGGGGTTAGAATTTTGTCTGGGTGTATTGAGGGGATTTTTCCTCAATTACTCCCCACTCTCCTTTCAAGAATCTGTAAATTCACTAAGTCAACAACACGAATTAAAAATAACTTCACCATGGATGCCTTTATTTTTGAATCGTGAATAATATTTTAAACCTTTGTTTCGAATATATTTAAACTTTTTAAATTTTTACATTTAAAACAAGGAATATTTACGATATTATAAAGGTCAAGGCTGGTAGCCGAAGTGAAAAAATGTACAAGTGTCTAAAACGAATTTTAAAAAGAACATTTTGAAAACAATGCTACATTGCCTCAACCTCTCTATTAACGGAAACCAATTACAATGCGAGTCTAAGGTCTCATACCGCTTGGCTACCGATGCGAGCGATCACAAATCCTTAATTACTCTTTTCGTTCTATACAATTCATAACTTAAAAAGTCTTGGGTTCGAAACGTTTTTAGACCGTTACACTCATATAAGATTGGAAATAGAATATTGCCTTTGGAAAGTTTACATCTAGTCATGTTTTTTAAAATCCTAGTTTTACTAGCCATTCTGGCTATCCGCATATTTACACTTAGTGGGTAAGGATGACTAAAGTTAACTTTAGAGGAAATGTACCTGCATTATCGTGGAGAGATATTTGAAAGCCATTTATGGAAAAAAAACGCTTCAGTACATCCAGCTGGGATTTGAACCCCGACATTCTTGGAAAAACAGACATGTCGATCGAGGCTGATGCCTTTGTCCACGTGTCCATTGATGAGGATATTCATAAAATCATCATTGATGCTAAACCCTTAATTAATTAGTAACCTATCAACCAGAAATGTGTCCATGTGTATGACTGATGTTATGTTCCGGATCGTCGGATACATGTCCAATTAGCAACACCCATCCGTACGAGCCATGTGTCGTCCACATCTGCTACGCATGACGTCATCGAGCCGTAACGGAGAGCTCGCTTGGCCGTTGAATAAATGTATTTATCAAGGTTTCGAACTTCTTGTCTTGATTTACTTTTTTGTATCTTTTTTTATTACCATCCTGGATGGTGATTTGGCAATGTTTAGGTGTTTGCCTCATTTTCTTCTTGTTATTTTTTTTTTACCATCAATTTCAGAGTCATTTCCAAAAATAAGTGAAGGAGGAATGTTAAAAATCGTTGGTATCAAGAGCGTCACATTTAAAGGCGACATAGAACTAGCATGACAGTTCACTTTGGAGGAATAGTTGCGATTCTGCTTTCCGTCACAACAGTTTATATTGTTTAAAAAATGTTTTATGGATAGAGGTTGAAAGCTTGGATCTTGGTTTTAGCTTGCCACTGCTCCTTAGAACGGTTTATTCATATTAGGATATAACTCTCAGGGTGGCTACAAAACATATTTTACAAAATTCCCTGACTTTTCCAGGTTTTCCAGACAACATTTTTCAATTTTCCCTGACTACTTTTTCCAGTTTTAATGGTGGATGATGACTTGTTTTATTTATTATTGATCACATATTAAAAAAAAGTTTGTATCTACTAAACATAAACAGTTTTAACAGTTATTTTTAAAATTAAAATGTTATTTTATTTGGGTATTATTAACATTTGTTTTAGTGTTTAGTTGCGAAATTAATGGGATATTTTAGACATATTTTTTAATTCCCTGACTTTTCATTATTTTTAGGTAAATTCCCTGACATTTCCCTGTTTTCTCTGTCATCCAAAAATTCCCTGACTTTTCCAGGTTTTCCCTGTCTGTAGCCATCATGACTCTAGTGGTAGGTCAGAAGTGCTTTAAGCAAAAATGTTTGTTGTTAAAACTCTTGTCTGGGACATAATTTATAGAACATTTCATACCAGATAATCACAGGCTATGTTAATGAAGAGATCAGATAGATAACTTTGAAAAGCAAATTATATGTTCATGGAACAAGTTTTACAAGCAGTTCGAGGAGTGAACCAATATTATCCTTTTAGTTACTCTAGTATATTTTTTAGCTCGGTATAAATTGTTTAAATAATTTGTTACATCTTCCTTGGCTGATTCTTTAAAATATTTTAAAATTCCAACTTTTTATTCTAATATCAAGACGTATTTTTTTCCCTCCACGCAAATGTGGATACACTTCCTACAAATTCAACCTTCTTCATCCTTAACGCATTAGAGGAATTAATACATAGGTTTATAACCTGAACGGATAGTAAAATGCACTGATAAAAATCAATAGGTTCATTCTTTAAAATGTATTCAAATTTCAACTTTTTATTTTAATATCAAGATGTATCTTTTTAATATAAACTAAACTAATTTAACAATTTTTGAATAAGTAGACCTATAACTCAATAATTTGTGAGCCTTTTTAAGCCCCAAGCACTAACCAGCTACCGAGCTTTATGGATTTGGTTTAAATACATTTTATTAGACTGGCTTGGGCCAAATTTAAACCTCCCTTTGGCCGGTTATTATAGGCCGTAAAAACATGACTCCATTAAAATTGGCTGTGGAAATAAAAATAAAAATTGTCTAATGGGAACCAAATTTGGTTGAATAGGATAAAATAGGTTTTTTCAAAGATATGTTGCATACCTGGTCAATGTAGGACACAAGAACTGTCATACTTTTCTATGTCTTAAGGTTGAATCAAGCGTAAACCAGATTTAATTTTTATATGGCTTTTTTTATTATAAAGATCTATTTTATCTTATTTCAACCAAATTCACTTTAACACTACACCGTTAATATACTATTTTTATATATACCTTTTTACCATCTTTGATGGCCGCATGATCTAAGACGTCATGGAATTTTTTGATGTTGGGGAAAACATGAAAATGTCAGGGAATTTAATCAAAACAAAGGAAAAGTCAGAGAATTTAAATACTTAACTAACTATGCAACTAAAATTTAAACAAAAGTGAGATATTTTGTTTCTCGACATTAACAAAATGCATTACATTCTGTTAACATGAAATCATTTATTCTACAAGGTATGTTTTATAACATATTCAATATTACACAGTGCCACAAATAATTCCTAAAACATTAAATTTTTAAATATATAACTTTTAAGAATGTTTATCTTTACTACCAGTTAGTGTTGTTTTCGAAAAATATGTGATCAATGTAGTAAACAGAAAAGATGCCATTCACCAAGAAAAAATGTAAACAGGTTAATTGGGGAATTTTTTTTAAAGTGTTGTCTGAAAAACCTGTGAAAGGAATTTTATAATAACAGTTTTGTAGCCAACCTGTGTACTTTCTTTAAACAACCTTCATCATGTAGCCTTTAGATTAACCTGTTAGGAACGTTTGTGAACGTTACATTCGTTTAAGGTTGATTTCTACCATCAGATTTCCTTTTTACAGCCATTATAAAATTATTTGGGTCGACTGATTTTATTCTGGTTGCGATGCCTAACAGGTGTAAAGTAGAATATGTCATGTTAAGGAAGGAAAATTGAAAACATTCGTTACTTTATAATCTAAATTTCATGTAAGGAATATGCTTTGGACTTTCGGTTTCGTAAATGAGTACTTTAAATGCTTTTAAATGTGATTACAAACTAATTGAAACAGGCATAACAAATCATTGTGCATTTACTTTGTATTTGTATGTGAGTATTTACGATGGCATGGTTTTGGGTGTGTGGTGGACACCTGGTGCTGGGAAAAATAGAGAGCATAAAGTGGAAAGATAGGGTGGCAAAAGAGGAAGTTCTAAAAAGCGTAAATGAAAAGAGAAACATCCTGCAGGTGATTGATTATACGAAGAAAAGGCAAACTAATGGGCCACATTTTTAGAAGAAATGGCTTGCTAAGTTATGTCATAGAAGGCAAAGTGGTCGTGAAAAAGGAGACCAGAAATATCACGAATTCAAATGATTGATAACCCCTGAACAAGGAAAGATATAAAGTTTCAGGAGCTAAAAAAAGGAAGCTGCTGATAGGATATGCTGTGGGATTCACTTTGGGCAAGGCAACGTACCTGTCGAAAGACAGAACACATAATAATAATAATAATTAATAATAATAATACGTGGTTGAGTTAAGTAACTCTATATTTTAAAGTGTACTAACATGAGAAAGATGTCACACAGAAAATTAGCTAACTTACAAACACACTCGTGCAGAGGCAATAGGAAAACTCCCAAAGGGTTAAACCATTCTTTATTGCATCCTCCAGGTATTCAAACAAATCCTGACCTGGCTGGTCAGTCGGGGATGTGGGGGGGGTGGGGGGGGACACAAACCACTGCATCCAGTCCTGCCTCTTTCAGGTGTGTGTGTGTGTGTGTGTGTTGACGCGCACGCGCTGATATATTTGAAGGGTTTCGAAGTAATGAAAGGCTGTTTGACGCTCGGCGTCGTAATCTCTCAAGTTTCAGCGGGGTGCAGACAGAAAAAGTGGATGGAGGGGAGAGAGAGAAAAAAAACCGCTCCCTTTCGAGAAGAAGAAACAAACGTTTCCCCGTCAACAGAAGGATGAGAGGCCGTTGTTTGGCGAGGGATGGAAACGGACGGAGGGGAGCAGTGTTATGAGAATAACAGAGACAGGATTTCTCTCACCCCGTCGTGCACGAGGTAGGGAACCAAACACGGGGGAAGAAGAAGAAATTTACTGCCGATTCTGCTCTGAAGATTGAGAGGGGTTGGGGAGTTGTGATCAAGTGGCAGCAACGTCGGAGGTAGAACTCGTGGCACGGAGATGTACAGTTACCACCACCAAAACTGGCGCATTTTAGGACTGCTTCTGTTAGGAGTTTGGGTGGATAGCTCGGTTTCTATTTCTCGCTTTCTAATTTTTCAAATACGATTTTTTATTTTTCATTGACTCAATAAACATATTGTTATCGTTTTACATTAATATCCCTCTTTTTTTTTATCACCGCGTCTTACTACCGGGTCAGATTATACGCATAAGTACTAATTACGCTAATGGGCTAGAATGAGGAAGGTTGAATTTAGAAGGAAGTGTACCTGGATTTGCGTGGAGGGAGAGTGGAAAACCACTATGGAAAAACCACCCTCATTACTTTTGACCGATATTCGAACCCTTCTCCCAGTCATCGGCAGTATAGTCTAACACAAAAGTGACGCCTTAGACCTTGCGACCACAAGCAGGTAATCTCCCTCGTGCTCATGTGATTCTATTAAGTGTAAATGTTGTCATAAATTGTCTCAAAATGTTGCTGTATTTAATTAATTTCCATCACACTTATTAATTTTATCCTTCCTAGGAAACTAACGGCGAGATTTCTAAATCTGAATTCGATAATTATTAAAGTAAATAACTTGTCCTAGCTCTATCCACCTACACATCCGAGCAATTTATCTGTAATTTGGAAAAACATTTGATACATTGATTACTTATTTAGCAAATATTTTCAAATTATGATCAAGGGTTTGCGTGAGTTTATTATTAAGAGCTACTAAAATAATGTAACTGAGGCTGTATTTATTACGTAGTATCAACCTCAACTCGATGCAAATGTTTGCATTCTGAATTTGAGCTTGATAGTTGGACAAGAAACCACTTAATGTGTGTGGTGGGGAGTGGGGACGGGAGGTGGATAAGCTATTGATGATCTTAGTTTATATGAGCGTTAATAGTCACTTGCTCTCTCTGACATATCAGTTTTTCCCCTCTTTGACTGTTTATAGTCTCTTGTTCGCTCTGATCTATTAGCTTTGCCCCTATTTGACCGTTTGAAGCCACTTTTTCTCTTTCTGACCTATCACCTCTCCTCACTCACCCTGATATAGCCTTTGAACCACACTATCATCTGCCTCACACATACCCCTTTAATAGGGGATAATCCATATACAACCCAAAAAATACCCCATCTAAAATAAACTATTGGTACCGGATTCAGAATTATTTAAAGAAGTTTTAATTTTGGGGGTTATAGGTTTGAAAGGATAACTCAATTCTATTGGTTTTCATTGGTTTTAAACCCCATCTCCATTTGATCACTGGTCCCCAAATAACATCATTGATTAATTCAGAATTCCCCAAACCAATCTTCGATGTGTTCACCTTGTTCCAAACTATATCTACCTGTTTCAAGTTGAAACCAGCTTCATTTTATCATTGTGATCAAAATGTTTCAATCTCATTTGGTACATGCTATTTAGATTTTAAGGTTTATTTGCGATTTTGTATATATATTTAATATACACTAACCCCTTTTTTAATATGTTACTAAGTTTTATTACAATATAATGAACAACTAAGTATAAGTCCAAAACATTTAGCTTAATATATTGCGTGTATCTACATTATTGTAGGTCATTTTTCGTTGGACTATTTATTTCAGCAACTGATCATCTTTAGTGCCTGTGTGAAGGCCTTAAAAAAAAGGAGGGTGGGAAATGAGGTTGGAAAAAAAAAAAGATGGCGAAATTGATGTGTATAGACGTGGAGTGATTGAAGGACAGCGGTTTCAAGATAGCAACACGAGAAGTTGCGGCAGGGGAAAAAAAGGCAAGTCGTGGTTTTAGAGGGTGAAGGGGAACCTATATTACAAGACTCAGTCGAGGGAATGGCATGAAGGCTGATAAAACTGGAAGAGGAACAAGATTGGCTCTTAGAGGAAGGGGAGGCAAAGATTGACACTGAGATTGAACAACCCCCACCACTACATGTCCAGTTGCCAAATTTGTATGCGTTCCTAAGATACTAGGCGTGTTCGGAAAGCAAGTACCGTTTTCAAATATGGCCGTGAAAGCGTTTCGGTCGTCGCTGCGCGCATGCGCGCTGAGCTCCCTCGTGCATTAGCTTACCCCAGAAACCATTATGGGAGAAGCAGTGTTTGTTTACGTTTTGTTTTGAACGTTTAAAATGCTTAGTACACTTTAAGGACCCGCTGAGTGGGAAATCCGCTATCCGTTTTTTGAATGCAAGAAATGTGAAACCAGCCTAAATATATTGGCAGATTAGTGAAGTTTACGGGGAAAATGCAACGAGTGATGGAATGATGATGAAATGGGTTAGACAATTTAACGAAGGACGTGAAAACATGCATGATGAAGCACGGAGTGGGTGGCCATCTCATTAAAGATGATTTGGTGCAAAAATTCCAACGAAAAAATTCGTGAAAACGAACGGTTTACGATTTCGTCACTTTCTTGTGAATTTCCACAAATTTCAAGAACTGTTATTTATAAATTGTGGCAGATCGCTTAAAATATTGGAAGTTCTGCTCTCTCTGGGTGCCTAAAATGCTCTCCGAGGTGCACAAAAACAAGCGAATCGGCAGTGTTTTCTTTGCCTTTAATCACGCGACACAGTGATGGTGGTGATGATTTTATAAGTCACATCGTCATTGGTAAAGACATGGGCGTCTCCCATTACGCCGGAATCAAAACATTGGGTCCATGGAGTGAAAACACACCAAATCTCCGAAAAAGCATAAATTCAAGCAAACATTTCAACCGTAAGATCATGTGAACGGATTTTTGGGACAGGAAGGGAGTTTCGCTTGTTTATTTCATGCCATGGAACACAACAATAAATGGTGCATCCTATTGTGAGACCTTGAAGAAATTGGTTGCGTGATCCAAAACAAAAGGCAAGGCATGCTCAGTCGCGGTGTTGTGTTGCTTCACTATAACGCTCGCCCACAATCTGCTGGTCGATCCCAAGAACTCATCACGTAATTGACTGGGAACAGATCAATCATATCCCCACAGCCAGACTAGCGCCAAGTGACTTCACCTGTTCCTGCATTTGAAGTGGTTTCTAGCCGGTCAATGCGACAACGATGAAATCAAAAGAGCTGTGCAACATTGGCTGTCTTCACAGGTGGCTTCATTTTATGAAGAGGTTATTCAGAAATTGATGCCACGCTTGACAATTGCCTTAATATTGGTAGAAACTTTGTGGAAAAGTAGTTTAAGGTATAGGATTTATTGTAACAATAAAATTGTTTAAAATAAAATGTCTCTTTTTAGTATCCAAACGGTAATTACTTTCCAAATAAGCCTCGTACATCTCTAATGTATTCCAGCATATGGCCTGTGGCACTTTGGCAAATGAATGACCCTAGTTCGACCCCTGATTGAAGCTCTACAAATTGTTTCGCACATAAAATCCTAGTTTGTATGCTCCTAGGTTTTCGTATCCGTATCCGTACTGTCTTAATATTATTTGTGAAGGATTTGTAATCCCATAATCCATTGAGAAATGTTACTATTTCGAGCAAAAAAAATAATCCAAACCAATTTACTTTTGGCCATACATACAGTTCGAGTTTCATAAGAATAACTTTACCTGACAGCTTTAAACATTAATAGATCTACTTTCACGTACACATATTTTATAAATCTGATAAAAATCTATAAAATAACACTAATACAGTAAAATATTATCACTCGGCCGCAAAAAAGTTTGTATTTTATGGCTTTTCAAATAAAAATTGGACTATTTTATGTAGTATTGATTTTTATTACTCTACATCGTCAATATTTACCAAATTTTACTTTTAATTTATTTTATTTTAAACAAAAACCTTAAAATTGTAGTCCCAAGAATCGCGAGTGAAATTATATTTGGTACAATACACTTCGATACGTTTATGTGGTCACTCATTTATTTGTTTTAATTGACGTTTTAAAGCAGTGCTCTCACTTCGATGATAAGTTTTATTATATTTTTACATGTATCAATGTGTAAGAAAAATCAGAAATCATCACATTTCTTCTGGATATGGACAGAGTAGAGACAGCGATATGTTAATATATCACTGGCGTAGGTAAAAATAAGGACAGATAGGGTTGCCACGCACCTGAAAGACAGAGAAAGAGCACGGAAAACACAAGGAATTAGAAATTTAAAAAAAAATCCTTTATTATTTATGAATTGGGACATTTAACTGAGGAGTAATGTGAAGTCGGTCTTTCTCTACGAGACGTGGATAAGAACCCAGAAAATGCAGACGTTCATCAACAGATGTCCAAGGAACATATTGGGCCTATGGTGGCCAAACGTACTAATAAATGAAGAAATATGGAGTAGAACCAGAGCCCATCCAACTCAAGGTCAGACGGCGAAAGTGGCGATGGATTGGCCACAATCTCCGGAGAAACCAGGATAATGTCTCAAGAGAAGATCTCTGGACTGGGAACCACAAGGACGCTGACGTCGAGGCAGGCCAAGGATGTCTTGACGGAGGACCATCGATGAAGAAGGCTTGGGAAGTCACTGAATGAACTCAAAAGTGTGGCAGAGAATCTTCTTGAATGGGGGTCCACTTAAGGAGCTTAATGAATTTAAAATTTAAATATTATCCTTTAGTAAAATATAATAAAAGGTGAGCTGAAACATTAATTAAACACGTTGATTAGAACACATATCTTGTCTCCTACACCCCATATTCTCTATAAGGCCCGGTGCCCACGAGTGACATGCGTCATGTGACGCTGCGTCTCAGCATTACTTTGATTCGAATGATGGAGTTCTCACGGGACGCGAGGTCTGGCGTCAAGTTGGCGTCATTGTTGCGTCAAAACTAGTGACGCGGGTTTCTGCAAAACGAGGCGGTGACGCTACCTCTCAGCGTTCTTTCAGTACCTGTGAAGACATATAGCAATGCACACGAAGTACGCGCGTCATTGTGACGGTACTCAGTGTGCAGTCAGAATGGAGGACGAAATGGACACATAACTTATATCATTGAGGGGCGGGAATAGACCTGTCATTTGGAAGTCGTCCGTAGAAGAATACCACGACAGAAATAAAAGAACAAGCAGCATGGATGGAGATATGCAAGACGCAATATCCAAATACTGATGAAATGGAAGCCATAATGCTAAAGCAACATGGCGAGTTCCATCTCAATATTTTTTCTAATAACTTTTATGAATTGGGAAAACATATTTTCTATATACAGTGAAACTTCGTTTATAAGGACTAACTGGGACCATTTGTCATCTGGATTATCCGGATGGTCAGGAAATTATAGTAAAAGTGCATTAAAACTAGAAACATTACTACCCACCATTTAGTTTCACAATAACAATCTATAAAATACTTGAAACATGTTACAACCACTGTTCACTTATAAAATAATGAGTAGAGACCGGATATTAGACAAAATGCCTATACATTATTGTTACAGATGTCATAAATATGACTTATAAGATCATTTCGGTGTATTAGGGTTGTGTACAGCAAATATAAGTTTGCCTATTCTTTCCGTTCCCGGAGTGTACTTATCACGGCCATGGCTTCAAACTGACTGAGGCTGAGAGTTGCTTCCAAATAGACCCAAGTCGCTAGTGTGCACTGCTCTGGGTGCTGTGACGTGGCGTCAACTTAGCGTCACCAGACGCAGGTCGCGGTGACGCAGCGTAACAGGACGCGACTGCAAAGATGAAGCACGTCGCTCGTGGGCACCGGGCCTAACATTGCTGATAAAAGTGACGCTATTCTTCTTGAAGAGCATGGGATTTGACCCACTTTATCTTATTTCATCCTCGCTTCGTGGTTATTTTACATTTATATGAACTGCCCTTTTCATTTGTTTGAACACAAAGAATGTACGCTCTGTAAAGACCAAGTGCTGAACTGCTTTATTTTTACAAGTTCTTGTAGTTAGTGGTAGAATATGAATTGTTTGGATCCACTAGACAGTTTAGACTTAAGAGTGTTTAGACCTTAGTGTTCATATTTTGTTTCTTCTCACGAACTCGGCATATTTTAAAGGTCAGGTAAAAAAAAAGACCCTGCCGGAAATTCATCTAATCTACCTTTTATTCTACTGCGCCTTATTGACTTATCTCTGTTTTATTTTATTGGCGTGTTTTTAAATAATATTTCCGAGAAAATATTTAACTTCCTGCTCTCGGATAATGTGTCTCTCATAACCTTTGGGTTTGAAAGTTTGTTTACTCCCTTGAATACTTTGTGGCGCCGACTCGTTGAATGTATATAGCCTACGCTTGAAATTGCAAGCTTATAAAGTAACCGTTATGTTTTTTTAAATTATCAACCAATCTCTTGTGTTTTCCAACCTTAGTAAATGTTCTCCTGGTGGTAAATAAGTTTCTCCTTTTTCTTTCTCTCACCTCCTAACCAAGAAGCGCCCTTGAAGGAAAGAATGAATATAATAAATTACGACCCTCCTCTTAACCTCATTCTCACTATCGTAATACTGTAATAATATCGTTGAGATGTGTTACTATTTTTTAAAACATTTTAATCAACCTCATACCTGCTTCGGTTGCCGCATGGTCTAAGGCATCACTCTCGCAATGGGTTAAACTGCCGAGGACAGGGAGGTTGGGGTTCGAATCCTGTTCGGGTGTACTGAAGGTAGTTTTTCCTAAATTGTGCCCCATTATACCTCCACGCAAATTCGAGTACACTTCCTCTAAATTCAACCTTCCTCATCCCTAACTCATAAGCGTAATTAGTACGCGTGCGTATAACATGAACAGATAGTAAGACGCGGTAAAAAAACCACCTATATTTTTGTCCATTTGCTAGATCGTTCTTTGAGTATAGGCCTGACTATACATCCAATGGACGATCTAGGGACTTACGATCAAGACACAATAGAACACAATATTTTTTTTAAGGTTAATGAGCGAACCTGCACTCACTCTTTACAATATTGTTGAATCAACGTGGTATCAAGTAAACGTCGTTAATGTTTTAGAATAGTCACTGCCAATAGTCTTTTTTTAAATTAAGAGTACTATATAACTTTTTAGTTTTCAAACAGTTTAAGTAGCTTAAAACTAGATCTGGGTATACTTCTATATTTATCGAATCCAAATACGAATCCTCGAATCTTTAAAAATGTACAATTTTAGTAGAAATAAAAATATTTAAAATTCATTTAAAAAAAAGTTGTACGAGGCTTGGTACCACCGACAAACTATATTTTGTTTTCCATGTCTATTACGTCATAAACTACAAATAGAGCGCCTTTTTTTAGTATTTTTTTTTCTCTTAGGTTTTGGTACTCTCCCAGCTACACAAGTCCATATAATTCCTTTCACCAATTGCTATAATTGATATTTGAGGCCAAGGTCTTCATAATTGAATTATAGGTGCTCTTTTTTTTGTGGAGATTTTTAAGAATCTCAACTCTCATGAATATCATAGGTTTTGAGAGATTATAGCGTCCCCTCTCTACTTAAAACATTTGTATTGTTTAGTTTAGAAAAAGATTGGTTATTTACAGTCGAGATATAAGTGAATTTCGGTAGGAAGATCAGTTTATGTTAGTTACTAAAGTTATTAAAACTATTTAAATATAGTCATACATCAAGTCATGTTATCTGAAGCTGTCATTTTTGATATATGTTATCAATTTTGGCCGCAAAAAAAAGTTTGTCCTGTCATATGAAACTTGGATGGTGGGCTACATAACAAGAACGATTTTTTTAAAAATTAAAATTTGTTGAAGAAATTTTTAACTGCTTCTAACATTATGTTTCAATAAACTTTTGTTTTTAAGTGCGCTGGTGCTTTTAAAAGTTGTACTCTTTTTATAGTTATTGTAACTTAATGCCTACTGATAGATACTTCATGATCGTCAAGCATCATAACTCAACGATTACACATATATATAAAGGGATGCCGAAAATAATAAAAATGTGTCATAGTGTGAAAATGGTCTCCTTCTCCAAGAGGTAAATTAAATGTTCTGGGTTCTGTCGTGGTATTTGGTCTAGAATTAAGTTATTACAGGGTGACCCGCGGAAAAGTAGCCCGCCTCCTATATCCAGCAGGCGCCTCACTCTGAATTGGAGGAGATCAATCCTCTTCCACCCCGTCTTGTGCTTTAGACAAGCAGTTCACTTGCTCATTCTTCATGTCACAATATGGGTGGAAGGGGATTGACCTCCAATTCAGAGTGAGGCGCCTGCTGGATATAGGAGGGGGGCTACTTTTCCGTGGGCCACCCTGTAGTAAACCGCTTAGACCCCGTCTCACCGGTCACGGATAATGCCTAACTAATCTAGTTAATACTTATGGAACCAGGTGGCGTCGCTTGATGTTGTGATTTTATGTATTCTACTTTTAAAAAAAGTCTTACCATATTTTAAAATGACAAAACTAAGCAAATTGATCCCAAATGTCATGTTGTCAAGTGAAGAATGCAAAAAACTTCATTTTTATATGTCTTTTGGTTCGAGCGTTATATTTTGTAGGCCTATCTATTATCCGGGTAAATCGCCCTGGCGCTAGAGCGTACAAAATATATATGGCCTACCCGCTTCGGCGACCGCGTGATCTAACACGCTATTCTCACAGTAAAATAGACTGCTGATGACGGGATATCGAGGTTCGAATCTCGGTTGGGTGTATTGAGGGAGGACTTTCCAAACTGGTTTTACACTTTCCCTCCACGCAAATTTAGGTACACTTCCTAAAAATATAACATTACTCATCTCAAAACCCCTAGTGTAATTACTACATAAGCGTATAACCCTAACGGGTAGTAAGACGCGGTGCTAAAAAAATACATTTGGCTTACTCTCGTCCCATCATTACTATAGGTTCGGAATCCATAAGGGGAAGTTGGTGCTTAGTGAGTTGAGTTTATGTTAAACTAAAAATAAAAATAACTATATATTCGGTGCGTTATGGGCTTGAGGACGTGTGCCCAATGCGAATACCCCGTGGTGACTTTATGGGCACTCGCTGCTCCAGAACGCTATAATACCGCACGAGACCGGGAAATATAATATACCGGGAACCCCCCGTGCCGTAATTACAAGCCTGGCTGCACTAAATCACAAAGTACAATACCAGCGACATTCCATGCCATGTCATCGTAGCTACACTCTGTGCAAGATAACTTGGCTGTATTATTATTATTATTATTATTAGCACCGCGTCTTACTACCCATTCGGGTTATACGCACTTACGCTAATGTGTAATGGCATGGTGATTGTGAGATGAAATGGAGGACCTACAGTTTAACGTGGAATCCGAACCACGGTGGAGGCCTGGCATTCCTCACATTCACAAGTTGTGATTAATACACGTCTTGTCAGAGGTGAAGGAAGGGTTTGGCAATCAGATAAATCTGTGCCGGGACCGAGGATTGAACCCCGGACCCTCAGCACAGAAGTCTGACACCTTACCCCTAAACTTGGCTGTACGTCGTACAGTATTACACTGGCAGCAATCTTTACAACCTGGTTGTAGCTACACTCTATGTGAGATAACTTGGCTGTACGTCGTATAGTATTACACTGGTAGCAATCTTTACAACGTGGTTGTAGCTACACTCTGTGCAAGGTAACTTGGCTGTACGTCGTACAGTATTACACTCGCAGCAATCTTTACAACGTGGTTGTAGCTACACTCTGTGTGAGGTAACTTGGCTGTACGTCGTACAGTATTACACTGGCAGCAATCTTTACAACGTGGTTGTAGCTACACTCTGTGTGAGGTAACTTGGCTGTACGTCGTACAGTATTACACTGACAGCAATCTTTACAACGTGGTTGTAGCTACACTCTGTGTGAGGTAACATGGCTGTACGTCGTACAGTATTACACTGGCAGCAATCTTTACAACGTGGTTGTAGCTACACTCTGTGCAAGGTAACTTGGCTGCACGTCATACAGTATTACACTGGCAGCAATCTTTACAACGTGGTTGTAGCTACACTCTGTGTGAGGTAACTTGGCTGTACGTCATACAGTATTACACTGGCAGCAATCTTTACAACGTGGTTGTAGCTACACTCTGTGTGAGGTAACTTGGCTGTACGTCGTACAGTATTACACTGGCAGCAATCTTTACAACGTTGTTGTAGCTACACTCTGTGTGAGGTAACTTGGCTGTACGTCGTACAGTATTACACTGGCAGCAATCTTTACAACGTTGTTGTAGCTACACTCTGTGCAAGGTAACTTGGCTGCACTTCATACAGTATTACACTGGCAGCAATCTTTACAACCTGGTTGTAGCTACACTCTGTGCAAGGTAACTTGGCTGCACGTCGTACAGTATTCTTGGCCACGCTGCTATAACTATACTCGAAACTTCGAGTTTTTCTTATACTAAGGATAGATTGATTCATCAATCATTTGAATCTTTAAGAATATTAAAGAATCCGAAAAAGATTTAAATTTGAGATTTAAAAAACTAGATGTTTTGTAATTTTTAATCTGATTTTATAATTTAAAGCAATTATTCAGCTTACTAGCGGATTAGCTCACATTATTAATAAGACAACCCTAACAACCACACCCAATGACATTAATTTATCACTTAACTTAATCCGAATCCATCATCATAGATCTACAATCTATATTTTCTAGAGCAACTAAACCCCGCACCCGTAAGCAAGTGGTCTAAATGTCAGGTTCATTTAGCCTGACGCGGAGGTCAGGGCTCACATCCAGTAAGGCTGTTTTTTTCCCCTATAATGGTTTCCCAATTTGCCTCCACGCAAATATGGGTAAATTTCAACGACATTATACCTCATGCATACTCCATTAGTGCAATTAATTTAAATTCGAATAAACCGAACGTGAAGGGAAATGCGATATGTGTAGGCCTATTATAGTATTCTTAAACTCATGTTTTCTAAAATTTGGATTCTGTATTCTTAGCTAAAATGAAGATTTGGATTCGAGAAAAATTGTATTCTAGTCTTCTATAATAGCCCAGCTTTTACTATCATGGAACAACATGTAATTTGGTAAAAAGTCGTGTTTCGTGAAACTCGCTACATAAACTGGATGAAGAAGGATGGACCTGAAATAAGTGTGCGTGACAAGGTTGTAACCTTATAAACTTTCTCAACATTTGCTTTCTATCCACCACCTTAATTATTTAACTGTAGACTTGCGACAACGTTTTTATAACAGGTGTGAGCCATTACACTTGCCTTTCTACCATAAAGAATGAATCTAATATAAAAGTGAACCAATGTAAGAAAAAAAGGCTGCATTAAAAATAGATGGTATGACACAATCTTACAAACTTTCTCATATCAAGTGTATTTGGAACATTAAAAAAAAAGTTTTCAATAAATTTCCCTAAGTAAGTTTTCCTCAGAAAAACAAACCCATATCATGTTGATTACAATAAACACATTTTATATATAAATTTCAAACAAAACTATTCAAAACATTTTTTTTAAGTTTCACTTTTAAAAAAAAGTCAATTGTAAACAAACCTCAAATAATTTCAGTTGTACAGATAAATATTAATTATATTATTTATCAGGAAAATCAATTCCCAGATACCCATTTTTAACTAAATCTTAAATGCTATTTTTGAATAATTTCACAATTTCGAAAATTTGTTATGAGTAAACCACCCTTAAATTAATTTATCTCACAAAAATAAATATACATTACTATTTATCATGTAAAATAGTCCCCAGATATACATTTAAAACAAAATCTTTTGATCAATTTTTTAAAAAGTTTTGATTTCCAAATAAAACTCGTCTGTAAAACTATTCTTAAATTAATTTCCCACAAAAAATAAAGTATACATTTGTAACGGCGGGGATTGGGGGGAGGGGGGATGGAGGCACGTGACCTGTGAGTCGTGGGCCATTCACACGCCACAGTGTGAACTGTAAGTTCTTTTGAGGATCTTGGGGTACGCGGCTGATTAAATAAGATTGGAAATGCACACAGAATATTCAAGGTTTTGATTAATAAAAATAAAATAACACATACACTGATAGAATTTAACTTTAACCGAACAAGTCACTGAATTAAATAATAAGAGTAATAATTAAATCTCTAAGCTATTAAGAGACTAAGAAAACATCAAATGATATGAAATAAACATATTAATAGCTATAAAACACATAATAACTATTAAAATATTAAAGATAGTAAAATGTTCATTATTAATATAGCTCACAATAACAATCAACGTCACCCGTGTCATTCACTTAAATCACCACTGGTACTCGCGCGGAACACACTGCGCTGACCCGCGTTAAGGTGCGTATTCACTAAAGCATTTTACTTCGAACGAACAAAACAAGCCGAACACCTTGAACGAGGTCGAACAAATGATACGACCGATTACTCCGAGCATTCAGACCGTTTGCTAGTGTTCGACTTGTTCCTGCCAATTTTGCCACGAACAGGACAACCACTAGAGCTCAGTCTCAAAATGGATTTGATGGTAGCAGCAGGTTATTTCTTTGTGCTGTGTGCATTGACTAAAAAAAATGAAAAGAGGGACAGGAAAATTTGGATAAGACGGCTGTTTTATAGGTGGCAAAATACAGAACTTTTAAGGGGATCGGACGAAGGACATTTCCGAAATTTCACCCGAATGTCATCTCAAGACTTTGAGATTTTGGTTAACATTGTCGGCCATAAAATGGCGAAGGAGAACACAAAGTTCCGCAAAGCAATACCAGTGAAGGATCGTTTGGCACTAACGTCACGTTTTTTAGCAACTGGGGACTCATTTGTACCAAACACTCTGAACGGTCCGAACAGGTGAGAAAACACGTATCCACTGAGCACAGCCGAACATCTGACTTCCTTTGAGGATTCCCAAAAAACCGACAGTTGTTCGATAGCGTTCGGCTCGTTCGGTGCGTGTTTTGGGACAGGTATTCATTCACTTGAGCATTTTACTCAGAACGAACCGAACGCGCACGAACGAATGCTCAAGTGAATACACACCTCTACACGAACACTAAGCTCGCTGATTCACTCACTGGACACGCCGGCCCACTCACTGGACGCTCTGGCCCATTCGCTGGAGACGTTGGTCCACACACACTGGACACGCTTGCCCAATCACTGGACACGCTGGTCCACACACTGGACACGCTAGCCCACTCACTGGACACGCTGGTCCACATACTGGACACGCTAGCCCACTCACTGGACACGCTGGTCCACATACTGGACACGCTGGTCCACATACTGGACACGCTAGCCCACTCACTGGACACGCTGGTCCACATACTGGACACGCTAGCCCACTCACTGGACATGCTGGCCAAACACTGAACACACACTAGCCTGGGCACTATGACCCACTCACTTCACTATCCACAACTCGGACTGGGAGCCTCTAGCTATCGCTGACCGTGTATATAAAGGGGTCACAGCTTAAAAAGTCTGGAGTCCTCAATTTCTAAACTACTCTTCAGGAGTAGATGGAAATGAGTCCAGACTTTTCTAAACGTGTTCCTTTTCTTTCAATTACGCCCCACCCCTGACCCCTTTAATTCCGCTGGGCTGTGAGGCTGGCTGCTTGCCTGCCAAACAAGGATGGAAAGAGAGAGCGAGTGCGCACAGACAAATGACAAACGTGCCGAACTCGCACTGCTAGCAGTCGGACACTAAAATCGCTAAAAAAGTTGTTTTTTTTCAGGTCAAACAATCCATAGATAACCATTTTAAACAAGATCGTTAAAGGCATTTTCGAAAAATTATGAATTTTCAAAAATCTCTCATCATTTAACTAATTTTAATATAAGGATAGGGTAAAAAAACTTCAATTAATTTGGTTACAAATCATGAAAAAAATACTTGCAAGAATAACACCAATACCTCTGTACCATTAATCTTTCACCCGCCTCGGTGGCATAGTTGGCTAACGCGCTAGTCGTGTTGAGCTAGACTGTCGAGGACGGGGAGATTGAGGTTCGAATCTCGCTAGGAGGAACTGGGGTGTTTTTTCCTAAATGGTTTTCCACTCTTCTTCCACGCAAATGCGGGCTTCACTTCCTCTAAATTCAACCTTCCCAATTCCTAATCCATTAGTGTAATCAGTACTTAAGCGTATAACCCGAGCGACTAGTAAGACGTGGTGCTAAATTATTATCTAATCTTTCACACAAAAATCTTTATCATCTGGTAGCGCCTCTGACCAGTTGCCTAGTAAAATTCCTCAACAGCGCGGACAGCGTCCCGGCAACCCTCACCACTGAGCCATTTAACTACACACCAACACGCCCACGACTGTCGAGTCAAACCCGCCGGATAGAAAACATAAGTATGCATCATAATCTAGATCCTGAAAACTTTCACGATTACAACACTTTATACTTAGACACTATTTTAACCGGTTAATGCACCAAAATAAGCGCTGATATAGTCCATTTTTTGTAGAATATATCTTATTTTTGACAAAAACTTTACTAGATTCACTTTCACCTATTCATACGTCAAGTCATGTGATATGTAGATGTCACTTTTGATGATTACTATCGATAATATTAAATAACACTAATAATATAGTTAAATATTATCAATTTTGTCCTCAAATAATATATTTTTCTTTTATAAAAGGCCCTTTATGTGAAAATTGGACTGTAAACAGCTCTCAGCAATGATGTTCTCGCTCTAGTGACTTTCTAACGAAGGGTGCTTTGAGTATTTATAAAATACAACTATCACCATGAAGTTAATTATATCAATTGTTCACTGCTAAGCTAAGTTAATTTCTCACACGCGCCGATGGTCAAACACCGGTTTAAAAGATCAAGTTCGCACAAGACCGGATTATCGGGGGGAGAGTCGAGTCTCAACTCTTGACCGGGTGCACTGGGGTTGGTTTTAACCATCTCCCCCCACTTCAGTGTGGACGTATTTTCTTTAAGTTACCCCTTTGGTGTTGACTGTACTAACTAAAAAAAGTTATTATACTATAAATGATTTTAATATTCCTTTTAACATTTGATAAAATAATATTTTGTTTTCATTTGTGCTTTATAACTTATTGTGATAAGTTAAAATCGTAATTATGGTTAAAACAAAAAACCTTTTTCTTTGTTTTTATTCATTTGACATGTTCCTTTATTTTGCTGTTATAGTACTTAGTTTTTCCAGCAAAGGAAATATAAAGATATTAAAACTTGTGATTGATGACATTAAATATTTTGTTGTATAACTTTGTAAAAGTATACAAAATCAACCAATTAAAAAGATGTTAAATATGCTTATAGACAATTATTAAAGGCTTTATTTTTATTTGTTAACTGACTGAATAAATTCGCTTAGCCTTAATTTATAAATTAAAACAAGTTTATAGTGGAAAGGTGAAATTTGGATCATTTTATTAAGTTTATCTAAAAAACACGTATTTTTATTGTGACTTTTTACAAAAGAACAACAGCTCATTTGGGGAAGGTGGAGCTGACATATAAATGAATCCATGTTTGGCCCGAGTTTCATAAGGCATTTGCACTTATGTAACACTGTCAATCTATTTATTTAATCACGATGCCGACTTGTTTCCTTTGTTTTAAATACTTTGTTTCAAAACAAAAGTGTAACTTATGTCTTCCTTCCCCGTTTGAAATCATTCTCTTTTATCCCTAAATTCCTGTGACATTAATTTTCTCTCCTAACGGATTTTGTCCTCCCTCCCACCTTGATCGTAAAGCTTTCCCCTGTAGTAATGATGTAAGGTAAACTAACTACACGCGTGAGTGCGTCGAGAACATCCTAATCTCATTTCGCGTCACGATCGTTTTCATCTCGACGCTGCCTCTACCCTCGGAATAAAAAAAAACACACAGCGCTTATCTCTAGTTAGAGAGAAGGTTTTATGTTTGATAAAAAAAAAAACCTTTGTTTTGTATCACTGAAGGGACTCCCCCTTACCCCGACCTTCTTTGCTCGTTCGTCTCTTCCCAAGTTTCATAATGGCCATTGCGTGTATTCATTACCTCTGTCATCTCAGGCCTCCCTGTGAAAATACTCCCCAGGGCTCCCGTTTTCTTCTCTCAGACGTTATATACCACCATGCAGTATTTGCCCTTAGCCATCAATTCTACAACCCCACCACCACCTTCATCCTCTTCTTCCCTTGTTTGTACGCCGTGGCATTTCTGCGCTCCCCCCCCCCCCCCCCTTGCCTTTCTCGTCTGTTGAAATGTTCATGGTCGTCTCTGCCTTGGCTCTTTCTATGTTCCAAGGCTTATAAATGGTAATGCAAGGGTACCATTTGCATACTTTGGGTGATAACGTTCTTCCGCGCAGTCCTTCTACCCCCGCCCCCGTCCCCGTCATCTACCACGGCCTAAAATTACACGCGTGGTTTGAAATACCTTGTGCGACGGAGGTCTGGTTCGGTTATGCACGCGTGTGTTTTGTTTCTCCTCTCGTATCGCTCCACCCCGGGTGGTTTTTATCGGGCCAACGTGGTGATTTGCACATCAGGACTTTATTTGCACTGCAATTCTTCCTCGTAGGTATCGAACATATGACTTATGTTTCATGTGAGCCTCACTTTGTTGAGTCAACTTTATAATCTTCGAGTCAATAGGAATACAAATTAACCTGACTATGATACCAGCCATGATATATGTTGTTTGATTTCTGTGAAATATGGTTGCTATTTTAAACGGTTTTGTTTTTCTTAAGCCGAGCCAAGCAAGGTCCACACTTGCAAGGGGTCACCTATAAGCCACGTAGCGCTCTTTCTTACATGTTTAGATCCCACCTGCGTTGCGTAAAACTTTTTACATCAAGGGTAAAAATATCATTATTTTGATATGGAAGCTTTTATGACACTAAAAGAGGGACCTAGATTTAATACCACTCAGAATCGAAAGTTATAAATTATGAAAAATGACGGTGAAAACTGAAAACATGAATAGTAATACAGTAGTATTTTTTCATCATTAGAAATTATAAGATCTGTGTAACGTAACATTGATGTATCAATCCTCCCCTCATGTAACACCATGCAGACATAAGAGCTCACTTTCCTCCCCCCTCCAATAGAGTTACGTGGTTTATGATAACTCCTAATTAGCTTTGAATCTCTCGTATAATCCGATTGCCATACGAAGAACCTTTTAGAACAAAAAACAATATATATATATAGACGTTGAACAAAAATTCGTTATTAATGTACATCTGTGGTAAAGTGTGTTCACCGTAGGAATTGTTTTCTTAAAGGCCTTTTTCTCTACCAGAAATCTATTATATAGTAGGATATTGGTAGGAAAAAAGACCTTTCAGAGAGTAGTTCCTACCGTGAATAGAGTTTAGTTGAAGAACACTTAGTATAGACTCTAGCATTTGAATACATTAAATTATGTTTTATGTCTTCTCAAACTGTAGAATAAGGTTCTTAGTAAGGCCGCCTGACTATACCTCTTCTTCAACATGTGAAGACTAAGAAACTTTTATCCCTCCCTTGGATTATAATACACATTTTATCAAATTTGTAAATAACGATTTAGCTGGCTCGCCCATAAAGATGAGTTCGACAAATTTCCAACCAATTAAATGGAACGATTTTAATCGAGAGATATCCGAAGTTTTAACGCTTACCCTTCACTATAATTTACCCTAAGATCGTTAAGACCAAAAACATCAAATGAGCAACAATAAATAAACACTAAAGATTTCACTTTTCTTCTCACACGCACGAATTGACTACAGCGCTTGGTGGATGCATGCAGAAGTGTCATGTTCCCCGGTCTGTTTCATACAAATTATGCTTTTACTTTAATATTATAGTCAAAGAGGCCCGCTCAGGTGGCCGCATGTTCTAAGGTGTCACTATTGCAGTAGACTAAATTTGCGATGACTAGAAGATCGGGGTCCGAATCACGGTTGGGTGTACTAAGGGTGTTTTTACCTAAATGGTTTACCATCCCTTAAAGAAAATGAGGGTACACTTCCTTTAAATTCAACCTACTCGTCCCTAACATATTAGCGTAATTAGCACATTAGTGTATGGCCTGAATGGGTAGTAAGACTTGGTGCTAAAAAAAGTTATAGTCTTTAAAGATGCATGCTCTTACCCTGTAAGTCAATGATATGAAATTTTCCTATCGAAAATTTACCGTAAAATTGTCGTCATCTCTCCAGTCGCCCGCAGCTCCGGTCCTCCTAACATCATTCAGGAATTTGTATCTTAGTACGTGACTCGTACTAAGCTTGGGTTGGACGTGATAGGCATGCATAGCTCGAGTCCCAATTACTTCCTAGTTTCCGAGTCGTCCACCTTTAAAGCTATATATAATGATTTCAACCGCAATGAAACAAGTGTGGATGGAACAACTTAATGATAACTTGATACCATGCTTGGGTGGAGAATATAATATGGCTATAATGTTAACAGGGTAGTTTAGTAATGATTATCTCCCCTCCTCCCCCCCCCCCCCCCAAGACAAAAGAATTGGGTCGTTTCAACTTAGTATGGTGTTTCTTTGTGTCTTCTCTAACCCCGCCCTCCCCCCCTAATTCCACCATTCCCTCCTCTCGTTTATGTCACTAGTATTCTATTGAGTGGTCGTATTTACGGGCGCACTTGAATTGCGGAATAAAGTATACCTGTCAGCAGGCATTCAATTAGGCGCACTTGAATTGTGGAATAAAGTATACCTGTCAGCAGGCATTCAATTAAGACGCACTTGAATTGTGGAATAAAGTATACCTGTCAGCAGGCATTCAATTAAGACGCACTTGTGGAATAAAGTATACCTGTCAGCAGGCATTCAATTAAGACGCACTTGTGGAATAAAGTATACCTGTCAGCAGGCATTCAATTAACGTGCACTTGAATTACGGAATAAAGTATACCTGTCAGCAGACATTCAATTAAGGCGCACTTGAATTAAGGAATAAAGTATACTTGTCAGCAGGCATTCAATTAACGTACACTTGAATTACGGAATAAGGTATACCTGTCAGCAGGCATTCAATTAAGGCGCACTTGAATTAAGGAATAAATTATACCTGTCAGCAGGCATTCAATTAAGGTGCACTTGAATTAAGGAATAAAGTATACCTGTCAGCAGGCATTCAATTAAGGCGCACTTGAATTAAGGAATAAAGTATACCTATCAGCAGGCATTCAATTAAGGCGCACTTGAATTGTGGGATGAAGTATACCTGTCAGTGTTAGCGGTGCAAATGAATTTCGGAACAACCTGTAAACCCATTCAACTCCTAACCCCTAACCTAACTATAATATCTATTTTCCATTTTGAACAAATTAATTATGAATTTAATTACTACCCCGCAGTTCGTGTAAGGGTATTACCAAACTCGGATGAGTTGTTCCGCAATTTGTGTGCACCTGTCTTAACTCCTTCGTTCGGGTTTCTTGGATATCAAACTTTTTTTTTATCGTAAAGAAAATTTATTTTGGCTTTAAAATTTGCTCTGCTGAAATTATTTTATGAAATTATCCATCCTTAATTATTTAATGACGTATGTGGTGGCTACAAGCACTGAAAATCTTTGAAACCTCTGATATATTTTTAATTTAAATGAAAACCTGGAAATCTGAGGTAATTTAGTTTTAAAAAATAAGGGAATCAGGGAATTTAAATACTCTGCTAAAAATTGATATAAATTTCGTACCTAGACACGAGTGGGAGAATTTGTTTCTGGCATTTTAACAAAATGCATTGCCTAGGTATGGCTTTTTGTAACAAAATATAGGTGTACAATGCTTGTATTAATTTTTATACCGTGTTAGACTAGCCTGCTGATGACGAAGATATCGGGGTTTGAGTCCCGGTCGGTTATACTAAGGTGTTTTTTCCTTAAAATGGTTTCCCACTCTCCTTCCACCTAAATACTTCTTTTATAATCTTCCCATTAGAGTAATGATCATATATGCCTATAGCCTGAACAGGTAGTAAGACGCAGTAATAAAAAAAATTACCACATTAACACAGTGTCACAAATGATACCTAAAACATTGAATACTGAAAAAATATCTTTTAAAAATTATGACTTTTAGAAGCTGCTATCATTAAAAAAAATTCATCACTAATAAACGGAAAAATTGTTATTTACCAAGGTAAACTGGAAAATGGATAACTCAGGAGAAAAATTAAAATATATTTTCTGGAATACTGGTATTGTCAAGGATTTTCTTAGAGAAGTTATGTAGCTAACTGGCATACTTTCCCTGCCTCTAACAAACTATCCTACTTTCGGCAACTCAGTGATTAACTGCTCGGTCGTGTTCCACGATAGAAATGAGGACATGAGGAACAAATTAGGATTATGTATTTTAAAAAAATTCAGAAATAAATTGGATGAGTTTATTTTTAAATAAAGATATTAAAAAAAGTTTTATTGGTTTGTCAATTTTAAAATGTACCTGATTGGACTAGTTTGCGTCATAGAAGTTGAAAAATATCTTAAACTTATATTACTAAGTAGTCAAGATCCCAAAACCGATAGACTGGCAAGTGAGTCTTAATTATTATTTTTCCTCTTAAATTTTCAATGTTTTTGCTCGTTATTTAACTCTGCTTTAACTTTCTTCCTCCCCCCGCCCCATCCCCCCTTCCTTGCACAACTTTTACCGGAAATAAAAAAAAAATATCCCCAACTTTAAAGACATCTTCTGGATTGAGAGTTTTGGAAGGTGTAGGAATCTTGATGTCATAAAGTTTGAAACATTGATCAAGTTACCATCACCCTTCTCTCCTTCTCTACCCTCCATGCTCCCCGACCTGTCACTGAGAAGTGTTTGGGATGTGTGGGGGACAAGAGGGGTTGGTCACTGCACTTGACAAATGATTGCTGCCTCTCGCACCGGCTGACTTATCTTGACTTGACCCTCTTTTCAGACTCTGATGAGATGACACCAAAGTACAAACTATGAATTGTCTCAGTTCCTACACTTCTCAAACAATCAATCCACGATTCAAATATCGAATAGCAGCCACTAGATTTATATTCGCAAATTAGGACTTAACACAACACAACCTAACCTAACCTAACCTAACCTAACCTTTGATAGACATTTGCTGGAATAATATTACGATCTAAGTTGGTACTTTTCAGATTTTTAAGTAGGTAGTGCCCGCATCAGTAATTTTATATGAATTAATATTTTTTTTAATCGTGGAAAATTACATAGATGCATCTGGAGGCCCAGGAAAAATATCTAGATTAATAAATTGAAGAGTTTGTTTATCTGTCATGAGCATTGCGCGATATCTACTGTAGCCAGAGTTCCGAAATTTAAATATTAGTAGACCCTGTACACGAACATGGAATTTTAATTATTTTTTCAATTATATTGTTATGGTTTATCATCTTTTTCCAGGAAAATTCGGGAAATGTTTCCTTTCACATCCCTTCCCTATTATATTAATCATCATATATTTGTATAACCTTAGCAGGTGTTAAAAAAAATACAGCTTTAGATGATCAAGGTAAACAGAGAACGTAGTGCCTCAAGAAGCACCAAGTTGTCATTCCCAGAAATCAGATATTTGGTTAGTTTTTTAATCCGTTAAAAGAATGGGTACTTCAGCTTATATACATATTTTAAATTAAATTATATGGGTGAATGGAGTAAGTTTTGTTTATTTTCGCGCGCTTTCACTCGCCAAGAAGCCGTTGATCTTAGACCACCACGCGCTGATAATAGTAATAATAATGATAATAAATTTGCGTTATTGATGTTTATCCGTGCGTGATATGTGCGTGAATTTCCAGCGTAATGCTTTTGTGTAGCCATCGGAGTGAAATCCAATAAGCAGTGGGTTAGCGCCACCCAGAACAAAATTTTCCTGAGCGTGTGTTCATCGGTTTGGAATAAATACGTCTCTGACGCTCGCTAGGGTAACCTTCAGCCTGCCACGAGGATTGGAATCACAACCTTAGAGGCCCTCACACACGTTCAGTTTTTCCTCTGACACTCGAATAGACAACAAAGATTATATTTATGTAGAAATACTTTTGGAAATCTTATTTGAGAAATATGTTTAGGACGGGGGATTAATATCCTGAGCCCTTGATATTGTACGACACTGATTTTTCGACTGAGGTTCGTAACCTCATCATCCGTATCATTTTTTTTCTCGGATCTACATAGACATGGTAAGTCTTACTGTTACACTTGTAGGGTATTCATTGAAGTTGATTATGAGAGAAACTGGAACACCTGTGAATCTTAAGATATGATTATCATGGAGTGGTGTACCCAGAGAAGGGTGAGGGTATGGGGGGGGGCTCAAACGGGAAATTTGCTGCCACCTCCCCTTTCCATACCCAAAATAATGTTGATAAAAATATAAATCGTAAGAAGAAGTATAACTAAATTATGAAGCACCTAAAGGCCCGTTCCCGCAGCGCGTCTTTGGACGGATTTAGCTCGTAGATTACATTAGCACAGGTCGTGGGACCGATAGATGCGCGTTGGCTTGGTACGGCTCGAGCGTTCCCGTGAATTGTCGGTAAATGCTTGAAACATGAAAGGCCTGTGGTTCATCTGATGACGAACCAGAAGTCCGCCGTATGTCGCGCCAGGATCGTGCGTCGTGCCACATCCACGTACACGAGTAGAAAAAAACCACGTGTCGTGGGAATGGTTAGGCTCGTGAATCTACAAACCACGAGCCGTTCGCTACTTGCAATGCCTCGAAATCTTTGACATGAGAACATGCGTAAATGTCCATCCACAAAATGTGTATAGTAAAAACAATTCCAACCTAACATAACCTAACCTTACACACATCAATAGATAAACATATTGATCAAGTTTATTTTTTATTTTTTGCATTGGTGGTTAGGTTTGTTTAAGATGGGATAGTCGATAGTAACAAAAATATAACTCTATTGCTTAGCCTCCTCACCCTTAAAATAAATGGTACGGAGCACCGCACAGACTTTCTCTCTCTTTCTATAAACTCGTAAGATTTCTGAACAGAATAATGTACATTGTATCATCACCACTCCACATAAGAACACGCATAAAATAATATACAATGATCTATAATCAATGAGAAAAGAGGCGCATCTTTGTCCACCTTAGAACATTTCAAACAGTTTAATGTCTTCCACAAGGGTCAACACTTCGTATTAAAATTTCGATTCTGGTTAAAGTTTTAACATTTTATAAGGTGTTTCAGATCTTCAAGTCATCGCATTGATATTTAATTATTCATTTATACATTTTGACCAATAAAAAATGTAAATATTGACTATTGAGTCTAAAATGGAGATAAATCATTGCTATGCAAACATTTCTCCTAAGAGATTTAAAGAAAAATAACATACTTTTTTAGATACTTATATTTAATTACTCTATGGCATTGGAGAATTATTGCGTTAAGACTTAAGTAGTATATGTTTACAACTAAAGTTCACAAAATTGTATTAATATATTTTAAATATCTCAGAAACTGCTGCTTTTATAAAAATATATGTCAAATAAAAGTTTTTTATTTCTAATAGTCCTACAATTTTGCAATGATAATTTGTTTAGTTTCTCCAATAGTTGTGGAGATACGGAAATTAACGCTTCTGTAAAGTACCCTAATAATCATTTTCATAGAAAAATGAAAATAGCCAGTTTATTTATAATCTTAATCAACTCCTAGATACGAATTTTAATCAAAATCGTTTGAGCAGATTTTGAGAAAACCAAATTTTTCTCTTTTCGCCCTTCAGTAAACTACCCTTAATTTTAAGTTTTTATAGGCACACAGACAGACGGCATTGCAAAGACTATTTTTGAGGGTTCGGGGGGTCATGAGACGTCGACATCCATCAACATTTCAGGTTAGTTTTTTTTACGGTCGCAATACTTAAACTTTAATGTCCAAAAAGTTAAAAAAATTCATATAATTGCGTATAGATTGAAAGTTATTGATTTTATAAAAATATGTTTCGGATAAAATATTTGTATTATAAATATATAACATATTTGTAATGCTAAGTAATTTCATATCTCAAATAGTTTCGGAGCTATTTAAAAAAATGTTAATTGACGCATCAGACCGGAGCCCTTAAAGCCATTTTGCCGAAATATTTAGGGTAGCAATTTTGTTTGGAATATTTATTAATGTTTATAAATGAAATTTAATCAAAATCGTTAAAGCCGATTTTGAGAAAATCGACTTTTTCTCTTTTTGCCCTTCAGTAAACTACCCTTAATTTTAAGTTTTAATAGACACACAGAGAGACGGCATTGCAAAGACTATTTTTTAGGGTTCGGGGGGTCATGAGACGTCGAAATCCATCAACATTTCAGGTTAGTTTTTTTTTACGATCGCAATACTTAAGCTTTAATGTCCAAAAAGCTAAAAATATATATATAATTGCGTATAGAATGAAAATTATTGATTTTATAAAAATATGTTTCGAATAAAATATTTTTATTATAAATATATATACATATTTGTAATGCTAAGTAATTTCATATCTCAAATAGTTTCGGAGCTATTATAATAAATGTTAATTTACGCATCAGACCGGAGCCCTTAAAGCGATTTTGCCGAAATACTGAGAGTAGCCATTTTGTTTGGAATATTTATTAATGTTCATAAATGAAATTTAATCAAAATCGTTAGAGCCGATTTTGAGAAAATCAACTTTTTTTCTTTTTTCCCTTCAGTAAACTACCCTTAATTTTAGGGGTAGATATCCAATTCCAAAAACCCCTCGGGGCAACCCTATGAAAACCCTAGATATCAAGTTTCAGCTCAATCGGTAAAATAGTTTAGGCTCTAGTTGGAGGTACAGACAGACAGACAGACAGACAGACAGACGGAAATTCAAAAACCACTTTTTCGGATTCAGGGAGTCATGAAACGTCAAAATTCATCAAAATCTCGAGTTCGATTTTTTTGACGATCACCATACTTTCTCTACCTGTAAGATAGAGAGAAAGTAAAAAATGTTTCTGATATTTTCAACAGTACACGATAGTATTAATATAGAAAATTAGCTACACCCATATTTTTGTTGCTAATATCAAACGTTCAAACACACGTTAACACAGGAATATAATCCTTCTAACAACTAGCCAGTTCATGAACTGGGCAGCTCCATGTTCTACCCAATTCTTGAAATGAATGAGTGTTTGGCCGGTCCTTGAAATGGACAAGTAAAGAAACTGGTTCACGGAATGAGCAGAAGACTCCATTAAATGCCAAATTTTACTTTTGTAATATAAAATATACAAGGCCGTAGTCATATTTATTTCTAGTAAATACCGCCATTTTTACTGTTTACAAAATAAACCAAATTGAATTACGTGAAAAGCTCTATATAGTAGTGGCATTCTTATGATTAATTGCATTATTGTTTGTAAGACTCTTAACACATATTAAATGTTATTACATAAGTGTGATCGCACTTATGAGACTTCAAACCCTCGTAGCATAAACTAAAGACTAAGTAACTTTGATATGACTGGGAAACAAATTGACAATCCTACCGGAGCTGGTTATACAACGTAGTGATAGTGATGCCTTCAAACAGATGATGAACTAACATTCTTTTCAGATAATATAAATTAAGCTCTACTAATAGGATGGGTAAAAAAAATCCTACAAACTTTTTACTTTCTCTCTATCTTACAGGTAGAGAAAGTATGGTGATCGTCAAAAAAATCGAAGTCGAGATTTTGATGAATTTTGACGTTTCATGACTCCCTGAATCCGAAAAAGTGGTTTTTGAATTTCCGTCTGTCTGTCTGTCTGTACCTCCAACTAGAGCCTAAACTATTTTACCGATTGAGCTGAAACTTGATATCTAGGGTTTTCATAGGGTTGCCCCGAGGGGTTTTTGGAATTGGATATCTACCCCTAAAATTAAGGGTAGTTTACTGAAGGGAAAAAAGAGAAAAAGTCGATTTTCTCAAAATTGGCTCTAACGATTTTGATTAAATTTCATTTATGAACATTAATAAATATTACAAACAAAATGGCTACTCTCAATATTTCGGCAAAATGGCTTTAAGGGCTCCGGTCTGATGCGTTAATTAACATTTTTTATAATAGCTCCGAAACTATTTGAGATATGAAATTACTTTGCTTTACAAATATGTATATATATTTATAATAAAAATATTTTATTCGAAACATATTTTTATAAAATCAATAATTTTCAATCTATACGCAATTATATATATATTTTTAACTTTTTGGACATTAAAGTTTAAGTATTGCGATCGTAAAAAAAAAACTAACCTGAAATGTTGATGGATGTCGACGTCTCATGACCCCCCAAACCCTAAAAAATAGTCTTTGCAATGCCGTCTGTCTGTGTGTCTATAAAAACTTAAAATTAAGGGTAGTTTACTGAAGGGCGAAAAGAGAAAAATTTGGTTTTCTCAAAATCTGCTCAAACGATTTTGATTAAAATTCGTATCTAGGCGTTGATTAAGATTATAAATAAACTGGCTATTTTCATTTTCCTATGAAAATGATTTTTAGGGTACTTTACAGAAGCGTTAATTTCCGTATCTCCACAATTATTTGAGAAACTAAACCACTTATAATTGCAAAATTGTAGGACTATTAGAAATAAAAAACTTTTATTTGACATATATTTTTATAAAAGCAACAGTTTCTGAGATATTTGCAAATATATTAATACAATTTTGTGAGCTTTAGTTGTAAACATATACTACTTAAGTCTTAAAGCAATATTTCTCCAATGCCATAGAGTAATTAAATATAAGTAAGTATCTAAAAAATGTATGTTATTTTTTCCTTAAAGCTCTTAGGAGAAATGTTTGCACAGCAATGATCTATCTCCATTTTAGACTCAAAAGTCAATATTTACATTTTTTATTGGTCAAAATGTATAAATGAATAATTAAATATCAATGTGATGACTTGAAGATCTGCAACACCTTATAAAATGTTAAAATTTTAACCAGAAATCGAAATTTTAATACGAAGTGTTGACCCTTGTGGAAGACATTAAACTGTTTGAAATGTTCTTAGGTGGACAAAGATGCGCCTCTTTTCTCATTGATTATATATCATTGTATATTATTTTATGCGTGTTCTTATGTGGAGTGGTGATGATACAATGTACATTATTCCGTTCAGAAATCTTACGAGTTTATAGAAAGAGAGAGAAAGTCTGTGCGGTGCTCCGTACCATTTATTTTTTTAATTTAGAAAATCCTATCAACATTTAAAAACTGTAATTAGTTATTTACAAAGATCGCATGTTATCAAAATAGTTCTGATGTTTAAAATAAAATTGCTTTTTCGGACATGTTTTAAATTGCATTCAGATTTAATTCATAATGCAAAAAGTAGTACTAAATTTAGCATATGAAGGATTTTTACTATAACTGCCCACCATGAACTAAAATATATATATATCATTTACAAAACGTACATTATTTAAATAGTTGCCATAAGTTACCATAAAAAATATAGCAAAATGAATCTCTGTACAAATAGTAAATACCTTTAAAGCCCCATATATATATATTAGGCGAGCTGAGCCTGTAACGTAACAAGTAATGTAACAGATTCGTCTAATTGGGACGGGCCTGCGAGCGTGCTGTGAGTACTCTACGAACCATTTGCAGTGATCTGCCGGTTGTCGGTTTTTCCAACGAACACAAAGGGTTTCGTCAGTCTAGTTGGGACACATTTGTTGCGTGCTCCCAAACATGGAGAACTGGTCTGAGGGATATTTATTTCAGTTGATAGATTCTTATAAAAACCATAGTGTTTTATGGGACCCCAAGGAGGCAAAGACGAAAACTATTATAGAAATAATCTGAAGGAAGATGCCCGACAGGATATCGCCACATTAGCAGCACATTAGCATAAGATGTTTGCAAACGAAAAATAATTAGTTATTTCGGTCCTATTTAACTCAGCAAATTCTCCAAGTATGTGGGAGACATCCTGGTAAAGTTTTTGTACTGTCGAATAATGTGCTGGAACTTTAAGACTCACAGTAGTTCCGAACCGGCCCATTTTTTATACAACTATACGCCACCATCTCTGAGGCTTTCGTTTGGAAAAAACAAAAGTTTGTCCATAATTAGCATAGCACCACTGCACAAACTTAAGGCCAAGGCTTCTTCGTTATCTGACATTTAGTAGACTTAAGATAGCTAATTAAATTGAAATAAAGTGCGCCCTCGCAAATACTGAATTTAACTGAGATCATTATTAGTTTATTACTTCGCTTGCTCGTGGTGTGCTCGTTTCACGTCAAAACTGACGAGCATTACATTACGTGTTACATTACAGGCTCGTCTCGCCTAATGTATACGCACCTTAACACCATCCAGAATAGAACTAGATCCTTTTTACTTGGGGATAATCCCTCTAACCCCGAGGTCACCACCAAAGCCGTGTTATCAAGGGGCAATTAATTGGTCCTTTTAACACATATTATCTCACAAAATGAATGCATACAATGCAAATGTTGTCTAATTTGCGTAGATAGTATTGTCGACTATGAGAATCTATAAGGGGGTGCATTATCACGCCATTGTGGTAAATGTTTGTTGAATTTGGTGGGCAAGCTCTCTCTCTAGTGTCAGAGGGTTGAAACAGGTGATTGATGAATGACGTCACAAGGTGCGGCAGGTTAATAGAAACACAACACAGTTGCCCCCTTCCTTTATCCTCGCTTGAGTGGCTCAAAACCCTCATACCTTCCAACGAGTACAAGAACACCATTAAACCTCCCGTCGATACAATAGCAACATTCTGGAGCCGAGGAATTCTCTAAGATAATTTACGTAGAGCTACTTTTCCAATATTACGCTGAAAATGTTCTTGTACCTACTCAATATATATATATATATATATATATACATATATATATACATATATGTATATATATATATACATATATATATATACATATATATATATATAAAATCCATATGTAAAGAATTGAACCCAATATGACTCTTATAAAAATATTATAGCATCCTTCGTGGAATAAATATTATTTCTAATTTAGTGTAAAAATGGCAAAACATTGACGTGCTAAGCCATAGGCTCTGGGGTTGATTCTCGTGTCTGTATATGATTTTTCAACTAGTTGAAATATTTAATTGACGGCTGTCCTTGTAACTATTGAAAATTTCCATCTTCAAATACTTTAAGTAAGCAAACTAGATAACATTCTCGAGCTATCTAGTAAAATTCAACTCGTTTCAATCAGACTAAATAAAGTATTTGCAAAAGCGTATATTGAAATTATTTGTGAAAAACAAATTATATTTGAAAGAATATGCCCGGAAAGATAATTTAACCTTGGATCTTCGAGCTCACCAATGCTCGAACCCTTGTTATGCTACATTTTCCAAATATATTATTTCTTCGAACGAACTGTAATACATACATTAAGTTTCAATACATTAACTTATTCTTAGTTGTTTTTATATGAAGGGATGAGAGGGAGGAAAGTAAGAGGAACTGCACCAATATTTATCTAGATGATAAAGAACCATTTGTTCATTGTATCCTTATTACAAGAGAAATCAAGGGCTCACTATAATCTGTGTCACTAACATTGGCAGGAAAATATCTTTCAAATTTACCAATCAGACAGACACCTTAGCTCAGTAGTAGCTCACGTCTTCGTATTTTGTTAATCGTCTCGGGTTCGATTCACAGCATGTCCAGCATGGCAGAAGAAATCCTTCAAATTTACTAATCAGACACAGACACCTTAGCTCAGTAGTAGCTCACGTCTTCCTATTTTGTTAATCGTCTTGGGTTCGATTCCCAGCATGTCCAGTATGGCAGAAAAAAATATTGTTGTTGAAATTGAGGCTTCCCCTTTAAATGTAATGAATTAACGGTTGTGGAACTGGATGTTATGTCACTATTAGAATTCTTTTTTTTAAGTCATATACATATATAATCAATTAGTTTCTTAAAGTCGTGCACGTTAAATACCTCAAAATATTTGTAAATACAGCATATATTATATTTGTTGATTACGGCTATAACCGCATTTAAATTGCATATGGCTGCGTTATCTAATAGCTTAATTGATCAATCATATGTGTCTGATAATTTCCGCACGTCCATCATAGACTCTACCTTAAAAAAGAGTGAAGAGTGACCCTGGGCACGGGATGATTCCTGGATACCTAGGTGGTTAGATTTTTTGCATACCAAGCCAAGTGCCCCGTGTCCAGCTGTTATTTTTCAATTTAAAGAATATATCTATTTTAATTAAATTAAGTATAATCGAAAAATTACATATGGTCATGGGAATAGAGCCTGGTGCCTTTAGTTAGTGACAATACTCTTCCAGTGAATCATCCAGGAACTGTCCCGTGCTCAGGGCCAAGCATCCATCACTTATAGTTTAAGGCAGAGTCTATAATGGACATGTTGGTTATTTGGTTTTTAGATAAATATATCCCCATAGACAGCTGTATAGGTAACCAAAGTTAATTTCCTCCTTCAAAACCTATTTAGTTTTAGAAATAATGTAATGGTTTTTAATTTTGATTTTGAACAGGGATCTGAACCAGGCCTGTTTCGCGGTTACAGTTCAGCTTCTTAACCGATACGAAATCTCCCAAACTGTTTCGGACTTAAAAAGTAACCTAGGGATTGCTCAAGTTCAAGGTCCGGATGTTAGACTTACAGTCTTTCTGAGGACGAGGTCCTAGTCGGACTGTCATGGGAACAACCTCATCTGAAAGCTAAATAAACCTATTAAAATACTTCCAACCCGCCTCTTTGGCCGCATGGTCCAACTCGCTATTCTCGTGTTAGACTAAGTTGCCGATGACGGGGAATCTAGGTTCGAATCTCGGTCGGGTTTACTGAGGGCCGTTATTCCAAAATTGTTTTCCACTCTTCACCCATTCAAATGCAGGTACACTTCCTATAAAATATAACCTATATAATACCTATAACAATGAGCGATATTACTGCATAAACGTATAACCCGAACGGATAGTAGAACGTGATGCTAAACAAATTAATATATACTTTTAAATATTCATACGCTAAGTAATTTGTTCTGCACCTAATACTTTTTTTTGACAGTGGTGGCGATCTTGACTTATGTCAAGAAGGTGATCTTTGGTTAGTGCTGGATATTTTTAATATTGTTAATGCTATCTTTAAGATGATTCTTATGTCGTTCAGAATATAGTTTAATTTGTCGGAATTCCTGTATACCTGGTGCACAGTTTTTTAAACCAGTGGCTATAAACCGGGGGTATGGTACTCGATCTCTGAACAATTATTAAAAACTGTGTTAGATTAGAATAATGTATTGTCGTTATCAATATGGATCAACCCCTGCTTTGATGGTCGCATGATCTGAGGCATTACTCTCGCAGTAGAAAGACTGCTCATGATAGAGATATCGGGGTTAGAATCCCGGTCGATTGTGCTGAGGGCAGTCCCACCATGACGGGGGTACTATTAGTTCTATTGTACCTCGACCCTGGATTCCTAGCAGCCCGGGATCAAGATCCAGAACAACAAATAAAAAAATATTAAAAGCTGAAATAATATAAAATACTTGAATGAATACTAATAAAATGTATATCTGTACTAATAACAGTGCATGCCCATTCCACCATTTGGGGTTTACTCCGAAGGAACTTATTGGCATTTGTCACAATTTGATCATTGGTACGGTACAGTCTTGTCCTTCGTTTATAAGTTCTCGGAAGTTTCACAAACATGTATTATTTTTGTACTAAAATTAAATTTAACACGTGAAGAAAGTCGGGTAATGAATCAAGTTCAATTTAAATTTAACTGTTTTAGAATGCGCCTAACTTTTCAGTGCTCATTCACGTATCAGTTTGCGTACATTGCATTTATTTTGTAAACGGGACCAAATATTTAACAATTCTAAAAGTCAAGCGGTGTTGGCGAAGCATGAGGTGGGGGGGAAGGGGAACACTTTTTTCCATTAAAATATTTTTGCCCCTGCTCCCCCTTTACGATTGGAATAAACTCGCCCCTATCTAGATTTATTTTTTCACTCCCCCTATGATATTCTAGAATAATAAGCTGAAAAATGGATTTGTATCAAATTCCAAATAGATTCAGGCATTCCATTTGCAAATATTTGCTGGAAGAGTCCCACTCTAAATAGCTTCTGGATGCATATAATTTTACAAAAGATTCCAGGCAAACATCACTATAGTTGGCTTAAAGTAACATTCATTTTTTTTTAATCTGGAGAAGGAATACTTCGTATCTCTTTTAGATATATCTATTTTTCGAATATTTTCCGGGAGAAGACCACTCAAAATAGCTTCTTGAAGTATTTTTCTAATCATCGCGTCTTACTACCTGTTCAGGTTGTACGCATACATAGTAATTACTCTAATGAGGTAAGGATGATAGAGGAAGCACTTTGAAGGTAATATACCCAAATTTGCGTGGAAGGATGGTGGGAAAACAGTTTAGGGAAAACCATCCTCACCCGAACGGGATTCGAACCTTGATCTTCCCGTCATCAGCAGGCTAGTCTAACATAAGAGTGATGCCTTAGAACTTAGACCACTCGACCACTGATGCATGTAAGAAACTTGGTAACCATCAGAGAAATATTTATTAGGGTTGAAAAACACTAGCGATCCTGGTGGAGATCCCCCTCATCACTTACTACCTCTTAAGCCCACCGCACACGGTACAGGTTCGTTGCTAGATTGCTTGCTGGATTTTGCTGCTCGCTGCTGTGCTCGCTGCGCTGCTGGGTTGGCTTGAGACAAGGCTCGCCGTCTGCAGGCCATGCAGCTAGTTTACAAGAAAGCGCGAGAGAACGCTAGCTCTGTTGTTAATAACATACATGGACGGTGAAGATGACTTCTTGGACGACGATACTTTGCGGGCAATTTGTATTCGTCGAAGACAATTAGTGATGCGATATTTTCAATAAATGATGCACTGAGGAGGCGCAGAAAATGTAGATCACATGGACAACCTCTATCACTGGCTGCATGTAAACAGTAAATATCGGCGTGCCTGGTCACGTGACTGAAGCTTGCTCTCTGATTGGCTCACTTCCCGATCCAGCAGGGAACCAAGCACGAAAATTACAACACCGAGCAAGCGATCTAACAACGAACCCTGCACCGTGTGCGGCAGGCTTTAAACTACATATGCTATAGTATTTGTGTTGAATGTACTAATTATAAAAAAAGCACGCATATTGGTAGACGAGCAGTCCATGTTCAGCTATTTCCTTGATTATATTTGTTTACTGATACGTTTCATTAAAAGCATATTTATGACTTAGAGGTGGGGATATAGGGAACCAGAAAAAAGTTAAGTGTTTTTGCAGTTTGTACAGCGAAACAATTTTTTTGGTCGAGATAAATAAAATATTGCTTCAGTATAAACCTAGAATTTTATTTTCTTCGCATGGTGATATCACCAATGGTTGAATATCTGTTATGAGCATAGCGTCATTAGATGATAAACTTTTTAAATGAAGATAAAAAGTTGTCATTAAATTCCAGGACACCCTTGAAAGCTATTCAACAACTGTTGAGGTCATCATGTGAAAAAAAATTAAACTCTATATGTTTGTACCTGAGCATTATTTGATTTATTTTGACCAAAAAAAGTTTTGCTATAAAAACTGCAATAAACACTTATCTTTTCTCGTGGTCCCTACATCACCACCCTAATCTAACTGGACTGGGATGGAAGGTAAATTAAATAAATCCACCAATATTCGCCTAGAGGTAGAATGGTAAATAAATAGTAACATTCACAATATGAAAATCTACCCACCCACAAGGAATCCAACTGGGATTTTTTCTAAATCAAACCATTCAACTTTGTCGTTATGCCCTATTGATGAGTACATCAAGTTATCCTGAACGTCGATAGAGCACTCATCCCAACCGTTCTGATAATATATCCTTTAAACAGAACGTAATTTCAATTAAAATATTTCACAATCCTAACGAAGTTAATCGGAGGATAGTGACGTCAATTCCCACCCCCCCAACTCCTTGTTTGTCCTTCCATTTCAATGTTCTATGAAAGAGAACAGGGCAAGGGGGTTTAAACTCGGAAAAACTATCGAGCGGGTGAAAAGGGAAGGGTGCAGGGCTAATGAAAACTGTTTTGTTCTCTGGCCCCCTCTTTAGTCAGATGGTTGAATCCCTTCATTAGGGTTCACTGCTTGATAATTAGAGCGGGGCGCACGCGGCTACGCAACCAAGTCCGGGGATCGATGTCTTCCGGCTACAATATAATATTTCTGGGTGGTGTACATCTACTCTTGTTCCTGTGATTGGTTGATGCGTGTTTTCTTTTTCAAACTGATAGTTTGGGGGATTAATTTTGAAACCTTTATTTCCCTATTTTAATATCTTAAAATATCTGTAATGTATCTGTAATATGTAATGATTTTATTTGAAAATATTACGAGATAGTTAATTATTTCCCAAAAGTTATATATATGGGCTTCCAATTTCACAGTGATGAATTGATTAACTGGTAATTATGTGTTGTATCTGTTATATAATCAGGGTGGGAAACTCTGAGAATTGTAAAAACCCAAGGATTTTTTTGCTTGAAAAACAACCAGAAAAAACGGCATTTCACACAATTATCTAAAAATAAAACTAAAATAATTGTTAACATGAGACACTAAACTTAAAAACTTGATATAGTAGGTTTTCAAATATAAGAAAAGTCGTATTGAAGAAATGAGCACGCTGATTCGAAGATATGTTTTATCATCGCCTCCCGTTTTTTCCCTTGAAACATGCGTTTGTATAACTTAGTAGAATTTTCCTCATTAAGGTCGAACTATCCCGCTCTAAAAACCTGTGTCTTAAATTAACAATAATCAATTTGATGTCAAATGAAATTTCATTCATCTCTATACTATTCTATAAAGTGTATTGGAAAATGAAGAAAGTAGTGGCAATCCTGAAGATTAAGTTAGTCTGAAATTCACGTGCTGATTTAATTAATTGACATAAAAATGCACATTAAATACCCTTAATGAAAAGAGTAGGGTCTATGCTGATTATAATAGACTCGTTATTCACTCATTGATATCCGCGTAATAATTTATAATAATCATTGGGGGTGGAAATTGTTATTGTTAGTGCACTTGTGTAAACAAGCTGTCGCGTAGAAACGTAAAATAAATAACTTATACAACAAAAATAAGTCAAAATGGTTTAAAATCATTTTACTCATTCAGTCCCATTTGTTTTGTAACTCTATTAAGTTTCAAAACACTTTATTCCTATTTCACTTTTGTTTTATGTATAGACTAGTATTGTAAATTTTCTGGTATGGCCTAGAACAAGTAGTTACTTTCATTGATCTGTCTTAGTCTGGTCAGATAATATAGTGTTTACAATGTACTAAAACTTCTAGTAATGGCTAGAGCAAGTTGTTACTTTCATTGATCTGTCTCACTCTCACTTATGGCTCTGACAATATGAAAGTGGCAGCGGTATGAACGATACTAGTAATAATATTCAATATACAGCCAGTCACCCGCTTCTGTGGCTGTGGTCTAACGCGCTATGCTTGCGGTAGGCTAAATTGCCGATGATGGGGAGATCGAGGTTCGAATCTCGGTCAGATATACTGAGGTTGGTTTTTCATAAATGGTTTTCCACTCTCCCTCCACACAAATGCGGGTACACTTCCTATTAATATAACCCTCCTAATTCATAAAACCATTAGCGTGAGGGTATAACCCAAACGGATGGTAAGACGCGGTGCTAAATACAGCCAGTCCCTATGATCAATGGAGTGAAGGTGTCGCTTGTAGGGTCAGTTGGTGTATGAATTTCGGTGCGCTTGGCAGACTGATGTGCAATAAATAGTACCTTCTGCCTCATTGAGGAAAACAACGGGAAACTACCTCACTCCTCATTTCCCTAGTATGTCTCCTCAATGCTGCGTAGGCTTTTACAGCTGACGGTGCAACTGTTGAGGATCTAATCAGCCTTCGGGTTGAGTACCATAATTACATAGTATCGTAGCACCATCGCCAACATTAATAAGTAATTTATAGATTAATGCCTAGTGTTAAATTTTAAATGACATATAAAAACAATTGTTTTATTTAAATTCAGGCAGACCAGTTGCCAAAATAGGGGTTGAAATTCGTATTTATAAAACGATATAACAAATACACCATATAAATTACAGTCCTATTTTTATAGAAGGGGCCTTTTAGAAAATATAAACACTTTTTTCTTCACTAACTTTGATAACATGTTAGTTTATTATCAGTGCTATTTGTATTCATAATATCAATCAAAAGTGACTGCGCTAGATAACGTGGCGTGACGTATGAATACACTAAAGAAATTCTATAATTTTTTTGGCTGATATAAAAATTGAAAAGTAATATTCCGAGGACTGATTGATACTATTTTAAGCTAAAAAGAATCACTACTCGTCCAATAATAAGTGGAGAGTACTTTATTATTAGCCTACAATACAATCTTTTTTTTAAATATATCCACCCAAATTCTATATGTAAATTGGAGTAAACAATATAGTATTTTTCTCGTCACGTACGCCCTTTGATTTATATAAATGCTTTGAATTTGACGCGCATTAAAACATATTTTTCTGATTTTAAAAGATTAACTTTCTGTTTCGCTCACAGCAATAAAAGACCTCCTCTTTATTACGTTTAAAACTTATTTCACGGCCGACCCTTTTGGGTAATGAAAAATAGGCCTATTTGTGATTGTCGTGACTCATTAAGCTGTGTATTATCTAGTCAGGAATGGGCGAATGCGGCAACCCTAAGGAACGTTTGGTAATTAGTTCATAACACAATCTTCGCTAATTACAGTGCTGCTGACAACCCAACAAAACTAAAACTCTAGGGACAAATGTCTCGTGCAAAGTGTTCATTAATTACGGTCCATTAATCATATCTGGATATCAAAATTGAGAGGGAACAAATTTAATTTTACGGTAACGGTGTCTAATGGTATTTTTAATGACCGTGAGTTATTGAACTACGGTCCAGGAGAAAACTTAAATTGTTTCCTGCTTTTATTATAGGGGTTTTTGTACTACCACGACTCTTCTGAATGATAAAGAAAGTCGGAGAAAAAAATAATATTTAAACTAAGGGAAGTTTACATCAGTCAATAAAAATCATTAAAAACCTCATATTTATATGTAATATATATTTGACGAATTTTTATTATTAACTTGCAAACACCGGCTTTTTAATTTCATGATAAATTAAAAAAGAATCTTCAATTACCCTTTTCAAATATCATAGCTCTACATTTATTTTTATTTAAAAACAAAGCTCAACAGCTAGAGTTGTTAAGTATTACCCACATAACGTTTAAGAAGATTTGTGTGAAACTTCAGATGGGCTCGCTAAATATTTATTAGTTCAAAATCACTTATATGAAAACTAAACATATATAAATAAGTTCGAAACAGATTAATTTCATTTTCATTGATAAAAAGGGTTTTTATTTTTAGACACGTGAATTTTTAAAGAGAAAATAGAATAGAGACAGAAGTATTTGGAAGAGTGTTAAATCACGTATACAAAAACAAACAAAATGGTTAGATTTTAAAGAAATATGAAGTGTTTTTGTTTTTCTAAGAAAATGTTTTCTCTTTTATATCGTGTTACTTAATATTTTAAAGGCTGGACTAATATTTGCTGAAATATGTTCAAACTAGACTGCAAATGTACCCGTCTATAACTCATGTTATTAAAATCCTAAACTAGCTACTTTCTATTTTAAATAATTGATTAGGTTGGCTTTGCATTCAAGAAAAATGTATTACTATTATTCTCTTTCATTTATTACTTTCTCTCTATCTTACAGGTAGAGAAAGTATGGTGATCGTCAAAAAAATCGAAGTCGAGATTTTGATGAATTTTGACGTTTCATGACTCCCTGAATCCGAAAAAGTGGTTTTTGAATTTCCGTCTGTCTGTCTGTCTGTACCTCCAACTAGAGCCTAAACTATTTTACCGATTGAGCTGAAACTTGATATCTAAGGTTTTCATAGGGTTGCCCCGAGGGGTTTTTGGAATTGGATATCTACCCCTAAAATTAAGGGTAGTTTACTGAAGGGCAAAAAGAGAAAAAGTCGATTTTCTCAAAATCGGCTCTAACGATTTTGATTAAATTTCATTTATAAACATTAATAAATATTACAAACAAAATGGCTACCCTCAATATTTCGGCTAAATGGCTTTAAGGGCTCCGGTCTGATGCGTTAATTAACATTTTTTATAATAGCTCCGAAACTATTTGAGATATGAAATTACTTAGCATTACAAATATGTATATATATTTATAATACAAATATTTTATCTGAAACATATTTTTATAAAATCAATAACTTTCAATCTATACGCAATTATATGAATTTTTTTAACTTTTTGGACATTAAAGTTTAAGTATTGCGACCGTAAAAAAAACTAACCTGAAATTTTGATGGATGTCGACGTCTCATGACCCCCTCGAGCCCTAAAAAATAGTCTTTGCAATGCCGTCTGTCTGTGTGTATATAAAAACTTAAAATTAAGGGTAGTTTACTGAAGGGCGAAAAGAGAAAAAATTGGTTTTCTCAAAATCTATTCATTTGATTAAAATTCGTATCTAGGCGTTGATTAAGATTATAAATAAACTGGCTATTTTAATTTTCCTATGAAAATGATTTTTAGGGTACTTTACAGAAGCGTTAATTTCCGTATCTCCACAACTATTTGAGAAACTAAATAACTTATCATTGCAAAATTGTAGGACTATTAGAAATAAAAAAACTTTTATTTGACATATATTTTTATAAAAGCAACAGTTTCTGAGATATTTGCAAATATATTAATACAATTTTGTGAGCTTTAGTTGTAAACATATACTACTTAAGTCTTAACGCAATAATTCTCCAATGCCATAGAGTAATCAAATATAAGTATCTAAAAAAGTATGTTATTTTTCCTTAAAGCTCTTAGGAGAAATGTTTGCACAGCAATGATCTATCTCCATTTTAGACTCAATAGTTAATATTTACATTTTTATTGGTCAAAATGTATAAATGAATAATTAAATATCAATGCGATGACTTGAAGATCTAAAACACCTTATGAAATGTTAAAACTTTAACCAGAAATCGAAATTTTAATACGAAGTGTTGACCCTTGTGGAAGACATTAAACTGTTTGAAATGCTCTTGGGTGGACAAAGATGCGCCTCTTTTCTCATTGATTCTATATCATTGTATATTATTTTATGCGTGTTCTTATGTGGAGTGGTGATGATACAATGTACATTATTCAGTTCAGAAATCTTACGAGTTTATAGAAAGAGAGAGAAAGTCTGTGCGGTGCGCCGTACCATTTATTTTTCGAGAAGTATCACACAAATATTTCGCATGAGGATGGAAAGCATAAATGTCTTTGTATATGTATCGCAAATGTAAATATGTGGACTGGTGATTTTTTTCCCCCTCCAAGCTCTGCATCGCCGATACCTGCTTCAGTAACAATTGAATATCATAAAGCGTGTTACTCCCCTCGCCGCCAATTTCAATGGCCTATACTGCGGTATTAATTGTTCTAGGGCTGGCGCTAGTCTACATTGCTTGACGAATGGCTATTCTTCGTCCTTCGGCGTTCTCTTGACTACCTCTCCTGATCTCGCTCTTTCTTGTCTATCTATATCTATCATCCTCTACACCATCGGACATTTCCATTTTCTTTAGTCTTTCCTCCATTTACTTTTAACGCTTTAAACTACTTTTTTGTTTGTACTTTTTGAACATTTTCTGCGCCACTTAATTTTAATTTGTGATCATATATTTTTTATCGCTTTATCTTCCGTCCTTTATTTTATCTCTATTAAATGTATAATTTTCTTTACTCCTTTTTCAACTTATCTTTTCTTATTTCTTCCATTTTCCATTCGATGAATCCACTGTCGATATTTTAGCGCCTTTGTTGACTTTTTGATCGAAGCATTCGTTCATCCTTGATATTAATTTAGATCTGAAATCTCTTTACAAACAAAATATATAGGTCTAAATGTTCGATTAAAAAAAGAGAAGCAACAGAAAAAGAACGAAATGAAAGAGCCCTATGCGAATTTAATCCAAATTATGAAGGATTTTACTGCCAAAATTACTTTCGTGTTTGTTTGGTGAATTACCGACACGTTGATTTGCATAGAAATTCACAAGAATATCGCAATAACATTGATTGAAAACTTGAATGGCTATGATGAAAAACTAACTTTTTTGCTGTTTTATATTAATTCCATTTCTTTCTGTGGAATAAATTATTTCTTTTTAGCATTCAATCTCTCGGATATTTAAATAAATATTGAAATTGAATAATTAATAATGTTTATAATTTATTGTAACTCTTTGACATAAACTATTTGGGAAATTAAGGGTGCGTATCAAAAGATGGGCTTCATTTTCACATTTTATATGATTTAAAATAATATTTTGATAGAGTTTTTAAAATCTTTCAACGCACACTAGTATAATGTAGTAGGGCCTACTTGAAATGCTACATCTGTGGGGAGGTCGGTGAAGATCTTATAATCCCGCCAAGTTTTATAATAAACTATAGAGTACGTGATATGGAATGTTGATAGGTAGGGCCCAAGGTTGGATTCTGGCAGGAAGGAACTTTTATAAAATACAAACAAATTTATTTAATTGCGGTCAACAATGATAACATTTTACTAGATAATTGGTTTCATTTCATAGGTATAACAATTACAGATTACGTGGGTCTACTTACGAATATATGAAAATTGATTTAATTACTTTTATAACTGAAAAATTGCCTTTATATTTAAACCAGACTATAATGCCCTGGGCTTTATTGTCTCGAATAGGAAGGTTCATTACTTAGGGGTCACTTGGTCGTGTATTTGGAGGGGAAATTATTTAATTATTTGGTTGACATGTTTATTACTTAAATATTAGTTGCAAATAAAAATGCTCTATTTTTCTTTGTAAAACACAATAACTCCTGATATGAAAGGTTGGAATTCGAAGCTCAATCGGTTGCACTGAGGCATTTTTTCCCAAATGCTGTCCCACTCTCCAGCAAATGCGAGTAAATTTCTCTAAATCCTACCTTCTTTCACTATAGGCGTAAATATGTGGATATCCCAAAGAGGCAGTAACATGCTGTGTACTGATAACCCAAGGAAATAGTAACATCCTGTTCTGATAACCCAGAGTGGTAGTATCATGCTGTTCTGATAACCCAGAGAGGTAGTAACATGTTGTGTGCTGATAGCCCAGAGATGTAACAACATACTGTGTACTGATAGCCCAGAGATGTAGCAACATACTGTGTACTGATAGCCCAGAGAGGTAGTAACATGGTGTGTACTGATAGCCCAGAGAGGTAGTAACATGGTGTGTACTGATAACCCAAGGAGATAGTAACATCCTGTTCTGATAACCCAGAGTGGTAGTAACACGCTGTTCTGATAACCCAGACAGGTAGTAAACGTGCCGATTGCTGATAGCCCAGAGATGTAGCAATATACTGTACTTATAACCCAGAGTGGTAGTAACATGTTGTGTGCTGATAGCCAAGAGATGTAGCAACATACTGTACTTATAACCCAGAGTGGTAGTAACATGTTGTGTGCTGATAGCCCAGAGAGGTAGTAACATGCTGTGTACTGATAACCCAAGGAGATAGTAACATCCTGTTCTGATAACCCAGAGTGGTAGTAACATGCTGTTCTGATAACCCAGACAGGTAGTAAACGTGCCGAGTGCTGATAGCCCAGAGATGTAGCAACATACTGTACTGATAACCCAGAGTGGTAGTAACATGCTGTGTGTTGATAACACAGAGTGGTAGTAACATGCTGTGTGCTGATAACCCAGAGCGGTAGTAACATGGTGTGTGCTGATAACCCAGAGCGGTAGTAACATGCTGTGTGCTGATAACCCAGAGAGGTAGTAACATGCTGTGTGCTGATAACACAGAGTGGTAGTAACATGCTGTGTGCTGATAACCCAGAGAGGTAGTAACATGCTGTGTGCTGATAGCCCAGAGAGGTAGTAACATGCTGTGTGCTGATAACCCAGAGAGGTATTAACTTGCTGTATGCTGATAACCCAGAGAGGTAGTAACATGTTGTGTGTTGATAACCCAGAGCGGTAGTAACATGGTGTGTGCTGATAACCCAGAGAGGTAGTAACATGCTGTGTGTTGATAACACAGAGTGGTAGTAACATGCTGTGTGCTGATAACCCAGAGAGGTAGTAACATGCTGTATGTTGATAACCTAGAGAGGTAGTAAACGTGCTTTGTGTTGATAACCCAGAGAGGTATTAACTTGCTGTATGCTGATAACCCAGAGAGGTAGTAAACGTGCTTTGTGTTGATAACCCAGAGCTGTATTAACGTGCTTTGTGTTGATAACCCAGAGAGGTAGTAGACGTGCTTTGTGTTGATAACCCAGATATGTATTAACGTGCTTTGTGTTGATAACCCAGAGAGGTAGTAAACGTGCTTTGTGTTGATAACCCAGAGAGGTATTAACGTGCTTTGTGCTGATAACCCAGAGAGGTAGTAAACGTGCTTTGTGTTGATAACCCAGAGAGGTAGTAAGATTCTGTTCACATATAAATAAATTTCGTGTTAAAACTTAAAATATTTTGTATTCATACAACGTTGTAAGAGGTGTAGTAACACTAACCGAGAACACAGGAGTAGAAGCCAACCAAACCATCAGTCATACGATGCGTCTAGGCTAGTGGTTTGGGGGGGGGGGGGGGGTGCAGTAATGAAAGGGGCGCGGCTCCTAGAAGAGGAATTAGAGATGAACTCCGTTGTCTTCATAGACAGTTCAACCCTGAGGGCAGGGTGTGCGAGGCAGGTGTGGACTGCCCTGTTTAATGTAACCACGCCTTGGATTTTCTAAGAGGCAGCCATTAGATTAGACCTATCATATGATGGACAAGGTTCATTCATTTCTTGATAGAGCATTCGTCCCGTGCCCTACGTACAGGATTAATACACACCTGGCAAACAAGGGAAACCCGGAAAAGTCGATGAACTTGGTGTGGCAAAGAAATATTAGTTACTGGAATTTTCAAATATGTATGCAATAATTTTACCCGCCTCGGTGGCGTAGTTGGCTAACGCGCTAGTCGTGTTGAGCCCGACTGCCGAGGACGGGGAGATCGAGGTTCGAATCTCGGTCGGGTGAACTGGGGGGGAGGGGTTTCCTAAATGGTTTTCCACTCTCCCTCCACGCAAATGCGGGTTCACTTCCTCTAAATTCAACCTTCCCAATTCCTAATCCATTAGCGTAATTAGTACTTAAGCGTATAACCCGAACAGGTAGTAAGACGCGGTGCTAAATAATAATAATAATAATAATAATAATAATAATAATAATAATAATAATAATAATAATAATAATAATAATAATAATAATAATAATAATAATAATATGCAATAATTTTAAAAATCACAAGTAGAATATTAAGTTTTTTTATTTACAGCTTTGCATATCAAATTCTGGGAGAAAACATTTTTCTTGCTCTAAAAAGTTCGTAAAGTCAGGGAATTTCTAAATTAAAAAAAAATTTGTCAACCGTAGTTGAGGACCTAAATCTTGGTTTGACCCCAAATCAGAGATAAAATATTAAGTGTACTGTCATCTTCTATTTGACCTGATAGTGTTAGTTCCTTGACTAACGGTTGGAGAATCACTGTTAGCTATGCATTTGTTTAGGGGCTACAAGATAGTTAAAATATGTATTTGATTTTAAAAATTCCTTTAAATTAGAGATTTAGATGCCTTTGAATTCACTTTGGAAGTCCTTTATGGATTATATTTAGATTTGGAAGATTCCTATGGATTATTTGGAATGTCCAATTATATTTGACTTGGAAGAAGTATAATCCTAGTGTCTTCAATAAAATAACTACAGAAATATATATTTGTAGATTATTACAATTCTGTATTAAGTGAAGAGCTACAAATATTGTATGTGAAACTATTTTTTAATGAACTACTATACTATTATATTTAAGATAATTATAAACAATATCATGGGCAAGCCCTTAAGTTTCCTTGAAACCCTAAACCAAAAAAGGTGTATTGACAAGAGAACTTCACTGTCTAGTGACCCATCAAAGCCGCATCTGGGTCAACCCATTACGGATGTATTGTCATTGTTTGCTCAGAAGTGTGAAAAGTAAATAGTTCTTGTGGTCTTGGGAGGTTTGGGTTTACTACCAATAAAAATGTAAACACTACTTAATTATATTTTCTTATTTGATTATGCTAGTAAACATGGTCTACTAAGGGGAATATAAAATAACATATTCTTCATACTTAGAATACTATATAACCGTAAGAGCTAAAAATTATTTAAATGAAAATGGAAATTCACGGAAAGTACACCATTTTGCTCAAATAGATTTACGACATTTTGGTTTGAACGAGCTCGGAGATTATTGCAATAAGGAGTACCACTTCTAGTTCAAACTTAATTATATCGAGAATGTTTTTCCATGCTCTTAGAATAAGCTAGACTGCAGGGTTCACAAACTTTTGCCCCGCGGGACGCATCCAGCCCGCGAAACATGTTTGACCAGCCCTCTTATCTGCATTACGTTTATATTACTATTCGGCATGCATTTATATACGCACACAAAATATAATTACTTAGTTTTAGCATGTACATAATTTTTAATAACCAAAAAACACAAAAAATTTCAAACTCGGCAATTTTATTTAGACCTTTAAATAGCCTACTTGATTGTGTGAATTTTTATTAACATAATTTAATGAATACGGCTTCGAGTATTTCGCTAATCCACGTATTTGGGAAAATATCAGTTTTTAATTATTTTAAATATGCATTAATGATTTTAAACACATATTTAATAGCTACTCTCGGTGGGAAAGTGGATTAAACGTCAGTCGACCGGTGTCGGGGAGTCAGGGCTCGAATTCCAGATGTATGAACAGAAGGCAATTTTTCCGTTATGTTCTCTCATATTCCCCTAGCTCAAATATGGCTACATTTTTTCTAGACTATATATTTCTCATTCCTTACTTACTGGCGTGATTAAAATTGGCATAGTCCGGATGGGTAGTAAGACGCGCGGCAAAAACAAAGGTTGAATAGAAAATATCCAAACAAACCAGTTTCTATAGACTGTGGCCCGCAACATGTCCCGAGTTTGTGAATCTGACTCATGGACTAATTTGAGTTTGAGGACCACTGAACTAAATGTTGTTAGCCCTTTGGACCTTAGCTGCTTTCGCTCTGACATGTACCCAAAATATGAGTTTCTAGACGTGGTCGGGCAACACAAATTAAGGTGTGTATGGCACCTCATTGCCCATGCCCACATCCCGAGGCATCTGGTGTAAACAGTCTATAGAGTTCCCGCCCGGTTTACAATGTCCAGAGTTAAGATTCCTCGCGCCATTATCGTGTGTGGTTTCACTTCACATGTGCTTGGTAACGTACAGGGTACACATGCTTACGTGAGAGAGATATTTGGGGTTGTTCGTATTTTGAACACACGATTCCTCCTTGCTAGTATCGCAGCCTAAGGAGATAGGATCACAATATACAGAATTTCTTTTGGCGGAAGTCTTAAGTTCAAATCTCGCCTGGGTGCGCTGCGGTCGGTTTTCAACACGAATTCTGGGGAAACGTATTTTAAGATAGGGTTGTAGGGAACTGGAGAAAATGTAAGTTTTTTTGCGGTTTTTATATCAACTTTTTTTTTTGTCAAAATAAGTCAAATATTGCTTTAATACAACCATAGAGTTTAATTTTCTTCACATGGTGACCTCATCATTTCTTGAATATATTTCAAGGATGTCCTGGAATTTAATGAAAACGTTTTTATTTTCATTTAAAAAGTTTCTCATCCAATGCCGCTATGCTCATGGCAGATATTCAACTTGATATCACCATGTGAAGAAAATTAAACTCTAGGTTTTTACTGACGCAATATTTTATTTGTTTTGGGAAATTTTTTTTTTGCCATAAATAGTCAAAACACTGGCCTTTTCTCGCGTCCTCTACATCCCCACCTTAAAGTAGATACCTTGCTCAACCCTCTCGCTTAATTTAAGCTGTTAACTACGTTGGCTACTTGGTGAATTCGAAGCTATTTTGCGTAGTGGGTTGAATCTTAACTTGACACATCTAAACACTCAAAGTACTATCAAACTAAGGGCCAGTTTCATAGTCAGATTTAGTACGCCTCAAGTGCGGCGCTATACTAAATACAAGACGTCACCTACCTGAAATTGAATGGAATGGGCCAGTTTCATATGCGAAACTAGCCCATTCCATTTCTGGTCTTGGTAGGTGTCGACCTGTATTTAGTATCGACTCGCACTTTAGGCGTACTAAATCTGACTATGAAACTGGCCCTTAGACACATATTTACAAAATAGAATGACGGGCAATAAAATGAGTAGCTCACCCTGCATGGTATCATGTCAGTATTCTGAAAATACTTACCGTTTTCCTCTCAACGTATAAACCCTCACTATACTATTTGCGCTTGGACAGCATTTACTTGCATTCCAAAATTCCCTTTCTCTTGTTTCCTATTCTATATAAACATAAAGTTTCCACAGCCTTTTTTAATCGACATAGTAGCAGGAAGATTCCTACAGGCACATTTGATGAATAAACCAAATAGCCAGAGCTGTAGACAAATATTTTTTAATGAAACTACTTCTTCAAGATAATAAAAATTGTATTAATAATAATAATATTTAGCACCGCGTCTTACTACCCGTTCGGGTTATACGCTTAAGTACTAATTACGCTAATGGATTAGGAATTGGGAGGGTTGAATTTAGAGGAAGTGAACCCGCATTTGCGTGGAGGGAGAGTGGAAAACCATTTAGGAAAAGCCACCCCCAGTTCACCCGACCGAGATTCGAACCTCGATCTCCCCGTCCTCAGCGGTCGAGCTCAACACGACTAGCGCGTTAGCCAACTACGCCACCGAGGCGGGTTATAAAAATTGTAACATTGTAAGACTGTTTTTTAAAATTTATTTAAAACTCATCTGGTAGATTGTAATTACATTAACATTGGCCATATCTTGACTTTCTGGTACGTCACAGGTCACACATCCTTGGTGATCAAAGTGTTAACGTCATAATAATTTTTAAAAATTAACACCATTGCTTGTTGTAAAATATTCATGTTTACACATATAGGAATAAAATATTTTTATTAGTTGACTATGTTTTAGTGAGTGTGGTATTAGCGACTTTAAGGTGGTCGCCCTGCCGTACTGACCTCTCACTTCAAATAGCTGTAAAGCGAATACACTCTTTATAGTTCTATAGCTTGAATTTCGCTGCATTAAAAACAAAACAATTTATCTCTCATTTAAATTTATGAATAACTTCTTTTTAATAAGAATGGAACTTTTGAATCCTAGAATATCATTTAAGGTGGTTTTATTTGTAATAAATTTACTGGCATGTGTTTTTTTATTATGCGCCAACAACCGAAAAATTGTTTCCTTAAGGGCCTCGCCTGCTTGAAAAAATAATTTTCTCCCACTAGTATTTATAATAATAATAATGGCAGTTCTAGAGCTTTAAAACCTCTAAAGCAATCCTTATTCACCTTAAAAACCGTTGTTGTCAAGTGTCACCCTATTTAAAAAAAAACTTCGTTTGCAGAAGTTCAGATATATATTTCTTACCATTCACTTTGATCTCAGAGATGCAACATTTTGTCAAGTGGGTGCTGAGGGTTGCTTCACCTGTCGAACAAGGGGTTCCATGCTATTTAGTTACCTGTAGTTAAAACTCAATTAAATATTCTTTTACAACTGATTCTCTTTCACAGATTGATTGAGGTGTTTAAAAATGTCATTAAGACCGTGGATCTTACCTGACTACTACCAAAAATATCTCGTATAAATGCATTTATTATTTCTATTCTGGGAATAGAGGTAGTAAGTACTTAAATTGCACTTTCTGCATTAACTGACGTCAGCTTAATTTACAAACTATATTAAATTACGCATGGAAAGACTCCTGGTTAGCTCGGTGGTAAGAGTATTGGCGTATTAAGCCATAGGTCCTGTGTTTGATTTCCGTTTACAAGTGTCATCTATCACTTTAAAAGAATACTTAGCACCGCGTCTTAATACCCATTCGGTCTATACGCTAAAATACTAACTACAATAATGAGCTAGGAATTGGGATGGTTGAATAGAGAGGAAGTGAACTCGCATTTTCATGGAAGGAGAGTGGAAAACCATTTTAGGAAAAACAACCCTGAGTTCACCTGAGTGAAATTCGAACCTCGATCTCCCCGTCCTCGGCAATCTAGCTCAATACGAAACCAGCGCCTTGGCTAACTACGCCACCGAGGCGGGTTTCAATTTAAAATAAAATTATATTTAAATACGGCTATAACCATACCTAACAAGTATAATAGCGTGGCTATTTAATCCGTCATACCTTACTTTATTAAAGACATGGCACCTCAGTATCATGGCTGTTAATTTTTCACTGTAAAAGATGGAATCCCAAATTTTACAAATGGAAACTATTTTTACCGTGCCGGGGTTTGAATCCGAGACAGTTAGCTCAAGGCATATAATTGACCTATAGCCTCCCGAGTCTGAAGCCTGCTGCACTATCAGTGCCACCAACTATGCCGTGGTGTGTTATCCCTAGTAGAAAGAGGGGGGGGGGGGGGACTGCATGCAGGTGCCTATTAAAGCGCTACCCTTGTGTGCCAGCCTATTGAACAACTCCACCGGACTTCTGAGCCCAGCTGGCTCGGTGAATTAATGGGGTGGATCCCAAGTTTGGTTGGGGTTAAGGGACGCATCTGCGTTTGTTGGTAGCGTCGTCTCGATCCACCCGCAACCCCTCTTGAAACTTTCTGCTCGTTGGAGGAAACGTTGGGCGGTAAAACTCGATTTATTACATACAGCTCAATAATTAGATGTAAGATTTAAATGAAATGTTAACGAGCTAAAGAACCGGAGCTTTTGGTCGAGTGGCCAGAGCAGTGGTTTATTATATACAGCTCAATAATTAGATTAAGTTTTAAAATTAAATGTTAATGAGCTCAAGAACCGGAGCTTTTGGTCGAGTGGCCATAGCAGTGGTTTATTATATACAGCTCAGTAATTAGAGGTAAGCTTTAACTGAAATGTTAACGAGCCGAAGAACCGGAGCTTTTGGTCGAGTGGCCAGAGCAGTGGTTTATTATATACAGCTCAGTAATTAGAGGTAAGCTTTAACTGAAATGTTAACGAGCCGAAGAACCGGAGCTTTTGGTCGAGTGGCCAGAGCAGTGGTTTATTATATACAGCTCAGTAATTAGAGGTAAGCTTTAACTGAAATGTTAACGAGCCGAAGAACCGGAGCTTTTGGTCGAGTGGCCATAGCAGTGGTTTATTATATACAGCTCAGTAACTAGATGTACGTACGTTTTTAAATGAAATGTTAGCAAGCTGAAGAACCGGAGCTTTTGGTCGAGTGGCCAGAGCAGTGGTTCTCATTTTCTCTACAGTGGTACATTAAAATATTGTTTTAAAAAATCACTATTTTATTTCTAAAAATAGATGTTTCCCCACCAAATAGCTACTATCCAACCTATCACTCGTTTATTTGACATATGGGACTTATTATTGGAAATCCATATAATATTGAACAAGATAAACAAATGTTCTGCTGGGTGTACTGAAGGTGTTTTTACTTAAAATGATTTTTCATTATACACACAAATGCGGTTAGGCAGGCCCGGATTAAGGCATGTGCCAAGTGTGCCACGTGCAGGGGCCCCCCGAGGTTAGGGGTTCCCACCCAACTGGCAAATAAATCACTTTGAGTAGTCATATTTATTTTGTGATAGTAGGACTATTATATTTCAATTTTTTTTTTTGTAAAATTTATTCCAAACTAATCTATAAATTTCCTAATTGAAGGGCGCTGGTAGCCTGGTATTACGTGGAGTTTAACATTCGGTGCTTAAAAATTAACGCAGCTTTTTATTTTGGCAAACCGAAAATATTACATTATTATTATTATTATTATTATTATTATTATTATTATTATTATTATTATTATTAGCACCACGTCTTACTACCCGTTCGGGTTATACGCACTTACGCTAATGTGCAATGGTAGGGTGATTGTGAGATGAAATGGAGGACCTATAGTTTAACGTGGAATCCGAACCACGGTAGAGGCCTGGCATTCCTCACATTCACAAGTTGTGATTAATACACATCTTGTCAGAGGTGAAGGAAGGGTTTGGCAATCAGATAAATCTGTGCCGGGACCGAGGATTGAACCCCAGACCCTCAGCACAGAAGTCTGACACCTTACTCCTAGACCACCAGGTCACCTATGAAAATATTACAAAACTGCAGACGATACCGTTGACTTTTGAGAGAAAAATAAACATTGATTTTCTATTGACAATTTCTGAGGTAAAATAATACAATTATTAATATTGAAGAATTAACTAAATGTGACGTGAGAAAAACGCAAAAAAAAATAAATTAATTATTAAATAATTTTTACTATACTAATACTAACTTATTTTATCTGCAGAGTAGACTGCGGACTATATAAAATGAAATTACACTAAAATAGTATGTAATCATATAATGACCAGTATTATTATAGTATTAACTATTAATTTACAGAGGCCCTACTATAATCTACTCAGTATATAATAGACTGTATAATTTAATACAAATTGATTTAATAATTAATATGTTAATAACAAAACTCACGGTACTCGCCATAATTGCTAAACATTTATAAAAAAAGTTTGTCTCTATATAAAACTAACTATGTATGATGTATATGTAAGATCCATAATAATTCATTGGGGAACTCTGGTTACCTGGTGGTCTAGGGGTAAGGTGTCAGACTTCTGTGCTGAAGGTCCGGGGTTCAATCCTCGGTCCCGGCACAAATTTATCTGATTGCCAAACCCTTTCTTCACCTCTGACAAGATGTGTATTAATCACAACTTGTGAATGTGAGGAATGCCAGGCCTCTAACCTGGTTCGGATTCCACGTTAAACTGTAGGTCCACCATTTCATCTCACAATCACCCTACCATTGCACATTAGCGTAAGTGCGTATAGCCCGAACTGGTAGTAAGACACAGTGCTAATAATAATAATAACATTGGGGAACTGACTTCTCAGGGCCCCAAGTTCTACTTGGCACAGGGCCCCCCAAAAGTGTTCATCCGGGCCTGCGGATAGGCCTATATTTCCTCTCAATTATACCTTCCTCATCCCTACCCCATTAGGTTATCAGTACCGGCCTTTTGTTCTAATGGTCAGTCATTATCCCTGACTACTGATCTAGAGCTACCAGGTTCGATTCCCAGTGGTACCATAGGTATTTTTCCGAAAGAGGAACTGTCCTTATGGTTATCATGGTTTAGCTAATTAGGTTTAAGTTAGGCTTAAGATTTCCACTGGATCCACACCTTCATAATCACAACCTCCAATGTATACCCTGGGCAACGTTCTGTTCCGAAGGAGTGACTAAAACTCTACATACAATGCGATCAAACCCGATACTGTATATTTAATCTTAAAATAGATACATTTACTAAAAACTCGTAAAATTGGTGAAAGGAAATAAAATACACTGTTACAGAAACATTGATTAAAGAGGGACATCTCTGTCCACCAAAGAGCATAACAATCAATTTCATATATCATAGTACTCCATAAAAAATATAGGAAAATATAGGTATGTTTGCTTATAGCTCAAAGCTATTGGTTTTATAAAAATACTCGCATTGCTCATTGGGGGATCTGCCCCCAAACCCCCAGTGAGTTTTCTTTGCAAGTGGATGTAAACCATTGTAATTCCAGCTTTGTTTTGAACGTAACAACTTAAAGTTACCAGTATTGTACTGTATATACCGCACCGGCTTTAAAGTTACTCCGCCATTTTGAATTTTTTCGGGGTTAAAAATTAAAATTTTTAACTTTTTGGAATTTTCCCGTTGGTTACAGGCTAGAAGCTATAAGTTTGCCAAATTTCAAGTTTCTAGCTCACCTGGAAGTGGGTAAACATTAATGTCAGTGAGTGAGTGAGTGAGTGAGTGAGTGAGTGAGTGAGTGAGTCAACCATGTGGCTTTATAGTAGTATAATATTACAAATTAAAATATTTTTAATTTCAACATCACCACAACTTTTTAGTGATAAGTTATTTTATATCTCAAATAGTTGCGGGTATATGATCAAAATTGGAAATTTATGCATATGTAAAGTGTCCTAAAAGTCACTTTCTTGGGAAAATGAGTGTTTCTATTTTATGTGATGTTAAATAATGCCTGGATACAAAATTTAATAAAAATCCTTACAGCGGATTTTGATCAAATCGATTTAAACTCTCTTTGTCCTTCACTACACTACCCTTAATTTTAGGTTTGGATATTTAATTCTAAAAAAAAAACCTTCGGAGGGACCTTATGAAAACCCAAGATACCAAGTTTTAGCCCGAACGGTAAAATAATTCCAAGAAGTCATCATCACCGTCCATGTATGTTAACAACAGAGCTAGCGTTCTCTCGCGCTTTCTCGTAAACTAGCTGCATGGCCTGCAGACGGCGAGCCTTGTCTCAAGCCAACCCAGCAACGCTGCAAGCACAGCAGCGAGCAGCAAAATCCAGCAAGCAATCTAGCAACGAACCTGTACCGTGGACGATGGGCTTAACACAGGGTTCGATCACTAGCCGGGAGCAATGAACACGTTTTTGTTATATATTAGACTTTGCCCATTCTATTTTCCCGCGAATGTTGATTCATTCTCCCAACAACAGCAACACTAAATGCTTTAGAAAATAAATGGTACGGCACACCGCACAGACTTTCTCTCTCTTTCTATAAACTCGTAAGATTTCTGAACGGAATAATGTACATTGTATCATCACCACTCCACATAAGAACACGCATGAAATAATATACAATGATATATAATCAATGAGAAAAGAGGCGCATCTTTGTCCACCTAAGAGCATTTCAAACAGTTTAATGTCTTCCACAAGGTTCAACACTTCGTATTAAAATTTCGATTTCTGGTTAAAATCTTAACATTTTATAAGGTGTTGCAGATCTTCAAGTCATCGCATTGATATTTAATTATTCATTTATACATTTTGACCAAAAAAAATGTAAATATTGACTATTGAGTCTAAAATGGAGATAGATCATTGCTGTGCAAACATTTCTCCTAAGAGCTTTAAGGAAAAATAACATACTTTTTTAGATACCTATATTTAATTACTCTATGGCATTGGAGAATTATTGCGTTAAGACTTAAGTAGTATATGTTTACAACTAAAGATCACAAAATTGTATTAATATATTTGCAAATATCTAAGAAACTGTTGCTTTTATAAAAATATATGTCAAATAAAAGTTTTTTATTTCTAATAGTCCTACAATTTTGCAATGATAAGTTGTTTAGTTTCTCATATAGTTGTGGAGATACGGGAATTAACGCTTCTGTAAAGTACCCTAAAAATCATTTTCATAGGAAAATGAAAATAGCCAGTTTATTTATAATCTTAATCAACGCCTAGATACGAATTTTAATCAAAATCGTTTGAGCAGATTTTGAGAAAGCCAATTTTTTCTCTTTTCGCCCTTCAGTAAACTACCCTTAATTTTAAGTTTTTATAGACACACAGACAGACGGCATTGCAAAGACTATTTTTTAGGGGTGTGGGGGTCATGAGACGTCGACATCCATCAGCATTTCAGGTTAGTTTTTTTTTACGGTCGCAATACTTAAACTTTAATGTCCAAAAAGTTAAAAAAATTCATATAATTGCGTATAGATTGAAAGTTATTGATTTTATAAAAATATGTTTCGAATAAAATATTTGTATTATAAATATATATACATATTTGTAATGCTAAGTAATTTCATATCTTAAATAGTTTCGGAGATATTATAAAAAATGTTAATTTACGCATCAGACCGGAGCCCTTAAAGCCATTTTGCCAAAATATTGAGAGTAGCCATTTTGTTTGTAATATTTATTAATGTTCATAAATGAAATTTAATCAAAATCGTTAGAGCCGATTTTGAGAAAATCGACTTTTTCTTTTTTGGCCCTTCAGTAAACTACCCCTAATTTTAGGGGTAGATATCCAATTCCAAAAACCCCTCGGGGCAACCCTATGAAAACCCTAGATATCAAGTTTTAGCTCAATCGGTAAAATAGTTTAGGCTATAGTTGGAGGTACAGACAGACAGACAGACAGACGGAAATTCAAAAATCACTTTTTCGGATTCAGGGAGTCATGAAACGTCAAGATTCATTAAAATCTCGAGTTCGATTTTTTTGACGATCACCATACTTTCTCTACCTGTAAGATAGAGAGAAAGTAAATATTAAAAACTATCTTGTCTCTCATTAGGTAAACCTCACTCTTAAGCAAGTGTTCCAACATATGCCCGTATGTACTGTGCAACAGTAATTATTGGAAAACACATTCCTTCGTAACAGAGCTGACACGTTTACCAACAGAAGCGATTTATATTTAAGATTGTGCAGCATTCTCGGCCTTCCAAGTCATAACCAACTAGCACTATAATTATATACTTAAATAAATTACGACATTCATAAGGGCTGTTTTAGTTTCCATCCTTATATAAAGGTGTGTGTGTATATATATATACGTATGGAACCACGCCTTACTATTCGTTTGGGCTATAAGCATATGCACTAATTATGCTAATGTGCTGGGTACAAGGAAGGTTGTATTTATATTAAGTGTAACCGTATTTGCGTGGATGGAGAGTGGAAAACCACCCTCACTACATCCCACCGGAATTCGAACACCGATCTCCCCGTCATTGCCGGGCCAGTTTTTGTGAGAGTGACGCCTTAGACCATGTGGCCACTGATGCGGGTTTTAATATATATTTATTTGTAGCACAATCAATTATAATATATATATAATTTATTGTGCTACAAATAAATTACAACATTCATAGGACCTTGTTTAATTTTCATCCCCATATAACAGCATATATATATAAATATTAATTGTGCTACAAGATATTTTTTCCAAAATGTATAACCTTTAGCTTTTTGCAATTATATTTTCTCTGTGTGTGTTTGCGTATAAATAATGAAAAATTAGACTATTTATTATTCCAGCCCAAAAAACCTCTTACACACCAAGCAAATGTTTTTATTAAATGGCGTATGCAGGAGAAGTTACCCCTCGATAATAAAACAAGTGTTATTTTACATTATTTATTACCATTATTATTATTATTATTATTATTATTGTTATTGTTATTATTATTATTATTATTATTATTATTATTATTATTATTATTATTATTATTATTATTAATTATTATTATATGATGAATGAGCTAGTAAATTGTAGTCTTTCTTCGTAGATTTAAATACAGCCCAATATCATTGTTTTAGTATTAAAAAATATATTTCGGCATTTTAGTACAAAACGAAGGAAACATTTCATAGACAAGCTAATTTTTTGTTTTATTATTATTTCTACTACAACGAAAGTTTTATCAAAATACGTTGAGCTGGCTCTTACCTCATTTTAATTTCAAATTTTGTTTTCAAACTGTATAATCGTCCGCAGCTGACTTAAATCGAATCACTTGATGTGTGTGTTAGTTTAGATTTTCAACCAGACGAAAATAATGGTTGGGTCGTTTAGATTGAATAAACTTTGGACGTTGAGATTTTAGTCGTGGGGGTAGGTAACGTCGATATGTGTTTGAGACGGGCATATTTTATCCTGGATTAGTTTGCCACACTATTAATAAATTGTGTTTAAATTTTTTTAATAGAGAAACATAAATTTAGTGTCAATCAATATGATTTAACGAGGAGACCTGGTAGTCTAGGAGTAAGGTGTTGGACATCTGTGTTAGGGATCCGGGGTTTAAATCCCGGTCCCGGAACAGATTTATCTAATTACCAAACCCTTATTTCACCTCTGGTAAAGTGTGTGCTTTCACGCTTTGTGAATGTGTGGAATGCCAGGCCCCCACCGTGGTTCGGAACCCACGTTGAACTGTAGGTCTCCTCTGCTTTCTACTATCATCAGTCACACGTATCATCCTATCATCTGGGGATAATGGAATTCACCCTTAATGGTGTCCCCACCTCAGAAATAAATTCCTCCATATGCCAGGAAAGCAGAGGTAAGATAAGGTTGAATTTCCAGGTCTAGAGCATTAGCCTCACCCCTAATATGATTTAACTACATTTGTAATACTAACCAATGTTCACTTTAGGCTCGCAGCGGTTACCACGTGGTCTCGTAAATAAACTGGACTTCCAATGAGGCTCAAATCTCGTCCGGTTGCACTTGGGGGATTGTTTTTCACAATGTGCCTATGTTATTATTATTATTATTATTATTATTATTATTAGCACCGCGTCTTACTACCCGTCCGGGTTATACGCACTTACGCTAATGTGTAATGGTAAGGTGATTGCGAGATGAAATGGAGGACCTACAGTTTAACGTGGGATCCGAACCACGGTGGAGACCTGGCATTCCTCACATTCACAAGTTGTGATTAATACACGTCTTGTCAGAGGTGAAGAAAGGGTTTGGCATTCAGATAAATCTGTGCTTGGACCGAGAATTGAACCCCGGACCCCTAGCACAGAAGTCTGACACCTTACCCCTAGACCACCAGGTCACCGTGCCTATGTTAATGTGGGTTTACACCCCTACCCCCACCTCTCGCACTAATATGGGTGTGCTTCCTCTAGTTTATTTTACCCTTCCTTAGATTAAGTCCTAAATAACTATAGTTCCCGCATTGTTTGCCGAATGTTCTAACGCGCAATAAACTAGACTACCGTTGATGGGGAGATTGAGGTTCGAATCTCGGTCGGGTGTACTGGGTGTGGTTCTTTCAAATATGGTTTTACACTAGTTCCTCACGCAAATGTGGGAACACTTCCTATAAATATTATCTTCCTAATCATTAAAACCATCAGAGTAATTAGTGCATAAGCGTATAACCCAAACGGGCAGTAAGACGCGGTGCTAAAAAATAAATAATAACCATAGTGTTAGACGTACTGATCAAAATAAATTAAAACTTTTACAGACTTATGTTCTTACATGATTAATAAAGTTAAATATTACTAGTCCTTAATCTTTGAAATACTAGTTCGAGTCCCGGTGGAAGACCTCAATTACGAGTTAGGAAAGTCTGAGTGGTTTAAAGCAGATATGAAAATGTTCTGGTAAATTTCAATCTGAAAATCTCCCGATAAATATCAAGTAGACATTTCAGACCCACTAAATAACAGGATAAGGTCTGAAACGTTTATCTTCATAAAAGTTTTAATTAAAATATTGGATTATAATCACTAAGTGCTGAAGTCGAATGTTAGTGTAAAAATATAACTGGAATCACCGCTTTTGCTTTATTGTAACTCATTTTATATTGTGTCTGTGTTTGAATCCTTGGGGTGAATTAAACTGAAGTGTAAACATTATAAATTGGGACATTTCATTGCGTTCGTTCCATTTTTTTTTTTTTTAGCACCGCGTCTTACTACCCGTTCGGGTTATACGTTTAAGTACTAATTACACTAATGATTAGGAATTGGGAAGGTTGATTTAGAGGAAGTGAACCCGCATTTGCGTGGAGGGAGAGTGAAAACCATTTAGGAAAAACCACCCCCAGTTTCGTTCCATTTAAACAGTTTGAAATTTTCAGGAAAAGAAAGGGACATTTTCCATTTCATAGCTCGAGCTCATTGTCTACGACAATAGTAATCGTGGTTGATGTTTTAAACCATTTATAATTATTATTTTATCATAATTGGTAATGTAAAATGTAACTTGTGTCGTTAAACAAACAAAAAAAGAAGTAAATTCTGTAAATTTTTTATAATGCTTTTTAAAGTGTATGCATTGAATTTAGATCAATAAAATAATCTGATACAAATCCGTTTTGCTACTTCGTTGGCTTATGTACTAATAATATTTTTATATATTCCGATTACCGACCTTTAAGTTACTCTACTATGCCAGCAATGATTTGACGTCACGATACACAGGTTGTGGTTCATCTCCTAATGCCGGTTGCCTGTTCGACTGTAATACAGCTCTCATGTAGCTAAGTGAGTAGCTAAGTGAGTAGCTAAGTGAGTAGGGAGGTCGTCTACAGGTTTAGGAAACCGTGTTTCAATGCCAGAGAATGTCTACAAATTAATGTTTTTGGTTAACAGTGCGTCTCACTGTTTGGGTTGTAAGCATATGCACTAATTACGCTAATGTGTTAGGGATGGGTTAAGCTTAATTTAGATTAAATGTACCCGTATTTGCGTGGAAAACCATTTAGCAACCCCTCTACCTCCTCAGGACACCTAACCGAGAGAGAAACGCCTTAGACTATTCTACAACCGAAGCGGATAATTATTTATTTAGGTGACCTGGTGGTCTAGGGGTAAGGTGTCAGACTTCTGTGCTGAGGGTCCGGGGTTCAATCCTCGGTCCCGGCACAGATTTATCTGATTGACAAACCCTTCCTTCACCTCTGACAAGACTTGTATTAATCACAACTTGTGAATGTGTGGTATGCCAGGCCTCCACCGTGGTTCGGATTCCACGTTAAACTGTAGGTCCTCCATTTCATCTCACAATCACCCTACTATTACACATTAGCGTAAGTGCGTATAACCCGACGGGTAGTAAGACGTGGTGCTAATAATAATAATAATAATTATTATTATTTATTTAAGGGTATATTTCTTGAGGTGTGCTCATTTAAAATAAGTTAGTTTGTAATAGTGTACTTACTGCTTAGAAAGTTTACTCTAAATCTCTATCTTATAATAAAACAAAATGTTCAAATTAGGCCTATGCGTTTTTGTAATTTCATGAAAATAAAATATGCTATATCAAATTAGAACGTTCACCATCCGTTTGCCTACTTTTTGATAGTTCCTCGTTGTACAATCCTGAATTAACTATAGCAATCACAAACCAATCCTGGTAACTAATAAATTAAAATAGATTAAATAATTGAGACAAAATATTACCTTGTCCACAAATTGAGTGCACATAACCCATTAAAACAACGTCGTCTTTACCTAAGCAAAACACGATCATAAAATATGATAAACGAGCTAATAAACATTTTTACAGAAATCTTTTGAGAAAAAAGAGAGCATTACAGTACACCAAAGAGTATAAGTAAATAATATACCCTGTCACAGAAACATATTGAAAAATAAGCATCATGGTTTTTCAAAAAGCATCACGGTTCACCAAGATATATCGCCAAAATTTGTTTATTTTAATTGTTATGTCGCTGCTAGATAGACGCTAATTTATCCTTCGATTTTTAGCTTTGCTATTGAAACGTTAGTGGCTCCCCTTTAATATAATCTTTAGTTTTTGTTTAGTTTTAATTTTAAATATATTTTTATCTGCCTGTTCAAAATTCAAATCAATATCAATTTTTTTATTGCCATTTCCTGCCCCATATTTTTAAATTCCAAACTTTTGAGTGTTTATAGTTATTTGGGGGGTAGGGGCTTTTACAAACTTGGCGAATTTAAATTTTCTTCCGTGGCTAAAATAATAAATTTTAGTAATTTTGAAACATTTTAAGCTACCACTCTGCCCTTAACGCCTTTTATCCTTTTTCATTTCCCACATTATCATTTTTAAATTTAAAGATTATTTGATTATAATTATATATGGTTTAGTTACGTGCTTGCCAAATTTCAATTTTAAAACATAGTGAAAAGTAGTGTTCTGTATTAGTTGTATCAATTTCGAGATCGTCCATTTACTGGACTTCAATTTTGAAATTTAACATGTACAGACATCATTCGGCTATCCGGGAAGGTCTCTTAATTTGCATGTCGAACTTCCATTTTATATCACACCAAAAAGTATTTTTATATTTGTTCTAGGAATCTTGAGAGACCCCACTTCTCCATTTGCCTCTATTTTCTCAATTTAAAATCTTATATGGTTATTTTGAGGGGTCTTTATACCTTCTTGCTGAGTTTCAATTTTTACCCCCACATATAAAAGTAATGCTAGGCCTATCTATTAGGTTTGAAAATTGTAATCTCACCCTCCATTTAAACAACTCTTACTAAGCAAGCATTAATCGTCCTGAGATTTGAAATTTCTATCTTGAGTTGCAAAATTTAAATTTTCCTCCACACCTAAGAGTGTTTTTTTTTTCTGTTTATAACCCCCCTCTCACACACACACACACACACACACACACACACACGTTTTCCAAAGTACCAATTAAAAATGTAACATTTTCATCCCTTAATGTTTATTTGGTGTGATATTTTACTAACCTGGAAAATATAAGTTTGCTACCATACCAGGAAATTGTTTTTAACTATTATCTTTTGAAATTTTGAGCCCATCCCCCTTTTCCTCCAAATGACTATTATTTAAACATTTCAAATTTGAAGATTTATTTGATTATCTGGAGATGTCTCTCTACCTGTCTGCCAAATTTTAATTTTTTACCTTATCTAAAAAGCTCTTTTCTAATTATTTTTATAGGCCGCCTATTTCCCAATGCCCCATTTTGAATTTTCCCAATTTTAAAATTTTCTGGTTAAATGGGGCTATCCCGCTACCTTCCAGCCAAGTAAAATGTCTGGTTTCCAGTCCCAAGGGTAGGGGAAATCTGGTGATGAGTGAGTCAGTGATTCCCACACCTTTTTGCCCCTCTCCACCCTCTAAGGGGGTGAAATTAAAAAAAAAACTCAAAAACGTCCCAACCCAGATTTGAAAGGAACCTTCATTTTAAATTTTAAGACTCTCATTTGCTGATTCAAAAGATACATGAGTGAATTCTGAAAACTTTGAACCCACTTTTTTTCATCTCATATAGGTCAAATTTCTCAAAAGTTTGTCTTATCTCTTGCTTAGGACATACAAGGAACCTTCACGCAAAGTCTCGAGTGTTCAGGCCCAAAAGTTGGTGAAATATGTTGATTATTTGAGTCAGTGAGTGGGTTTTACTTATATGCATATCATCTTGATGAATTACACAATGGCGTTCTATGAAGTAGGACTGCTGCTACCTTTCAGGGTAAACGAGGTGTACATAATACTAAAGTTTATATAACATGACCTCTACTAATATCTATATATTAAAGTATATATATATATATATATCCCCTTTAGTGTCCCAATAAAACTCTTTGTTTTTTCCCGGAGCTATTTTATTCCCTTTATTCTTGTATGAATATCGTGTTAGTAGCTGTCATGTTATATAAACGTTGGTATTATGTAAACGTAATCTATTGTTAGAACATGAACCGAATATGTTCACTTCGTTTAACCTGAAAGGTATCAGCCCTATCCCATAGGACGACATCAAGATGAGACCATCTTCAGTGGCTGCATGGTCTAAGGCGCTGCTCTTGCAATAAACTAGACGGCCGAAAACAAGGAGATCGGGGTTTGATCCCGATTGGGTGCACTGAGGGTGGCTTTTCCTAAATGTTTGTATAGTCTCCTTCCACACAAATGCAGGTGCACTTCTAATTTAAACCTTCCCAATCCCTAACACATTAGTGTAATTAGTGCATAGGCCTATAGACGAACGGGTGCTAAAAATAAATCAAAGTGAGATTGCTACCTTTCAGGGTAGATGGAGTGTACATGTGTCTATGTATATTTCCATCCAGCCAAGCTTTTACTTTGGATGTTAGATACTTTGACAAAGTAATCGTCTCTACTCCTGAATATTTTTTTAAAAAAAAGGTAATTATTTTTAGAGGCACTTAGCAGATGAATGGCATTAGTAGCTCCTGGGACCACACTCAAGAGATAAATCCGACACACTTGTTCAACCGCCCATCTCCCTGCGTGAAGATCAAGGGCTGTAGTTATAGTCCACTCTTGGGAGTCAACCTATCACCCATTCGACCTAAGTTATTTGTTATTCATATATCCGAAGATTGGTTGACAGTCGGTCCAACACCTTAACTCAGTCGGTAGCGTGTCCGTATACTGAGATAAGGGTCCCGGGTTCGATTCCCGGCATGGTCGAAAGATGTGAAATATGGGTTTCTCCTTTCACAGTGATATATTAACAGCCGGAGGCTGGATGTTGTGTTTGTTCTAGATTTAAGTTAATCTATAAGTCATGTGCTGATATAATCAGTCGTTTTAGAAATTGCACGTTTAACTCCTCAAATAAATAAACGAAAAAAAAATTGTTGACCTAATATATATTTGAATATAATTAAATGTTGACATCACCGGAATTCGAGGTAAAGTCTCTCAAGTGGTTTGTTGGCTATCGTTTTAAACAAGACGCCTCAACGATATTTAATATCTCCGAGCTTTGCTTCACATCATACGAGTATTCACAATGGTTTGTCTATCCACAACAGTTTGGCATAATTCTTGAAACAGCGATTGTTTTCGAGAAAGTCGTGCCATACGTGATACTTTGTTTGTTGACGTAAACTCTCCTTGAGTACTTTTAGTCGAGTTAAAAACTTAACAAAACGGTGTTATAGCGCTCATCGTTTCTTGACAGAAGAAAAACAATGAACCAGATATAATATTACGGGTTTATGTTAACCAAACCGGCGATTGCGGAGTCTAAAGCGCTAGACTTTCATTGTACTTAAATGCCATTGACGTAGAGGACAAGATTCAAGTCGCGTCAAGGTGTATTGGGACTGGATTTCAATGGAGGTGGGACGCTCGAATCCCTCGAATCCTATGGGATTCGAGAAATTCGAGGTTTGTAAAATAATCTAGAAAAATAAATTATTTCGAATACATTTTATAATAAGTAACAATTTCAAATAATTTGGTAAAAGGAATTATATAGACCTGTATAGTTGGGCGAAAACAAAATCACAAAATAGACAAAATTGTACTAATATAATTAATATAGGCCTACTAAAAAAGTTACCTTTGTTGTTTATAAGATTATAACGTAATAGTCATGACAAACAAAATGTAATTTGTCAGTGGCACTAAGCTTTAAACTTTTTTAAAATTCAATTTTAAATACTTTCCCTTTAACTAAAATGTTACATTTTTAAAGAATCGAGGATTCTAATTTGGATTATAGATCCAAAAGAAAATTTAAGATTTGGATTTGAGAAAGGATTCTATCCATCTCTAGTTTTTACACGTCTAATTTTTACTGTGGGTTTCTCATAATTCATATCCAAACGTAGGTGCGTTTCTTCTTAATTAACCTTCACATCCATAGCCCTTAGACCAGATCGTTAAAAACCCTTGAATTAAATGTACTAATTAGATACAATTTTTAAAAATGGCTGACATCAAATACAATGAGTAGAAGTAAGCACCTTCTATACTTAAAAATAAGTATTTTTAATAAACATTATCTACTCGCATTTGTGAGCACGTGGACTAAAGTCGAGATCTTATCATCTAGTTTGCTGGTGATGAAGAGATTTGAGATCGAATCCCGTCTGGGTGTACTGAGATTTTTTTTCCATAAAAGTTTAAGGCGGGTACATTTTCTCTAAATTTTTCCTTTTTGTCCCGAATCCAATAATGAAATTGAAATTAAATTTGTACACTCCGGTCGCTAATAAGATGCTGTGCAGGGAAAAAATGCTTTTTTTTATCCTGGTCGTTCAGCTAATCCCAGCTTTGTTCTGAAAGATAGTTTGGCGATGTTTTTCAGGCATAATTCAACCAACGCATTATGCAACGTATTTAGTAAAAAAGAGTTAACCCTTAAAAATAGATTTGCTTATAATATTTCCGATAAAATATGTCAATGCAAGCTCCCACATTCTACATTCTTATAAGAAATGTACAGATTTTATTGTGTGCGCATCGGAACTTAAACCACTTTTCCCCCCAATCTCAACTTATGCATTGAAATGAAATATCTTCGTGTGTTATGAAAGAGCATCAGGTCGATATATTAAATTTGTGAATGGAAAAACAAACCTACCTCCATCTTGGGATTGTAAATCTGTATAAGAATAAGTCTTGTTTTTTGGCGTGTTGAGATAATGTTGATTTACATCATGGGATATTAGTCATTTTTTAATTCTTTCCTAGAGCCAATACAGGTTTTTATCCAAGCAAAGATGAACGACTCTTTTTTTTCTCGTGCCAGGACTGCGGTGTATAGCTGAACAATTTTTTCTGGTGTCCAAATTATTGTATTTATTTCCCATCACATCCGGTTATATGTATTTTAGTTACAATAATTCAATGGTGATGAGGAATGTAGTAGGTCTATTCAGAGGAAATATACCCACATTTGCGTGGATAAGATTGAGAAATAATCAACCTTCTGTGGTTTTTTCAATAGTATTTTCAAAGTGGTATTTATTGAAATAACACCCACAATATGGTATACATGGTTTGAAATAATCAGGGCTATCTACCATACACCTGGACAATTTGTAAAACCGAGGAATACACAAGGAATTTTTCATGTCTGGAACATCTAGGAAAATTTAGGAAATTTTGCAACAACAAAAAAAACTTAAATAATGGTTAATTTGTAATATTTAACTAAAAGCTACAAATACATTTTTATGGCAAATAGAATGAATTGATGAACTGAGGGCATGTGTTCAAATCAGTGTACTATCGCTCCCTCCTCCCTTAAAATTTCCGGTCGTATATATTTCCCCATCAAGTTCAACTTATCCTCTTTTAAACTTTACCCTAGTCAATTCCATGACAGATGAAATTTCATTCCTCCATACTTCATTATAAATTGTATGGAAAAATAGAAATTCCTTCTGAAAAACTTAGGAAGTTTTATTGAAAGAAAAAAAAAAATAGTGACAACCCTTATAATCCAACCTGGGCTCTTTAAGAAATCTTTCAACACACTCTTTTCTAGACCAAAGTATAAATGGTATATATGTTTACGTCCCCCGTTATTTGGAATAAGTTTACATTGTGTTTTATTGCGTTCCCTCAAGAGCATCTTTTTTGTCACAAAAAAAACAACACAAAAAAACATGAGGTAACATCACGAAAGAGGTCTTAACGTCTCTCTCGCTTTTCCAATCTGGTCGTGGAACAAGAAGCCCGCGTTGTTTTGTTTGCTTACTGTAGGGAAGGTATTGTATTTGTTCCAGTGCAAACACATCTCCGACAGACATCGGGCAAGCCATCCGACCGAGCCATTGTGTGGTTTATGTACCTAGTAGCTTCCACACAAACACGTCTCGCGTCGTGTGCGACAGAGACGACACTAATTAAGAGTAGTAGAGAGGTAAAGCAGCTATCTGTCTTGAAGAGGATGTGCAAACAGCTGCGCTATCATTATGTACTTCCCACCTTGAAATAGTAGGATCGTTACATCGAGAACCCTATCTGTCAGAAAACTTTACTAAATCTACTTTTATCTAGTCATACGTCGAGTCTTGTGTTCTTCACTCATCACTTTTTAATGATAATGCCAATTTTGACAAATTAGGATTAATTTAATTACCTTTTTATTAATTGTGACTACTTTGTCATTATTCTTTATAACATATTTAAAGGTTCATGGTAATATAAAATATTTTACTAAACCCATCTTCATGTTTTCATACTCTGAATCGATTGCTCTTCAGCTGTCACTTTTAAATGATCGTGTGGATTTTGACAGATCTAAGGTAAATTCAATGGACCTGTTCTTGTCAATTTTGACCACTTTATTGACTTTTTTTCAATTATTATATCTTCAAAGTTTCTTCTAATGTTAAATCTAAGTATATAATATCATCTTTACCGAAGGGGGTTGAGGGGTACAGGGCTTTGGGGAGAAGTTTAGAATATCTGCGAAGCTTAGATGTAAATGAGATACTTCAGTTTCTGCCTCTGGATACTTCAGAGAAATATAAATCTTGTTGGATTTGAAACGGAATCAGGTGCTTTAGCAATAAACATCGGTTTAGAAACGTTCACCTCATCGGTAGCAGCATGAAAAAGAAACCCCGTACGTAAGAACGTGATGGCAAATTTGTTCCTCAATTATAGTTTATTGGTACACGATTTAATGGTCGAATTATATAGCGTGTCACTCTCACAATAGGTTCGACTGCGAATAACGGGGTGATCGGGGCTAGAAGCCCGATCGGTGTATTGAGGGAATTTTTCCTAAATGGATTTCCATTTTCCCTCCACTCAAATGTGGATACACTTCCCTTAAATTCAACCTTCCTGATACCCGCTTCATTTGTCGAATGCTCTAAAGTGTTACTCTCGTGTTAGACTGGCCTGCTGAGAATGGGAAGATTGGGGTTCGAATCCTGGTGGGTCTACTGAGAGGGTTTTTTTTCCTAAATGGGTCTCCCCACTCTCCTTCCACGCAAATACATGTATATTACCTCTGAAACGATTCCTTCTTCGTCCCTACCCCATTAGATTAATTATCATATCTGCGTGTAACCTGAACGGTTAGTAACGCTCGATGCCAAAAAAAAAAATCAAATTATATGGGTTTACCCTCGGACGTCTCTAAAAATTGTCTATTTTAACATTAAGTAGACTTCTCGAAAATTCAAAGTGAATTTGATTTGTTTTTAGCTTTGCTTACTTCAAGCATTGATGCTTGACTTTTATAGACTTTTATAGAATTTGTCGAGTTTTGAATGTTTCTAGGAGTCACAAGGGCACTTGCTGTTTATATTTCCATCCTATACGAGCTCACCATTTCGTATATGAAGGTGTTAGAATTCCCAAACTAATTTATTATTTCAAATATAGTTAACATAAAGTGTTTTAATATAGAATTGGTCGTGCCTTTGTTCGCTGTGCCAGGCTATAAGAAAATAACTGGTTCAAGCTTATATTGACTTTTTTTAAAATATAAAACATTGTAATATAAATATGGTAAAATCTCTTTTTATATAAAATTCACACCCACCCACAAATTCAGGCATATTGCTCGAATGCTTTTTGTGAAAAAAAGAACGACTAAAAACTCGTCCTATCTCCTGTATAAAACTCCCTGAGAACAGATTTGGAACACTTATTTTCTTTTCTGTTCCAATAGCTCTTGACGTCATAGCAACGACTCGGGGCTGAATTCCAGTCTAACTGTTCAGACAAGACCCCTATCAAACTGTTTGGATGCTGCTTTCCTGTGGAAGAGAAACCAAAATCGATGCATTTTGGGTTGGGGGATGGGTGGAAAGACACAATAGAACACTTAGAAAGTTCTTCAATCCCTAGGGGGTGCAAGGGGTACTATAAGTGGGGTCCCAGACAGTGGCGCACCCCAGCAAGATTGCAAGTGATTTTAATGAAAGATTCAAACATATGAAGGACAACTATGATACATATCAGTGAAGAAATGTTGAATGTATAGGCTAAATTTAATAGCACGCTTATGACTTTATATTCAAAATGTATACATTATTATATACATATAAACAACCACCCTCAAATTCTCAATTGTAAAAAAAAGTAAATACATTTTCTTTCATATAATATACCTATTGCTACATAGCATTAGGATTCGAAAGTTTATTGCCGCGCTTACAAAAGTACTCCATCTATTCCTATCTTGAGCTAGTTATATCCGTCCACCTCATCTTACTCTATCCCTATCTTGACCTAGTTCTATCCAGTCTACCTCATCACATCATATCCCTATCTCGACCTAGTTCTATCCAGTCTACCTCATCACATCATATCCCTATCTCGACCTAGTTCTATCCAGTCTACCTCATCACATCATATCCCTATCTCGACCTAGTTCTATCCAGTCTACCTCATCACATCATATCCCTATCTCGACCTAGTTCTATCCAGTCTACCTCATCACATCATATCCCTATCTTGACCTAGTTCTATCCAGTCCTACCTCATACATCATATCCCTATCTTGACCTAGTTCTATCCAGTCCTACCTCATTCACATCATATCCCTATCTTGACCTAGTTCTATCCAGTCTACCTCATCACATCATATCCCTATCTCGACCTAGTTCTATCCAGTCTACCTCATCACTCATATCCCTATCTCGACCTAGTTCTATCCAGTCTACCTCATCACATCATACCCTATCTCGACCTAGTTCTATCCAGTCTACCTCATCACATCATATCCCTATCTCGACCTAGTTCTATCCAGTCTACTCATCACATCATATCCCTATCTCGACCTAGTTCTATCCAGTCTACCTCATCACATATCCCTATCTTGACCTAGTTCTATCCAATCACCTCATTACATCATATCCCTATCTTGAGCCTAGTTCTATCCAATCCACCTCATTACACCTATCCCTATCTTGAGCTAGTTCTATCCATTCCACCTCATTACATCTATCCTTTTCTTGACCTAGTTCTATCCATCCACCTCATCTATCATCCCTATCTTGACCTAGTTCTATCCGTCCTCCTCATACATCATACCCTATCTCGACCTAGTTCTATCAGTTTACCTCATCACATCTATCCCTATCTCGACCTAGTTCTATCCAGTCTACCTCTACATCATATCCCTATCTCGACTAGTTCTACCAGTCCATAAATCATATAGAATATCTGACCTAGTTCTAATCCAGACACTTACATCATATCCCTATCTTGACTGTTCTATCCATCACTCATTAACATCATATCCCTATCTTGCTAGTTCTATCCAATCCACCTCATTACACCCTATCCCTATCTTGAGCTAGTTCTATCCAATCCACCTTATTACACCCTATCCCTATCTTGACCTAGTTCTATCCAATCCACCTCATTACACCCATATTTTTCGGGTGCACCGTCGCCCTTTACATGTACGCTACTTGCACCGTTGGCATTTTCATACACCCTCAGCGCGTAGTTATTTCCTACCTCTAACATCAGTGGGTGAGACAAGGGGGGACGATAACAAGTCAGAAATCGGATTAAGAGAATATATGATTTAATGAACAAGCTTTAGAGATATTACAAATGGTTATAAATAACAATCAGTATGTTTATTTTCGTCTGAGATTTGTACGTAACAATAAATTGACACTGTTACCTTGACTAGTGGAACACAGTGACTTTTGAGACATGAACTATAGTACGTTTGCTAGTAAGTAAGTATACATACTACTTGTGCAAGGATGCATCGTAACAGTGTCATGGGCAAATAACAATTACAAATCCTATAGAAACAATTAGGTGATCATGATCACCTAAAGTATATATCTTCACTAAACATATCAAACAAGGCTTATACAGACTTATCAAACGCAACAATTAATTGGCCGGGCCACCAAATTATAATTAGGAACGTCCAACATTAGAATAAGCTACATAGCTAAAGGCTCCATCAAAAGACACACAACAGAAACCGTTCCAATGCTGTGGGAAAGACAAACAACGTTAACTTAAGGGTTCCGGCCACACTATAAAAATCGCACAGAGTGTTTGTTGTACACGTCCTCCGGGGAATAAAAGCCTCATAACAAATTTAATAAAGAGACTAGGTTATCAAAAACTAGAACATACGAGACCCGAGCCAAATGGGCTATATCAAGCGACCATAAATGATCTGTCACACGTAACCTCCTGATATCCCCGTGTGTTTATGTTCACACTTAGTGATTCAAGTCAGCTTGAAAGTCCTACATAGCGTCAAACAGCTATTAGGAACTTGCAAGAGTACAGTAAAACTCGGTGATGTAAATGTCACTGTTTGATTACTTACTTTAAACACATGAAATGTATAGCACGCTCCTTACTAGCAGGATTACCCCTACAGTTAATGAAATTTACTTTGCTAACGTAAACTTAATTAATTAATCATTCCAAATCCCAACAAGGATACAAACAAGTGGAATGAGATTGAAACTACATGCCAACAAAGTATAATTAAACTCTAAATAAACTAAAGTGGCGCTAACTTGGATTCTATCCAATGCATATAAGTGGACACTTCCATATTCCAAAGCAATGTCTAAACTAGCAAATTATGGGCCGGTCTCATGACTCCTGGATAAATATTAATCTGGCCGATAAATATTTTTATCTGGTTGATAAGTTAAAAGTGCGTCTTATGACCGCCAGATAGCATTTATCCGCCAGATAAAATGTATTTATCCATCACATTTTTATCGGGAGGTAACTTTTATCCGAAAGATAAAATTGGCGTTGCCATGGTGACGAGTTGTTTCTCATGAGGTTTAACCTATCAGAATATGTTTTTAGGTTAAAATCTTGGTTTGCCTGTTTAGTAAGCACAGGTACAGGCCCTAACTATATATAAAGTTAGAACATTTAATTCACACTTTTATAAAAAACTGACAAGCTATTTGTATAGTTATAGTCTTATAAGAACAAATTATTTAAATGTGAGTACAATAAATGAAATTTTGTAAACGTTGTACTTAACTATTGTCCACATTTTGGCAGACACCGAAATTAGTACTTGCAAGAACTAGCTTCTGCGCCCACGTGACGCCATCTGTTTCCTCGCACTCGTTTAGCCGCCATTATTTAACAAATATTGAGCGTATCGCCACTCGCCAGGTTGTAGCGGTAGCAGCAGGGCTTATACGCATGCGCACACCATTAAAAACAGTACCAACCTTGCGTTTTCTGCATAAAAATATATTTATCCTACAGTTCATAATACGCGTATAAACAGTTAAGTATCTGTAAACCTTTATCTGGCCACTAACCTTTACCTCCCGGTAGCTATTATCCTAGTCTCAAACGCCTATGTCATCCGAACACGAGATTTATTGAATAGTTACAAGTAAACGCTACATGCCATCAGGATAAGACTTAAACTTAACTATCTGTACTCCCTAACCCGGACACGGTTTTCATATCATTTCATCATAGACTCTGCCTTAAAATATGAGTGAAGAATTACACCGGGCCCCGGGACGATTCCTGGATAGCTCAGAGGTTAGGCGTACTAAGCCAAAAGTCCCGGGCTCGATTTCCTTGTCCAGGTGTCAGTTTTCAATTTTCAGTATATTAATATAGCTTTAATCTCCTTGTGTCATGTTGTGTATTTCCAACCATCGATTCAAGATAGGAGGTAGACACATTAGCATAACTAAACCGCTTCACTAATGAGATGCATCATCTTCGTTTTATTTGTTTTTGACCGAGATCCCGTGGAAGTCAACTCGTTATTTCTATTTCTCTAATACCTTCGAGTGTCTGGAATCGTTAGGACAAAAAGCAACTGAGGTTTTTCCACCAAGACCGGTATAGGATGTCGTGAGACCTGCGCAGAACTAACGAACAGAAAAGAAGAGTTGCTTCAATTAATAACGTTGCTTATAATATTAGTTCGGTGACCTGGTGGTCTAGGGGTAAGGTGTCAGACTTCTGTGCTGAGGGTCCGGGGTTCAATCCTCGGTCCCGGTACAGATTTATCTGATTGCCAAACCCTTCCTTCACCTCTGACAAGACGTGTATTAATCACAACTTGTGAATGTGAGGAATGCCAGGCCTCCACCTTGGTTCGGATTCCACGTTAAACTGTAGGTCCTCCATTTCATCTCACAATCACCCTACCATTGCACATTAGCGTAACATAGACTATATTTTAGGACAGGACTTACAACTTGATTTCAACGTTTTTAAAGGTGCTCTCAAAATTCAAAATTGGAAAAATTAGTAGGTACAGAAATAATAGCATCGTTATGTTATGGCCTCGACCCGCCACTCTCGCCCCCCACCCCCCATTCAAGTAAATTTATTGTTGCACCTCTTATTACTTAAATTATTGATCAAAATTATTTCGACTAATCCTAAGGATGATGATAAATACAAAGGCAAGAATTAAGAATGAAAAACTCATGTGTGACAAAAACATTACTCATTTTTCACACAAGTGTGTCTATCCTTTTTCTTCAAAACGTTCATGGAATATTGTATCGGTTGCATTTTGTGAAATGCCTATACAACGTCAAATATTTTCAATATTATAAATTGTATTCAGCGTTTGTCCTTAGAGTTTGTCAATAAATCGTCTTATCAAATTAGGACTATAGATCACTTATTCAAAAAAAGAATAGCTAACACGCTCTACGATTGCGCAATTTTATTGATCTTGTTTAATGGAGTGTAAATGAACTTTTTTTTTACACCTTTCGTGCTCAATCCTTTCTACGTGGTATATTGCTCCCAATAAAATATAGCTAGTAGTTTTTTTGGTTTATTTTATGGATTATATAGCTACGTTTCAGCACCACTATGTCTGTAGGAAGTGCCTGGTAAATAACTCAAAATCATCATAACAGATTTAAAAATCCATACCGGTCCCTTTATGATCGTGCTTTATTTTTATTACCGTACTTAAAAAGCCATGTTCATACACATCCTACCATTCATTTTCCGTTTTAATGTTCCACCCTCTTCCTCCTAAACAAACCATCCATTCATGGCATCGGCCGGCCGATGCGGCATGCGATATTTTCCTAATTGACAAGGATATGTAGCGGTGTTGAGGGTGGTAGGGGCACATTTCCGTCGAGCTCTCATGCCGTAGCTGTTGTAGTTGATGTTGTTCAGTTTGGAGCTCCTCCCCAACTCCACCCCCATCCGTCAATGTCGTGGACCCAGCAGCAACCACCACGGATCCCCTCCGTTCGCCTATGCCAGTCGCAGCCATCCTGCCTTTGTACAGTGCCTGGGCGCTCCCCCTCCCCCCCCCCCCCCCCCACTCCAGCCCGTATAGAGCCGTCATCATCAGATTGCGCTGCGGCAGTGGGGAGACAATCGTATTTACGGCTCTAAACATGTCCGGGGTGATTATTAATAGGCTGACCCGATGTACTCTCTAGTGTATGTACCGCGGTATACTCTGTAAACTCTGATTTTGGTAGGAAGAACAGTATCTGGTAGTTACTAAAGTTACTAAAACATTTTTTATATATTCAAACATAAAGTCGTTTTATCTGCAGCTATCACTTTTTATATATATACTATCGAAATCTATAAAATGACACAAATAATATAGTAAAATGCTATCAAAATTGGTCTCAAAGATATATGTTTTAATTGTTCTTAACTGGTACAGTTTAAACGCTGACTAGAACAACGCTGTAGGCTACATAGCTTGAAACCGATTTTACATACGGAATAATGTTAGAAATAAAGGTCTTTACTCAATTGGAAAGCTCTCATTACTTTTACACAAAGCTAGGATAAAATGATATTAAATGCCAAATTTTTAGTAATAAAATCTCATTTAAAGTACACAGATAATATATATTCAGATAACTTACCACTGTTTTATTTTTTAACCCTAGATAAGGAATGCCAGATGTAACTTGCAGCATATTTCTCATTGTTAGGGAAGGCTGATTTGATACGTCCACGATGGTAGTCGGTTAAGAGAGAGGTTTTTTATTGGCCGGACCACCTGCGTCGAAGCACGTTAAGTACTGTTTTGCTTGTGCTGCTGATTTATTTATTAGGAGGTGGGTTGGCTGTTTAATTGCTTTAGGAGATTAACCGCGCTCTACAATATTAATCTCTATGGCCGGCGTCCATCCGCGACGGTTCGTTCGATCCGGTTTGAACTGACTGCGTTGCGGTGTGGGAGTATTCAATAAACCAGCAGCTGCCCGAATTGGGTTCAATAGCTTTTCTTTAAACTAAAGGCAAAATAATATTTTATTTGTAAATACCGTTCCAACGCATCGTTTTAGCTTAAACCTTTTCTACTCTTTTGCATGGGATATGGTTTACAGCATCATTCTGACAAATGAAAACAAAATTCGGTAAACTTTTGGATATATTAACTATTCAATAGCCATTTTTCTTATTCCTAAGGTCAATACATGAATGAGGTAAACATTAAGGGCTGGTCTTATGACTCCTGAATAAATATTAATCTGTCAGATAAATATTTCTATCGGGTCGATAGGTTAAAAGTGCGTCTTATGACCGCCAGATAGTATTTTTTATATGCCAGATAAAATATATTTATCCATCACATTTTTATCGGGAGGTTTAAGTACCTGGTAACTTTTATCTGAAAGTTAAAATTTTTGTTGCCATAGTGATGCGTTGTTTTTGCATGAGGTTTCGCCTATCAGAATCGGTTTTAGGTTAAAATCTTGGTTCACGTGTTTAGTAGGCACAGGCCCAGGCTTGAACTATATATAAAGTTAGAACATCTAATTCACACTTTTATATAAACTGACATCTATTTGTAGTGTTATATTTATATAAGAATAAATTATCAAAATGTGAGTACAATAAATGAAATTTTGTTAACGTTGTACCCAACAATTGACCACATTTTTGCAAAAACTGAAATTAGTACTTGCAAGACATCTTAGCTTCTGCGCCCACGTGACACCATCTGTTTACTCACACTCGTTTAGCCGCCATTATTTAACAAATTTGAGAGTTGTAGCCACTCGCTATGTTGTAGCGGTAGCAGCAGGGCTTATACGCATGCGCACACCATTAAAAACAGTACCAACCTTGCGTTTTCTGCATAAACATATATTTATCCTTCAGATAGCTATCCGGCAGATAAATTCAGTTCATAATACGTGTAAAATATTGAAGTGTCTGATAACCTTTAACTGGTCCTTAACTTTAACCTCCCGATAGCAATATTTATCCGGTAGTCATAAGACCGGCCCTAAGTATCTTATTTATTCCTTAATTTTGAATTGGCATTTAATGTAAAATTCACCATCATTGAGGTATAAAAAACTTCGATATAAACTATTTAAAACACAACATCTACACACAGTCTTTATTTATTTTCAAACACAAAAACATATTCGGACATTCGCCATTAACTGTAATATTTTTCTAGGAACTGTATGTATTTATTATTTTGTGGGACTAAGGATGTAAAATTCATCTCTTTAATATAAACATTCTTTCTCAGTGTAATATTATGTGCAAATAAACTAATGTATCTTATGAAATAACGTTTGTGAACAGCTTAGTCTTGACTCCTCGGGTCAAGGAGGGTCTGTGAATTATATTGATTTGACAAAGCTTAACTATATCTAACAGATTAAATATGAGCGCCCAATGGACTCGGAGAGCCTTATTTAAATCAGAATGCCATAAAAAAAAGTCGGAAATAACGCTGATTTTTTTTTCTTCTCGATTTTGTTATAAGCTTTAAACTTTTCATCTAAAACTAAAGAAATGCTTTAAATAATGGCACCTGAATACGGGACTCGAACTCGAAATGCTTGACTTAACGTGCCAATATTCTACCACTACGTTATTCAGTTTCGTGCTTTGCCCTGTATACCTCAGTGGTATAGCACTGGTGAGCTAACCCGGTGTTTCCGGGCTCGATTTGTGTGTTCGGGTTCTGTTTCAAAAATAAAATAAAATTAATTGATATGTAAACGACGGCCGTCCTTGCAAATGTTTATTGCAATGTGTAGTTTTTAATATTTTCGTTTATAACTGAAAATTTACTAACTTGACTTTGCTTTTATTTTTCACACCACCACATACGCATATGAATTAACTACGTTAATAATATAGGGATGAGGATTGTTAAATTTAGAGGAAGTGTACCTATATTTATGTAAAGTTAGAGTGGAAAACCAGTCTGTAAGAACCAACGTTAGTACACCCAACAAGGATTTAAAACCCGATCTCCTTATAATCGGCAATTTAGTCTAACACGAGAATGACAACTTATACCATGCGGCCATCGAAACAGGTCAACTTTACTTTATGCTCTCTTGTTTTTGAAAAGAGGTAAATCAAACGCTTTGGGATCCAATACTAATTAGTTCTATATATTTCTATTTGATGACAACTAATGAACACCTTGTGTTTTGATATGTTTTACCGTGTTATGGTACTAACAAATCCTGGGGGAAAGAAATCATCTGTAGCTGTCTCACGAACTGCTGGTTTAGCCTCATGGGACGGTCGGTCTGGTTTGTTCGGGGGAGAATCAAGAGGGGGTAATTGATGAGAATACTTGGCAAGGAATGTATTGGTGTTATTTCTCTTGGCCCAGAAGTGGCAATAAATCTGTTGCCAGTGGGGTAGGCTCCTTCCCTTACATTTCCCGTGAACTATCTATTACAGTGATCTTCTCCCTCCCCTTTTGGATGCTTGCGTGCATGGAACTACTCTGTTACTTTGTAAGACAGAACTGACTCGGCTTCATCCTTTTTTTCACGAGTGTTTTGAACTTTTTTTTCATATCAAGTGAACTTATCCAATCTCTCCATGTTTGGTACACGCGTAAACTTCCCTTTAAACATAAACTTCAAATGGTAATTTTTGTTTTTATATGGACAATCATTTTGCCTCGTAGGCTGCCCAAACTTGTGCCATGTATTGGCTATTTTAACATCACAGCCACGCACCTGGAAAACTAGGAAAACGCAGGTAATTTTTTGTTTCTGGAAAAACACAAGGAATTTTTCAAAATCTATGAAAAATGCTGGAATATTTGTTAATTTGGGACATTTAACTGAAAGCTTCAAAGAGTAGGCCTTTGGATGGATGAAAAAGTGAAATGAATAAAGCACGATGATTCAAATAGGCATTTGTAGACTCTTTATATTCATCCTTTAATATCTTTATCATCAATAAGCTAATTAAAATAATGTTAGGGTTGGTCCGAGTATTTGCTAGCAATATTTGCCCCCCCCCCTTCCTTTTTTTTTCTCTACACCGTACCCCCTAGCTACCCCTATCATATTTATCAAGCCAGTATTTGATGTATACGTAATAGTATCTAAGTGGCACCTTTACAATTCAACCCCTCCACCGCAAGCCACCCCTTCGAAAAAAAATTCTATTCTAAATTTCCCGAAAAAATGTTAATCTCTAAGTAGCTACATCAAACCTCTATATATGTTTTGTCCGATTCCATGGGTTTTTCAATAAGAAATAACTAACTAAAACTGTTAATGTATAGTTTTTGTGTTGAAGAAAAAAATAAAGAGAGTGACATTTTACTTATGAATTTACTTTAAAATTGCTGATATTTCCTCCCACGCATTTTCCTTCATAAGTAATTTATCATGTTTGTTACCATTGTCATAATATATAGGAGACTGAGAAGTAAATTGTATATTTTTTCATCCAAGTAAACAAAAATGGTCGAGGAACATTAATCAAAAATCAGACAGGTGTATAGTTGAGCGTGATTGTAGACGATGACGCAATATTCCAGTCCTGAAGACGCATGTGCCTAGCTTCAAAATCCCGTCAAAAATCACTGGCAGACCGATTCGTTAAGTTGAGAACAGACGTGACTTTTCCGATCCAATCCGAGCCAGTGTGTGGGCCTCCGTTAAAATGTATGCAGTACGATCCGATCCAGTGTGCGACAAGATTAAGGGTGTCTCATTTTATTCCAGACTCAAAGCAGACTAACACTCCCTACCCCACTCGCACCACTAAAGAGGAATATGCTTGAAACTAGGAATGTGATATCGAAAAAAAAAAAAGTATTGATAACAATAGGTATAGTTATAGAAATTCTATTCGGGGAAACGCGTATTTGTTTGGATCTAATAATAAAAAATATGACTTTTGTATTGTAATGGTATTTTCATATTTATTAAAACACTGAAAATTTTAATAAGTTAACCATATTATATTGTATAATTATTTTGGAAGGTATTATATTATTGTATGATTTAGATGAAAGATTTTACTTTAGCAGCTTTTATTAAAAATATTATTTTACCATCTTTTATGTACCCCGAAAGTCAGAGAACTTGCCTTGCTTCGTTACATTTTGATGAGGCTCTGAACCAATAACACACAAAAAAATAAATTAAAATAGCCTCTGGATCCCAATCTTCTCCAGTGTAGTCACTGAAAAATAGGAGTTTAACCATTCTTTTCCCCAAAAGCATGGTCCTTGTTTTAGTTAAAGTAGCTCCTGCTTTGGAAAATAGACGTTCATCTACCAAACGGTTGTCTCTTTCGATGCCATTCCGATACCGGTGTGTGAGTTGGCTCTACTCATATATATAAAAGTATCGAAACAATAAAATAGTACAAACATTATAAGTAAAATATAGATATTAGAGTATCGACACTTTTTTCCACATCCCTATTTGGAACTGCTAGTAGCGGTCAACTAACCAGCCGCGAAGACAGTAAGACAACCTCTCCTACCCTCTTTACATAGTTTCTTTGAATGGGGCAGCATACTTTACTCGTACATATCTGTGGTGAAAAAATAGCCTAATAGTTGTTCACTGCTCGTAAGATGGGGGCTTTTTGTACTGTACAGGGTATCCTAGAATTTAATGACAACTTTTTATCTTCATTTAAAAAGTTTGTTATCTAATGGCGCTATGCTCATGACAGATATTCAGAAACTGTTGGTATCAACACGTGAATAAAAGTAAACTCTATGTTTGTACCCGAGCAATATTTTATTTATTATGTTCAAAAAAAATGTTTCCATAAAAACTGCAAAAACACTGGCCTTTTCTCGCGTCCCCTTCTATTCTACTTGAACCACTGTCTAGTCGGGTCAACTTCCTCCACCTGCAGTGGCCATCAGAAATGACTGTGACACTGGGAAGCCTCTCGGGAAGGAGTGCTTCATGGGATTACAAGGCGCACGGGGGAAATTCTGGCAATGTCGAAGGAAAGACCCATGTGACGGTAAATAAACGCCTCAGACTGACTCGGGTTACACCCCTTTCCCTCGACATTACTAACAACCTCCATCATTCTTATTTGTTGCGCTGAAATAGTTATCTTTTAGGTTCCTGTTCAGGGTGATTTGAATAATTGCTTCGTCTCTTCTATGCTCGGGAACAGAGGTCTAGTTGTAATCTTGAACGAAAAGTAATTGGTTTGAATTGTTTTCTTCTAAACGCGTTGCTAGCGTGAGTTTTTTTTTTTTTTAGGTTTTATTTTTAATCTAGGGTAGGATCTATATATATATCAATAGTTTTCATAGGGGGTCCTTTAAGGTTGACTTAAAATATGATAATATTTATCAATAAAAGCACAATTTTTGCACCCAAAAATGTTTTGAGTTTAATAAAATATTAATTTATTATTTTTAAACCAAATTTTAAATCAAGAAGGAGTAATTTTATTTTAAGTTATGTTTTAAGGGTTAACTCATAACGTCTGGAGTGGACACTAGAACGTTTCCTTCTGAGGGTGCCACGAGGTATATATATCAACGGTGCTGCCTTGATAAAAAGTTTGAGAAACAATGGTATTCACCAAATAAGGTATTAACTTTGTTTGTAACACAACTCCCACGGTCAATTAAAAAGGCACATTGCCCAAAATCGGCTAATAAAAATAGAGAAGAGTTATTCATAAATACTATTTGGGTGTGATGATTTGTTCAGTACTATTATTTTAATAATTATTTTATTATATTCATATAATTATCTCAATACTATTATTATTATTATTATTATTATTACCCAGCCCAACACTGGTTGCCAAGGCCTTCAACTGTCAAACCTAAAATAATTGGACGGAAGGAAAAAATTTTGAGTTACTTAAAATGCCTCCCAGATCAAAGTTAGGCTTTATAACTCCTTACAAAGTCCCGTGTTTAGATTGTGGTGTTATGAGTTAGTTTTAGAAGTCGAGAGTATAAATTAAATAACTTTATGTTCAAAAGAACGCGTTGAATCTTTCTAAAATCCAATTAAGTAAATACAACATGTCCTTCCATTGGTTATCAGTACTGATGGAACCGGAGTCTGTTGGAATTTAGGCCATGTTGTGGTGAGGACCGGTCCATCTGGCTCCGTTGACCATATTTAGCATCGAGACCCTTAGCACCGATATAGGTTCACACTTGATTTAGAATAAAATACAAAACAGGAAACACTTTCCCAAGAGAGAAAAGAGCACGTCTCATGTTCGTTTATAATGATTCTGCTTTTTTAAATAACAATTTTTACTAATATGCGCTACCAGTTCGTTGGGTTATTAGCTTTATAACCCGAATGGGTAGTAAGACGTGGTGCTAAAATAAATATATTAGGGGCTGTGAACTTTTTGATATTGTGAGAAATATAATCAAGTTACATCATACTTGCTATAACGTACTTTGTTCATTTTTTAAAATATAAAAAAGTTGTTTTTAGTAATAGTTTTGAAGCTGAGTTCTCATTTATTTTTTTTGCTTACAACTTAAATTTGAACTCATACAAATATGTACCATCAGACAAATTTTACTACGTCACTGACAATCAAGAATTTTTTCTTTTTTTGCGTTTTACTTCCCGTACGGGCTGTCCGCATTTAATTGTGTTGGTGTATTAGGGATGAAGAAGATGGAATTTAGATGAAATACACCCGCAATTGCGTATAAATAAAGTGGAAAACCATTTAGGATAAACCACTCTCAGTATATCCGGCTGGGATTTGAACCCCCGACCTCTCCATCACCAAAAAAACTGGTCTTTATGAGCATAACATTTTATCCGCGCGCCCACCAAAATTGGTATCAATGTAATCAAATTGTTGATCAAAAGACGCAAAAATAAGCTTATTTTTATTTAAATACGGAAATAAGCTTTTGTATGTTGGCCTACTATTCTACCATCTTTTTTTAGCACGGCGTCCTACTACCTGTTCAGGCTATATACCTATATCTACTAATTACAATAATGTGTTAAGGATTATAAAGGCTTAATTTAGAGCAAATGCATCCGAATTTGAATGGAGGGAGATTGAAAAACCGTTTAAGGAAAACCACGCTCAGTGTACCCGACCAGGATTGAACCCCGATCTCCCCGTCCTCGGCAGGCTAGCCTGGCACGAGATTAGCGCGTTATACCACGCGGCCACCGAAGCGGGTTTTTACAACCTAATGTATGCACTGATTTTGGTAGAAAAGGACATCCGAAAATCTTTTTTCCTAACAGATTTCTGCAGTGTAATAGAATTTTGGTAAGTAAAAGGGCCTTTAAGACAGTAATTCCTACAAAAATCCGTGTGTAGTTTTGTTTTTTCATACAAGTTGACAACAGCTGGCATACCACTGGTTTAAAGGAAACTATCATATATAGTTACCCGCATCATTGGTCACATGGTACAACGCTGGGGTTGGCAACCTCTTTTAATGTTGTGGGCCGTATGAATTAAAAAAAAAAAAATTGGTAGGTCTGTTTGAAAAAAGGATCGAGCTAAAATGTCAACTATTTAAATTTGTCATGTAGTAATTAGTTATTAGTCTATTTTTATGAACACAATTGTTTGTTTCCTAAATATTTTGCGGTCAGATAAAATCATTTAGGTCGCCAACCGTTGGTACAAGGCGTCACAATCGCAATGTACTGTACTGCAGTTAAGGGGAATATTGGGGTTTGGATGCCGCTCGAACATACCTGGAGGTAGTTTTTTCTGAATGGTTTCCCATTCTCCTCAACGCAAGGAAATGGCGCTCTCATCTCTACCCCAATAATGTAAATACGCTGGTAACCAGAACGGATATTAAGACGGGATGCGCGCACACACACACACACACACACACACACACACACACAAATATGGAGAGATAGCTGTCATATTTTAAATCTCACCCGAGTCCAAGACCTGAATTAATGTTTTGAGTCTTCTATAACAAAATCACGAGAGCCAATTGAATCATTTACTGACCGACATTGGTCATTCATGCTATGATGAAATTCTACCGACAGAGCGTGGATTGTTGGAAACCTCATTCGTTGTTGGCCCGCATTTCTTGAATAAACCGCAGTTCCTCTTACTGTAACGTATCTATTCCCACAAAGCCATGATGATGATGATGATGATGATGATGATGATGACGACGACTTCTCCTTTGTCTGCATTTTAGCTAGCCTCTTCGGTCTCCCTCAGGTCAAATATTGGACGGTAAAAGTTTGACAAAGTAAGTCAAGCAATCCACTTCACAAGTTCTTGCTCACTTGCCTGCTTACACTGTCCCCTATGACTCCTCCTCCTCCTCGTAACCCTCACTCTCCCAAGACAAACCCTCCATAGTCGAATTGGGAGGAGGTCTTCGACGATGTCAAAAACAAATGAAGACAAATTAACGTTCTTTTGATATTTGCTTTGTTTGTGCAGGAGAAGTTGTATTCTTTTGTATGTGTGTGTGTGTGTGGAGAGAGGAGAGAGAGAGAGAGAGAAAGAGAGAGGGGGGAAGGCAGGGAGTGGGGGAGAGAAGATAAAAATGGGGGGCTATGAAGGAGGAAGGTTGAAAAGTAATCTTGTGAGTAGGAGTTGAAAAAGTATAACGTACGTCTGGTAGATTTTTTTTTTTCCGTTGCCTCATTTATATTAAGATATTTCGTGAAGAGACGCTTCCTCGTTCCATTCTACTTGTAATTAATTACTTTAAAAGCAGTTGTTTGTTTGAAATCGTTACCAACCCAAATCCTGACATTGAACTCAAAACTACAAATCATTTCTAGCTTAGAATCTAAAAGGTAACAAATATTAATAATAACAAAACACTTATAAGTTGGCAATTTGTTTTCTCGTTGATGAATAATTATTTTCTACACTTTAATAGTAAATTAAAATATCATAACTATATTGAGGCGTTCAATGTCATGTATTGTATTTTTCATTCACAACTGTATTGTTGTTGATAAATACAGTCGGTTCAATATAAAAAAAAAAGCAATTATCTTACAGTAAATGACAGTGACTAACAAAAGATCAAGTGCTAAAAAAAAACACGGCTGGCTATATGAACAGCCCACATAAAATGAGAATTAGTTATTTTTATGAATTGTTATTGTATGGGTTCTCACCATGAAAATCAGAATATACCTAATAAGTGTATAATATGTTTACTTTGTATAATATCAAGGTTGACACGCACCTGCAATACTGGAAAACACAGGTAAATTTTTGTGCCTGGAAAAAAACATGTAAAAAAAACGAGAAATGTTGCTAAATATATTAATAATACTGTAATATTTGGAAAATTAACTGTTTGTTTGAAATAAATTCGATGAATTAATCGGGGGGCTGAATGTTGTGTATTTTCAAAATTTAAGTTAGTTTATAAGTTGTGTGCTGATATAATTAGTCGGTTCAGAAAGTACATATTAAACACTTAATTAATAGAAGAAGAAAAATCACATAGAAGAAAAAGCTAAGTGGAGAACTAATCAGGCTGATGAGAACACATGTGTTATCCCCCCCCCCCTCTACCCTTGAAACAATGGGCTGCATAACGACTGCTTATATTTCCCCATTATTCTTAAATCACACTGTTTTCAATGCCAATAGTATGGCTTCTTACTTAAAAATTGATTTTTAATTTCTTTCCTCTATAACTCGATCTTTAAAATGTAGAGGATTTGTAGCAAGAAAATAGTAGCAACCTTTGGTATGAATACCCGATAAATTATATTCAAATTATATTGTACAGCTAATACATACATACAAAAAATAAAGGTTTCCAGCCCAATATAATTATGTTCCGCCATGAATTGTGGATTTCTGACAATTTAATTCATATTTTTCCACGGTCATTATTATTTTTAGATCTTTACGAATGCTGATTAAATCTAAGACATTATAGAAAAGTTTTATTTATTTACTAAAATTAATTATATTTACATTTTTTTAAGTGGTTCGTGCTTACTCTCAAAAACGAAGGATCAATTCAAGATACTTGTGATAGTTTCCAAATATTTCCGATCAGTCTATAGAAAAATATATTTTAAATGTAGGGAGTGGTTTCTTTCACTAATACCTGATCTAAGGGCTTACACATAAAGCTGGAAGGCTAGCAAAAACAACATGTTTTCTTAAAAAATTTGTTAGCAAAAACTTGGGCCTTGCATGGAATAAGGGTTAATTAATTTATTTATATATAATCTTTGGAACACCTAGTAAAAAAATTGCCATGGCAAGATTATTATTACAGTCCAGTTTCATAGGAAGATCCTTCCATATGTGACAGCTAGAAAAGTTACCAGATCACGTAGGCCCTATTCATCCGTCAAATAATTTGATCTGCATCTATCACTTTCGGTAGATACTACTAATACCTATAAAATAACAATAATACAATAGTAAAATGTTATCACTTTTTACTGCAAAAGAAAATATATTTGGATTTTTAAAATACCCTTTCTATGAAAATTGTATTATACCCGCATCAGTGGTTTGTCCACTGTGATGGTTTGTCATCCCTCTTTACGCTGATAAGGGTGCATTTCTTATAAAACTACCTTCCTCATCCTTAATCCTTTAGTAGAGCCATGGTGTTAAACGTAATAGCCAATTGTTTTTATGATTTATAAGCTATCATCCTGGAAAAATCTTATATCGTAACAAACTAAAATAAAAACCTTAATCTATTCCAAATTGGATTTTCTATGCCAAATTGGATTGATTTTTAAATTATTTTATAAAATTTTATATCTTAACCGAAATATCCAATGACATTTTGTCTGGATTACGTGCATCCCAAAATTAATATTCTTAAATATATGCGGCAAAATTATACATGGACGTGGAAATCAAAGCCGGGACTTTTTATGTAATTGATCAGAGAACGAACCTGGATAGCTCAGTAGTAGAGCATTTGTCCATGCAAAATCAAAGGTTCCAGTTTCGATTCCAATATCCAAGTGTCATTTTTCTCAATATATTTAAATGATAGTTGTGGACGGCGCATAATCCGTACTTAATGTTAATCTCACTATACCATTAAACAAGAGTAAAAATTACAATGGATGAAGCACGAATACATACTTATTTTCAAACCGCCCTTTCAAATTCATCCTCTCCTTTCAAATTCACGTTTGTTTCTCTCTAGTTAAAAAATATCTTACTTAAGAGGTATGTTGCAATTAATATATAGAGCTCTGGAAGAGGGATCACTTTAAACCTCTCATAGTTGTGTGAAAGCGAACAATATACGTTTTACTTAAATCCAAACACGGAAAGCTCAAAATATATGAAAAGTTGATACCCTTGACGTGTAAACCTCTAACTATAAATTCAAGTTCGCTCATTCTCTAGAACTTTTCCCAATTAAAGGTTTTTTTAATGCACCATAACGCGATAATATGCAGCCATCGCTGCAACGTTCCACTTTTTATAATATAATTAAGTCGCGAATATATTAAAAATTCTAACTGGTACCCTAAAGGTACGGCCATATTTGCGACCAGAACACAATCACGTAAACCCTTGTTTACTGTATGTGAGTGGCCATAACATGGCTTTACGTTATGGTGTTTTGGCGTCCGGGTTGCAAGTATGGACGTGCCATTGAAATCAATAGTTTATTCTTTGGTAAATACAAAAAAAAAAACCTTTCTCCTAAAATAAAATAAAAACATTTCATATATTAGTTTTTTTCTTCTAACTTACCCATGATTAAACTCCATTGCGTTAGAATGCAACCGCCGTTCAGTTGGCAATGATAGTGCCAAATTCTGTGGATATACGGTGTCATATTGTCAGCAGAACGAACCCTTCGGCTGTTAATCTCACTTTTCTATACCGGAGCCGCGACATTTTTATTCGCGCAGTTCCTTTGTCCTCACGAGGCTGGGTTGATTCCGTTTCAGAATCACTACTTTACAGTTTAAGGTAATTTGACCATCAAAATTGGATTTCACAATTTTAACAAGTATGTGGTTTAAAAATTATAATTAGTAATCGAATAATTTCAATTCATTACAGTTCAAGAGTTTTGAGGGGTCATACTTGCTATTTTATGCCTTTGCGCACCATTGTTAAGGTAAAGTAATTAATGTATGGGGCTGCTTTTTAGTATAGCTAGACATTCGTTTGATTTATACAGTGGAATATTTTTAATTTTAGTAATATTAATACTATACATATGTCAATGACATATTAATGTATTAATATTAAAAACAAAAATATGAATATAATAAATATTTCATTATGGCTGTGCACACCTCATATGATTGTGTATTTATATCAAAGTTCAGCCCCATACATTCATTACTCTACCTTAACAATGGCACACAAAAAGTATAAAATATCAAGTATGACCCCATATAGCTCGTGAACTTTAATTATTTGAAATAAGAGAATAAGTATGTATAGGATTGTCTATGTGTTGTGTGTGTGTGTGTGTGTGTGTGTGTGTGTGTGTGTTTCCCCCCCTTTTTTTCTCCGTGTTTTAATAGTTTTACAGGCTTCTATCATATAGAATAATCTTAAAATTTTGCAATAAAATAAATTATGATAGTCGAATGACCTTAAATCTTGAATCACCGGAGATTGAACCCTGGACATCTGGATCTGTAGTCAAGAACTCTGACCACTAGACTACAGAGGAGGTACTACCCATGATTAAATATAGACAATTTGGCTAGATAATTAGTTTAGAAGCCCATCAAATTATTTTTGAATATTCAGGGGACTTTTAAGAAATATATTGTATACAAATACTTTGGTATTATACTTAACTTGGAAAGCATGAATTGATAAGTTCCAAATGGAACCTTTAAAAGCTTTGATTGATTGGCTCATTACAAAAAAGTTATAGAAGTTTGTTTGAAAATATTATATTATTATTATTATTATTATTATTATTATTATTATTATTATATTATTATTATTATTATTATTATTATTATTATTATTGCGCCTTAGTACAAAACCATTAGCGACTTCTCTTTAGCACAAATTAGTGAAGGGTGAATTTTAAGAAGAGATAAAACCACATTGTGAGAACTTAAACACACTTAGTGGGGTATCTAAATTACACCAGTAAACCATACTTAATTTGCAAGCCAAAAATTCATTGGATCCTTTTGTAAAAAAATATGTGTGTTTATTTAAGATACTTCTTAAGGTTTTTAAAGCTTTATTTAGGTTATAGGTGGCCAAATGCCAACTTCTTGCGGGATAGAACGGAAAGAAAAAACACTGAAAGAAAAAATAAACATGTATTCATGGGTGTGTATATATTTTCTAACTTCTCTTAAAATTTATTTTAATATTATTAATACTTATTCAAACCCAGTTCACTAAATTATTGTAATAATACTTTAACGTCCAAGGTCTTCCCTCATTGAGCTTAGGTTTAAAAGTAGTCCAAGGTCAAAATACGATTTGAAAATAGATTTTATTTGCAAGTATTTGATTGAACAAAAAAAAATCCAGTTTATTAAGAATAACATATAATTAGGTCAGTGTTAATATTTTTGACTGACAAATCTGTTAAAAGTATTTTGCATATACCTTAAGGTAAGTGACTAAATGAATCAACCTTAAATTTTGGCTTTGATATCACTACTTTTACTACTAAATTAACGATTTATTTTTTCATATTGCTACAAGAGGGCTTACATTATTTATCTTTAATACTTTATTTTGACGAATACACATTGTTTCTACGATACTATTTTTATATAAGTTTGAATAGTCAAAAATAAACCTGTTTTTAAAAAAAAAAGGTGTATTCCAAATATTTATTCAATACTGTGAGACATTTGGAGGTATCCAATATATTTTTTACGTGATTTTTTTAATGATTTGATTTTTTTTTAATCAAAATATATTTGAAGGCATATTAAAGCTACTGAATCTTTATTTAGAATGTGCAACCATTTTAAAAGGTCATGCACGTTTATTTTGTCTTTTCTTTCAACCCTGAATGTATATTCAGTAGTAAAGAAGAAAAATAATATGCATCGTCAAACTAGGTTGACGTACACACAATTTTTTTTATCTACTTTTCGTAAAATTAAACATACACATGCACCCTCATTCCTTTTACAACATTTATTTTCTTCTTTACTGTAACTATAAAAAAATATTCGTTTCCGAACGACTTCTTCATAAACGAAAAGAAAAGAAAAACGTAATAAAAATCGAACCCATCACAGCACTACCACAGCACTCATAAATGTAACTGATGATATAAGATTAGCCATGGATAGAAGACAGTTGACGCTGTTGGCACTGTTAGACTTTAGTAAAGCTTTTGACACAATTAACCACGATATTCTTCTTGCTAAATTACAAACAAACTTTCATTTTTCAGTAAGTTCAGCTCAATGGATGCAGTCATACCTAACTGACCGCCAACAATGTGTCATGATAGGTGACACTCGGTCAACATGGCGTTCAGTGACATCTGGAGTGCCACAAGGTTCGGTCCTTGGCCCTCTCCTTTTCTCGATGTTTATAAATGATCTCCCAAGATGTTTGCAACATTCTCAACATCATCTATATGCCGATGATTTCCAACTTTATTTATCATCCTCTCTTTCTCATATTGATAGTGCCGTGGATAATATGAATGCTGACGTAAGTGCAACACATAATTGGTCACTACAAAATGGTCTCAATGTCAATCCTAAGAAATCTCAATCTATTGTTATAGGGTCAAAAAAATTATTATCCACATTGAGTTTCACATCTGTACAGAAAATAAATTTAAATAACAGCCCAATTCCATTTGTGCCGGTTGTTAATAACCTTGGTTTACATATAAATGAAAACCTAACATGGAATAATCATGTAAAACAAATATGTAAAAAAGTGTTCTTTGCCTTACACTCACTTAAGCGCCTGAAAAAATTTATACCAATGAATATTAAATCCACTCTTATCCAATCCCTTATCTTCCCGCTTTTCGACTATTGTGATGTAGTATATAATGACCTGACAGCTGACCTTGCGGCAAGACTACAAAGACTCCAAAACACATGTGTTCGATTTATATTCGACCTCCGGTCACGTGATCATATTTCCCCATACTATAAGAGACTAACTTGGCTACGACTTAAAGAAAGACGAACTCTACACTCAATGACCATCATAAAGAAACTATTGACTTCCAACTCCCCACAATACCTTTCTTCACGTATACGCTCACTCAACTCTAATAATAATTTCAACACTCGATCACAAGAAAACTCAACTTTATTCATTCCCCTTCATAATTCCAATCATTACTCAAATTCTTTCACTGTTTCAGCTTCTCGTTCATGGAATACCCTAACCAACGATGTAAAGAAATTAGAATTGAATGGTTTCAAGCGAAAAGTCGCAAATAAGCTGCGTGTGGAAGCTCATCCGTGAGATTGAGGAGTATGAGACGTAATCACACCTTGTGTGTGTGTGTGTGTGTGTGTGTGTGTGTGTGTGTGCGTTTTCATATTACATAATCCTTGTGTATCTTAGCTCTAGTTTTTATACCTTTTTTGTGTGTTTTTATATAATGTGTCATTTTGTTAAATTTCATTTTAATTGTATTGGTTAAGTGTAAGAAAAGGCGGTAGCCTTAACTTCGCCATTAAAGTCGATTATTATTATTATTATTATTATTATTATTATTAATAAAACGCCAGTTTCCTGCAGGATCGGCTTCGTGTGTGTGTGTGTGTTTTGGTTTCCTTTCGCCGTGTCTTAATATTTGTCTGAGCTTCTCGCGTATACAATAATGCTAAGGATGAGGATGGTATAATTTAGGTGATGTGTATCTTTATTTACATGGAGCAAGGGTGAGAAACAATTTGGTAAAAATCGCCTCAATACACTCGGCTTGAATTCGAACATCGACCTCCCTGTCATCTTTAAGCCAGACAAAACAGGACTGACGCCTTTGTTCGAGTATCCACCAATTTTGAGCTTGTTATTCCATGTTTATATTTAAAAAAAATAGTACTTGCTTTTACAAGACAACGCTCTTCCATTGAGTGGTAGTTCCGTGGTCAGGATCGTTCTACTCTTTTATTTCTGGTGGGAAAATTTGTAAAGAGTATTCGCACGAGCTTTTAATTACTTTTATCATCTCTAATTGCCGTTAATCAGATGGGTTATTGTATATAAAAGGGATCTAACTCGACTGCTGGAACCAGGGTTTACTAATGTGCTTTATTCTGACCTAAAAGACACAGATTCACTCCCTGACAGTGAATTTGGCGTGGCATTTTTCCCAATTTCTCATACTCTCTTTAGACGGATGTTGGAGCGCTTGTTTTAAATTATACTTAGAAAGAATAATTATGTCACTAAAAACACACTGGCTTTTATTTTAGCACTGCGTCTTACTACATGTTCAGGCTATACGCTTATGTACTAATTATGAGCTAGGAATGAGGAAATTTGAACTTAGAGGATGTGTAGGGAGAGTAAAAAACTATTTTGGAAAAACTATCCTCAGTGCACCCGACTGGGATTCAAACCCTGATATCCCTATAATCGCTAGTCTAGTCTAACACGATAATGACGCCTTAGACCATGCGGCCACCTGAACAGGTCGCAAGCTAAAATGTTTAACAGTTTGAATGATTATGGCTATTAGGTTCTTAACCAATTTATCAACCGTAATAAAAATAATGATGACCAATATGCCGTGATGTACGAACTGACGAACTTGTACGAGGAAAGCGGAAAGCTTTTCATCAAAATCGTTTTAACTATTTTAATGAACCGAGTAAAAATAATAAAAGTTCAAAAAGAGGCATCAAAAAATACGTTTACTCATGGGATTTTTTCCATAGTTCTCTCTCTCTCTCAAATACACACACACACACACACACACACACACTCCATTGGATGAAAATGTCATGTAAAATAGAAGGGAGAAAATTAGGGAATGAGCGGTGAATTCACTTGTCTGTCTACTGTGAGTTTTAATCTTTAATACGTCATTACGACTCTGCTAAAAAAATCCTTTTGACAAAAAAAATCTTCCAATAACGATAAAAAGGGATTTGCTTGTGTATGAATGATTTCTATTTTCGTTTTTTTCCCCCCTTCTCACAAACCTTTCGGTTAAAACGGAGAAGGTATAATTTTATAGGAAATATACCGTAGAGGAGGAAAAGTGGGAAACAAATGAGGAAAAACCACCTTCAACAAACCCGACTGAGATTCGAACCGCCGAGCTCCCCGTCATCGGTACTCTAGTCTATTGCGAGAGTGATCCCCCTAGAATCTAGACCATTTGACCACTGAAGATTATTTGTGTGTTGTACACTGAGACTTATATATAAAAATTATATTAAAAAAAGCGTATTTTAATTCTTGATTCAATTGGAAATTTGTTTGAATAAAATATCCCTTGCTGTCATGTTCATGAAAACTTGAGTGCTATATTGCCAGTACACTTTTATATCTATTTTTAAACCAAACCACTGACATTAAAAATGCATTCAAAACTAAATATGTTTTGTCTTTACGATGTTGGTAAAAATTCATTTAAATCTGTCCATACCTTACTTCATCAAACGTTACGGTAAGAGGTATACATGTCACTATACAGATGACACTTATTCTTATTTTATCCCTCTCGCTATTAAAATAATTATGGCTTATTAAAACACGCACCCTCACATTTTAACCGTGAAAACTTTTAATATTCCAAGCTATTTTGGGAGATATCTTAAATACAAATGAAAAAAGAGAATCGTGTATGTAGCGAGAAACAGTTTTCCGCTATGGTGTTCTTGAATGGGCACATCGTATAAAAAGTGCTGAAGCGGCCGCTAGCGAAGAATGGCGCATTGCCTAGTCCTGGTGTATCGGTCGGGCTCATATTGTCGCGGGCAGCTCGCCAACTTTGGTATAACTGGAAAAGGGACTCTCTTCCTTTTTGTAGTCATGTTCATTGATTTTTTTTTATCTTTTAAGAAAAATTAACGTGAACTTTTTTCCATCGCGTCTCAGCACCTGTTTGCGTTGTACGCGTGAACTAATTATTATATTGGAAGATGGATGAGGAAGATAGACTTGTATAGAAAATATACAAGCATTTGCGTGGAGGAGAGTGATGAAACCTTTTAGGGAAAAAAACCCTACAGACATCCAACCTGGATTTGAACCTCGATTCTCCCCTTCATCGGCAATCCAGTTCAACACAAGAGTGACGCGTTAGAATATTTGATTACCGATGCAAGTATATACTTTCTAAACGCATATAATAAATGCATCTACTCAAGAATTACTTATTATAAACATATCTGTTAGCATCGATTGAAACCCGTTCCACTGTCCACGCGGAAAAAAGATCAGTCTCGTATTGTCTGATTTGTCAAAGATCGAATTTTGACCGGGTGTGCAAGTTTTTTCCCCTGAATGGTTTGTCACTCTTTTCTCTACGCAAATGCGGGTACAGCTATTTTAAATTCTACCTTCCTCGCTCCTACTTCAATAGTGTGTAATCCCAGACAGTTATAAGTTGGGTCGCGTCTTACTACCCGTCCAACCTATCCGTATATTTACATCAATGAGATAGGTATAAGAAAGGAAAATGTAAAAGAAATGTAATCCGAATCTGTGTGTAGGGAGAATAGAAAGCTTCCTTTTTTACTAAAAATCATCTACTTACATTAGGGTAGGATCTTGAGCCCCGAATTCCAGATCACCAGAAAACCACACCGGACCGTGTTGGCCTCTTAGTCTGCGTGACTACAGATGTGGGAGTCAGACGGTAAGACGCGTAGCGCGTAGGAAAAAAAAACGTTTTAAGTTCACAAGAAAAATTTTCAGACAAAAATTATGTTTTAAATTAATAGTATTATCTTACTTAAAACTCAATAAATTTGGAATCTCTTCAACTTTTAAATCCAACAAAAAAGAAGGCTATTTAATAGTACTTTGAGCTTTTATATTTACATCTTAGTCCGTGAAAGGTTTACTGTAGGCCTACTCGAATAATATAACTACATTTAGTTTCAAACTAGCAGAAGCACCCGGCTTTGGCTGAGGTAGCTACGCATTACATTGCGTGGCTACCCCGGCCAACACTTTTCTTTGCTTCAAACAGACAGAAAAAAAAATCTTTATTTTAATGAATTAAAAAAAAACTAGTCAAAAATTTACAAATCCAGCTTCGAGGTGCAAATGTATTGGGCTACTAATTTTTAAATTTTAGACCTCGGCGTGTGGAATTGCTAATTGGTGACGTTTTATTGGATACATATTTTGAATATTAATATAAATATATAAGCCTACATTAAGAAAATACCGTCCAGGTAGGTAGACACAGTGGTTCTAAACGGAATCCCTCCTTCTGGTCAGAATTATATTTCCGAATCGAATACCTGATTTAACGTTTAGCATTTCAAAACTCGGAGGTTCATTTATGAAGGGGTAGTTTTTAACTCTGAAGGCGAGGTAAGAGCTCTCTAAAAAAAACGATGTAGCCGGCACAACCCCTTGTGTTTTTTTGAGGGCTATACCCGTGAATTTTGTTGGTTCAAGTGCAGCTCAAACAGCGGGGGAGATGTTGACCGAGCATGAAGGAATTTGCCGGTAAGTGCTACGCCCCATGTGTGCGCTACCGCGAGGGGTAATGGATACCCCACACGAAACACTTCAACACACACACACAGCGCAGCACCACCAGCGCGCTCTACATACAAACTTTCCCGCCGTCTCTACTCGCGGGTATTTAGGTTTCGGCGAGAGTTTATTCAACGATTCTTGCGGCCGGGTTGAGACTCTTTGAGGGAGGAGCGCTGTTGGTTTAAGGACAATTTGATCCCGCTCCGGAGATGCCAACATTCAGATAATAATGTTTCATATTTATGGTTTCGTTAATTAGACAGGGTGTCCAGAGACCTGGAAAACAGGTAAAAGTCAGGGAATTAAAATTTCTGGATGTTCCTCATATTCACTAAAGACAAAAAATACGCGTCTTTCATTTACAATAGTAGAGTAATATTACGCGTCTGGGGTACATCATTCGTAGCCCAATAGTGGAAATATCAGCCAGTACTAATGTACCGTTACCTAGAGGACGGCCGAATGTACTAATCGCACATACTTTCCGTGGAGTCTCTTTTTCAGATCCCGATGAGATGAGGTAATGTTGATAGTGAGTATGCGGTGTGGAAACCAGTGGAAACACTTAAATCAAACTTGAATTAATTAACCAAACCCTAGTGACCGTTGGGGTAACTCTCCTTTCGGGAAAAATATCCAAGGTACCAGCCGGGAATCGAAACCCGGGACCCTTAAGATTCGTAGCCAGGTGCATTAACCACTCCACCACAGGGTAGGTATTTACAATAGTAGAATTAACATTTTCCTTCCAGTTAATACTCGCCGCGAATCTCTTTTGGCACAGTTGTCCCTGTTGGGCATATTAAACTCGATTCTCAAAGTCATCATGAGATTTTCGTGTCGTCTTCACCCCTCTTTCCGCGTGTGTTTAGCCAAAGTTGAGTCATGGCTATGCACAGGTGTGGGAATTAGATTACATTATAGGAAGAAGAAACTAAATAAAATCATGTCTCGGAAAAATTTCAAACCGTAATGGTGAAATAAATTCTTTTATCTCACTGAAACCTAACGGATCGCACTACACAATAGCCCGTTGCTTTGAGGCTAACATCCTTTAGTCAATTCATAGAGTGATCAATTTCATAATGTTTAGAAATAGTATTACAAGCTGCGATCTTAATAAAATAACGTTTGTAATATATAGTGACTGGAAAAGTTTAAAATTAGCTCTGGAAACCCTGGAAAAGTCATGTAATTATAAATAGTTTGGCTGGGCACCTTGTTACATTAGCCTGTATATAAACAGTTTATATAATACTCTAATTTGATATATATGCCCATCTTAGATGAGTTGGGTGGATCGTCCAATAACCGTTAATCGTTTTACAATGACAGGGTGACCTGGTGGTCTAGGGTAAGGTGTCGGACTTCTGTGTTGGGGGTCCGAGGTTCAATCCTCGGTCCCGGTACAGATTTATATTATTGCCAAACCCTTACTTCACCTCTGACAAGTCGCGTATCAATCACAACTTGTGAATGTGAGGAATTCCAGGCCTCCACCGTGGTTCGGATCCACGTTAAACTGTAGGTCCTCCATTTCATCTCACAATCACTCTACCATTACACATTAGCGTAAGTGCGTATAACCTGAACGGTTAGTAATACGGGTACTAATAATAATAATTTACAATGACGATGACATTCAAAATAAAAGGGCAGTTTATGTTGTTTCGGAACAGAGCATATACATGCCTTTTCAATATTGGAAGAATACTCCAGCCTGTAGGTGTTATTTTGGAAATTTTCACATAGTGAGATCCGAAGCAAGACTTTGCCAAGGAGTGCCCCTGATTGGTTAAAACGACAGAAGAGGAGGGTCTGACCTACATTAGCGACATATTATTTTCTTTATGATATATCACAGGTTCTAAAATTATTGAAGATACTGAAAGGATAGTCCACGATATTGAATAAAGTAATATATTCAGCATAGTAGAGCAACGTATGAATTTAATTTTATTGTATAGTTTAAAATGATGACTAATAATATGAAATGAAACTAAAAAAAACACTATATGTAGTAAAATTGCAACAATATACTATCACGAATTTTTCTTATTTTCTGCGTATCCTGAATATGAATTTCGGATGTAACTTCATTTCCTTAATCTCGCAAATGACTTAATTTGAAAATATCTCAAATTAAATGTAATGTAAAAAAAATATCAGCTTCACGTTCATGATAAGTAATTTTGTATCAATCTTGAACATTGGTCAGTTTCACAAATAAGACAGCCAATCAGAAGGGTGGATTGCTTGTGTTTACAGCTTGAATCGCAGCCCTAATTTTTTTTAGAGTAATTTTACCATTCAAATAGAGAAATCATTGTAATCATGAACATCTTCTACCTCAAGATTATGGTGTATCTTGAGGTATATAGTGTGTCCCCGGACTCAAAGGAAGTTTTACATTAATTTCTAGTCCTATGTTTACATGATCCTGGGGATACAATTATCCGTAAATAAAAGAACTTTACACTTACTATAACACTTTTGGCCTTGGTTTGATTTTCTTCTCTGAGATGAATCTGGAAACGCCTGTCAGCCACTCAAAATGGTTCACTTGCATGTGCGTTTGCTTGCATTTTTTTTTTCTTAAAAGGTCTATCATTGGCTTAATCTTATGCCAGGAGCACAGAGCATAATCAACTTAACGTTCACTTAACTTAAAATAATGTAGAGAAACAATATATTGTCAGGACTCACTTCATAGAGTTAACGTAACTTAAAAAACTTGATCAAAAACAGCAAATTAATGTGAACTATTTGATAACAAATTGATCACAAAAGTGAAACTCCAGTATTTAAAAGCGACTTGTCTTAAGTGCGTGCAATAGAGGCTAAATGGAGCTACAAAATAAAGTGTACAAATATGCCCCAATGCTATATACCGAACTATACCAAAGAAAGTGTTTGCACACTCTAAATAAACAAATGAAGTACAGAATGAATAACCGTGTTGACGTTATTCGAAACATGATCGGATAACAACATATGGGACACTTCACGTGAACGTTAGCACCTGGACGACTCTTACGTTAATGTCACGCCATCTTACTACCCGTTCGGGTTATGCGCTTATGTACTAATTACGCAAATGTGTTAAGGATTAGTAAGGTTTATTGAAGAGGAAGTACTCCCGCATTTGCGTGGAGGGAGAGTGGAAAACCGTTTAGGAAAACCACCCACCAGTTCACCCGACCGAGATTCGAACTTCGATCTCCCGTCCTAGACAGCCTGGCTCTACACGAAACTAGCGCGTTAGCCAACTACACCACTGAGGCGGGTATCTTGTAGTTGATATTTTAAGTTGAAGATTTGGTAGTAAATCGGGATTGATAACGTTTTCTCTATATATTCTTGCCTCATTTGGATCCAATAACGTAAAAATATTTTATTTTCTCGAAACGTGTGTACCCGCCACATTTACCAAATAGAACATTATTATAAACACAATATGTACCAAGTGACTTAACGAGGCTTGCACTAATTAATGTCAATTTTATTTACAAGTCTTCTTAGTTTTATTTAGTTATTTGAAACTAGGAAGAACTCAATAAATAAAAACTTTAACTTATTTAATTTATGTGGAATAATTGTGTCATATATTCTGGCTCATATTACGTCGAATAGAACTTCTTGACATTAAAAGAGAAAACGGCAATTTTTGTTTACAGACACTAAATATTTTATGATATTAAGTTAACTAAGCAAGTCTCATTTGGACTTAATGAGCTATACGCTAATTTCGTTTCATTCCTTATAAAGTATTCCGATTTTTTTGTAGACATTTACCCAAACATTTCCGTTGAGCGTAAATTTCTTGAAAGGCAAACGCTTTGGAACGACCTTCCAGATTCACTCTCGATGTTTATTGGCAAGAGAAGATGTTTGATGGCCGATAACGTCACATGGTTTACGCTGATGTTGTCAAGTTATGAGGAGAGATTGTGGGGGGGTTGGGGATGGAGCGATAGTTTGGACACTATTTTACGATTCAGTCTTCCAAGTTTCTAGGTTTGATGGAGTTATCAATACCTACTGCAACATTACTAAATGTTTACAGGGAGGCAGCGCGTAGGGAGACAGATAGGCGCGTTAACATCGATTTTCTGTGAAAGTGATTAACTACATGACGTCGAGAACTTCTTTAACTTTGGACGACCTTTTATTTTGCTAGCACACCGTAGTGCCAGTACTACCCGTCCTGAGGCAGTGGTTAGAGGGGTCGAACGCTTGTTAAGCTGGGGGTGAAAGGTACGCGAGTTAATGGCAATGTTTTTGTAGTTTTTATATAAAACTTTTTTTGGTCAAATAAATCAAATATTTCTCCGTAGAAACATAGAGTTTAATTTTCTTAACATAGTGAAATCAACAGTTCTTAAATATCTGTTAAGGGTGTCCTTGGAATTTAATGAAACTTTTTCTCTTAATTTAAAAAGTTTCTCATCTAATGACGCTATTATTATGACAGATATTCAAAAATTACTGTTGATATCACATTCTGGAGAAAATTAAACTTTATGTTAGTACTAGAGCAATATTCTATTTACTTTGGGTGTGAAGATGTTTTGCTAAAAAAACAACTACCAAAGTTCTGCCCTTAACTCGCGTTCCCCTTGTTCGAGTCTAGTGGGGTGCTGGGAAAGATATTTACTATTTATATACGTACTCTAACCCGCTTCGGCGGCCGCAAAGTCTAACGCACTACTCTCGAAGTATACTAGACTGCCAATGATGGGGAGATCAAGGTTTGAATCTCGGTCGGGTGTACTGAAGGTGGTTTTCCAAAATAGTTTTCCACCTCTCTCTCTCCACGCAAATGCGGGTACACTTCCTCTAAATGAATCCTCATAATCCCTAAAACCCTATAGTAATTAGTGCATAGCCATATAACCAAAACGGGTAGTAAGACGTGGTACTAAATGAAATAAATAAATATATGGGCTTTTCCTGCTATCCAATTTAAAAATATGCAGATGATCAAACTGGGTTTGTAGTATCAAACTACTTTCCAAGAGTAAGTTAGTTTGTAAATATCGTGTCTTGGTTCAGAAAATGCACGTTAAATACCCATATCAAAAAAATTCAATTTTATTCAACATAAATGTCCAATTTCTTACGTCCTTGGAAGGCAGATCCAAACAATTTCTCCCCCACTCCCTGTCCTCCTGTTCCACGACGATTTCTATCGATCGTTGAAACCTACTGAATAGAAATAGTAAATTGCTCAGAATCAGGGTGGTGATAATAACCTTTATGTCTTTAACCTCCTTTCCTCAACCCCTAACCATCAGGGATTGCCAGGAATAAAGGATATTTAGTTCTAAAAGTAAACACATTCTTAGTTAAGTAAAAGCTTATCTTAGCCCAGTTAAGAAATTGGTACAATTACATTGCCGTTTGAATTTTGGAGACAAATAAACGTTCCTAAAGTTTGTGTCGAGTGCTGATACAGACTGTTTGCTTAGAATGTGTACAACAACACACACTGTCCTTGAGTCAGTGTAAAATACTGATACAGACTGTTTGCTTAGAATGTGTACATCACATACACTGTCCTTGAATCATGTAAAATTCTGATATAGACTGTTTGCTTAAAATGTGTACAACACACACTGTCCTTGAGTCAATGTAAAATACTGATACAGACTGTTTGTTTAAATGTGTACAACACACACTGTCCTTGAGTCAATGTAAAATCTGATACAGACTGTTTGCTTAGAATGTGTACAACAACACACTGTCCTTGAGTCAGATGTAAAATCTGATATAGACTGTTTGCTTAAAAATGTGTACAACACACACTGTCCTTGAGTCAGTGTAAAATACTGATACAGACTGTTTGCTTAAATGTGTACAACACACACTGTTGCTTAAAATGTGTACAAAACTGTTGTAATGTAAATGCCTTGAGAATGTACATACACTGTTTGCTTAGAATGTGTACAACAAACATTGTCTTTATTTAAAAAGATATAGGAAAATGCCGTGATGCAGCTGATATTTTGAAAAATTGTGCCCCTTACAATACGTCACAAATTTATATAAACTCTAACGAGCGAATCAAGTTTTCATTAAAAATATTATTGTATTATAGTTTACTATTGAAAACTTAATTCACGGTGTCTTCCATCCCATCAAAATAATATTAAATTTTCCATAGCGCAACTTCTTTCGGAGTGAAGAAAGTCGCCCGTCTCGTGTCGATTGTGGCATTAAAATAACCCTCATAGAAATTCTCTAATAAATAAATACAATATTAAATGTATGGTCTATGTTGAGATTCGTGAAATTAGTAAATATTTACGTGTAAACTCGCAAAATATTACTATAAAATTTAAGTACTTACAAATACAAATTATAACAAAATCTAAGCTCTATTATGTCACCTTCCTCCAATTCAGTGAAAGATTTTTAATCTCAACATTAAATCCTTGTTTAAATTAACTAGTGACAGCTTAAACCTATTCAAACCTTTCATTTCAGCCTTCATATTTACTAAGTACTGCTAGATTTATATAATATGTTATCAGTACAAAAATATTATACTTTTAATTAGTTATTATATTATTATTTATTATTATTATTATTATTATTATTATTTAAGTCGTCGGTGACGGTTTTGTTCACAGAATATTAGAAATTAGAATCATAGCTTAGTGAAATTACACTATCATCATCTAGGAGATAGCTTCGGTGGCCGCATGGTCTAAGGTGCTACTATCGCTGTAGACTAGGCCGTCGTTGACGGGAAAATCGAGGTTCGGATCTCAGTGGGGTATACCCAGGTTGGTTTTTCCAAAATGATTTTCAAATCTCCCTCCACGCAAAGTGACTACATGTCCTCTAAAGATAATCCTTCCGATCCTAACGAAATTTGTACATAGGAGTATAGCCCGAACGGGTAGTATGACGCGGTGCTAAAAAAATACTATGGGAAAAAAATTTGGAAACCCAGCCCAATGCGCCCTCCTCTCAACAACAGACAATTTTAAAATTGTAACAACAAAGTTAATGTGAAATATGACAATTTGTAAACAACTTGCAAATATTTTGCTGTAGAATTTAAAAACTCGGCAATACTATACTTAACTTTGCTACGAATTGACATTTGGGCACCTTTTAGAAAATACAAACTTTTTTTGCAGTCTACTTGATAACATTTTACTATTAATTTTTTTATTTCATAGGTATTTATATAATCTATCAACAGTGACATCTGCAAATCGCATGACCTGGCTTATGAATACGTTAAAGTAATATTGTAATTTTTTCTAGCTGTCAGATATGCCCATTCGTAAGAAATTTGGGCTATAGGTGCGAACTAAACTTGTTTGGTTAAAGATCTGAAAGGTCGGAGCTCGATCCCTGAATTTTTTTCCATTGTGATTTCCCATCTGTTTCTCTAGGTATTTTTTTTTATTACTAAGTTCCCCCTGAATGGCCACTTGGTAAACTAGTATATCCTCACCCATATCTGGGACCGTGCGGTAATGGCGACAATTTCACCTTAAAATATAGTTTTTTCATTTCATTTATTCAAGAATCTAACATGCACGTTATGAACTGACTGATTATATCACACACAACTTATAAAACTATCTAAAACAACACAACATTCAGCCCCCGGCCGTTAAGTCATCACTGTGAAAGGGTAAACTCACATTTCATCAATGATACATTTTCCGGCCCTCTTAGGAATCGAACCCGACACCCTTAGTTCAGTAAACAAACGCGTTATCAACTGAGTTAAGGTGTTGGACTCCCTAGTATGTCAGTTAAGGGAAGGTTGGGGTGCGAATCCCGGGTGATGTATTGATATGTTTGTTCCTGATTCCAGATTCCTCCACACTTCCACTATATTCATCCACACAACGAATTCGGACACATTTCCTCAAAATTCGACCCTTATCATCATAAGTCAGTATTTTGCGGATAGCCTGGATGGGCAGTAAGATGAAAAGCACGGAAAAAGCAAACTATAGTCCAATTTTAATATGAGTCTTATCTGAAATGTAGAAAACCTACCAGCTCTACATTAATTTTACCCATTCATACGTCAAATCATAGGATCTTTAGCTCTAACCTTTGATATATATTATTATCAATAGGTCTACCTATAAAATAACTCTAATGGCTTAGTAAAGTATTTTCAATGCTGACCGGAAACCACATTTGTACTTTACTAAAGGTTATTTATATGAAAATTGGGACTGAAGCCAATATTGAGACAAGAGCATACTATAAAGTCTAGTATCCCGACCCCTGGCCTCGTTGCCGGTCGCCGATAGCTGTACCGACTGCGCCACGTCCATTGGGATACAGTTGGCGGTAACACTATTGATTACATGAAAAACTTGCTTGGTTCCTTGTCTGTCTGTCACTTCATATCAACTTATCAACCTTTATGACAAGCGAATCAATCACTACTCGGGACTCAAGTTACGGATCTGCCTCTCCCTCCCTCTTTCCCCTCCCGTCCAAAGATTGTAAATCATCCTTGCGGGATCATCTGTTTTGAATCATCAGCTCATTTATTTACAGCACGATACATATTTTTTTTAAAGGCTTGCACTAATTTGGTGTGTTAAATGATGATATCACTATACATATTTCTGACCTTAAGAGGGCCTCCACGATAAGTGAGAAATTGTCTTGAAATTTGTTCTTCTATAATTCAATATTTTTAATTCTACTATGCGTTATTTCAAAATATGACTCAGGCCAAAATAAAGTCGAAAAATTCCAACCAGACTCTTTTTACATATCAATCATACATATTTAGTTTTATCATTATAAATAAATATTTAAAAATATGGCAATTAGATTTAACCTTCCTCTAACAAATAAAGTAATTTTTTGATAGGTCTACAACAGAAAATTTTAAGACATTTGAGAACAATCAGTGGGATTTCCTCTTTACCTTGAGATAAGAAGTTTCGTAGTTTTCTTTCCCCGCTTTCTTATTGACATTACAAAGAGTGGTTATAGGTAAAAGGTGAAAGGGAGTATAGGCTTAGACAGAATAGAGAAGTAGTTCCAGAAAACGACACAGACCATTGTATTTTAAGCCGTGTGGCATGACAGAGATTGTTACTTTCTCTCTGACCAAGGCAACCGCCTTAATGCGGGAGTATCCTCCTATCGACGTTTCAGCCTATCAAGGCGTCTCTTCAGGCATCCAAACTGAAATGTTGTGTACACACCTGTCATCGCCTATACGTGTCATATTACCAGCCACTTCATGCTGCGCACCTTGATTATCGTTAATGTTTGAGGAATGAGGGGGTGGCCAAACTGGGCGAGCGACTAAAATATAAAATAGAACACATTGGTTGTAATGAGAGGTGGCCAGACTGGAGCGAGCGAGTGAGTGACTGAGCGCGCTCGCTTGAAAGATAGAACTGGATCTATTTTTCAAGCGCGCGCGCTCGACCCGGTACAGTCTAATTTACAGGCGCAAGGTAATATTATTGTATGTTGGTTCATTTAGTGCTAGAAAAACTCATTTTGACATTTTTATTATTATCGATAGGTTTAGCACACTTGCTACTAACGGCCTAATTTAATTGGTAAGATCGAAAACTATATATATAATATATATACATATATATATATGTAAAACTAATATGTTAAAATATTTCAATATTATAATCAAAGTAGGCCTTTACAAATAAGTATCACCTTTAGCGTGGAGAGAGGATGAGAAAACCACAACAATAAATCGCTTGTCAAAAACCACCCTCAATTCACTGAACCAAGATTCGAACCTTTACCTCCTCGTCAACAACTATCGAGAGCTGCTAACTACGCGCTCGCCAGTTTGACCACCCAGTCGCTCGCGCACTCGCTCGCACGCTTGTCAGTCTCACCGAACCCTAAGGATGCATTCAAACCATAAAGTTCTTCATAATTTAACTTTCTCCAGTTCCTGTTTTTTAGTCCCTTTTAGACTCAAATATGTTTCTCCTCAGCACTTTGTTCTCAAAAACCCTTGATCTATCTCTTAGTATAAAGTAAGGGACCATTCTTCACATCCGCAAAGAACAACGGGTAGGATTATAACTTTGTTTATTCTCAGATTAATATTTTGAGACAGAAGACGGATGACAACAGCTTACAAGCGGAATAATAACAAGCATTAATTCATTTTTGACCTCCTTTTGAATTTAATTCTTATCTGTTAGCACAGCTTCAAAGTATTGACATTTGTCGACTGCTTCAAAACTCATATCACTGATCTCTTTGGATCCATTCCATTGGAATACAGGGTTTAGACTTACTGTGTATTCACATGTTTGCAGAAAAACAAAGCGCAGAACAGAAACGTGGTCACGTGACGAGATCTAAGCCAATCACATGATTTCCGCCTCATCGCGCGAGCTGTTCCGCTAAAGTTCAACTCATCTCTACTTCGTCCACTTTGAATTAGATGTTCGGCACAGGAGAACCATAAAATCTCAGAATCAACCATCTTAAATTAATGGGGATGCGTATTTGACAACGCATGCGCTTACAGCCAGAGGCAAGCAGACAGCTTCGTTGGCCGTTGTGAGGAGATTTGAAATAACCTGTTAATGGAGAGCGTGTGTATCGATGTATTGGATTGTACCACGACACGCGTAATAATTTGAAAACATCCATTGGGACAAGGATCTAAAATTTATGTGTATTCACTAAAAAATAAAATATGTTGTTAACCAGCTGCTTTAAGTTTGCGTTGCAATGCATCATGGGTCAGCATACAGCATGTGAATTGCTGCGCCACTGAGTAATATTCTACTTTCTATTTTCGGCGAACGTGTGGATCAAGCTTGTCATGTATTTGGTTTTATCCATATTTTATTATAGCACACTGAATTTCAATTAAACTTTATATAGGGTGACGGTAGCTGGATGTTCCAAGGCGTTCTACTCACATTGAACTTTATCGCCGTTGACGGAGAGGTTGGTGTTTGAATCCCGCCTGGTACACTAATAATTTTATCTCATTTTAATTCTTAAAAAAAAAACACGTATACGCTAGCTATCATTTGTTACTTCTAACACACTTACCCCAAACTATGTTACGCCTCAAATACCGTTCGGCCTTGTTGTGTGGTGATCAGTGCACCTGACTATTAAGCTAGGGGTCCCAGGTTCGATTACCGGCTGCTATCTTTTTGCATTTTTCTCTTAAGAGGAACTATCTCGATTGTCGCCAAGGGTTGATTAACTAGGTTTAAGTTAGATATCATTCTGTAAATTGAAAAATGACACCTGGACACGGGAATCGAACCCGGGACCTTTGGCTTAGTACGCCAATGCTCTACCCACTGAGCTATCCAGGATTCGTCCCGTGCCCATGGTCATTCTTCACTCATATTTTAAGGCAGAGTCTATGATGGACAAAGCAGAAATCGTCAATTTACAGAATGATATCTAACTGAACCAACTACCATTAATATAGCTTCGGCTATTTACACTTAATAGGTTTAAGTTAGGTTAAGACTCACGCCTGCTCCACAACTTCATAATAACGATCATCATATAATCTAATTGTGGGTGTGACGTGTAGATAGCCTCCATAGGTGTATCCTGGTCAACGTTCTGTTCCACCAGAGCGGCTAATAGTCTACAAACAGGCGACTGAACTGGATGTTACGTTCATCTCGGTCAGCAATGCCATACGAAAAAAAAAAAAAACACACTCTTATACTAATTATTCTCACCATCAATTAACCTTCCTGCCTCGGTGGGCATGTGGTATAAATGTAAGGCTCGTCTAGTTTGGTTTTTCAGTGTCGTGGAGGTTGGGGATTGAATTTCAGCCCGGTATACTAAGTTTTTTTCCTTAATGGTTCCCCAGTCTCCATTTCCGAAAATGCTGGTACATATATTCTAGATTCTATCCCATTTCCGTTATTAAAGTTAATTACAAAGATCCCGCTTGGATAGTAAAATGCGGTGTGATAAAAACTAACCAAAATGGTTGGTTAGTAGGGCCTGCGATTGTAAACCATCTATACCCCGATTTCGGTTAAAAGAACAGTAGAGAACATTCAAACATATTTTATTACGGCCAACATTGATAACATTTTACTATAATATTTGTGTTATTTTAAAGGTATTGATTATATCTATCAAAAGTGACAGCTGCAGATAACATGACTTGATGAATGAATCTATTAAAATTACTTAAGTAATTTTAGTAACTAACTTCTACTGTTATTCCTACCAAAATCATACTATAGCAATTCCCCCCAGTTGGTATAGTCCAATTTTTTTTAGGAAGGGCCTCATCTGACAGAGAAGTGAACAATATCATCTTTCATGTATTTATGTGTCAAGTCTTATGATCTGCATTTGTCACTTTTAATAGATAATATCAATACTTATATAATAGCATTTGTAATACATTCAAATGTAATCAATCTTGACCGCGAAAAAAAAGTTGTTTGTACTTACTTAAAGCTCCTTCCTCTGAAAATAGGAATGTATTGAACACTGGCTTTTATTAGAGTCCGCTACAACCATGCCGCTAAGTACTAATCTAGATCGTTATAGTCACATGTTGTCATGTCATACAAACTGTTAATATGAATTTAAGAAGAGAGAAGCCTGCAAGGGAAGACATTGTCAACCTGTATTGATGAGCAGATAAGGTTGGAACCCTCCCTCCCCCCCCCCCCTAAAAAAACAAGAGAAGCTTCAACTTGATGCTCAGTCCAACAGACGTCATGACAGGTTCAGACGGAAATAGTAGCGTGTGCTTTCATCAGCCACACACCTCGAGTTATAGCGGACACGTGCACGCACACGTGGTCCATTCGGTCCGACGTTAAGAGTGCGGACTAAAACTTCTAGACTCCAGACCAAGGTTGGACGATCCTTTTCGAGAGCGTGTGTCCAATAAATTCGCATGCTAGTCAGATTTTTAAGGTGTTTAATGGCCTAGTGGAGTCGATCATCATCATTATTAATCATATTCCGTAAATTAACTATACAGACCCGCTCCGGTGGCCGCATGGTCTAAGGCGTCACTCTCGCATTAAACTGGACTACCGATGATGAAAAGATTCAACCCTACGCATCCCGTACCCACTAGCGTAAGTAGTACATTTACCGGGGCAATATTCGATTAATTTTATCCAAATAAAATAAAAACTGCAAAAAATAGCTTTTCTAGCTTTTCCTAAACTCCCATTTTAAGTAAAATTGGTAAGTGGTCTTATTTAAGTCTGTTCTAACCTTACAGCTAATGCAGCTTTGCAATCTCAGCCCATAGCTTTAAGATATTTAATAAACCTTATACATTTATATTCGTCCACACTAGCCGAAATCGAACCAAATTCCTCTAAACCTTTTTATCAACCACCCTTAACCATTTGTTCAAAAGGGAGGTTCTAAACCTATAATTAGAAATTAACTTTTGTGCTTTTCAAATCGTGAAAATCAGGTCGGATGAAAGTTCAGGCCTGTTACATAGCGGGGAAAATACATGGAATTTTATCCCCAAAAAAATCTGAACTAAATACTGAAATACTTGTGAAATTTAAAATTTAATTGCAAGATTCAAATAAGGAAAAAGCTAACTGAAGAATTAAACCCTCTGTTTCGAACACAAAAAATTACTCCCTCTCATCTTCCTTGAAACATTGGGCCCTGTAACGATTATATTTCCCCATCAAGGTCAAATCATCCTATTCTAAACACCAATGACGACTTCATACCGGCCAATTTTTAATTAAAATTGAAATCTAATTCCTCTAAGCTACTCTATAAAGCAGGGCTGCTCCTAAGATTGATAGCGTAGTAATTTAAAGTAGACCGCCAGTGAATATGTTATTATTATTTATTATTTAGCACCGCGTCTTACTACCCGTTCGGGTTATACGCTTAAGTACTAATTACGCTAATGGATTAGGAATTGGGAAGGTTGAATAGAGGAAGTTAACCCGCATTTTCGTGGAGGGAGAGTGGAAAACAATGTAGAAAAACCACCCCAGTTCACCCGACCGAGATTCGAACCTCGATCTCCCCGTCCTCGGCAGTCGGGCTCAACACGACTAGCGCGTTAGCCAACTACGCCACCGAGGCGGGTGTGAATATGTTAAAAATATGTTTTGTTTACTTAAGTATTTAGAGAAATTGGGGGAAAAGTAAAGGTTAACACAACTTTAAATACTGTGTCAAGATGGCATTGCAATTAATTACTATGCACGGCTTTTTATTATTTACTTTTTAAAGTTTTATTAAGAGATATTGTTGATTTTTTTTTTTACTTTTCATTCTAATATTACATGACTGTATTAATATATCAAAAGCCTGCTTTAATTTATTTAAACCTGATTTGGTGGCGTAGTTAGCTAATGCGCTAGTTTCGTGTTGAGCTAGACTATTGTGGACGGGGAGATCGAGGTTCGAATCTCGGTCGTGTGAACTCGGGTGTTTTTTCCTAAATGGTTTTCCACCCTCCCTCCACGCTAATGCGGGTTCACTTCCTTTAAATTCAACTTTCCCAATTCCTAACCCATTAGCATAATTAATACCTAAGCTTATAACCCGAACGGGTAGTAAGACGCGGTACTAAATAACCTAGTAAATAATATGGATATTTTGATCTCACCAATATTTCCCTTGTTTTCCCATCAAAATATTCCCAAGTGAATACAGTACAATAAACGCTGTAGTGTTTTTTATAACACAAAATATTTACTGAAAGTAGATAGTCGTTAGACTTACATTTGAGAAGTAGATCTTATGAAGAAAAAAAAAGGCCACAACTGCTATAAAGTTTCAGATAAAATGGTAACGACTTCTGAAAAATACAGATAGTTTCGTATTAATAAAATAGTGGCAACCTTGAAGTTGAGTTTATTTTTCTCTCTTTTACATGTTGACCGTTACTCCTAATGTGTTTGTGAAAGGGTTATAAGTAAGGCCAGTTATGTGTTAGGTGTGGTTACTCGTGGTCCTCAACAATGGTCTACAGACCAAGGACCATCAACAAATCAAACATTTTTCTTGTGTGTGTGTGTGTGTGTGTGTGTGTGTGTGTGTGTGTGTGTGTTGGTGGGCGTGGAGAAAGCTGGTCTCATTTTATTTGGAAAAAGAAAAGAGGAGTGGGTGTCCTTATTTGAATCAATCTTACCCGCAACCACGAGCTATCGTATCGTCTCCCTAGTTAAATAAAGGTGCATCTTAGCCCAAGGGGTGTTGAACTACTGCTTTTTCTTTTTTTTTTTTAATCTCTGATGGAGGGTAAACAACCTGGCCTGCTCCTATCTTACAAGTGTTGTTAGATTATTCTAAACTTGGGAAGGTTTTGGGGATCCTTTCTCTTTCGATACATTTGATGGTTTCAAAACATATGGTGGGGGCGACACAAAAAACACAATTTCTCATACAGTTTATTGTAATTAACAACAAATTCACTATTCTTTAATGGTTTTTCCTACTACAAAAAACATTATTTTGTTAATCATATGGCTAACCTTGGTGGTCTTGGGGTAAAGCGCTCGCCTCGAGATCCTGTGTTCGGGGGTTCAAACCCAACAGAGGTCGATGGATCTTTCTTGAGCAAGCACAACTTCCTTCGGAGACGAAGTAAAGCCGTCGGTCCCAAGACGATTGTGGCATATTAAAGAACCCTGGAAGGTATGTGAAAATACCTTTCCCGGCAAAATTGGTAGGCCCTTTTGCTCTCGCTCAAAAAGATTCTTATTTGGTGATATAGTCATTAGGTTCAGTATTTCACGTTAAATACCTCAAATAAATTATAGTCATATGAAACACTTTTTTTTAATACTGAACAAATTTGTTATATCCATTTGTAAAAAAAAAAAAAAAACTACAAATTTTAAATTCTCTGTTACGAGTCAACTAATATCAACCAATGATTTTTTAGAAGAAATAAATTCATTCTTAAACCGTGATACCCATTTTGAACCAAATAGCTACGGACATTTTAGAAATATTTCAAAAATCAATCATTAATGAGCTAATTTTAAATCTAATGTTATCTTAAAAACAAGTAGACATTATTATTTACAATGTCCTAAGATATCAATTTTGAACAAAATCATTGTAACCATTTTTGAAAAATACCAAAATCTGTCATCAGTAAACTACACTTAATTTTAGGGTCTGAATCAAATTCACGATTTTGTCTTGGGGTTGATGACCATATAACATCTAAATATCAAGTTTTAACGAAATCAAGGTTTCGGCTGTAGCCCCAGTTATACACAGAATTGCTAGGCCTACTCTTTTTTTTTAATTTGGTGGCACATTAAACATTACGATCCGTTTAATCTCGAGGTAGAAAATGGTCACGGCAATAATACTTTCTCGATATAATAAACTAAAATATTATCTTTATCTAACCGTTCAAATGCATTATTTTTCTACCGGTATTTTGTATTGTCAAGTTGCTAGCTATGTTTGCCCGATAACTTCATAAAATTGTTAATTAAGACCACAGTAGGAACGACAGTATCAGTTACAAACGTTAATTATATATATTTATTAAGGATAGAACCCTCGATTCCCTAACGATATCCGAGATACGAGCTTTTAAAAAAATATCGAACTGGATACTCAAATAATTTTTAAAAACTTTTTTTTTCAAATTTGGAATTATTGCAATTTGTTTTATAGCTTTAATACAACCTATTACTTAGGTATTCAGACTCATTATAATCAAAGAACAAACTTAACAAAAGGACCCCATACCATCAATTTAACGCTAAACTCATCAACATGAACTGTTTCAGCCTGTGGCCAGGTTCACCCTTCCACCAACTTTTCCTCCTCCACTCTCCTGCTCTCACTTGCACACTTGCTGCTATCTGTTCCTCCCATCTTCTCCTTGGTCCCCCTTGCGTTCTCTTCCCTGCATACTTCAAATACATTAATCTTAACGCTTAACTGAATGTATTAATGTTTTTAGTTAATACGTTCTAACATTTTAGAAAACATTCTAAAGTAGTTTAAAGTAAGAAGTGGTAATAATTAAAGTTAAGACTTATAGAAAATCCAGGAATAGCTATAACAAAATATATAGATTTATAATTTAATGAATTAGATAGTTTTAAAATTAGTAGATGAATTGAGTGACAATATTATTCAAAAGATTGATTATATTTTGCTTTTGATGAGCAACAAAATGTAATATATAAAAAGTATTTTAATTGTTATTAATTATTGATGTTAAATCAATTTATTAAAATAATTTATATATATATGACATTTTGTTGCTCATTAAAAGCAAAATATAATCAATCTTTTGATATATTTTCACTCAATTCATCTACCAATTTTAAAACTATCTAATTCATTAAATTATAAATCTACATATTTTGTTATAGCTATTCCTGAATTTTCTATCTAAGTCTTAACTTTAATAATGTGTTCTAGCAAAAAATGCTACATTTAGTTACTATTTCTATTTTATATTATTATCTTAAATTCTTGTTTCTTATTATGTTTATAATTTTTTTCCGAAGATTCGGATTCGTAAAATAGTTGACTCGATCCAACTCTAATATTTATACGTCACGTCAAATGATATATACAGTTATCACTCCTTAGATAGTATCATTACCGATAAAATAATACCAAGAATATATAAAAATATAATCAAGACTGACCGTAAAAAATAAAATATGTTTTAAAAATTGCTACCCTTGTTCTTACCTTACGTCTGATTGTGGAACGATGAACATGTAATGTTGAAAGTTTTAACAAAGCGTGGTAAGTACTGTAGAGTTGGAACGCTCGAATCCTCTAATCTAATTATATGGTATTCGAGAGATTTGGAATTCGTAAAAATCTTAAAACAGTATTGCAAATACAATTTATGAATACCCTTACTTCAAATAACAATTTTAATTAATTGGCATAAGGAATTGTATAGACTTGTGAAGTTGGAAGTGTAACAAAATCACCCAAAAAAATGACACAATTATATTAACATAATTAATTTAATTAATTTACATATATTAGGCTACATGACGTAATCAACATGACAAACAAAATATCATTTGTCGGTGGCACCAAACCTTGACTAACTTAAAAAAAAATTAAAACATTTTCAACTGAACCAATTTTTTTTAATAAGGGGATTCGAATTTGTATTCGAGATTTTAAAGAAAATATAAGATTCGGATTCGAGAAAAATAGAATTTGACCCATGTCTAATTTTTTGTATCGTTCATTATATAATTCGTTAATTGGTAAATCTCTTGACTTTGTTAGGACAGGGTTTTCGATTTAATAAAATAAAAAGTGTTTAGGGTCTTTTAAAAAAAGTTTTTAAATCATAAAACTTCTCAACCGTCGCTGGACTTTATCCTATGATTTGTACGAGCAAAGACGTTGACTTTTGCGGTTTTTAGCCTGGGTTACGTTATTTTTTATTAATACTACAACTGCTCATTTAAAATATGTACGTTAGCGAGATATATTTTCAATCAAGGCTTAAAACGAGTTTACTTATGGAGTATTTATTTATTACTCACACTATTCGTTAACATATGCGAACGGTAGTCATGTGTTAATTTCAGAGTATTGTGTTATCCATACGTTCAACACAATGGTTACTGTCAGCTTGGTCTAAAAGCAGGGTAGGTGAAAGAGTTTGTTGTGCCCTAGGCGAGACTTAAAATTTCCGCCCAAGTTGTATTTTTTATAATATAAATAAACCGCTCCCCTTGCGTGACGCAAAAAAATAATAGGGTGACAAAATAGTGGATGGTAATAAAACAAATTAAAAAAAAGACAAATAAATAAAAACTAAATGATGACCCTCCTCTACCCACCGACCCCCCTCATCAATGAGTGCAAAAATAGTATATATTCTATTCATTTTAATATTCTCGGAAGCTTAGATAGAAAAGAGATTCGACGAGAAAGTGGTCTCGAATGTCATAAAACCATAAAAGTGATTATCTAAATCAATCTTTACTATGTTCTTAAGATTATAAAAAAACTATCTAGATGTTATTTCTTTAGATAGGAATAATTATTAGCTTATTTAAGTTAAATAATATTTACTAAACACTTTTAAAAAAAATTGTTGGAATATGGCCCTAGGATCTTTGCGCTTTATCCGACCGCCTAGGTTCGCCTAGTTCCCTGTCTAAAAGGTACAAATGAAAAAGATTAGTTGAAGAAAAGGTACCCGCATTATCTCTAAGCAAGGTTGGTAAAATTGCAGTTAAAAACATGAGTAAAGCCACCGCTCAGTTTAACCGATACGTGTCTGAACCCCCTCGTTCTTCCCCCCTCCCCCCAATCACCAGTGCCACATTCAACCACACTATCCCTCCCATCAATATCGTCTAGTCTGGTTTGCCAGTGTTGGAGACATCAGGTTCGACTCTCGGCTTGGTGTATTATTATTATTATTATTATTATTATTATTATTAGCACCGCGTCTTACTACCCGTTCGGGTTATACGCACTTACGCTAATGTGCAATGGTAGGGTGATTGTGAGATGAAATGGAGGACCTACAGTTTAACGTGGAATCCGAACCACGGTGGAGGCCTGGCATTCCTCACATTCACAAGTTGTGATTAATACACATCTTGTCAGAGGTGAAGGAAGGGTTTGGCAATCAGATAAATCTGTGCCGGGACCGAGGATTGAACCCCGGACCCTCAGCACAGAAGTCTGACACCTTACCCCTAGACCACAAGGTCACCTCTCGGCTTGGTGTACTGAGGGTGTTTTTATCCTAAATGGTTTTCCGCTCTCCCTCAGCGTGAATCTGGATACATTTCCATTAAATTCTACCTTTATCATTTCCATCCCATTATTGTAATTAATAAATGCGGATATCCCTTACAAGGAGTAATAACGCAGCGCAATCTAAATAAAACAAAAAACGCTTTAACAGTTATCTCGTACTTCAAGTATATATTAATAAAATTACGAGTTTGTTTATCTGACATGAATTGCAAGATTTATCGAAACAGGAATTTTAAAAATAAAGTTACCTTCCACGTTCAATAATAAAACTAAAAACTTTTATAGGCAATGTTGGGTACTTCAGCGATTATTCATTAAAATAACACACATTATGATTATTCAAAAGTGTAACAAACTAAACATATTTTTCTTCTTCTTAGTAATGTTTGATGGGTTGCATGAAAAGCGTAATCAGACATAAGATCTATAAATAAAAACGTCATATGACAAACAAATGTACAGTAAATAGTTTGATCCTTACCGCACAAAATACAAAAGTTGATCAACTGTTTAATCGACCAGGAGAGTACATTTGGGAAATAAATATTTTAAATGCGAACATATATTATTCTCCAAAAATATATTTTTATTTCTACCGAATTAAATTCATGCGTGAACTTCAAGCATAGGCTCTAACGTCTTTTTTTTTACTTTTTTTTCCATAGTTAAAATATAAAATAATTCTTGTTTTAAATCGCCTTGGTGTTGGGATCACTTAGAGATCGTGGTCATATGAGTAAAAGTAGCTCAAGTCCAAAATAAAAAAATTCAATTCTATACTCAGATAGGCCTTTCTTAAATACGGATATGTTCATAAACATAAATAAAGTCCTACAATAAAATTACTGAACTAGATTTTTTTCATTTTCAAAGTCTCTAATAGTATTTTTGACTGGTAAGTTTTTCAAGCAATAGTCCACTGTTTCATTGAGAGAGCTCACCTTGTATCGCTGCTCCCGGAGAGGCATGTCGTCTGCTTCCTCGGTGCGGTGTTCCCGCCAAGTGACGTCACTGTTCCACGTGGTAGCCGGTCGCTCAGGGCTCGGCCGTCGGCGAGCTTTCTGGCGCTGGTAGTTGTCCACTTGATGGTTCTGCTGCTGGTAGTGGTTCTCCACTTGATTCCGATGCTGGTAACGATTCTGAGGATATGGTTGATTCCGTTCTTGCTGGTGTCGGGGATGCGAACGAGGGAAAGAATGATGATGTCGCTGTTTCGAAATGCTGTTGGTATACGAATCTCTGTCTCGATGGCATGTAGCTCCCAACTCTTCGTCGAACGAATAGAATTGATGATGACGATAGTGACTGCTCGACGACGAAGGAGGTAGGTCGTGTTTTGTAAAGAAACACTTATTATTGTCGGTGAAGATCACTTTGAAAGGAAGATCTACGTTTCTGTTTGGGGGCGGCGGAGACGGCGTCGCGGTGTGTCACGACATCTCTACCCCTGTTCGCCCGCCGCTCGCGAACGTCTTGAACGTGGCCGTGGGGTGGTGGGAATGAGTAGTACCCCTTTCCGTCCGCATGGAGCGTCCGTGTCGTGCGACGCCCTCCAGCAAACTGAACGGCTGCCCGACGCGAAGGACTGAACACGACTGAGCTCTGGAAATCCTTCTCACTGCCTCGCCTCGTTCACCGTCCAAGCTGTCGGGGTCGGTACCGAGCGGGACGACAGCTGAAAGAGAGAGACGCGACTGAAATGAACCCCGAGCCACCATTACTATGTTAGCCTCAGTTGGAGAGGGATCCTTTATCTAGCTCTCCCTCTCTTCCATTTTTCTACCTATCTTTCTATTCTGTCTCCTCCTTTCCCTGTGGTGGTTTGTCTGGCTAGAGAAGGGCATGTGTATGTGTGTTGAAGAAAGGGAGGAAATGTCAGCTGCTGGCGCGTGGCCCGAATCCCGGCCACGTTGGTACGAAAACTTCCCCGCAGAATTGGAGGGGAATATAAATGGCTGCATTCGAAGATCTTCAGAAGAATAATCTTTACCTTCCTCATGGAATATATATTACGAGGTAAGTTTTGCAGACGGACTTATTTTAAACTATTTATCTTTTTTTCTTACGTGAACTGTTGGTAATGGAATTAACTTGGAGCAACGGTATTTTCCTTGAGTATTTACGGAAGTGGAGGAAGGATGATCCATGCAAGGTATTGTTACGGAATATAAGATTTTTAAAGTGTGTACGACAGTTGCAATTTTATTCTGCACAAGTAAATAGATATAAAAAAATAATATATATATATTTGGAACAAAATTGAATCGATAAGTAAAACACACAAGTTTGAATTTTCATTACTATTATTACTTCAGACATATTTATGAAAGTGAATAGTATGATTACTTCTTTTTTTGTAGAAAATAGAAATTAGGTTTACTTGTGGTAAGTCCTTTTTGTTTGTTTTTGTGTTTAGAATTTGTGTGTGAAATAGATGCATACATGTTTATAGATTTAAATTGATTTGTTTCATAAGCCAAGGCAGAGTTGGTTACACGGATAGTGTGCGCGAAACCTTTGGTCTCGTCCTGCCGACATCGGGGGGAATATTTCATATAAACTTAACGATTTTTCAGGTATGTAAGAGTTCCTCTTAAATGATAATTAAATTTACTTTTCATTACATTAATCCAATGAATCCGTTGAGTTAATCTTGACTTGTTAAACTTTTTCGCGTACTATTTTTTTTATTTGGGAGTATTTGACATAAATATCGTCAACCAACCTATTATATCATCAAACGACTTACAAACTAACTTGGGAAAACATACACATCAATTCATCATTGTTAAAGGGGAAATCACATTTTAATTAGACACAGTCTTATGCCATGCCAGGAATCGAACGATGGAACTTTAGTTTACCAAACAGAAGCGCGACCCACTGAGTGTGTGTTGGAAATTTATATTTTTAAATACGACTAAAACGAACTAAATTAACTTTTCTATTAAATAATATAATGCTTACAAAAAGTGTAAATAATATATTATTGATTCAAATTGAGTCGAATAACTTAGCTCATTTGATAATGTAGCTGACTCCTCACCCCTAAATGTGTCTGTTTCTATTACCGGGGAATGAGGGCCGTAAATTTAACTGGGGAAGTTGGGTTTGTTCCTCCCTTGCAAAGTAGTTTTAGTTAACGGTCTGGATTCTGGTTGGGGTGTGAGTTCTAATATTATGTTAGTACGAGTTATTGTGAATGAATATTTATACTTGCCCTACGAATATTCACTTAAAATACACACGAGGCTGGGAGGTCACCGAAGCTTAAGAGAATCTTAGTTCGATCCCAAGGATTTATTAAAATATTATCTCTGCTTGTATAAGTTTTTATATATCTTTGGTTTGACAGCTAAACTCAGTTGGTAGCGTGTCTCTCTACTGAGCTAAGGGTCCCGGGTTCGATTCCCAGCATGGCTGAAAAATTTATCATTGGTTAGATGTGGGTCTATCCTTTCACAGGGATGAATTAACGGCCGGGGACTGGATGCTGTGCCTGTCCTAGTCTTAAGTTAGATCATAAGGCATTTGATGCTTTGACAGGCCTAGCAAGCCGGTAGTGGAAAATACGAGTATATAGCTTGAATAAAAAACTGATCCAGGCCACAAGCTGGAAACATTAATGGATGTTATATATATATATGATTATATATATAGGTGGTATAACGTTGATTTTTTTTTTTAGTTTTTATAGCAAAACATTATTTTGGTCAAAATAAATAAAATATTGCGGTAGAAACATAGTTTAATTTTCTTCACGTGGTGATATAAACAGTTATTGAATATTTGTCAAGGGCTTAAAAGCATTTGATGAGAAACTTCTAAATGAAAAGAAAAAGTTATCATTAAATTCCATACACTCTTGACATATTATTCAAGAACTGTTTCTCTCACCATGTGGAGAAAATCGGACTGTATGTTCTCACCTGAGGATCGAGTATCACGTTCTATGCCATTGGCTTGGTGGAAAGTCTACTGGTACAAATACTAATTTTTTTTTCACGTATGCGGTAACGATGACGCGTGGTCTACTCCCTACTAACTCAACAATGTGGTAAGACCACCCAATGTGCTACCCTTATCGCATGTACTTACACCCTCCACTCTTAACTCACCCTTAGTCAAAGGGACAATTCCGGTTGGGTTTGAACAACAACATAACCAACTTGGTGCCTGCCCCTCTTTACCTACTCGAGTTCAGAATCAAACGGGTCTATGACTCCCTGTCGAAACCATTTCAAAGCTTCATTCAAGGTTGTTTTCAACAAAATATAAGACAAATAATCAGCAGGTTTTTGACCAGCTCAAAAGTTTAAATTTGGACTTTAGAAGATTTTTTTTTAGCACCGTGTCTTACTTCCCGTTCGGGTTATACGCCTATATACTAATTACACTATTGGGGGTTAAGGATGATGGTTTAATTTATAGGAAATACACCCGAATTTGCGTGGAGGGGAGTGGAAAACCATTTAGGAAAAAATCTTCAGTGCACCCGACCGGGATCTAACCCCGATCTCCCGTCTTCGGCAGTCTAGGAGTAGCGCGTTAAAACCAGACTTTAAAGTTGTTTTAAAAACAAATTCATCATCTATTTACGTGAAAATTGTCTATTTCTGAGATTAAAGCAAAAGGTTAGCTACCTAGATCAACCTTCCTATCAAATAAAGTAATGCTCTGATAGGGTCATAACAAAACATTTATGATGATGTGGGAATCGTTTTACAAGGTTTTATGTAAGCTAGCACACATTTTTCCAAGCAATTAAAAATATCAAACCGCTTCCTAAAATAATAATCCGGGATTTTTAAACGTCCGCAAAGCTTCTGCGTGCTCTACCATGAATCCATCTTAAGTCTGTGCCATTATCGATCATTTAGAAATCAGGGGTCCCAAAATACGGCCCATGGGCCAAATCGTTTTTTACACAAAAATAAATTAAATATATCTTAATTACGAAATGATGGTGCGCTAGTTTACAGTACACAAAATATATACATGCAAAATAATTTGTTACATTTTATCCTAATTAATAACTATGACATTTTATTAATTAATTTTTGTTTAAAATTTATCTAATTTGTTTGTTTTCCATAATTCCCTTGAGAAAATAAATTTACATCCATTCGTATGCAACTATGGTTATAAGCTGTGTATAAATATAATATATATATATAATCTATATTTATATACAGCTTATAACCATAGTTACACATTATACATGATTAGATGTAAATTTATTTTCGTAAGGGAATTATAGAAAACAAACAAATTAGATACATTCTACACAACAACAATTAATTAATAAAATGTCATAGTTTTTAATTGGGATAAAATGGAACAAATTATGTTGCATGTATGTATTTTGTGTACTGTATACTGGCGCACCATCATTTCGTAATTAAAATATATTTAATTTATTTTTGACAAGACGTGTATTAATCACAACTTGTGAATGTGAGGAATGCCAGGCCTCCACCGTGGTTCGGATTCCACGTTAAACTGTAGGTCCTCCATTTCATCTCACAATCACCCTACCATTGCACATTAGCGTAAGTGCGTATAACCCGAACGGGTAGTAAGACGCGGTGCTAATAATAATAATAATAATTTATTTTTGTGTCAAAGCCGATTTTGCCCGTGGGCCGTATTTTGGGGACCCCTGATTTCTAAGTGATTGATTATGGCACAGACTTAAGATGAATTCATGGTAGAGCACCTATATGTGGGTTTTTTTCGATCCGGCCTTCCAAGTACTTTAAATATCAAAATGTGGTCCTCCGCACAATAAGTTTGGAAACCCCTGGTTTAGTTTCATTGAATCTTTTTTCTCCCCTTCCCCCACTTCCCCTTCACATGGCGAATTAGCCCTATTCATTTTGTGAATCTGTTGCAACCTTCCATTGTCCCCTTGGAGCGCCCTCGTGCCTGTACTCTCCTCCACCTCTCCTTATTTTCTGGATGGTTCTTCAACATTCATAACAATCCCTTTAGCTACAGTTTCACGTCACAAAGTGAACCTTCCCTCCACCCCGTCCCCCACCAGTCCCCTTGGTTGTGGTTGGGGAACTAGGGGTGATCTCCCTTTTCTTCTCTACTGTTCAAACAAGATATAAATTTAGGGGTTCATGCTTCGAACCGTCAGATCATATAAAGTAGTGTTAATAATTTCCGCGTTTCCTGCGCGTCTCGCATTGAAACGATTTGTTGAAGCTCTGAACAGAGGTCGAATTGGAATGAGGATAAAGTGGAGGTCTTTTTTTTTTTTAATCTGTTCTCTCCTCCTCTTTCAGTTGGGATTAAATTTACTACAGTATTAGGAAACCTTTATTATTATTAATGAATCTTTTATCACCGAATTGGGGGGGTGTGGGGGGTTGAGTGGTAACGAATTTAGCTTCACACATTGGAGGTTGCGTATCACTGAGAATCATTGTGGACGCCCTCTGGTGCGTTCGCAACGTGACTCTGCACCGGGACATGAAGATACCCCCCCATCAAAAACCACTTCCGGAAACTGGTGCAGGCCTTCTACGACAGTCTTCAAATGACACCAATCCTCTTAATAAGGAGCTCTGGAACTACGTCATTGACCCTGGGGCACAGACAAATAATATACCCAGACACTCACCCTCCAGGTTAAAATGGTTGCGCTCCTTTTGACAGCTTGAGTCCTTCAATACTAGGTTCGCTGCGGTTAGTCCTATCATCACTCAGCAGTGACACTAGCGAAGCCCAGTGTTGAAGGACTCAAGCTGGCAAAAGGGGCGCAGCGAAACCCCCGTAAGGTTGAGAGTCTGTTTCTTACTTGGCTGTGCCCTGGGGGGTGACACCGACGTCCCAAAGGCCAGCTCGGATAAGCGAGACGTGTAAACCGTGATCAGCGGGAAGCTCTCACCCAGCCCCCCACAAAGTGGCGTCTCCACCTGAAATTCTAAAAACACATATTCAATTTGCAATCATTTTCAATACTCTTTCTAGTCAAGAGATGTTTTGTTCCGTTATCTTTTAAGAACCTTCGTGAAATGCGACAACCCATCTCTACAGCTCGGTCAACATCTTGGTGTGACCAATTGGTCTGCGCATGATGGAATTTGCTCTCGTACTCCCCTTCAGGGATCATTAGAGCCCGCGTCTAGCGTATCATTGGAGCATAACCTTATTTGACTGTTCAGAAAGCTGCTAAGTCTACATTAACTTACGGTGTCCTCTCGCAGCCGGTGACGTGGAGGTCGAGGTTTGAATCTTGGATGTGTGCATTCGGGGTGGTTTTCCAAGTGTGGTTTATAGTATAGTTCAATTTTATTATGGCTACATTAAAAAAATTAGGACCACTTCTTAGTACCCGTTCAATGTTATACGCTTCTATGATGGGGATTAGGACGGTTGAATTTTAGGCAAAATGTACTCGATTTTTGTGTGGAAGAAGAGTGGAAAACTATTTAGAAAAAAAACTATCTTCAGTACAGTTGACTGGGACTATAATCCAGATATCCCCGTCATCGGCAGTCTAGTATATTGCGAGATTGACGCCTTGGACCATGCGGTCACTGAAGTGGATGCTACAACAATTAAGTATCTCATTGTTTATTAGGAGGTAAATAAATCACAACAAAATATTTAGTAGCAATTACTATAAAAACAGTATTTTTGTGGTCAAAACCATGAAGTATAGATCCGATGTATCACAATTTGGTTTAGTATACCTCGATTTTCTTAAGAATGTATGTTTGGAACATATTTTTTGCTCTCAGCGTTGCTAACATCTCGCTATGTTATTAGGGCTATCAAAAATGACAGCTGCAGATCACATGACTTGACTTATGGATACGTGAAATTAGATATATCAGTTTTATTGTCAGATGTATCTATTAGGGTATAGTAGAAACAACTATAAAAAGAGTTTAAGTGAGCACAACAATATAATATAGTTATGTGGTCAAGTTAAAAATGGTATAGTAGCTATAGCTATTTTATCATCAAACAACCAACTAACCAACAAGCATCCACCCCAGTTGAGCTAACCAGTTTGAGAAAGTTACGGCAGACATGTCTCATAATGGGAACGTGAGCCCTGTACATTTGGAGAGGCCACTAATAAAATGTTTACTCTCAGGTACATAAAAATTATAGTTATCAATAACCGCTTCGGTGGCCGCGTGGTCTAACGCGCAACTCTCGCAGTTGGCTAGACTTCCGGTGACGGGGAGCTCGAGGTTCGAATCTCGGTCGGGTGTACTGGGGGTGGTTTCTTAAATGTTTTTCCTCTTCTACGCGCAAATGCGGATACATTTCCAATAGATAACCATTCGAGTAAATTATAGACCCGCCTCGATGGCGTAGTTGGCTAACGCGTAGTCGTGTTGAGCCGAATGCGAGGACGGGAGATCGAGGTTCGATTCGTCGGGTGAACTGGGTGGTTTTTCCTAAATTGTTTTCCACTCTCCCTCCATGCAAATGCGGGTTCACTTCTCTTCAACTACCAATTCCTAATCATTAGCGTAATTAGTACTTAAGCGTATAACCCGAACGGGTAGTAAGACGCGGTGCTAAATAATAAAATTAGTATATAGCGTATAACCTGAACGGGTAATAAGACGTGGTGCTACAAAAAAAGTTTCAATGCTACTGATATAGTAGGGTGGGACGGAAACATTTATACGATCTATGCTGAGGAAAGTGATGGACAACGTTCTGAGGTTTGCCTGAAGTCCGATGAAGCTCACCTGAGTGACATTATCTTAAAAAAATGAAAATGTAGTATATATACTTTGGTTTTATTTAGCCAGTGAATATTTACTTTTCAAGTTATGGCTCGTCTAATAATTGTTTCTGCCCCATCCTGTATAATTCTGCTGTCTATAAACCAATATAAATCTTGTTAAAATTTTATTAACGTACTAGGGTTAAAATGACCTTTTAAATTTGAAACACCTTTTGTTTGTGTCTTCTTTATCGTGTCGTACTTCCCTTTCAGGCTAAACACATTTCAATTACGTTAAATGAGACCGGAGATGAAATGTACCCGCAATTGAGTGGAGAAGAGAAAAATAACTCTATAAAAATATCGCTTAGTATACCAAGACAGGATTTCAATCCCGATTTTTTTTTTGTCTTCTAAAATTACCATTTTCATTTTTTACAACAATTAATTAACTTTCTTAACCTAGTACAACGTACATTCCATTCACCACGGTTTTTATACCTTTATGAGCAAACATGTTCACGCATTCTGGTGCAAGAACCGGCCACAAATAATTGTTTTAAAATCATTAATATTTATCAGTGGGTGCCGAAATTGACACCACCGGTCAAATGCCACGTGAACTATCTTAGCTTTGGTAACTTCCAGAAAGATCAATATTATATTCCTTGTTACATTCACAAACGTTGCCCATCACTCTGTAAAATGTAACACCTCAACTGTAAATATTTTGACTTCAAAGACCGACTGTGGGCTGACCAAAACATTGGAAGCTTGATATTATCAATATCCGGTGTTAAAAGTTAAACTACTTTAGGAAATGTGATAGAAAGTGAATTCACCATTTACCTACCACTGTAATAAGGACCTTATGTGGAGCCACAAGCTTCAATAATTAAATTAAGAATAGTTATTGATCTATTTGAGGTATTTAACTTGCACTTTTTTTTTTAAACAGATTGATAATATCAGAACACAAGGATTTCTTTGAGCTAGAAAGAAATGGCTTACCAATTATGCCGGGAAAGGTATTTTCACATACTCCTAGGTTTTTTATATGCCACAATTGATATAGGACCAACGGCTTTACTGCCCTCCGAAGGAAGTTGTGCTACGGAATTTTATCGCTCAAGAAAAATCCGTTTACCCCGGTTAGGTTTTAATCCACGAACATCGGGTCCTGAGGCGAGCACTTTACCTCAATACCACAAAGGTCAACTTAATGTTATTGAACTTAATAAATTAAGTTGCATCCCGATCGGATGTACTGAGGTGGCTTGTACTAAAACTTTTCTCTCACTCATCTTACTCATACCTAGCCCATTTGTGTGAATATGCGCTGATACTCCAGACGGTGGGTCCAAGGGGAGTGGGAGGAATTTTTGTTATGACTTTTTAATTGTATTTTTATGTATATTTTTACGTATATATGTTGGAGATAATATTAGGTTTTTAAAATTAATTGCAGTACATATTTTGTCAAGCCGATAATGTTAATAAAACCTTGTTTATTATTAAGAGTAAATAGCCAGAGCTATATTTAAAAGTAATTACTTCAGTTAGATATCATAATCTGAAAATTAAAAAATGACACCTGGACACGGGTTCGATTCCCGTGTCCAGGTGTCATTTTTCAATTTTCAGATTATGATATCTTGTTTATTATGTTATTATGAATACTTTGGTATATTATTTACCTGTTTTTTTTTATTACAGATGCCTTACTACATGTTCAAGTTTCACGCATGTATGATAATTACTCTAATGTTGTAGGGATGAGGGAGCAAGCATTTTATAGTTGAATTTGCATTTGCGTGAAAGGAGAGTGGAAACCATTTAAGAAAAACCCTCTGATTAAACCCGACCGGGATTAGAGTCTTGATCTCCGCGTCATTAGTAGGCCAGTCTAACACGAGCGTGATGCCTTAGACGTTTCTGCCACTGAAGTTGCTTATTATTTACCTGTTATTGGCCTGTTCAGCTGTGGCCTTGTATATCTAAGCCCATTGCACGCCTACAGACCAATTTTTATAGGAAGAACCTTATCTCACAGAAAAAGTTACTAGATTTAATTTCACGTGTTCATATGTCAATTAATGTGATCTTCAGCTCTCAATTTGGATAATATTATCAATACATATAAAATAACCTTAATAATACAGTACAATGTTGTCAATGTTTGCCGAAAAAATGTTTCTAATAGTCTTTTCCTATCTAAATATTACTGTACTCAGGCGGAAGTGAAGATACTTGTTGGTTTTCCCTTCATCAATTTCAGCGGTGGTTCCTTCTCAGGCCCCTGGATTGCTGGTTACGGAGGATTTAGGTTCTAATCTTTGTCGGCTGCATTAAGGATGTTTATATGACTTATTGGGGCTTTCTCTACCTTTCCACGCTAATGCGTATGCATTTTCTCTTCACTGCCCTTCCTATCCCTACAACATTGATCGATCCGTCAAATAACACGTATTTTAAAACGAAGGTACTTTTTCCTTTTTCGAAACTATATTTTTTATATCGGAAAGGTATTTTAGATCAGGGATCTTTTATATGCCTCATTTGAAATGGAACTGATGGCTTTGCTGCCCCTCCGAAGTAAGTTGTGTGCTATACATTTTTATCAGCCTCATCTGGGTTTGAACCTTCACATATTGGGTTGTGAAGTGAGCACTTTGTCCCAAGACCACCAAGGCACTTTTCTAGCCCGCTCATAGACATTCATGGCTGAAGGCAACGGTGAACCATCGTACGTATTCAAGAATGAAGTGAGTGGGTGGAACTAACTGCCCGAAGGGCTGCTCCGGATGGAAAATAAAAACACCTCCAATCAAACTTTGGGTTGAAAACTCTCAAATAAAGTGTTGAAATAAGAATGCGCGGATAAAATCCGTAAAACTACCCATCCCAGCCGCCGAGGTCAATCACAGCCTCTTAATAACCCAAACGTACACGTGTAGAAGTCACGTCCTTATTACGGCTCTTAGTGTTAGCATACACCGGCACAGATGTTTCTACTCGCGTTCTGTGATGCAACGCCCGTGTCTTGTTATTGTGTCGTTTGTATTTCCGTCAGCCAGGTGATTCCAGTCCCCCCCTCTCCAACCCTCTTCTCCCTGTATCCAATCTCTCTCTAAACACACGCACACACGCTGCAGCAGTAGTAGTTCAAGATATGTTGTTCGTCTGTTTGCCTTGGTCGTAATTCACTTTCTCTCTCTATCTCGCTCCCTCTGCTTGGTGACTTTGAGCACAGGGAGGGCGGTATCTTTGAAACCTCACCCAGGTGACCGTTGCTCATGGGCGCACCCAGAAACATATTTTAAAGGAGGGCATACAATTTTTCAAAGATGGTGTGTCTGCTCGTTTTATTGGTTGTGAATTTAGCGGCATTTTTATTGTGTATGAATAACATTAGGTAGAAATAATTATCCTGATCTTTAAACGTATTGTATAAATCCTATACATATTCCGTGCGTTCGTTCTATCAAAGTTGTATTTCAATGTTTTAAGCTTTTAAAAAATTTTTTTGAGAACTTGAGGAAGGTTGCATCTCCCTCTTCCCCATGGGTGCGCCACTGCAGGGGAATAGTGTTAGAAAGGACGTTGACGACCATCACAAAAGTTACCAAAGATACTTTAATATTTCCAAACTTGAAATTATGCATGCAAATTTTTAAAAATTACACCAGGACACGGGAATCGAGCCTAGAACCCTTGGTTTAAGGCGCCAATGCTCTATCGTTGAGTTATCCATGATTCGTCCCGTGTTCAAGATCATTTTTCACAGTTTAAGGCAGAGTCTGTGATGGACGTGGGGCTGTAGTATCTGATGGCTCATTGTCAGTTGACGATATTCACACGTCCATCACAGAATCTGCATTAAACTATGAGAGAAGAATCGCCCTGAGCACGAGACGAATCCTGGATAGCTCAATGGTAGAGCATTGACACGCTAAGCTGAAAGTCCCGGGCTTGATTCCCGCGTCCATGTTTTAATTTTTTTTTTTAATTACGAATACAATGCTCGATACAACTCATATCCGTAACTAATGATCCTTTTCATCTTGCGAGCCTCGCTAGTCATGTGCATTAAGTTGTTACAAGCGTTCGCTTACTTACATTTTTAAATCACGTGTTTTGAAACTATAATTTTAGACAAATCATATTAATGCCGATAAAATAATTTAAATAATTCAGTTACTTTTGTAAATATATTATTAAGAGAAAATTCTAGTTTGCATATTTTCTAAACCAACCTTTCTACTATTATTTCACTGTAACTCTAACCGGCCTCGAGGTGTAGGGGTCAGTGAGCCTGGCTACGAGTCTAGGGGTGCTGAGGGGTTTCGAATCCCGGAGGATACCTTACATATTTTTCCATTAAGAGGAATGATCCCAACGTTCATCAGGGTTTAGTTAATTAGGCTTAAGTTCGGCTAAGACTCATACCGGCTCCACAACTTCATAATAACTATCATCACATCATCTCATTGTGGGTACGACGTGAAGACAACTTGCTATGGTGTACCCTGGACAACGTTCTGTGACACCAGAACGGCTAATAGTCTACATTTAAGGCGACCGAACCTGGACGTCATGTTCCTTCCGGTAATATGTGCCATACGATAAAAAAAATTGTAACATTGTCCGCAATCTTCTGGAGGAACTCAAAAGAGGCGCCACGCGTTTCCGTGGCCGATTTTTTTTATGGGTCTCATCCTATTAGCAATATTATGAAGGGGTTGGTTTAAAACGTGACACAACCATCTGGGTGGGACTTTATTGGTTCGAGCTCAAGCGAGGTCACTCTATTAAACGGGAACTTTAAACGAAACTCTGGTTTAAATTAATGTTTTTTTTTTTTTTTTTTTATTTAGCACCGCGTCTTACTAATGTTATTAATGTAATTAGTTGTAGTAAATTAATTTTACTGTAATAATGTCTTACCATTGATTTCCAGTGATATGTATTATTAAATTTGATTCCACCCATATTTCCCGATTAGTTATTCTTTACAGACTAATAGATTTTTTAATTATATCCAAAGAAATTTGAGAGACGGTGTTCTTTTGGAAAGGAAGGGGCAGCTCTCGCCAATATTAATCAAAAATACGAATACGTATTATATTTACAACTCTCAAAAACTGCTAAGTGGTGGGAAATTGAAGCATCATCTGATAAACTTATTTATAGATATAATTTATATTTAATTTATCTTATAAAATAAAATATAAAATAGTTTTTTTTATCTCTCATAGTGTACTCGATTTATTATTTTCAGACAATAGCCATAACACGCACATTCTATTGGGTAAGATAAAATTAAATTAAATTTTACTTTTAAAACTTTAAGCTATAAAGAGTATGGCCCTTATAACACAGCAAACTACAGTAAGATTATTATTTTTATTAATACTTTCACTAATAAAACATCCCTCTTCGGTGGTCGAATGTTCTAAGAAGTCACTTTCACAATAGATTAGACTTGCTATGGCGGAGAGATTGGGGTTAGAATCCCAGTCGGGTGTACTAAGGGTGTTTTTCTTCAATCATCGTTCACTCTCTCTCTCTCTCAACGCAGATTTGATTGAACTTTATTTCAATTTTCCCTTCATCCTAAACACATTAGTGTAATTAGTTGATATGCGTATTACCCGAACAAGTAGTATATGTGGGAATGGAAAAAGAACTCCTCGAAAGTGTTTTTTATTTTCATATTTTATTATTTGTCTTACGATATTCTTGTTTTACTCTGCAATAGCTAAGTAAAGATTATTCAATAATATTTCAGCCGTTCACTTTTATTCTCATAGATGATTATTTTTGTTCATAGATGTCATAAATATGTTTTTATTAACTTTGGTGACGCTAACTATTATAGGATGTTAGTTTATAGTTTCTGTAATGATAAAACTATGTATTAAGAAACTCACATTAAAAAAATAAACAACTAATTGAACACATGGCATCTCCGTGACTTTAAACATCTAACGCAAACACCTTTTTAACTTTTGACTTTAATAAGTTGTAATTTATTACTTGCAGTCTCACTACAGAGATTTGCCAATTAATGGAATCTTGGTGGTATTCAATTTAGCTGAATTTTTTTACTGCAGTCGTAGAATTAATGTTAACCTAAAGCGAGGCTTGAGCGCCTGGACAATGTCGGGGTAGACTGACCCCCAATCCGCCTTGCGCACCGGGCTAGTCTAACGTATACCACGCACTGCTACTATACCTCAGTTTTAGCTTATGTGGTGCTGACTGACAGCTCACAGCTGACTTCTGACGGCTTTGAAAAGCTACCAGACCAAATTATGTATCCCTACGCCTAACCATATGATCTGCAAAAAACATGTGTTAAGCAGCTGTCACTTCTGACAGTCAAAATTTAGGTATATACCTAAATGTTGACTGTCAGAAGTCAGCTGTGAACTGTCAGTCAGCACCACATAAGCTAAAACTGAGGTATAGTTCCCGTGCATTGCCTTCTGATGTGCTATTACCGAATTCAGCGTGTTATAGCTAGATTTAAAAAACCTACTCTAGTAATAACACTATAGGCCTTACTAAGACCGTTCTATCTCTTTAAAAATCAAACTTTATCGGATAAGGAATGATAATTGTTATTAGATTTAGCAAACTAACATTTTATCATCTACCCGCATTGATAGGCAAGTAAATCAAATATCAGGCTCATTTAAATCAGCAAAGTTTACTATATACCCCCCCCCCCCCCCCACTTTCAATTTATTTGTGCTTTAGCCTAAAAATATAGTTTATTCGCCCTAGGATGGGTCGTAACTAACAACTAGCAGATGATGTAAAAACTTTTAAAAGAAAATCATTATTAGAAACTATTATTATTTGTTGTGAACGTTCTGATTGCCAGAAATGACAACAAATCATCATATGGTTTTGGCGGATGGATACATGAGAATAGATCTGGTCACTTTTATTATTTTGTCAGTGAAAACCACTCCTATAGCAAATACGCTAAATAAATTGATAGAAGAGGGAAAATATCGGCTTAAAATTACTTCTGTAAGTTTGGTTTGCCAGTGATGGAGAGGCTGCAATTCAAATCCCGTTGGGTGTACTGATAGTGTTTTTTTTTTAAATAAATGGAGACCCTCTCTCCCCACACAAATTCGAGTATATTTATTCAAAATAGTACCTTCCTCGTCCTTACTCCATTAACTTAATTTACATGGAGATATATCAGACGAATAGTAATAAGTGGGGTAAAAAACTTTTTAAGGTGCATATTTTATTAATTTTCTTTGATCCACGTCTTACTACTCGTCCGGGCTATCCGCATATTTAAAAATGGGTCTAAACAAATAAGGTAGCATTCATAGGAATTGTCTCAGCATTATCGGGGGGGAAGAATGGAGAACCGTTTAGGACAATCCACCACATTACACCTGATTGGGATATGAACTCCGACCTATTCATCTTCGTAAAAACAAAAAATACAAAATTGGCACCTCTTTGTACATATGACATATCCGCCAGTGCGAGTTTATATTAGCCAATCTACCTTAAGAAGAGTAAGTATACATTTGACAATATTTCAACACATGATCCTTAACGACATAATCTAAGACGGGAAGATAAGAATGAAAACCTTTTTCTCTATTCATGTTTTTGGACCCTTTTATTGAACACAGTAATTTAAAACCTTCTTTGAGTCAAACCTTGTTGTTTTAATATAGGTCTAACTTACTTAAGTATCAACTTTAAATTAGAACTAAACATGCTATACAAAATTCCTTCCCCCCAACAAAAGGTTCTTCGTGAGACGAATTTGACTATACCCCAGTGTTTAGTGTGTGAGAAGCGTCCAGTGCCATAGCGCCGGTTTCAACCCTTTACTGAAGCATGTAAATCAATGACTCAACCCCCTCCCTCCTCCTTGTTTCGAGTATAACCCCTTCAAGGCATTCAGAACACAGCTGGTTTGCAAGGACTGGGTCGTTCAGGCGGAGGTGGACTGTCGAAAAATAAGTTTGGTCGCATGGAGAGTGTAGCAAAAGGGTGGCCAGAGGAATTCACTAGAGCGTATTTTTGAATCTATATTTATTTTGATACCGACGCCTTAGTCCGTATAGCCACTGGTTTGTACATCTAAGTTTGAACTATTGATTATGGTATTCATCTGTTTTCTTACTTGAATTTAAATTTCAACCTCATATCCTTAGATAAATCTATTCTGTCATCGCTGGTTAGCGTTTATTGATAAATAAAATAATGTAACTTATCTATCATTTACAAAGATAATTTATCTCCCTGATGTCATAATTGACTTCCCTTGTTAAAAATGACAACCGCGCAACAGACCCGTTAAGGTAAGATGAGTTACTTTTATTATCTTCAGCCGATAGTCTGGGTCAGTTTTTATTAGTCATATATACCGGCTTGCTAGGCCTGTAGTAGTTTCATACGCCTTACAATCTAACTTAAGACTAGGACAGGCACAACATCCAATCCCCGTCCATTAATTTATCAATGGACAAAGGTGAACCCACATTTCACCAATGATAAACTTTTAGGCCGTGCCGGGAATCTAACCCGGGACCCCTGGATTATTAGACGGACACGCTACTGACTGAGCTAAGGTGACTTAATGAATCTGTTTGTAGACTAGATTTAAAGAATATCTCACAATATAAACTACATACATTTATCCTTGGCTGGCATGTATAGGCGTGATTTTATCTAATGTTCAAAATTACTTATAGCTGTATTAACACGTACAGCAAAAGCGGATTTTCTTTTTGATAGCCCTGCGTAGAATTCAAGATAATAATTATTACTTATTATTAATTTCATTATAATGAGTTATTTAATGGCATCACTTGAGATTATTATTATTATATTATTATTATTATTATTATTATTATTATTATTATTATATTATATATTATTTTATTGTATCACTTGACTCACTTTCAATACATTTTATTGTAACTACTTACATTGCTCACTATAGCAATAGACTAGAGTTTGGGGTTCTAATCTCATTCGGGTAGTTTTCCACTCTCTATGCAAATGTGGGTACACTTCCTCTCAATTCAGTCTTTCTCATAACAATAAAACAACGCTTCCGTGGTTTCGTGGTCTAACGCGTCACACTCACAGTAGACTAGACTGCCGATGAAGGGGAGATAGAGGTTCATATCTCGGTCGGATGTATGAGGGTGATTTTTCCAATAATTGTTTTCCACTCTCCCTCTAAGCAAATGCAGATACACTTCCTCTAAATATAACCTTCCAAATCCCTAAAACCACTAGCGTTATTAGTACATAAGCGTATATACGAATGGTCAAAGGCGTCACTCTCGTGTTGGATTGGCCTGTTAAATGACGGGGAGATCGAGGCTCAAATCCCGATTGGGTCTACTGAGGGTGATTTTTCCAAAATGGTTTTATACTCTTCTTCCACGCAAATACGGGTAGACTACCTCTAAATGCTTCTTTCCTCATCCCTACCCCATTATAATAATTATAATATGCGTATAACTTGAATATGTACGGTGTTAAAAAAAATATTGGTCAAATTACGCATTGCCTTTAACGGACATTCAAAAACATTTGGAATCCCTTTCTTAGAAAATTTAATTAAATGCATCTATTGACGCAGTTCCATCCCACCTTAAATGTGGCAGCGATCTACTCTGAGCAGCAGAACGGTAGAGGAGAGGGCAGCGCTTTGGGGGACATTAATTTGCGTGTCTGAGTACGTATGCTCTGTGATCGTCTCTTGTAATGGCTCATGTAACGCAATTACCTGCTCCGCTACTTCTCCCCCCACCCCCACTCCCCGGGACGTCCCAATCCTTCAGGGGAAGGGACAAGGGTGGATGGGGAGGGCTCCCGCTTGGTGCAAACGCTTGTATTCTCCACAGAGGCGAACAGATTAAAACGTGTCCACACTGGGGAATGTGTATACTCAAAGAACACACATATGGTTAGTGGGAATTATAAGTTAGTTCCATATCACACCGCTAGAAAGCGTTAGTACGTCGGTGTGAATGTAGGTAGAAGGGGACACCATTTCTTTTATTCATCGTGTCCTTCCAGGTCGCTTGTTGGGCGAAAAAAATGAAACTTAGAAACTTTCATAGAAATTAATTACTAGCAGTCGGAAATCATTAGCGATCCTGCTGAAGAGTATAGGACTACTCGTGGAAATTAATGGAAAACTATTTTTTTTTATTCGTTGGCCTGGCGACTTATTAATGTGTGTTTCCACGTCCATATTGTCAGTAAATATGCATGTCTGTTGCATTTGCTTGTACTTGTAAGGAAGTTTAAGCCCCCAAAATGGGTAATGAGGTGGGTTTTTCGTACAATATCAACACCCTACCCCCGCCTCAATTGTGATCTAATTGCCCGACCAGGGCTGATGTTTTTTGTATATTTTAATTTCGGCAGCCGTTTCTCCCAAAAGAGCCCTTCGGAATTGGGGTGGACATTTTTTGTAAATTATTAGCACCGCATCTTACTACTCGTTCGGATTATGCGCTTATGTACTAATTACACTAGTGTTTTTAGGGATTGGGAAGGCTATATATATAGGAAGTGTATCCGAGTTTGCGGGAGGGAGAGTGGAAAACAATTTTGGAAAAACCACCCCCCAGTATACCCGACCGAGATTCGGACCTCAATCTCCCCGTTATCTTCATTATAGTCTACTACGAGAGTGGCGCATTAGACCACGCGACCAAAAAAGCGGGTATGAACACTTTTAATTTAAATGTTATTTGTGTATAAGATTTATATTAAATCAGTAAATTAGTAACTAAAATGAGTTAATGAATTGTCTTGGAAGATAGTGGAGATAACCACGCCGATAGGAACGTAGACAAAACCTCGTCTTGCTTGGTTTTCCCCAGTAAGATGGAGTATAGGTTGACCTCGGTGGTCTTGGGGTAAGGTGCTCGCCTCAGGACCCGATGTTCGTGGGTTCATACCCAGCTGGGGTCGACGGATTTTTCTTGAGCGATGAAACTCCGTACCACAACTTCCTTCGGAGGGGAAGTAAAGCTGTTGGTCCCATGTCGATTATGGTATGTAAAAGAACCCCTTGAAAGTATGTTAAATACCTTTCCCGGCAAAATTAGTAAACCCTTTTGCTATCGCTCATAGAAATTCCTGTGTGCTAATATATCAGTGGCTCAGAAACGGCACGTTAAATACCTCAAATAAAAAAAAAACACCTAGTATGGGGTTCAAATTAAGGTCGGATGTATAGAGGATAGTTTTTTATACAACATTTTTCATCCTTCCTCTACGCAAATGTGGCTACTCTTTCTCTAATCACTGACTTTATATAATTCCTACCCCATTAATATAAAAGATGCAGATATCCCAGACAGGTAACAGGACGCGGAGCAGGAAATAGCGAAGATGCGTTTTACCTGGTAAAGTACTATTTCCCTCGAACTCGAATCAAGCGCCACAAAGTTTTTATTTTTCGACGGAAACTTGCAACTCCTTTCTTAAAAATCCATAAACTTTTTTATTAAGCGCCGCGTCTTACTACCCGTTTGGATTATACGCTTAAATACTAATTACGCTATTGGATTAGAAATAGGCTAAGTTAAATTTAGAGGAAGTGAACCCGTATTTGCGCGGAGGGAGGTTGGAAAACCATTTAGGAAAAGCCACCCCGTTCACCCGACCGAGATTCGAGCCTCGATCTCCCCGTCCTTGGCAGTTTGGCTCAACACGAAACTAGCACGTTACCCAACTACGCCACCGAGGTGGGTGACTTTTTTTATTAATATCAGTAAAAGGTTTATTCTAGGCCACCACTTAAAGCGTATGATGTTTAATCTAATAATGAAAAAGTAGGCCGACCATAATAATATAAAATAATCTTGACTAGTTGAAATATAAAAAGTATCCAGAAGTTAAAACACTCTAAAAGGTAATATTGATTATTTTATTGATTTTATTTAAGTACTGTATTTCAAAGTCACCTAGTATCACTTATAAAAGGATAATAAAATCTATGTTACTTTACTTTTAAATGGGAATTAAAGGCAAAATGAAATTAAGCTCGCATAAAGGATTATACTGCGATGTGTACTAAAAAAAATAATTACAAACTAGGATCGGCTTTTATTAATATTACCCAATCAAACTTCAAGTCTGCCACTGGTGGGGGGAGGGGAGAACTATTTGTACCATGGTACCGGGCCTGGAACTTCCAGTGGCCCAAGCCCAGGATCTAGATTCACAAGTCTAAGTAAAATTATTGTATATTAAATAAAATATGAATGATTACCAATAAAATGACTATCGATAATAATGAAAAATGCATGCTCAGCCTACCTTCTGGGATTTCCTCTACAAATATCAAATCAGTCAGCTGCATTGCGGTACACTTTTGTAAGCATTTCAGAGGCTATTTTCGGAACTGCCTCCCTAATTCGGTTTCAAATAGCTGGTAACTCTTGACTGTTTATACGACACACATATGATTTTATGAAAGGACCCCTAAACATGAATTGCACTATCTCTAGGGCCGGGCTTATGAAATATTCTTGAAAATCTTTCCCTAACATCACTAAAGTTCATCCTTTTGATTCGATATGTTACATGGCTGCCACTTTGTTAATTTTTCAATTATTAAATACTTTATGTTTTTAAGTCACTAATTGGTGACCTTCTTAATTAAAAATTACTTTAAGGTACATCAACTATTATGTAATGTAACTAGAACAATCACCTGTTTACCTAAGGTAATTATTTTTATCCTAACTGAATTAAATTAGAGGGCTTGATTAAAATTATGGAAACAAACCAGAATTAATCTCTATCACCAGATAACTATTGGCTTTGGCCAGATCTGCCCACTCTTCCTACATGATACATCTATAGAATAAAAAGTTGGATCAGCGTTTGAACTTGAAGAAGAAGAGCAGTTTGCCGAGATGATAGAAGAAAGTGAACTAGAAATTAAAAAGAGAAAACAATGTATTGAAAAAATAGAATAAGATATGAAGAAAATTAAAAAATATCATAATCAGAGGAAAAAAAAACAGTGACAAGCTTTTTGAAGAAGAGCATTTAAAGTTAAAGAATGTTTTGGGCTGAAATGATCTTGGCTGGGTGGTGGGTAGGTGGGAGATCAAAGGTTGCTCAAGCACTGTTTGAAGGAATCATAGTTGTAAAAGAAGAGGAAAATCTCGTTTGTAAAATAATCAGAACTTATGCAGGATGTCTTATTACCAACTGTTTCCAGAAAAATAAATATTCTTATTATATTGTTACAAATTAAATAAACAAATTAATTTGTAACTAATAATGTTCTTCCCATTATTTTTTAATTAAATTACTTTTTCTTATTCTTGTGTTATTATTAATGAAAATCTAAAGTATAACAAAACAGAACTTATGAAAAATAATTTACATTATCATTAACAACTTTTTCCATGGTAAATAAATAATTTTTTTTTTAATTTCTCTTGATAAACAAACTGCATTTGTCACAGGTTTGCTCCATATTTTGTACATTTAAAAAACTTTTTCTATTCATAAATGAGTATCTAAAGTAGTTTAAAAAATAAAATAGAAATAAAGTGGGTGGATCAGAATGCTATAGAGCAGCGGTTCCCAAACGTGGAGTATAAGTATCCCCAGGGATACGTGCCAGGACGTTTGGGCGTACGCGAAAATATTGGAACAGTGGGGTAAAGATGCCAGCAGTGTAAGACAAAAGATTACCCAAAAATTATGCAATAAACTCAACGAAATTGTGAGGGGCGGTTTGGGTTTTCTTCTAGATTTGACCTAAAGAAACTAATTTCAATTTCAAACATAAAATAGTTTTTATAATTATTAATAAATTCATAAATAAATTAGATGTGTTAGTTTTTATTGTTACTTTTGCTTTTTGAACGTAAAAATATATGCAATCTTTAATCTTTACTCAGCTTACTATAACATTGTTTTTAATCCCATTACTAGCCCATTTATTTTAATTGCAACAAATACATCAGAAATAACTACTACCATAGTAATTAAACATTTTTCTAAAAATTAACAACACAGTTTGTGGAAATGGGCTGCGAAGGGGTATGAAAGCGAAAAAAAGGTTGGGAACTGCGGCTATAGAGGGCGATGAGGAGGTCATTAATAATAATAATAATAATAATAATAATAATAATACATTATATCATTTTATTACAATAATATTTTTGTAACAATCACACAAACAATTAAATAAATTGGTCATTTAACTAGTTGCACTTCATTTCGTTATATTCTTTGATTTTATACATTCTAAAGCACGAAAAGTGTCACTTTTTGGGTTTTTTTTTTTTTGCGCATTAGTTCTAATGGGTTACTTTTGTTCCCCTTTTTAATCATTTTTGTTACTTTTCAAACCCGCCTCGGTGGCGTAGTTGGCTAGCGCGCCAGTCGTGTTGAGCCAGACCACCGAGGACGGGGAGATCGAGGTTCTAATCTCGGTCGGGTGAACTGGGGATGGTTTTTCTTAAATGGTTTTCCACTCTCCCTCCACGCAAATGCGGGTTCACTTCCTCTAGATTAAACCTTCCCAATTCCTAATCCATTAGTGTAATTAGTACTTAAGCGTATAACCCGAACGGGTAGTAAGACGCGGTGATAGAATTATTATTATTAATTAATTAACTATTGTTACTTTTCAACTTTTTACTGCTTGAACTGAGTGGCAGCCCTGATGTTACTACAAAAATACGCACATGCACATCCATGATGCATAATGAGTCTGAAAATGTACATATAATCACGTAACCAAGAAATTCGTTTCATATTAATCATATTTAACCAAAATACGCAAGAAACTTTGTAATTCTGTGTGCAGATTAAAGCAGAACTCGCTAGAACTTTATTAATGGTAACATTATTATTAAAAAAAAGAGTCAAAACTTTACTCCCAAATTTATTTTATTTTATATTCAAGTATTTCCGTGCTGCACGTTTTAATACGCGCCCGAAAGTTTTCGCATTTGGACACAAGTGAGGCAGAAAAAAGGAAATGTACCCGCATTTGCGTGGAGTAAGAGTGAAAGCCCATTTAGGACAAAACCACCTCCATACACTCGGCTAAGACCACCTCGCTACTGGCAAATCAGACCATACAATTCAAGACTGGTGCCTTTCTCCGCATGTCCAAATCTTCAGGTTTTATAGTTAATGAAAACCTCTAAATATCTAGTCTATTTAAAAATAAAGCACTTCCTTAAAACACCGCAACTTTTTTTTGTTGGACGGATTTAGTTGCGAATTGCTTGCTTGACAAATAATTATTCTGCTTTGTATACACTATTACATTTTTATGGTCAAATTACAGAAAAACGAAAACTTAAATACTGTCTAAAGGTTTGTCTACAAATTGTGTATTCTCTTCCAAACTGTTGCAAACAATAAATTATATGTTTAGCACACCTGTTGAAATTAATTAGTTGGCTGTGACATTAATATCAAGTTGACTTTATGGGTTTTTGCAATCTCTTGAAAGTGTGAAAACCATAAAACCTAGTCTCAAGCTTAGTGCGTTCTCTCATAAGTATATGAATTTGTAGGTCGTATGGCTTAAATCTGTTATGCAGGGAAGCACACTTTTTCATTTTAACTATTTTCAGAATTATTTGTACAGGGGAAAATGGTATTAGTGCCGAAAAGTTGAAGGCTTCATAAGAGAAAATTGGTTTCTGAAATATGGTTAGAACTCAGAAGTTTTTTATTTTACCAATACATTTTACGATTCCCGCAAAACAATTTTTTTTTTCATATTTTATAAGGCTTTTTAAAGTAAATTTATTTTGGCCCGGCTAGTGATGAAGCTAGCTTAACTGATTTTTCTTCTCTTGTTAACTTATGCCCGTCCCATCTACTAACAAATTGGTTTAGACGAGTAAGTGAAGTTTTATCTTAAGTAGGCTGTGGCGTGTGTGAAGTTTGACACATCCCTTCTATAGTGCCAGCCAGGATTGCTATTCTTATAGAAAAATCTCATGAATTAGTGGAACAGGCGTTAATACAATCCATTCTTTCAACTTATCTGGGTCGTAGGCAGTATATTGTCTTGAATGGCGACATTCATAGGCGCAGACTTGTAAAAAAAAACCCATTGGGGGTGCTCTATAAAAAGGGAGGAAGGGAGTGGTATAGCATATGCAAATTTCAAGCGCCGTTTTTTAAAAAAATTTGCCAAGATTAAGCTGCAATTTGATAGTCTCAATGTTTGTTTAATCAAATAGGATGAAAATAAATGTAATAAAAGAAAACAAATATGCACAATACAAAAATAATACATACATTACGAGTATAGCCACTAACCAAACTATGATGGAAACATGTTGACAAATGGCAGGCTAAATCACGCTTGTTTACATATCAGATGGCAGCACCTGCCATTTGCTACGCTAGAAAACACTATTCGCAGCGCAACCCTATATCCAAGAGAGAACTAGCGCCGTAATATTAAAGTTTTAAAAAGGCTGAAATATTGGGGGTTCTGAGCACCCCTGACATTATTTTTGGGGGTGTCTAGTATGCAAAGCACCCCTGAAGTCGGCGCCTATGGCGACATCGTTAATTTACATGGAACCGTTTATTTTGAGTATTTGAATCAATTAACTGAAACAGCTTCAACGGACTATTAGCATTGGCGAGTACACTAGCTGTATGGCACTTGCACGTTTATTTACGGTTCCAACGTGTCTTACCTTATCGTTTTAATAACACTCGCTTGTAAACTTTCCTCACAGGGCTAAAACTTTAAAAGGTCTCGTTCTGCCCCAACTGTTTCGTGCTTTGGTTCATATGAAAGAATCTTTACTTTTTTTTTTGGCGGGAGTAAAACAACCTAAAAACATACGTTGATTAAGCACGTTCAGAGTAAACCTTATGTAAACAGCTCTACCACGTTTCTAAGAAATTTTGGTAAACTACTATGCTGAAAAATAAATTTCAATGGAGTCACGGTATTTCCCTAAGTAGTTTCTTCTCCCCTTACTTCCTTTCGTGAAAAGCTTCGACGGGCAAGTTTGGCGAGATACGAGGTGGTTTCCTCCCAAAGTTTCGCTCTTCAGCCTTCATCTGGGAAGGAGTATAATTCCAGACCTCCCCATCGGAGGTGCTTGTTCTTTGTGTTTGAGGGGCACAGAGGATAGTGATTGGAAAGAAAGAGTGGGATACAGCCGATTAAAATCGGAAGAGGCGGGTGTGTTGATTCCCACAAAGCAATTATCCGCTTTGTTCGGATCGATATGCCATTAGGAACCACACAGTCTCGGGGTCCCGATGGGTTTTAACACTTCGTGTCTTTATTCCTATACTCAGGGATCGTCAACACCTGACATTCAATTATATTTGAAAAAAACCTTGTGAAAGGTAGGGGAAATATTCTTAAAAATAAATGGTAAATAAAATAAAATATTTAATTACATGCTCCGAACCAAGACGATGAATTCACAGCTAAAAAACACTAATCCATTTTCATAATTATTTATGTTCACTGCCTGCATTTGTTTGTTGCTATCTTTTTGATAACCTATTAATGAGAGGAAAAGGATGTTTATTTAAAATTGTTTCACATTGGGTTTTTTTATGAGTTTTACTTTTACCGTAACATACTTGCACAACTCGATGCTCAGTTGAAGGAAACTCTGTTTTTATTATGTCTTCTTTATTAATTTCACCAAACCTAGCCGCTTTTTAAACAGTAGTGGTTCTAAACGCTCATTTTTTTTATTTGGTGGGTTATAGATATGAAATATATGTATACTATAAAACATACTCCTTAAACTTTTGTGTCAACGTAAAAAATAAACTTAAATGAATGTTACACTGCATGTTTATAACTTTTAGGTTTTTAACTTTTTATTATATATTTTACGTGATAGTAAAATCTTTAGTAAGAATAACACTAATTGACATTTGTTTTTTCCTTGGAAAGAAAGTTGAAATAATTATCGCATCAAAAAACCCAACTGCACACAAATATTGTGTCATAAATATACAATAATGTTTAGTAGTGCAACCAATATATCTAGATACAAATATATCAAGAAACTTTTTAGTGAAAGAAAATTATCAATGTTTATATACAGTATAAAGAATTATTACCGTATGAAAGATGGTGGTTAACAACTAAGCACTAGGTACGAAAGAAACAAAAGAACAATAATAATTGTATGTGTGAGGAATGTGAACACACAATTTTGTACTGCGAGGTAACATCAATCAACAAAAACAAAATTAGAGCATGAATACAAACATAAGATAAATAAAGCAAACATTAATCAAATAATGCGCATCACTTGACAAAATCAGTAAAACTTTGTTGTTATTCAGACTCGGGCGCACATTGTAATTTCCCAATAAGGAAATATAGTCAACTCCTTTTTTTTTTGTCACAGGCAAGCATTGACTCCTGTAAACTTGACGTTGGAACATAGCTTGGCTGGTGATATGACAACCTAACCCAGGAGCGATGTTCCATTAGGCATTTACTGAGTGGAGTTGATTGGTAGTAGCTGTTCAGTTTAGAGGGTCAAAGCTCAACCGTCACATGTTGAGCCGGGAACGTTATGGCTGCCACTGAAGGATCCCTTGTGAAGAATCGTTTAACTTGGGTCGCTGGGGCGCTTGCTGATATTTTGCACCCCCGTCTGGAATTTCAGCATTGGAAGTCGGGCGGTTCTTCTCTAATGAGAACTAACCCCACGATAAGAACTATGCGACTTCCGGCAATCGATGCTTTCTGAAAACCTCCCGACAATAAGAGCTGTGTGACTTCCAGCTCATTGTTCTTGCTGGTCTGCTGCTTCCTGCTTTGCTGCTTCCCAGCTCTTACCTGAGCAATTCCCTGTGGAAGGGCAATCATTTCGTACTGAAGCAAAGTTAAATATTACCATATTGATAACGAATATAGAAAAGGTATATACACATACGACAAAAACAACAACCTAAGTGTATCAAATTAATCTTATTACCACGCACAGTTTAAAAAGTGTTGGGAAAAAGATAATTTCACCATAATATTATATGATCTAACAGTTTTTCAAAGAGAACCAACCATTAACCAAATAGTTTCCATGCATTTTCCAAACTCATTGAATCAAAGTTTGTGTGTTCTTCGTCGAGCTACACTTGAGGAAAACATGTCGTTCCCTCGACCGTTGCACAGTTTCATGATCCACCTGAATCTTATAAGTTTTAGAAGGAGTAAAACCAATAGGCTTGACATATTTATATTAATATTGTTCACTGTTGGTTTAGGACAATCATAGTACAAATGTTTACGAAATAATCCATTGATTGTTTGATGTATTGCATTCATTGTAAGGGTAATTTTATTGTTTGAATGTTGTGAATAATTTTCTTTAATTTACGTTGTATTTTTGACATCTCAATTTTTATATATCTCCCATAATTTTGATTTTCAAAACAAGTTATGTTTGATCATCATAACCATAATTTCAATGTTGTATTTATGGATCCGTTTTAGGCACAGCCAAACAATATAAAAATGAAATATTAAAATGTTATATAAATACTTAAGTATCAAACTTTTAGTTTCATTATTATGTTTTATAGTATTTTTTAGTTAAAAATCCTACTGACTGTTTAGTTAGGAGTATCGTTGCGAGTTTGGTAGGGTAGTGGTTGAGGGGCTTCGCAAAAATCCGACAAGCTAGTCTTTTCTCTTGCTCGCATGAAGGTCGTAATCTTACACATTTTTTGTTTCCCTTTTACAAACTAATTCTGATAGACCCGCCTCGGTGGCGTAGTTGGCTAACGCGCTAGTCGTGTTGAGCTCGACCGCCGAGGACGGGGAGATCGAGGTTCGAATCTCGGTCGGGTGAACTGGGGGTGGTTTTCCCTAAATGGTTTTCCACTCTCCCTCCACGCAAATGCGGGTTCACTTCCTCTTAATTCAACCTTCCCAATTCCTAATCCATTAGTGTAATTAGTACTTAAGCGTATAACCCGAACGGGTAGTAAGACGCGGTGCTAAAAAAAAATAATTCTGATAGTGTTTTATTTCACTTTCTTAATTATATTCCTTTAGACTATACATATCTGAAGCCTACCTTTTTTTTTATCACCACGTCTTATTACCTGCTCAGGGTTGTACGATTATGTATTAATTACGCTAATGAGTTAGTAATGAGGAAGGTTGAACTTAGAGGAAGTGTACCTGTATTTGCTTGACGGGAGGAGAGTGTAAAACACCTTTTGTAAAAAAAAAACTTAGTACACCTCCGATCCCCATGTCATCGGCAGTCCAATCTAGCACGAGAGTGACGCCTTGGACCATGCGGCCACCGAAGCTGATTTCTAACGCGTACTAAAAAGGTTATGTATTTCATATTTACTCCTCGTACACCTCGTCTTATTACCCATCTGAGTAAACTGCTTGTTTATACAAATGGGACAGGAAGAAGGAATATAGAATTTAGAGAATGTGTACTTGCATTTTCGTGAAGATAAATTAGAAAACTATTTTTTTTAAATACCTCAATACACCCAACTAGGTTTTGAAACCCAATCACCTCATCACCGGCAAACTGCACAAGACGAGCCTGATGCCTCTTACCCACTGGAATGGGTCTACAAGATTATTTAAGGGTTTAATTTAATTATATAGTAATTAGGAAGGTAAGACGAACTTAACTGCTGTCATTTCCCTAGATGGTAGAGTTAAAAAAAACTTCTGCTTGTTATATCATCTAATTTCAGGCGGTCGGGGTTGAACGTTGACCTCCCAAGTAGTTCAGGAACACTATTCACGCATTCACTCATACCGGTTACAGGAATTGAATGTTATAAAATACCTTTTTAATAAGAATCTTTAGCCGCTTCAGTAGTTGAATGGTCTAAGGCAGGCATGTCCGACCTTACCCCGACTGAGAGATGTATATGTTCATTGGGAGCTAGCTGAGAGCCACACATGGAATGTATAGGACCTAATGCCTAAATATAAAACAAACATGAACTCTTAAATAATTATTTATCTTTAACAAATACACTCATACATTATTGTTGCTATTATGTGTTCTGTCTTACGACAGGTCCATTCCTTTTTGTCAATGAACTTAGACCGCTAATGCGCTCTGTCCTCTGCTTCCTCCTTCAGCTCCCAGAATTTGCTTCTTTCCTTCAAGTCATCTAATATTTGAATCCTCCTCCTTCCTAAGCTCCTCTTTCCCTCGATCATTTCTTCTACGGCGTCGTGCAGAAGACAGTTCCTCCTAGGGATAATTTATACAAGGAATTAATCTGAAAGAAAACATATGTAATTTATGGAAATTATCGCTCATTTATTGCGTCTTTGAGAGACTAATTTTTTGTTTATTTCTACAATATTATTGAAGTAAAGCTTCTCAGTTTGAAAAACCGGGCCGCATAGAACGAAATAGTCTTTGGACATGATTGTTCTAAGGCGTTGATCTTGAAAATCACTGGACTGACGTTGACGTTTCCCTCTCTCCCTCCACGAGATTTCTGGTACATTGACTCTTAATTTACCTTCCTCATTCTTACCAAATTAGTGTACAGTGATTTGTATACATGCGTATAGCCCGATGGAGAAAAAACTTAAACTATAAACTATGGTGAATTAATACCCCTAAAAATTTAACGCCTTCCTAATTGATATTAATAAGCTTACCACTTTAAAATAAAATCATTACCAATTCATTAAAGGTGTATTTCAGTTTTACCCACCAACGCAGACTAGAGATAATCGTATTCGTAATTATTTTATTTCATAAGTTCTTTAATGGAATATCCCGAACGTGCCCGTCGTACAAATTACAGATTGATTGCGTTAAGCCGTTCGTTAAAACATTCCTTTCTATCCCGTTATATTGACATGAAAGTATAATTTATTTATAAAAAGAGAGTAGTATAAAGTGTTAGGATGTCGCGTTACCTGTTACAAGTGACTTAATTAAACAGCGCTCACTGACCGTGTGGAGTTTCCGGAGTATTCCGGACTTCTCGTTTCTTTCCGAGTGTGCTTGTGTTCGGGAGGGGCTATCGGACACTTTTGTGTGCATTCAACTTACTAAAAATACGTTTTAGTTTCAATAGAATGACGTTTCCTTTTTTTTTTTTTTTTACCTCTTTTTCATCCTCTCATTTTTACCAAACTAAAGCTGTATTCAAAAGAGAAAAACCTGGAAAGAATGAATACGTTATTCTCCCTGGAAGTGGACGGTTCGTAGGCCCATCTATTTTATTAGTCTTTCAATTATTTCTCAGTGGTCCTAATTAGTGTTGAAATCTAGAGTTTGGTTAATAAATCACTAATCTTTTTATTGAATTCATATGTGCCCTGCTTTATTAATTTTGTTATTTAACGCGCACTTTCCTAAAACGGGGACTTTATTTAAACGACTCACAAAACAACTTAACCTAAGACGGCGCTTTATTTCTACATGCCAAATCGTGAGAGAGGTCGGAGTTTGGATCTTAGCCGAGGCCCTGCGGGAGGAGTTTTCCATTATCTCATTTTTTATATGATAGTTTGTCTCCTTAACCACGCTAATGTGGGTGCATATCCTCTAAAACTACCCTCATAAACCCTTAGATTACTTATTGCTCTATAGCACTTGGAACTCGAAAGCTTATTGCCGCACTTAAAAAAATACATTACCTATCCCTGTCTTGAGTTTGTTCTAGCCAATCCACCTCATTACACCCTATCCTTATAATGAGCTAGTTCTAACCAGTCCGCCTCATTACACCCTATCCCTATCTTGAGCTAAGCCAGTCCACTGCATTACATCCTATACCTATCTTGAGTAGTCTTCCAGTTCACTCATACGTCTATCCAATTGACTAGTTCTCTCCAGTCCACCTCATTCACTACCATCTTACTATCTATCATTCCCCGTTACTATCTATCTGAGCTAGTTCTATCCAGTTCACCTCATTACACAATCACTGAGCTCCTATCTTACATAACTAGTTCTATCCAGTTCCCATACTCAACGGCACCTCCACCACCTATAACTCCTATCTTGAGCTAGTTCTATTCCATGTTCATCCTGCATTTATCACCTATCCTATCTTGAGCTAAGCCATGTCCACTCATTACATCCTATACCTATCTTGAGCTAGCTCTCTATCCAGTTCACCTCATTACATCCTATCCCAACTTGAGCTAGTTCTCTCCAGTCCATCATTACACCCTATCCCTATCTTGAGCTAGTTCTATCCATTCCACTGTTACACCTCCTAATTACATGCCTCATACACCTACCTTGAGCTAAGTCACTGCTTACTCCATCCTATCTTCAGTTTACATCCCTATCCCTATCTATGAGCTAGTTCTCTCAGTCACCTCATTACACCCTATCCTATCTTGAGCTATACCATTCCAGTCCACCTATCTACTACACCCTATTCCCTATCCTCTGAGCTAGTCTATCCGTCCACTCGTTACCCTATCCTTATCTGAGCTAGTCCTATCCGTCACCTCTACACCCTATCCCTAGCCTGAGCTAGTTTATCCAGTCCACTTCATATACACTATCTCTCTCAGGTCCATTCTAACTAATCCTCCCATCTGCGTCTAGATCTTCCCAATATTTCTTCTCATTGGGTTTGCCGTGTCTTACTACCCGCTCGGTTTATACGCTTAAGTACTAATTACGCCAATGTGTTAGGGATCGGGAAGATTTAATTTAGAAAAGTGAACCCGTTTTGGAGGAAGAGTGAAAAACCATTTAGAAAAAAAACCAGTTCACCCGACCGAGAACATTTTTTGAATATGTTGGCCCTCGTTAAATTAGACTGGGACTTTTTATTTAATTTAAAATTTTCTCATAAAATGCTATTATGTTAATTACAACTATTCAAGGACTGTTGAGTTTACAATGTTTGGACCATTAAACTAAATGTTATTTAGCAATATTTTATCTATTTTGTCTAGGAAGTGTTTAGGCTATTATTTTAAAACATTTTATAAAATATTTCGTTCATGTCCTTTCCACCTTAATAACCATGGGGTTAAACGTACCAATGAAATAAATCTTAGGTAACGTCTTCGATTAAGCTTTTCTCCTGTAAATTCTCCTATTTGAACTACTTTCATTAGTTTCCAAGTTCACATCATATTTAAATTTTCTCTAAACTATACATTATTGTTCAAACTATTTAAAATGTTTAGTTTGTTTTATAAATAATTGAATATTACATGTAACTCACGAAAATATACCCAAAAAAAAGCTATCCTACTTTTATATAGAGATTAAAATGATTTTTTTTACATCGCGTCTTACTACCCATTCGGTTTGTACGTTAATGGTTTAAGGGTGAGAATGGTTGAATTTAGAGGAAGTATACCCACATTCGCGTGGATAGAGAATGTGAAACCATTTAGGAAAATCACACTCACTACACCCCACTGAGATCGAACCACGATCTACCTGTCATCGGCAGTCTAATATATTGTGAATATAGCGCCTTAGACCATGTGGCCATCGAAGTGTGTAAAGTGAATAATTCTATTTAATTCATATATAAAAAATCAAATACGAATCTTACGAGTGCGCTTATTAGAGGTTGCCAAACCATCCCCGTATTTGGGTACTTATGGAGGGTAACTAAAATTCTAGAAGATTTTGGTTTGATCACAGCTGGTGCCATTTCATTTGTACGTGCGTTCGTCCTACCGCTTGGATATTAAAATAAGTTTGGATTTATGTTAAGTGTACTCTCCAAAGTTGTAAGTTTGTAATTCGTATTCTAGTGATGCAACCTTTAGTTTTAAAAGTGCAGTTAAAATCCAGTTTTAGGGCTGGCTGGAGCACGAGTATCAGTCTTTTAGGCCCGAGATAAGTGATATTATATTATTTGTATTGTTATTATCTCTGTTACCCGCACTGGTGAACGCGAGGACTAAATGTCAGGATCATCTAGTCCAGTTTGATAGTGACAGGTAGGTCAAGTGTACTGAGGTTTTTTTTCCACTCTCTCTCTACGAAAACGTAGGTACATTTTCTTAAATTCTACCTTTTCAACCCTTCTTAATTAATACAACAAATGTGTATATAATGATAGAATAAACATGCAAGACGTACTGAAAAATATCAGTTATGTCTTAATTCGTATACCATTTTCTATATCGTTATGGCGTTGAGCGCCACACGGAAATCAGTCACGGTACCTCGTGAAGCCATCGGTTCAAATCCTGTAAGGTCTGAAAGATTTAATTTTTTCGTGATAAGAAAACATTTGGGGTACAATTGAAGTTCCTAGTGTGCGTGTGTATGTGTGTGTGTGTGATGTACTCTTTTGGTTTTTCTTCAACAAATTCATTAGTCCTACATGATTGTGTAAATATATAAAAATTCCACCCTGACAAGTATTTGAACCCTGATCAACATAGTGTCTATTTGTAAATTCATACAATCTATTCATCAGAATGTCATCTGAAAATACATATTTGTTTAAATGTCATGATTACTATCATGTTTTTAAAATGTCAAATGACTTTGAAGTTTAGAGCTCTCTTCTCTTAATATTAATACAGAGCTGTAATATGATGCCACCAAATAATAACCATGTGTTATATTGAGGATATATTTATGGACAACACATGTCGCTGTTTCTCTTGATACCGCGCTAATCCGAGAGAACAATTGCAAAGCGGGTGGGGAAACAAAACAATGCTATTCAAATAGTATTGTCAATCTTTTTTTTTACAATTAATTTAATTTAATTTTTTTTTTTAGCACCGCGTCTTACTTCCCGTTCGGGTTATACGCTTAAGTACTAATTACACTAATGGATTAGGAATTGGGAAGGTTGAATTTAGAGGAAGTGAACCCGCATTTGCGTGGAGGGAGAGTGGAAAACCATTTAGGAAAAACCCGCCCCAGTTCACCCGACCGAAATTCGAACCTCGATCTCCCCGTCCTCAGTGGTCTGACTAAACACGTTTTTACAATTATTTCATCCATTGTTTTTATATTTTCATATTCAAAATGATGGAAATAAAATGTTACAGATCCACAATTTACTTACTTACTATATAAACCCACAACTTATAAACAAAATCAACTCCAAAACAAAAACATTGTTCAATATCTCTACCCTCAATTCATATCTGCAAAAGAACAGCCCACAATCATATCAATAGTAAATATTCCGCTCGGGCCGGGAATCGAACCTGTGTCCTTCAACTCACTAGACATATGCACTACAGACAGCTGATATGTGGTAATGTGGGGCTAGTGTAACAAACCTTTTATAATTTTCTTCAAATTAAAAACAATGTATTTGCATAAGGCCACCTTTCTTTTTAGTCTCTACACTTTTCGTGTCATATGGTACCTCTAGTGTGATGTCACGCATGAAACTACCTTGTTTTCTAGTCTCTACACCTTGCGTGTCATGTGGCTCACTTGTCATCCTCTAGTGTGATGCCCCATCCCCCCATGCTTGCACAAACCACACATGGAAACAATACATGGCCTCGTCGCACTGCAGCTATTAGGGTGAAGGATCCACACATGCTACGTTTTGTGTGTGTGTGTGTGACGGGATCCTATGGTGGGAATGGATGGATGGTATGGGTTGTTTAACTCTCAGGGTGCACCGAGGTTTCATTTCGACCAAGTGGGCCTAGGCCAACCTTGTTTTACCCTAGGGGAAAGTATCAATAAGCATTGAAATTTGTGCCTGGTGTTGTCTTCTTACTGGAATAGCAATATAAGGTGTTTTGTTCTAGGATTATACAACCCGTTTATTTTTTAAAATTATTTTTGGTTACTAGGAAAATATGTAGTATTACATAACTATAATACTTTAAAAAACAACAACACAGAAACATGCTAAATATGGGTTTTTGACCTTTGCTGGTATCTAAACCAAAGTTGTGAGTCACAATCGCCACCTACGTTCAGTTTCCCGATTAGAATTCTTACCACAACCTCTTTGTAAACCTCAAGTGCGTTAGTTACCCTACACTTTAGGAGGGACCAAATTTCTAGTAATATTATTGTAATAATATAACGTTTAAAATTCGAGTTTGGCCACTCCTGTATCTCGTAAACGTCGGGAGGAGGAAATGGGGATGCCAAATAATTCCGGGAATTTTTGTAACCCTCTTCACTAAAACAAACATGTGAATTCTCTCCCTCTCCCATTGTGTTTTTGGTATGTTTTGAAATGCTGAATTTGCCAACATGAGATCCGGTCGATTACCGCTTTGTGTTGACCTTCCGTCGTTCTCATTTGGCGTTTTGGTTTCCACCGTGCGCGGTAAAATGGTTTTGGCTTCGCTGATAAAATACCTCATTTATCGTTGTTGCGAGAAGTTTGCAGTAATTTTCCGTGATCAGGGACTCGTTAAAATAAGGAGGTATTCAATGAAAGTAACCCAAGTGCTAAGGCTTTACATCCCATAGTCATAAAGTAATCTGACCCGGTTGGTTGAGGAGTTATGATGTTGGAAATTAGACAGACAAATATTGTTCCGGAAACCCAATAAAGTGCCTAAACTAATTAGTTGTTTGATAACATGTTCATCCTATTAATCAGATATTAAAGTTGGATGTTTAGGGAGAATTTCATTATAGGGCCAGTTTCATAGTTAGATTTAGTACGCCTAAAGTGCGAGTGATACTAAATACAGCACGATACCTACCTAGACCAAAATGGAATGGCCATTTCGCATATGAAACTGGCCCATTCCATTCAATTTCAGGTAGGTAACGTCTTGTATTTAGTATAACGCCGCACTTGAGGCGTACTAAATCTGACTATGAAACTGGCCCATAGACTTGGTACGTCTCAAGGTCGGTGCTACACTAAATACAAGACAACGAATTGGCCCATTCCATTCTAGTCTAGGTAGGTGTTCGTCCTGTATTTAATAGCAGCGTACTTGAGACGTAAAACTAGCCCTTATTATAAAGGAAAATATTTTCTGTGTTCGTCTTATCGCATTAAATATAAAACTACAAATTTAGTACATAAAAATCATGTTATTTTACTCTACAGGTTCCTACCGTTGATGAGAACACTAAGAAGGCTAACACACTCCTAGACAAACAGCCGCTGTACAAGCACTTCAAGAGAAGACAAACGAATCATTGGAGAGGTGTTGTTGAAGAAGAGTGGATTGACAAATTTCCTGTTAGGGTACCTTTAAACTTCAAATATTATTGACAAGAGATTAAAAAAAAACAGTACAACTGTAGCCACACAATATGTGAATTGAAGGCATACGATTCTTTCAAATTCTTTAAAAAAAAATTATATCTTAATGTATAATTTTAAATACAATTAGCATGTTTATAAAATTTTAATTAAGCCCTTACCAAATATTTAACTCAAATATTTTGACTCACTCTTCAATTTTAATATGATAGTTAAATCTTGTGTCTACTGAAAATGTCATCATTACATGACACCATTTTCACGGAACATTTGATAAGATGACTCTAATGCAGTCTTTGCTACTCTGTGATAAAGGAAAAAAAAAGTTAAACTAAAGGCAAGGAAGAGGAAAAATGGTTAAAATTAATTAGTTCCTGAATTTACTGCCAGGTTTGTGCGTAGAGTTGGTTGTACCAAATAGTTTTGTATTCTAATCGGAGACTCCGAGAAGAAACTTGATCAAACCATACGATTAGTTCGGAATGCATGTTCAAAAGTTTGAAAAAATCTTAACCTGTATTTATTAATATTTATTAGGGCCAGTGAATAAGTAACTTAAAATATATAATCTTATTTAGAAGGATGAAAAGGATTAATTCAAAGTAAATTATCCAATATTTACTTGGCAAGAGAAAGGATAAAAAAGCATATGTATTATTTTTTAAAGCCACTTCATAGTATTTTCGGTTAAGTGTCATACGTCAGCCTATCGGTAAAAAGCTAAGCACGTCAGTGCACACCTAAAGTTATCGTTAACTATAAAAACAGCACCATTGTCATAGGACGAACCTTATCTGACAGCTAGGAAAGTTACTAGATCTACTTTCACTTACCCATACGTCAGGTCAAGTGATGTTCAGCTGCTCCTTTTGATATATACTCTATTATCATTGCTAAACGCAAAAAACATGTTACTATTTTCTAAAAGGCTCTTCTTAAGAAGATTGGACTGTACACGAGTCTCGAACTAATTTGCAGCATTAATTTCGATACTTAGAGAGAGAACGGGCAACTTTTATGTTTAAATGCGCAACTTTCCTTTGAAGCTTTATATGTGTATTAGACAACAACGAAACACTTGTTTAACTGTCGTGAAACGGGAGGGATGTAGTTTCCGACAGATCATCTTGCTACCAGAAACGGAGGAGGGCGTTTAATCTGTGTTCCATGTTCTCCCCCAAACTTGAACAGAAAGTTAAAGTTTGCCGGCAACTCACCCTCAAGCGCCAGTGTCGATAAACACTTGTCATCTGACATTTGGTTATCTATGTCTGTGTATTGTAAGGCTTTGGACAAGTTCCGAGAGTACTAACTTGTTCTTAGTCGGGGTGAACTGTGAGCGTGTCTGCTTCACGAGCTGAAAGATAAAGCTAGGGATCTTTACTGCCTAGAGATAGGAAAACTGTCATTGCTAACTTTTGTAACATGAATAGGTTGTTTTATTGGGGGATTTTGGTACATTTGAGGTCATTAGAATGATAACTAAAATTAAAGATTGGTTTTGTAACCGGATGATTATCAATAATAATAAATAATACTTAGCACCACGTCTTACTACCCGTTCGGGTTATACGCTTAAGTATTAATTACACTAATGGATTGGGAATTGGGAAGGTTGAATTTAGAGGAAGTGAACCCGCATTCGCGTGGAGGGAGAGTGGAAAACCATTTATTAAAAAAAGTTCACCCGACCGAAATTATAACCTCGATCTCCCCGTCCTCGGTGGTCTAGCTGAGTACGACTGGCGCGTTAGCTAACCACGCCACTGAGGCGGGTCGGATGATTATCGATTGATTATATTTATTGTTCCCATTAACTTTTAAATTTTGATAGCAATGAAATTATGGTGATGATTTCTTCTTTGGCTGCTAACCCCAGTCACCACATTAATGTATTTTCTTTGCAATGGATATTTGACCATTTACTAATTTGGGTTTTTTCCGTTTCAGATTTGAGACCAGTTTAATTTGTTGCCAACTTTATAAACCTCTCATATGTTTCACTAACGATTAAATATCGAAAGTCTTGTCAATGTCGATACTAGCCTAGTACCACTAGTTAATGTCGATCTCCGTTAATGGTGTACTACCCGCACCTGTGGTAATTTGTTCTAAGGCGCTAGGTTCACAATATATTGCATTGTTGGTGACCATTCTCTTCGTGGTTCACTGGTATTTACTGACCCATTAAATTAAACCGTTGATAACATTGTTGTTAAACATACGAATAAAAATTATACACTCCTAACTTGTTAAATCGCACTATAAGTTTAGGCTATATCACGTTAATAGAGTAAGTTATTTTGGTTATTTTAAATTACTATAACATTTAAAACAACTTGGATCGATGTCCTTGATGTTTATTATCTTTTCATACCGGTTGGTGTTACCAATATTTAGTTGATCATATATTAGTGTCTTTCTGGTCGTTTCACTTGAGCAATAACCGGCCCCATGGCGTAGTGGTCACTGCACCTGGCTATGAGTCTATGTATCTCGGGTTCGATTCCCGGCTGTTACCCTTGTTATTTTTCCCGAAAGGGGAATCACCCCAACGGTCACCAGGGTTTGGTTAATTAGGCTAAAGTTAAGTTTAAGTGTTTCCACTGTTTCTATACCCATATTCTTACTATCCCCCTCATACTCACTATCCCCATCACCTCATCTCATCTGGACATGGAAAGAATGTAAGATTAGTACATTCGGGCGGTCCCTGGGTAACGGTACACTAGTACCAGCTAATCTTTCCACAAACTGGGCCATGAATCATGTAGCCCAGACGTGCAAACTATTACTATTACTTCACCCATGTGTAAAGTCACTGGATAATTTGGGTTAACTGAATTCCAATGCTAAGAGGACTATACTGTCGTGTGCTACGAGGTTGAGCATTTCCGTTGCACATCCGCATTGCAGGCATTCAGAGGGCAGTTTAGTTCGCGGGTTGTCTACGGTCGTCTACCCTGTACCGCGCGGCTGCGGCTGTGTCGCTATCTGTACATTGTACACATTGTAGTGGATTAAAGGGGGGGAGGGGACATACCTCCCAACCCACTTCTATTATCCGTTTGCAGGAAAATCAATATATCATTTAGAGAAGATTCATCCGACCGTTTAGTCATCCACCAACCTTTGGTTCATAAAATGAATTCTTCTTTCTATAGGAAAAGATAAACAATCAGAACAAAATGGTCACACTCTTTTTTTATGTAACAAACCCGATTAAATGTAGCAATATTATGCATGATTGGAAGAGTTGATGCTTTGAATGTACACTCAGATAATATATTATGCGCATTCAACTATCGGTGTATTGGTTTATACTCCTGGCCACAATCTAGGAACCCGGATTTAAGGTGGGGCTTAAGGTGCGTGAGTGAAAAACAGCCAGAATTTTGACAGTTTTTTTTATAGCAAAACATGGTTTTGGTCAAAATAAATAAATATTTCTCCAGTAGAAACATAAAGTTTAATTTTCTTCACATGGTGATATCAGCAATTGTTGAATATCTGTCAAGGTTCTCCTGAAATTTAATGACAAATTTTTCTCTTAATTTAAAAAGTTTGTCATCTAATGCCGCTACGCTCGTGACAAATATTCAACAATTGTTGATATTACCATGTGAAGAAAACTAAACTCTATGATTGTATTGAAGCAATATTTTATTTATTTTGGCCAAAAAAATTTGTTTCTATTAAAACTGCTAATATATTGACCCTTTCTCTTGTCCCCTAAATCCCCACCTTAATACCGAACTGGTGAAAAGTTGATTTTTTTTCTTTTTTTGACCAAGCCTGGTAATACACTACAAAGTGGTGTATAACTACACCGTCGAAGTCAAGAAGCATCAAATAATCAAATACCTCTAACTGGTATCAGCATTGGAATGTATAACGAAGTCTTAGGAGTCAGGATGTGTGGAGGTCACTTTTTAAACGCGAACCTTAAAATATGCGAAGCAAAGTCAAAGGTAATGTTTTGTGGTTGTCACATAGCAATACTTAAACCGGAACATTGGTGTAGTGGTCAGTGGACCTGGCTACAAGCCTAGGGATACCGGGTTTGATTCCTGGCTGGTCCCTTGGTTTATTTTTCCTTTAAGAGGAATGATCCCAACGGTCACTAGGGTATGGTTAATTAGGCTTAAGTTAGGTTAAGACACACCGACTCCACAACTTCATAAACCACAAAACCTGCAGTTCCCTCGGATATTGTATCTGAGGGAGAGAGAAGATATTTCTTCCACATGGCCTACAGTTCCCTCGGAGATTGTAGCTGAGGGAAAGAGAAGATATTTCTTCCACATGACCTACAGTTCCCTCGGAAATTGTATCTGAGGGAAAGAGAAGATATTTCCTCCACAATCTGCAGTTCTCTCGGAGATTGTAGCTGATGGAGAGAGAAGATATTTCCCCCACAACCTGCAGTTCCCTCGGAGATTTTAGCTGAGGGAGAGAGAAGATATTTCCCCCACAACCTGCAGTTCCCTCGGAGATTGTATCTGAGGGAAAGAGAAGATATTTCCTCCACATGGCCTGCAGTTCCCTCGGAGATTGTAGCTGAGGGAGAGAGAAGATATTTCCCCCACAACCTGCAGTTCCCTCGGAGATTGTAGCTGAGGGAGAGAGAAGATATTCCCCCACAATCTGCAGTTCTCTCGGAGATTGTAGCTGAGGGAGAGAGAAAATATTTCCCCCACAACCTGCAGTTCCCTCGGAGATTTTAGCTGAGGGAGAGAGAAGATATTTCCCCCACAACCTGCAGTTCCCTCGGAAATTGTATCTGAGGGAAAGAGAAGATATTCCCCCCACAATCTGCAGTTCCCTCGGAGATTGTAGCTGAGGGAGAGAGAAGATATTTCCCCCACAACCTGCAGTTCCCTCGGAGATTGTAGCTGAGGGAGAGAGAAGATATTCCCCCCACAATCTGCAGTTCCCTCGGAGATTGTAGCTGAGGGAGAGAGAAGATATTTCCCCCACAACCTGCAGTTCCCTCGGAGATTGTATCTGAGGGAGAGAGAAGATATTTCCCCCACAACCTGCAGTTCCCTCGGAGATTGTAGCTGAGGGAGAGAGAAGATATTCCCCCCACAATCTGCAGTTCCCTCGGAGATTGTAGCTGAGGGAGAGAGAAGATATTTCCCCACAACCTGCAGTTCCCTCGGAGATTGTATCTGAGGGAGAGAGAAGATATTTCCCCCACAACCTGCAGTTCCCTCGGAGATTGTAGCTGAGGGAGAGAGAAGATATTCCCCCCACAATCTGCAGTTCCCTCGGAGATTGTAGCTGAGGGAGAGAGAAGATATTCCCCCCACAATCTGCAGTTCCCTCGGAGATTGTAGCTGAGGGAGAGAGAAGATATTTCCCCCACAACCTGCAGCTTCCTCGGAGGTATGTACTGGCCGCTGTCATGTTCCTAACACCTAGGGGCAGTACCTGAGTACGAGAGTGGTAGAGCGGGAACCCATGGCAGGCGAGCGAGCATCGACCAGGTTGACTCGGCAGACGGCTGACTGCGATGGAATGGGACGAACTGGAGTGGGGCGATGGGGCATTCTTTCCTCTTATGATAAGTTAACCCCACTTTTTTTTCACAGGTAAATCTAGACTAAAGAGAGAAATTTCACCTTTGCTGCCACGATGAAATTGATATGCAAGAAGATTACTGTTATTTCTCCTTTGCAGACTAATTCAGGAGACAACACGTATTCCATAATGTCACTGTTTTGCTCGTTTTATTTTTCAGTTCCCACATTTGAAACGTTGGATGTTGCGAATTGCTGAAGGAACTAAAGTAACCAGTTCAGAATGGTAAAAAATGTACAGATGAGAAATAACTAATACAATTTGTTTTGTTATAGTTTTTTTATTCTAAATTGAAAGAGAAATACTCGTGTTTTTTGCTTAAGCGTTAAAAATACTCTTTCTATTAAAATATTAAACTTGTAACATTAGAATGTAAGCTGTTTAGAAATGACAACATTATTGTTGTTAACACCATCCCACTAATAATTTAGATGACTCGTCTATGCTTACAACCCTTGGACAACAAGAAGGAGGAACACTAGCATGTAAATCCACAAGCCTCAGGCTCAAATCATGTGAACAAACATAATTTATTTTAGAAAAATATCAAAACTTATCTTCAATTTCTTTTTATAGAAAACAGGAATAAACTGGGCTGCTCACAATTCACAGAGTTGATAGTTTATGTGTTCTCGCCGGGGCCCAGAAGGTTGAACAGCTATTTAACAACTCTGGGCAGCTGATCTTCAACTTTTGCTCAAACAGGCTGCTCATAAACTTAAAAAAAAAAGTCTCACATTTTGACAAAGGTATTAATTACTGTCGGTATGACCTGTCGTATGTTATTATAGGTGCCCAAAGGCTTGTACAGTTTGATGTGCAACTCTGAGAAACCGTCTTCCCTGTAAGTGAACCCTTACTGAACTGGGCTGTTCACGGATTGTTGACGTGACCTGTTGTTTGTTCTTACAGGAGCCCAGAGGACGGTGCACTTGCTGCACAACTCTGAGCAACCAGCCTCTGTATTCTCCATCCTGGACACCGGGACCAAGACGATCCCTCTAGTGGCGGATGGACTGTTCGACAAACTCATGCAGAAGATGACGAGTATGTACACCTCCAAGAAGCAGACCAAGATCGAGGCCAAAGGACCTAGGTTTGAGATCGGAGACTTCTGCGTCAAGTTGGGGAGCGTAACCATGAGCCAGAACTTTAAGGGCGTCCTTGTCGAGGTGAGGGGAACGTTTATATCTTATTGTATACAATGGTTGGGTCCTACCTAGTGGCTGTAATTCGTTTCCAAGGAACTGAGGTCTTACACTATCTGCTACACTGATAAGGTGTTTACAGGCTAACTATAGGAGTATTCTGCTAGGAAGAATATAATTATCTTCCAACCGTGTATACAAGAAGGTTATTTTTATCAGAATCCCACTATAGGCGACTTATATGTAAAACAACTTTTTTTATGACTGACGTAATGGCAATGAAACTGAGTTCAGGGAGATGTTAGTATTTTTTTTTAAATCAGGTCTTTATTGGTGATTTTTTTACTTATTTATTTAGGGTATTTAACGTCAACTTTCTGAACAAAGTGCCACACAATGCCTCTGAGCCAACCCGGTTTCAGGAAGTGTAATATATGGGTAAGGGTTCGGCCAGACTGACAAGCGTGCGGTTGAGCGACTAAGCGACTGCGTGGCCAAACTGGTGAGCGAGCGCGTGATTATCAGATAGCTCTTGATAGTTGTTGACGATAAGGCAAAGGTTTGAATCTTGGCTCAGTGAATTGAGGGTGGTTTTTTCCAGGTGATTTATTGTTGTGGTTTTCCCATCCTCTCTCCACGCTAATGGTGATTCTTATTTGCAAAGGCATACTTTGATTATAATATTGGAAGTATTTTAAGATATCACTTTTACATACATATCTATATGTATATATATAATATATATATATATATATATATAGTTTATGGTCTTACCAATTAAATTAGGCCTTTAGTAGCAAGTGGGATAAACCTATCGATAATTATAAAAAAAAGTCAACTATCATGTCAAAATGAGAAGTTTTCCTAGCACTCAATAAACCAACATATAATAATATTGCCCAGTGCCTGTAAACTAGACTGTTCCGGTTCGAGAGCGTGCGCTTGAAAAACAGTTCTATCTTCAAGCGCGCGCGCTCAAGTCTTGCCACCTCTTATTACAACCAATGTGTTATATTTTAATTTGTAGTCACTCACTCGCTCACCCAGTCTGGCCGTACCCTAAGAGAATGAATCAATAAACTAATATTATATGTTAGGTACGCCTAGTATTGAAGTTGACCCCTCGGTTACAGGGCCAGGTTTCAAAATAAATTCTCATCTATGTAAATATGTTCCTCTTCCTTCCACTCGAGCACCAACTAAAGAATGAGATGAGACGTTGTGTTTTGAAAGATGTTCCACTGCAGCTGTAAAATATGTTCCCCTCCACTTGACTCTAGTCTTGTTTCCTTGGTAGCTAAGCTTCTTATCTACGACCGGAAGAAGACGGCGCTAGTATCTTACATGTTCGAGCTGAAACACTCGAGATGATAGTTCTTGACGAGAAAGGACAGGGGGGCTGATATATACGGGGAAAAGGGGGTAGTGTACTCCTCTCCTATCAGCTGGACTTTTGTCTGGTGGGATCACTTGACCTCTTTAACATTTTAAAACGTCACTTATAGATTATTTGTAGAGCCAGGTGCAACGTCTTGAAGCATCCACATTTAAAATTAAAGGGAAAATTAGTTTCATGCCTAAACACACCCTTCACTTGTAAGATTAATTAAAACAAGTATATTTTATGTATTTTATTTTAGCTTTATAAACTTGTGATTTCATGACAGGATGAATTTTTAGAATGGGCGTGTTGTGTGGATTGCAGCTCATGCTACGAGCCCTTGTATTTCTCATCCCCCCTTCCGCCTCCCACAACGTTTGGGACCTGAGCGCCACCTTCCTCTCGGTATATTGTATTGTTGCAATTATCATTATCCTATGGGTTTTTTTTCAAGCGTAATGATATGGTTAGAGCTGTGTGACAACACCTCTTTATCTTTTAAGGTGGGATAGAATTGAGTGTTAGTTAAACTGAGTAGTTTCCCAGGTTTTTTTTCTCATGGTGATTAGATAAATTTTTTCATATTTTAAGACGGCTGCCTTGGTCAGCGACAAAGTATCAATCGCTGTCAGGCCACATGGCTTAAAAAACAATTATATGTGTCGTTTTCTGGAACTTTTCCTCTATTCTATATAAGCTTATACTCCCTTTTGTCCTTCACTCACAACCACCTCATGTCATGCCAATCGTAAAGAGGAAAAAGAAAACCACAAAACTTCTTAAAATCAAGGTAAGGAGGAAAGCTCGCTTCTACTTCTCAAATATCATAAAATGTTAGGTTTTGAGCCTATCAAAAAATCACTATTTTGTTAGAAGAAAGCTAGATCTAGAGCCCTTTTTTAATAAAGTCTAGTCTCATAGATCCACAAATATGATTAAAACGTCGTAGAAAATGAGCTAGTGTCACATTTTCACAAATTTATTTATATTAATAAAACTCAAAATATAAAATTGTCAAGGAAAGAGAGCCCTGTTGGAATCTTTCGGCTATATTTTGGCGTGAACCATATTTTGAAATATCTTAGAACTAAACATCGTGTTAGAACTGAACGTCTACGCAGCAATTTCTCGCTTTCCGGGGCGGCCATATTAGATAAGTTTTTTCCACACAGTCCCTAACATACATCTACACAAAATCTTACACGTACTTATATGAAATAATTTTCCATTAAACTATAAGAAGTAATAAATGTATCTCGGAACGTGGGTGGGTACAAATAGCATTATGAGGCCTATCTACGTACCCCCTTGTTACTGCGCCACTGGTAACTCTGCTTTTTGTTAGCAATCATGAAAACTTGTTCGTAGTTGAGGATAGGTGGATAGTGCAGATTGTTTCACAACGGTGGCCAAGTATAGCCAAACATTGGGAGGGGTGACTAAAGCACTCCCCAGAGTGATATAAAACTTTCTGTTGCGGTTCTTGAATGAAAAAGTTTATGCCGATTGATTAGTGGTGTCACAAATCACATAAATAGCCGGTTTTAGTTGACACAGACCCTTGGACGACCGCTTACCTTACTAATAATATAGACTACAGTAGTAAAAATAATAATATGAACATTTACTGTTTAAAAATAGCGTATTTTTATTTTTCATTAAATGTACTAGTATTATTGGTTAAAATTTCGGGGTGGTGTAGTAGACACTTTGACCCTTCCTCCACCCCATCAGCAACTTTCCTTAATACTAAATAATGGGTTGATTTATACTTTTTACTTTATACACAAATAAAACAATTTGTTTTCATAAAAGATTGAAAGATGATGTAATTTTATATATATATATATATATTGATGAATTGGTCCAAAACTAACTTAAATTTAAATCGATGCTTAAATATACATGCCTTACGGGGTAGGCAAGAAACTGTGCATATAGCTATAAAAAACAACTTCTTACTTAATCCTCACTAACTTTCTCCGCACTTTCCTATCCTTGCATACTCCCTTCGCTTCAATAACATCCATACACCGAGTCATACATGCTCTTTTATTCTTAAAAATCTTAATGTTTTTCTTTTTCACACATTCGTTTACAATATTTAGCCACGTCTTAAATGGCCTACTTCTTCCTTTTGATCCACACACCCTACCTTCATATTTTTCTTTGTCACTCGATCCACACTCATCCTCTCAACATGCCCAAACCAACGTAACACGCTTATTTCACATTACCTGTTTAATTCCCTTTCAAACCGCACTTCTTCATTCATTACTGACTCTGTCCATAGCAGTTTTTTCAACAACCGCAATAATGCTCGTTGGATAAACATTGATATTTTGTGTAGAATAATTATTATTGTCACATTATGTTGTATTATATGCATGAATATAATATATAAAGGAAAAAAATAGTCATGTCGCTGCCCGTCCCCCTACCCATTATCTACGTGTCACTTTGTCAGGATATCCTATCAAATGGTGGAAGTTGTTGGGTAGGAGCGTTTAAAATCGTTTATATCGGTGAACCACACCGCCTCGTCCTGAACAAGTCCTACCTCGAGGTTCCTTGCTGTCAACTATCAAAAGCCTCTTAACACTCTCTAAAGAATCTCCGAAAAACAAGAAGCCCCTTGACCTCGTTTCGCACCTACTTATAGCTTAAAAAATGTGTCATGCTTACTGATATTTTGCTAAATGTGATTTATGGTATGTAACTATACCCAAACAAAGCGGACTTTTAAAACATATGTGTAAACGTATCGTTGACTGTTCTGAATAGCTTGGCTGACTCAGGCTTTCATTTTTTTTTCGGGTACTTTGAGATATAGATATGTTGCATAAAAAACAATGTTACTAGACACTAACAACCATTGTTTTTATCTTTAGAATGCAGCTATTTATAAAATATGTATTTATAGACCTAAATCATTTCAATATTTCTATTGACATTTTCACCACAAATGAAGTATCACAGCTTTCTAAATTCTTTGAAAATAATACTAATAATAATAATAATTAAGGGTTTCAAAATTCTAGAATTTGTTGTGTTCTTAGAGTTTTTTAAATTTATAGATTGGGTTGCACTTTCTAAAGAAACTGATAGATATAGCCATACATGATTGACAAACAATTTAATTACTTCACACTTAACACACCAAGTGTTTTAATATCCGTGTAGTCAGATTAACCCATTCAAATATGTTACGTTATTTTTTAAAGAACCTTCTGGTATCAAACGATGGTCCCTTTCATCTCAAGTATGTCTTGCTATTTCACCCCTTGTCGTTGTAAACAAACGTGTGAACACACACACACACACACACACACAGCTCTCGATCCTCTGACTTACGTTCCAATCCTGGAACATATTTGTTGTTCCTCTGATATTCCTAACTACTAATCTTCCCGTCTCATGAGAAGCTTATAATTACTACTACCATGACGCTTTTATCTCCTCGCAAGATGGATGGGTGGTTCGTTGGGAAGGGGGCTACACTGGACTTTTTAAATAACCATTTAAAATACAAATTTGCCTGACGTAGTTTTAAGCGAGCGGTTGAGGCGAGGGGGGCTATGAGCAGGCTGCAATTAATCTCGTTGCTCGTTCAGTAATGATTATGCTGCGTGTGGTGGGGGACTGTGTTTTAACTGCTGTTCTGGTAACTATCATTTTAACCCTCGACATCTAAGGGTATTAGTGAGTCATGTAATGGGGATGTATTCTAAAATGGGCTTATACTTTTGTTTACGGCCTTAGCAAACGCATCTCTATTTATATGACAGGGTTGTCACGCATCTGGAAAACCAGAAGAGCCGGGAATAACAGGGAATTTTGCAAAATCTAGTAATAATACTGGAATATTTGTTAATTTGGGACATTTAGCTGAAAGTTTAAAATAGTAGGTCTTAGGATAGACGAAAATGTGAACTGAAAAATTAAGCACGATGATTCAAACATGTCTTATTGTCCTTTAAACAAGGTTTGAGAAGCGACAAAAGATGTATTTCCCAATCAATCTTAAACCACCATGTTTTAAACATAAGTTATATGGCTTCACACTTAGCTTGATGAAAAAATGAAATGTTATGACTATTTTTTTTAATCTAAGCTGCATATAAAATGGGAATTTCTTTTGTAAAACCTTGAAAACACAGGGAATTTGGCTGTAAGAAAATAGTGGCAACCCTGATCTGAACCTTAAATTTGGAATCGGATGAATGCTATTACAGTTTTTTTATCCCTTTAAACCTCTTTAACTTTGAATTCATATGCTCGCCAACCAATAAGAGCAGAACAGAAGGAACTCGCAATGGTAGTCACATAGTCTAAGGCATCAGGCTCGTAATATATTATATTGCTCATGATTGGGAGGTTGAGGTTTGAATCTCGCTATTTATTTTGATTTTTCTGTCCGCTCTAAACGCTAATGCGAATGCACTTCTTTTAAAACAGGTTTGATTCGTGGCTGAAAAAGTCAGGCAATTAAATGTGTCAAGGAAAAGTCAGGGAGAAGTCACTGGAATTTTTAGATATTTCTGGGATAATTTTCAAAATAAGGCTATTGGTTTTATCAATGATTAATATGGCTTTGAGAATATCATTAAAATATTTGTTTTTAATAACTATCATTGTGCCGAATTTTTTTATTTATAGCCTTGCATAAAATACTGAGGACATATAGAGTTTTTGATGTGAAACTTTAGATAAGTGTCTGGATTACAAAACATGTCACTCAACTGTTTCTAGTTGGCGTTGAAAAGCATATTGGGTCAATAAATACCTACAAACGCGTGGATTGAGCTTAACTGGTGCGCTTCCAAGATGTAACAAGCTCATTAGTTGTTATTATTACAATTACTAACTAAAATTTTGTAAAGCGACTGATTAAATCTACACACAAATTACAAACTAACTGAACTTGAAAACAGACCTACCAACCAGTCCCCTGACTTTAAGACGAGTAGGTAGGAAAGGCGAGAAAAGACCAGGTTTTTTTAATATCAAATCATTTTCTTGGACAAAATAAATTATTTCTCTAGTATAAACATAGCTTAGTTTTCTTCCCACGGTGATATCAACAATTGTTGAATATCTGCCATGGGCATAGTGGCATGAGTTGAGGAACTTTTTAAATGAATTGAAAAAAGCTGTCATCAAATTCGAGGAAACCCTTGACTGGTATTCAAAAACTCTTGATATCACTATGTAAAGAAGAGTAAACTCTAATGTTTGTACTGAAGTAATATTTGATTTATTTTGGCCCAAATAGTTTTTATATAAAAAAAGTGCAAAAACACTAACCTTTTCTCGCGTCCACACATCCCCACCTTAAGAGAGGAAACGCCTACTCCACCGATTTGACTTTTTTTTTTTCGAACGTCTCGGGAATCGAACCTAAAATCCTTAGCGCTACCGACTGAACTAAGCTGCCGTACGGGTCTTCTAGTAAATAATGGAACTTAGACGTGAATAGTGCACTGAGAATAATTCTATTTATGAAATCAAAGAATTTGTTTGAAATTAATGGTATGGAAGATTAATATTATAATAAAATACTTATTATAAGGGTGTGGTGACAGAGATACGAGTTTTTTCCGACGACGAGAAACTTTTTTTTTCGCACTCCATTTGAAGTGTGTGTCTCTCTACTAAGTATACCATGGATCGAGGTCGGGCTGGCAAATAAATGGGTCGGGATTGAAAAATAAAGATTAAAAAAAAAGCGTTTAGTTGAAATAAAAAAAATTGTAGAACGTGTTTTCGAATAAATAATAGTTTAAAAAACTTCCATTTTTATTAGCACGTCTAACGCGAGGGCCATAAATAATCATAAATTAGGTTATGGAGTTTTAAGGGTAGTTAAAAAGATGTTCCTCAGCATTTACATAAAGAAATCCGTGAAATACGCCTCCCAACTTTTAAAAACTTAACTTTTTATGATTGCAATGGTTTGTTTTTTTGTTTGTACCAGATTTTCTTGCGAAAAATTTGTTTGATCCATTTTGGTAGGCTCACAAATTATATTAGTTTACATTGGGAGTTAAACGTAACGGTAGCTCCCCCTCCTGCACTTTTAAAAATTGACATATTTAAGGTTGCGATCGTTTATTCTAGGCTTCTCCGCAAAAAAAAAAAAAAATAGTTTGTTCATACAAATATTTGCTTCATTATTATTTGAGACCTTCCTCTATAAAGTTGAGAAGTATTTACACTTAAGTTTTCATAATATACCATTCTAGGAAACATAATAATAGTCACTGAATGCCAATCTATTAAGTATTAAGTAAGACCCTACCTGCAGGCTTTGGGATTCATATAAAGAAACCTCTACCTGACGAACGCTACGAATAGATTCCAAATATGTGAAAGATATGACTTGAGACTAAAACTAACCAACATTGAAACTTGACATCGCTAGTTTGGTGGAATCTTATTATAAATCTCAAGGCAACCATTTATCAGAAGCTGGGACAAATTTGGGACCTTTGACAGGTGATAGAAATTATATTTTTAATAAATTTGTGTGACTTGAATTTTAATTACTATCTCTGTTTTCCCTGAGTAGCCTATTCATATTTTCACTAGAAGGCTTTGAAGTAAATAAATCCAAATTTAACATATTTACTTATAAATTTTCATAATTATTATTAAACTTGAAATAATTAAATATGAATGTACAATGTAACATGAATTTAATGCTTATTTTATTTAACTTAGGGGAGAATGGTGGTTGCCAGCATCCAATTCTCAGAAATAGGCGCTGGGCTAAAAAAAAGTCTGGGAACTAATGTTCTAGCCTCCACTGAAATGTCCTACCTTGGTGGTTTACACCATGCACAGGCACCGGAACTGGAAGGGGCATGCGTACATTGCCCCCCTTCACTCGTTTTATCCCAAGGGGATAAAGGGTCTTGTAAAAGTGGTTTAACAATTTAATCATGATTCTCACGACCATTAACACTGAACAAGATTGATTAGACTCACCCTTTAATAAAAATTTGAATTTCTGATTTTTTATGGAACACACCACAATATCAAAATATATTAAAAGTGTTTTGAGATTAAATATAAGTTAAATTAGAGCATTGAAAAAACAAAATTTAAAAAAACTTGGTCTTAGCCTTAGATTTTGTTAACGAACTATTTGTTGAGTAATTTACAGCAATAAGTTTAAATCATTTACATTAATGTTCTCACGCTTACAGATAGAGGCGCCACTTATATGTAGTTCATGCACGGTGCCCATGTTATAGAATAACATTTTCGTAACCTGTGTATTCTGTAGCTTGTGCTTGCTATAAGGCCACGTAGTTTGTTTATAATTAATAGTGAATGGTGTTTTTAATTTTTCTCCGTTTTTATACATTCTTTTGTGATCTGTGTATTGTGTAACTTTTATTATGAGGTCACATATTTTGTTCAAAGTTAAAAGACACTGCACTGACGTGTTTGAATTTTTCCGTTTGTATACATTTTTGTGTTTGCAAGCAATAGAAGTTTGCTTAGGCCTAAACCAGAGTTGTTAAAACCGATATATAAGTCTCAGAACTCATTTGTATAGGTGAAGGTTAGTTAAAAATATTGAGAGCTAAATACAGAGGACACCAAATAGTGTGAAACCATGTTCAAAAATGTATTTCTATTTTAAGAAAAGCATAGTGGATTCAGAAGGTAAGCAAAATAATTCCCCACCACAATATGTAAGTAATTTTCATACCTAAAAAATTTAAACCATGAAAATGTTAGATTGCTACAAAATTTCTGAAACGTTTTAACAAAGCTTTCCCGTACAGGTTGACATTTTTAGCTCTCTTACACGTTTTAAAGTTACGAGTATTGTTTTAAAAAAATTAAATATTATTATTGTATTTATATTCATATTATCTTTAGTAAGGAGAAATTGATAGAGGATATAGAGGATGTTGTTAATTGTATTTTTAGGACTACTATTTTTTGATTAGCAACTGACTGATCATAAATAGGCTTAAATTTAACTTATCAATTTACTTTCTTATTTTATACTCAAAACTGTAATTTCACATAGCTTATGTCAATAATTTTAACATATTATATTTTAACCAAGTGTTTCATCTAATCATTATATTTCAATTTCTAATCTAATATTAAGACCTATTTTGTATTAATAGGATTACTGTAATTGTCTCTTTCTCAATTATTGTATGTGGTGATCCTAACTATACTTTTAATATTTAACTTCAAATTTCTATTAAATTTCTATAATAATTTTTAACTTATAAACTGTTTCACATTAACCTATTTTCAACTTATCTAATATTCTCACAAGCTCGTTCCTTACACAATATCCTCTAAATATTATTATGTAATTAACATCTAACTTACTTTAGTAATTTGTTATTGCTATAAATATTGTATGACCTATATTTTGTCAGTGTTACTAATAATTTCTATTATATTTTCTCTAGTATTTTATGGCTTATATTATATTTTGTCGGAGCTACTGATAATTTCTAATACATTCTCTCTAGCCGCTGTCTTGTAAACCTAACCAATCAACCTCAATTCAAGCTATTGGAAACACTCACTGAGCTTAGGGAATAATAGTTTTTCTATCGTGATTGTATACTTTTTTACTTTCTCGTATAAAGATAAAGTATTATAACCATGAATATTTTCACATTTTTCACCTCGAGATAAGGATGAGTCTTGAAGTTTTATATGTAGACCTCATCCGAACTATTCAACATAGCTTAAACTTGACATACCGTCATTTTGCCCCCCCCCCTCCCCCTTTCCTCTCCGCTCCCACCTTCCAATCCCCAAGTGTTTCTTAATCAAGCTAACTTAACCTGGACATAACGTCATTTTGCCCCCCTCCCCACCCCACTACCGGACAAAAAACGTTCCGGCACCCCTAGCACTATGGGCCTATTTTATAAGCTACTCCATAGAATAATCCGTCAAGGCAAGATTGTTTACCTTTCAGGGTAAACGGAGTGTACATGAGAGAAAACAGAAAACAACCTTTTGATTGGCGTTTCACCTCCTATCATGAAATGAACGAATCTAATCGCTGTTAAAAGTTCGACCTCCCTTCCCGAGTCCAGAATCTACCAGCTTTGAACCTTCGTCTCCGTCTCAATCTCTCACTAACAGTGCCGACCCAGTGTAGAACTCTCCTTTCGTGTGGACGTGAGGAAAATTATTTGGGTCGGGTGACGTGGCCTGGGAGAGGGTAGCAGCGGGCGGCCAAGAGGGTTTTCTGGCAGGTCGCCAAGTTTCCACTGCGGGCCCCTGGTATCGATCTCGGGACGCCAGCTCGCCCGCCTCACTCGCTTGAGGTAGGCAGGCTAATGAATTTCCTCCGTCGCGTCACGTGCTAGGAATACTGCTGGAGATAGCACACCCATACACTCCTCTTTTACATTAGTTACACTCGTTCATATATCGATCTATTTAGTTTGATTAGCTCTCGAACGATCTCCGATAGAAACCGAGTGATGAGGGGAAAGAAGGGTGGGGTAAAGGCAACGAATAGCTCTTTGTCCAGGAGCTTAGAAGCCACAAATTGGATTCGAAGATCCAGGGATCTAAGCTAAGGTGGCCATTCGTCCCCGATTTATTAAATAAATTCATTATATTTGAAACTTATATGAATTAAATAAACCTATTTTAATTAGTTCAGTTGCTAAAAAGTTTAAACATAAAATAACATATAATCATGGTCATCGACTTTTTTTCTTCTTTTTAACCTTTGCTCTAGCTGTATTTTGCAAATAATTTTAAAGAGCGGTCGCTTACTACACCAGGCCTAATTATTTATTGACAAAGTCCAATAATTGAATACTTTATAGCTTCTATATCCGATGGTAATACGTTTCTAGATCTACTGCGGTTACGTGAAACCGCGGATAGTACCGAATTATTATGTAACGTGATATTTATGTAACATACATAATATAAATGCTGTAAAGTTTAATTGATAAATTATTATTCACAGTAATACATTACCAACATTAAATAAATTACATAATAATAATGTGTACTGTACACTACAATGTACTTACTATTTTATTCTCCATTCTTATCGTTTCGACGCTCACTGATTATTATTATTATTATTATTATTATTATTATTATTATTATTATTATTATTATTATTATTATTATTATTATTATTATTATTGTGATTTGATAACACAATGGTCATGATGAGGGGATGAATTGGGGTGATAGTGTAGGCATTGTGACTTATAAACATTTTTTTCTTTAATTAAAAGTAGGTCAAATTGAGCAGCGATAAACCACCGATAATTGAAACAGCGGATGCGGGGGCCTACTGTGTAAGAATATAGGTGACTATAGGGTGTATTACGTATAATTTAAAGCTACCTTATCCGGCTTCCAACCAGGATTTTAGAATTGCTATTCCCAGAAATGAAAAGAAAAAAAAAGTCACTTTAATACAAATCCCGCGACTTTACAAATGTAAATATACAACCTTTAAATATAGACGGGAAAATATGTTGATGCATTAAATAACTTCCCGAAACTACGGAATAAAAAAGGAAATATAATTACTATGATTTGCTAGTAAAAATTTACCATAAAGTTTATATATTATTATCTTTATTCAAACATTGAATATTGTAAAATCAGTAGAACAAGATCAGTGGCTAACATGTACATAGGCGTATAACCTGAACGGGTAGTGTAACGCGGCACTAAAAATATATTGTAGGCTATTTTTTGGGGGGGGGGGGGGTCATGATTAATGGAATGCAGGAATGGGAAGTGAAAAACAAATATGTTATAATATGTTAACATTACTCTGTGCATATTAAAAGATATTCACATGTTAACAGGGAAAAATTAAACACAAGTTGGCGCCGTTTTCGGAATGTGGATTCTCCTCCACCTTCTTGATCTTATTTCTCTAATCTCAAATTGGTCCATTCTTTTGGGAATTTAGGAATTATAACAAATGAATTACAAATAAACGTCCTGTTATTTATTAATGCTATTAATCTTGACACAACGGCAAAACTGAAAATTGACTGACTCGGACACTGCACGACATAGACAATGGAAGGTGTAATAAATTGGAACCTCTCATAGTGAGAATTTTAACAGTGACTTCAACGCTCTGGGTTGTTGTTAAACTAATATTATCGAGTAGTCGATACCGCAATAGTACTCGATAGCAGCGTTCGATTTTGAGCACTTTGAGACTGTGCTTTTCGCTAACGTACATTACACTTATCTATGTCCAAACCAAGCAACTTCAAAATGTTAGGCTACTTATAAGGAAGATTTCATAAACTGTTCAAAATGCTAATTATTATTAAAAACCAAGAAACACTTGTATCGTGTAACGCATCTGTCAACAAATTGTTGCACACATAAATAAAATGCAGATGAAACACTCTTTCGACTAAAAAAAATCAAATTTTAATATTAACTGAAAAACTCTTACTATACTCAGGTTCTGCTAAATGCAGTAGCGCTACAGTTGCTCTTGAAAGGTAAATCGATCGGCCAGCAAGCAATCAAACCTCAACTCTTTATAACAGGTCGTATGCCTAATTCTGTCATTATTTGTGACCAAATATCACATCTTATTCTTCTTACGCTATCATAATGTTAATAAATTTATTATTTCCACGACATATTACGTTTGTCCAATTTTATACATCCCTAGCAGTGAAAAATTCCCCAAATTACAGATTATCCAGAATGTAGATGATCTAGATTGAACTTGGTCTCATAAAATTTGGATGAATTACTACCTAATATATTTATAATATTCAACCTTGTAACAGTGAGAGCTTTTTATTATCTTTCGTACAAATTGATGTATTAATTAGCAAACGATCATATTCAAATATTCATCTGATCTGCCTACATGTATTATAACGTCAACCTCTAACCCGCCTCGGTGGTTTAGTTAGCTAACGTGTTAGTTTCTTGTTGAGATATACTCCTGAGGACGGAGAGATTGAGGTTCGAATCTCGGTCGGGTTAACTGGGGTGGTTTTTCCTTAATGGTTTTCCACTCTCCCTCCACGCAAATGCGGGCTCATTTCTTATAAACTCAACCTTCCCATTTCATAACCCACTAGCGAAATTAGTACTTAAGCATATAACCCGAACGGGTAGTAAGACGCGGTGCTAAATTAATTAATAATCAACCACTGTCGTGCCTTTGGAAGGTTTTTACATTCCAAATTTATATAATATCTGTACTCAAAACATTCCACCCCAATTGGAAATTGATAAGCGCAAGCCAAACATTTCAAATGTTATCCCCCCCCCCCTTGACCTCCGCCCTTTGAATTTGGCAACCCAAGGTTGTAACCATTTACCATCATTTTATTTTGGTTTCGCTCTAAGTACGTAGATAAAATAAAAATATATCTCAACCCTTCCTCTCATTTCTCTATTTTTCGTTACCACTCTAGAGCCCCCAATTATAGCGAATTAGCTGAGTGGATCTTTCGGTCGCAGATAGTAATTGCTTTGTCGAGTTTTTCTAAAAGGGGGGGAGGGGGTAGAGGGGGAAAGGGGTGCGTTTGAGGAGAACAGCAGGCGTGTGGTTTCCTTTGCTTGCCTGCTGATATGCCTTCCTCCGAAATTGAAAATCTCTCTCTTGCCATAGTCTTGATAATTCCTGTTCTCAAAGACAATACGGCCTGAGAAGAGAGAGGGGCCGTTTTCTCTCTACTTGTGGCTGGAGGATATTTCAGTAGTGTTCGCTCAAGTGTTTTATCGGACCAGGGTTTCCGGCACTGGCCGAGCTAATGAGCATTGTTTCTCGCTGAAATGGGGTAAAAGGAGGGGAAACGCTTCTTTTGCAGGGATAGGAGGGAGAGGGCGGTTGTATACTCAATTATAACAAAATATGGACCCCTTAGTAAAACGCGAGACAAATCTGTTGTAAGCTTGTTATTCAAATTTTAGGGCATAATTTAAAGAATTTAATCTAAGAGATAAGTATAGTAGTGTAAATAAAAAGAAATGCTCACGCGTTAGCGAGGATAGAAAATTACATTTGAAAAAAAACCACTCATTTGTATTTCGATCTTGCTGTCAACGCTGATTATGTGCATTTAGATTTTCAGACCGTTTTACCAATGCTTCGGGTTGGAAACCTTGCTATTACATCTGCTAAGGTAAGAAAAAAAAGGCTTATTTTCTCTCTAGAAAGTGCAAACTTATATGAAGTAGAAATTTGAAACGATGGTCGCATGGTCTAACTCGTCACTATCGTGTTAGACTGCATTGAAGATGGCAGAGAAATTGGGGTTTGAACCCCGGCCGGGTGTAGGTCTACTGAGGGTGTTGTTACTCGATTATTTCCCACCTCACGCAAATTTGGATTAATTTTCTCTAAAATGCTACCGTCTTCATTCCTACTTCATCGGCGTAAATAATTGTATGCGTATAACTCTAATGAGTACTATAACGCGTTGAGGGAAATAAAGATAGCAGTATCCTAACAACGTGAATATTAATCAGCCCAAAAACGTAATTTTAATTATCTCACAGGAATATGACTGCACAGAGAGACTTGATGTTTCTGAACGACTACTATAGTGATTTCTGCGACGATCCCTGACGATTACACTGCCTCAGCCCAACCGTAGAGAAAAGTATACTCTAGAAAGGAAATTAAGGGTTAAAACATTCAATCAACTATTTTTAGGTGTTTTTTTTTTCCACGCCGAGTTCCAATAATTTTAGTTATATTGAGCGATTACTTCGAACGCTAGTGTTTCAACTTTTAATTTTTCTTTGGTCTAACTCCAAGCTCCCCTCCTTTTCCGCTCACAACATGATGTGCCAAAGGGAGTCGAACTCCTTCTTTCACTTACTGAACCCGTGCTCCAATGCTAGTAAGTTGCTTGATAATAACTGCAAGGTTATTTTTTTTATGGTTTTAACACTTTAGTTATGGGAATCATAATTGACTCGACCTATTAAACCTCACATATCTAGTATCACACCCTACCACTCAGCTATGGGAAGAGTTTTCAGGGAATGTTGTAGTTTGACGTTAAAGGGAAACGAATAAGGGACCTTTGTTACAGTCGTACCCTGAAGTCGTCAGATGGGCATGCTGTAAGAACCAACTATGTACAAGAGGGCAAGAGTTTAAAAAAAGGCCATGTTTTACCCACATTTTAATATGCATCACATATTGCAGATAAGAAAGGGAGATCCGGAATATTTTACCAAATTGATTTACAATTTTTTAAACTTGGTCAAAATGAACTCTAATAACAATTTTAAAATATATTCTAGTAAGAAACAAACACAAACAAGTACTAGTGTGCTGTTTGCAAACAATTGTATATGCTGGATAAATTTGGGGGGGAAAAGGGGTAGACCATACCCTTTAAAACCTGAAAGTTGATTTGACACTCTAATAATGCTTACTAATAAAATAGTCCTTATATTTGTTTAATACTTATCGCAAATGCGAACATATTCTTATACGAGTATATTTGTGTATTTGTGATAGTGCTAGAGTTATCAGCATAAGAATCACAAATTGATACTCTAAAATAAACACAATACAACACTCGACAGCCCCATTTTAAGACCAGCTAATTTTATATGTTATTCTTTACCTGGCACTTAAACCGCCAAAATTTTGAGACGGGCAGAACCCAAATTAAAATAAATTATGATGGCCTACGCAGCGTAACGTATATTTTAATTTGTATTTTGTCAACAGCTATAAACAGTTGAAGTTTAAACACGTCTACAATTGTTTTATATTTCATGTGTAGCACGTATGACTTCATAATGTGTTATTAAAGAATGATGTGGCAAGACATATTGTTTAGTTGATGTGTTTTTTAATTAGTAAGAAAGTCCTGATTTTCTTTCATCTAGGTTGAAAATGTCAATATCAATATTAACAAATTTGCCACTAAATTTAAGCATGGTGTCTAGAATTAAATGGTTTTAGGAGGGTAATCGTGTCAAACTAACGACAGTATCCGTACCGGTGGGTTACGCGAACAAAGGCGGTAGTCTCATCTTGTATGTTTTGTCAGTGATAAGGCCTGAACTCGAATCTCTGCCGGGTTTACTGAGGTTTTTCGGCATAAATGCCTGTTCCCTTACGCTAAATTCATCATCCCTACCTTATAAGTGTAAATAAGCGGTAAATAGCGGGCAGATAGTAAGACGCAGAACATAATAAAAACACAGCCTATCATTGTCTTTGTCTCTTATTCCTCTCAGGGCGTTGTCTTAGTAACATTATTATAAGTGTTGTGAAACAATGTGTTCGTTTATAAAGTCACCTGGCAGGGTTGACCTCAAAGATAGTTTCATGAACTTTGACCTGGAAGGTTAGGGTTTAGTCGTTGATAGCTCTACTGATGATGGGACAGGTCCTCTATACCCTACTGGTAGGGTTAGTAAACATTCTCCCCAATTCTGTATTCTTGCACGTTGTTTCCTAGCACCGCGTATTAATACCAGTGATCCACGCCTGATCCAGGTTGAATTTAGAGGAAATGTACCCGTGTTTTCGTGGAGATAGAGTGGAAAATCATTTGGTGAAAACCATACTGAGTACACTTGACCGGGATTTGAACCCCATCTCTCCTTCATCGGCTTAGACCATGTGGCAACCGAAGTGGGTCTTGGATGTTGTTGATCATTACTAACATTAGGATCTACACCTACCTTTAAAATTTATGTTAGTAGGCTTACTACCAGCTTCGGTGGCCGCGTGATCTAAGGCGCTACTCTGGAAAGTGATTAAACTGCTGATGATGGGGAGATCGTGGTTTGATCCCTGTCGGGTATACTGAGGGTAAATGGTTTCTCACTGTCTCCCCACGCAAATGTGGGTACATTTACTACACATATAACCTCCCTAAAACCATTAGCGTAATTAGTACATAAGCGTATAACCTAAATAGGTAGTAAGACGTGGTCCTAAACCAAAGAAAATTAAAATACAAACAAATGTTAGTACTTTTTATTTTATTTGAGTAAAAAAATAGCAATACTACTTGAAAATAATATTCTTATTTTATTTTAGAGCAGCGTTTTTAACCTTTGTGCAACGAGGGGTGTGCCGCGGGAGTTTTAGGGAACATCAAAAAGAAGAAAGAAAAATTTGAGAGATAAAAATAAATCTTTTTAAATCCATGATTAACGTTATTTTAAAAAAACATAATTATTAGAATTTTATATATTGAACTTTTAAACACAATCTTAATATTCATTATCTTAGTAATAAAATCTCTCCTTTAAAAACGGATTGTGTGCCTTGACAATTCTAATGCCTTGTTCAGTGCGCCGTGAGTTAAAAAAAGATTGAAAATTGCTGCTTTATAGAGCAGAGCTGTGGTTCTCAAACTTTTTATTTTATTGTACCCCTTGGCCATGATTAAAAGTTTAATGCACCCCCAAGATAAATAAAAATTCAAATTACAGGTTTAAAAAATTTGTGACCACATGGTATATTATTGATATATTTAATCTATTGGGGAAAAATTTCTGTAATCAAAATATTTCTAATGTGAAAAAGCTATTTAGAAAGAATCCTACTGTTGTGACCTAAACATTATCTCTTATTGAGAATAGTAATGAAAAGTTTTAAAAAAAACATAATTTTACTGTAAAAAGTCTGTAGAAAAGTTTTATACATTTTCTTCACAAATTCGTTCAAAAACAAAGAAAAAAAGTAAACCTAAATACAATATTTTCAAATCAAATTTTTTAATTGTAATTCTGGAGCTAATATAATTATTATGAATCCTAAAGTTTTTCAGTGAGAGCAATGTGGCTGCATGGCTTGGCACAACTTTTTGATGTCTGGTTGTCCAGTTGAATTTTTCAAGCGGAGGTCCAGCTCCAAATCTATCTTTTTGTGGTACTTATTTTTAGGTACCATGGATGAAAAGACACTCTCGCAGAGATATGTTGTTGAGAAAGGCATCATAAACTTGATGACATGGTCAGTGATATTATGAAACTTGCTAAGCCTTTGCAACCAAAGGTCTGCCCAAGATCTGCCAAAGAAATTTTCTTGAGACTGGACTTGAGGGTTTCATCACAGGACAGTTCAATAATTTCTTTCGTGGATAAGAAGTTTGGTAGACTGTAGTCTTCCACTGTAGAAAAAGGATCTCGCATCCAGAACTCGCTCCCTAAATTCTCAGGAAAATATTCACCAAAGTCTTCAATCAAACCCAGATAATCTCTTTATGTCGTTGACAAAAAAATCATGAAGGTCAAGTTCATTTTCTTCTACAAAATTTTCTAAAGATGGAAAGAATTACGGCTGTTCCTTCACAAAATTTGTTGTTGCAAATTGAAGTTTCTTTTTTAAAGCTTTTATTTTGTCATGAATCATGAAGGGTGTTGCGTGTTTACCCTGCATACCATTATTTAGCTCATTCAGTCGCTGAAATACGTCAGCCATGAGAGCTAGCCTGCACAGCCACTGCTCAGTTGTAAATCTGTCCCTAAACTCACACTTGCTGTCAGAGAGGAAAACTCTAACTTCTTGTGTCATTTCATACAAAAGAGCAAGATAATTTCGATTGGAAAGACACCTTAACACGCATTATATGTTTGAGTAACATTGCCACGAATAGGCTGATATATAATACATAAACACAAATAGATTGGAACTAATTAATATATATATACATCACCGCAATATTATATATTTACAACTAGGATACTTTGCGAGTTTGAGTAACATCGTTGAGAGAGAAAGAGTATGTAACTCAAGTCATGACTGTTCAGGAAATATGCTCAAATTACTCTAAATATAAGCAAGATAACTGCTAACGTAGAAAATATCACGTATAGGGTTGAGAATTCTCAAAAATCGGTCTCCAGCCGAGAGCAAATAGGGGAAAAAGATGGATAGAAATAACCAAATAATGGTAAAAGCCAACAATTAGGTTTTCCATAAGGCTTTGATCATTTTGCCAACTTACCCTTGAGAGCTGCTCGCGTACCCCCTAAAAGGTGCCCACGTACCCTTGGGGGTATGCATACCCCAGTTTGAGAACCACTGGAGTAGCGCACACAAAAAATTTCCATATGAACGTTATTGGCGTATTCACGGCTAGCCCCTGGCACATAGTGCACCCTCGTATCGGTCCAGTCTTCCTGGTTGCATCGCGACCAATGTATGGCGTAAAGGGATACTGACCGTATCTTTTGGTTGAAACAAACAAACTTGGAGATAGTATTGAAGAAACCATTTACACGTCATACGGTGAGTTTCGTCAAAATTTCTAGGCATTCTTTACCAGCAAGATGGTAATAGTGAAACGTACTTGTATAGTCAGTCTTGTATTTAGATGAATTATCTAAACTAGGGGAAAGAGGACAGATTTAAGATGAAGATGTAGAGATCGCGAGAAAAGGCCAGTGTTTTTGTAGTTTTTACAGCAAAACAATTTTTTTTTGCCAAAATAAAACATTGCTTTAGTATATTATTATTATTATTATTATTATTATTATTATTATTATTATTATTATTATTATTATTATTATTATTATTATTATTATTATTATTATCACCTCGTCTTACTACCCGTTCGGTTTATACCCTTGCTTCAGTATAAAAATGTAGTTTAGTTTTCTTCACATCTTGATATAAACAGTTTTTGAATGTGTCATGAGCATAGCGGCATTAGATGAAAAACTTTTTAAATTAAGGAAAAAAGTTGTAAATTTCCAGGACACCCTTGACAGATATTCATCAACTATTGGGTCATGTTATCTTACACTTGATCCTTTTAGGTTTGGAACATCTTTCGAGAAACCAAAGTTGAGGGAAATGTGTGACATTATTTCATGTCCTCTCTATTAATAGTGTTCCGTAAATTTAGTTTAAGTCTTCTCTGCTCTTGGTTTCCAAAATTATGTTATTCATATTGGTTTACATTTTCTATCCAGGTTACATGTGTATAGATTAGGGGCAGGTGTGGCAGGAAATCTTTAGTCTAGGAAATTTTTAGGTAGTGGTTCTTTGACAATGCCGCCTGTCAATACCGCCAATTTTGTTTTTTTAATTTCTTTGTCAACGTCGCTCTCAAGTTCTTAGGAAATCTTTAGACTGGGAAATTTTTAGGTAGTGGCTCTTTGTTAATGCCGCCCTTAGGATGCGTGTGTTTGTGTTTGTGTGTGTGTGTGTGTGTGTGTGTGTGTGTGTGTGTGTGTGTGTGTGTGTGTGTGTGTGTGTGTGTGTGTGTGTGTGTGTGTGTGTGTGTGTGTGTCAGAACAAATCAAAACTCATTTGTTAGTGTATCTTTTCGGACGTTTATTATTATTATTATTATTATTATTATTATTTAGCACCGTGTCATACTACCCGTTCGGTTTATACGGTTAAGTACTAATTACGCTAATGGATTAGGAATGGGGAAGGTTGAATTTAGAGGAAATGAACCCGCATTTGCGTGGAGGGAGAGTGGAAAACCATTTAGGAAAATACCCAGTTCATCCGACCGAGATTCGAACCTTGATCTCCCCGTCCTCGGCAGTCGAGCTCAACACGACTAGCGTGTTAGCCAACTATGCCACTGAGGCGGGTTGGACGTTTATTAATTTGATTGCATGTATTTAGTTTATTATTAGTATGGATAAATACTGCCTATTCAGGCCTTGGGAAGAGCTGCCAACATCAAAAAGTCAAGATTCTCTTTTCCACGAAGATAGCAGCAGTGATGAAGGTACAAATTCTTCAAACTATGCCAATATTTAGGCCTACTGTTAGTTTGTATCAAAATAAGACAAGACTGTCGATAATGGGTAGATTGAGTTTCCAAAGGGGGCTTTTAAGGGCATCAATTTTTTTTAAAAGTTAAAGACTACTTTAAATAAATTCTTAAGCCTTACGGCATTAGATTTTAAAAAGATTTCAGAGGAAGGCCTTTCTAAATAACTTATAGGGGCGTGACCCTACTCTATAATTATTATAATATAATTTAGAATGTTATATATTTGTATGTGTGTTTAAATTTAAATCATATTTATGGAGGGTGCCAGAGTAAGAATATTGTGTCAAATATTCAAAGGCTTTTAACATAATATGATAATTAATTGTCTTTATTTTTTCCTTTTTAAGATAGGATTAAAAACATTGGTGTTGAAGCGGTGAAGGCGTTGGCAAATAACTTAGTGTGAGTGAGAGGTTTAATAAAGTAGCATTAATATCGACAAGAATTTCCTAGTCAACATTGAGATTATTATCGGTGTCAAAGAGATGCCGTTCTTTTGAGTGCGTGCCGATCCTGTACTAGAGTCCTTCTTGCATTCAGACTAATAATATCCTGGACTAATGTTTTCCGCTTACACCGGCAGCTCTTGGTCTAGTGGTCATTGCCCCTGACTACTGATCTAAAGGTTCTGGGTTTGATTCTTGGGGGTACCATAGGTATTTTTTCGAAAAGGGAACTGTTCCTATGGTTACCTTGATCAGGTTAGTTAGGTTTAAGATTTCTACTGCCTCCACTTCTTTATAATCACTATCATCTTATTATCTCATTGCGGATATGACGTATAAACAACCTCCAAGGTATACCTCTGTTCCCACAGAGCGGCTAGAAGTCTACATACACAGGCGACCGAACTAGATACTGTATCTCCCACGATCAAATATACCATACGATATATATATATATATATAAGAGAGAGAGAGAGAGAGAGAGTTTGTTAAGCAGTAGAGAAGGGGAGAGTTCCCGCACCCTCGCTGGTTTCTCTTGATGGACAGGTCGTCGTAGCAACAGTGACAACCCAGTGCAGGCTTAGGAACAGAGGATTATCGAGTTTGATATAAATAATGGTCACTCAGAGAAAATATGGAAAAACTGGGGAAAAGTTGGGGAATTTAAAACTGACAGGAAATTCATGGCATCTCTAATTTATCAAATAAAATTGTATACTGTGTTGTCTAGGAAAGAGAGACTCGTCTTGTTAAAAAAAGTTAATGAATAATAGTTCTAAACGAGTATGTTTATTTTTTTAGTGCATTTCAAAATTAATTATTTATTTTTAACCCGCTTCATTGGCCGAATATTCTAAGGCTTCATTTTTATGTTAAACTGACCTGCTGATTACGGAAAGATCGAGGTTCGAATCCCGGTCGGGTCTACTTAGGGTGATTTTTCTCCAAATGGTTTACCACTCTCTTTCCACGCAAATGCGGATAGACTTCCTCTAAAATGCTTTCTTCCTCATCCTTACCCCATTAGATTGTCATATCGACTATAACCTGAGCAGTTAATGAGACGCGGTTATAATTTTTTTCCCATCATTTCTATCAATATTACGATTTAAGTTAGATTCAAGAAAATTTATATTTTTAAATCGGTAAAAAGTCGCGAAGGGATTTTCTTTTCTGAGAGATTGTGGTTACCCTGAGTGAGGGTACGGCCTATTGTCGTGTTAATGGCTGTACAAACGTTTATAACATTTCTCTCTTTCTTTTTCAGCTCGCGATCATGTCGCTTGTATCAATATCAATAATACCTAGAGGCCTACACGAAACTCAACATAGAAAGCTAAACACACTTAACAATCTGAAGTAGTGGTATTTATCTATGGAATTTTACGTGCACTTTCTGAACCGAATGATTATATCACTACACGAGAATTTCTATGAACAAGCGTGAAAGCGCTTACAAATTTTGCCGGGAAATGTATTTTTCACATACCTTCCAGTGTTCTCTTACATGCCACATAGTCATGAGACAAACGGCTTTACTCCCCCTCCGAAGGAAATTGTGCTACGGACTTTGATCGCTCAAGAAAAATCCGTCGACCTCGGCTGGATTTGAAGCCCACGAACATCGGGTCCTAAGGCGAGCACTTTACCCCCAAAGACCTCCGAGGTCGACCTGAAGCAGTAAGAAGTTCTAGTTATATGAACACTTGTATACGAACATGGCACGTCTATTCACTATTCCTAGTTCGTAGTCGGGAGGGGTTAGTTGCTGGTGACACAAGCGGGGCGAAGCCTTGGGACACACCACGGATCGTGTGAGGTGATGTCATAACAGTCTTGCTCCGCCCCAAGCACTAGGAGGCGCGGCACGGTGCTAGTTTAATTGGCCGCTCACAACTTCTCCCCTTGTAAACAATGGAGCGTGGTCGAGACTGTGGCGGGAATACATTTTTTATCATGATGATGAGTTTATCTGTTGGATACGATATGATATTTAAAAAACACAATTTACTCGCGCCCTGAACAAAGGATTTTTACTAATAATATAATATTAATAACATTTCTTAACCAACTGATTATATCGATACACGGCTTACAAACTAACTTATAACTTTATTATAATAAACACAACACCAAGTCGTCCTACATTTTTTCGTTTTCTTGGTGCCATATCTTACTACCTGTTCTGGTTACACGCCTACCTACTAATTACGCTAATGTATTAGGGAAGAGAAAGGTTGCGGAAAGGGAGAGTGGAAAACTGTTTATAAAAAAAAATCCTCGGTACACCCGACTGGGATTCGAAACCCTTGCTCTCTGTCATCGGCAGTCTAATTTACTGCTAGAGTAACGCCTTAGACCAGAAATTTGTAACCTTTTTCAACGCACGGCACACTGAACAATGCACTAAAATTGTCAAGGAACACCATTTTATCATTAAAAAAACGTGTAGACCTATTAAAAGTTCAATTGCTAAAGTTCTAATAATTGTGTTATTTTTAAAATTAATTTTGAGCATGAGTTTAAAAAGGATTTATTATTATTACTCCTAATATTTTTCCTCGCTTTTTTTTTATCTTCTCCCAAACTCCCGAAGTACATCTGATGACCCGTCGTGGCACTCAGATTTAAAAACGGTGCCTTAGACCATGCGGCCACTGAAGCAAACCTTCCAAGTTCACTAATACTATTTTTTTCGGCTCTGCTCGGAATTAAACTCGGAACTCTTAGCTATGATTAGTAAATAACGTTTATCTTGAGGGGTAACTTCACTGAGTATTGCTATGCTAGTCAAGAACAAAACTTTTACTTGTGGGCACATGGGCTAAACTTAGAGCTCGACTGTTCTGGTTTGCCGTTGTCGAGGAGATCGGGGTTCGAATCTCTAGTGGGTGTACTGCGTTTTCCCGCTCTGTCCACTCAAATTTAGATACACTACCTCATAATTATACCTTCCATCTTTCTACCCCATTAGTGTAAATATGCATACTAGGTGAGGGAAATTAGAGCAAATATGTGTATTTTACTTTAACACCCGTCTTACTACCCGCTCATGCACTAAAAACGCTAATGGTCTTAGGGATTTGGAAGGTTATATTCATAGGAAGTGCACCCGCACTTGCGTAGAGGGAGAGTGGAAAAACATTTTGGAAGAAACCAACCTGAGTACACCCGACCGAGATTCGAACCTTGATCTCCTCGTTATCGGCAGTCCGGTCTACTGCGATAGTAGCGCGTTAGACCATGCTGTCACCGAAACAAATGAGTAGTTTTCTTGAAGGTTCATGTAGGAATCCTTGTCCTAGACTTATTTTGAAGATCTACCATCCAAGCTACAAGTGACTCACCGTTCCTTCTATCTAAGTACCAGACAAGTTATTTTCGTGTGAAAATCTAACAATGGGGAAAGAGGGAGGCAACATTTTGTCCATTTTTCCTGATACATTTGTTATAACTTTAACAAATGACGGGGCAATAAAATAAGCCATATTCTAATGTTTGCATCATGTTCAGTCTTTCCTCCTGTGTTTTAGACCCAACACTTGGTAATAAACACTATTATAAACGTAAACTTTATCCGTTTGCAAGCAGTAAAAAAAATAACTTTCCCCAAATTACCGTTAAGTATTTTCTCACATTGAAGACACTACAGGAAAGAAATAAGAGAATAAACGAATACATTGTAAAAAAAACTATAATTACTTTTATAATAAAAATAGGGACACTGTTTACGTTTTTACACTGTTACAAAAGATTAATAGTTACTTTTTGAATAAAATTGGTTGTCATGGTTCCATACACTGTCCTTAGTTTCATTCAATACGGTTTCATCTCAAAAAAGAAGCCATAAAACTAAACGTAAATAATTAATTAAGAATGACGGGACATAGAAAAAGGAACAAATTAAAGGATAAAGTTTAGCATACATGAACAACACAGAAAGGCTATCATGAAAGCAGCGGCTCGCAACGAATTAAACCCTTTGTTAGAGGCATCTGTGGTTTTAAATACATATCAGCTGTGAGTTTTTCAAACGGCTTTTATTTTAGCACCGCGTCTTACTACTCATTTGGATTAAACTCTTATTTGATAATTACACTAGTGGTTTTAGCGATAAGGAACGTTATATTTAGATTAAGGTCTCACCGTCATTGGCAGTTTAGTCTACTGTAGGGTTGCCAAATTTTCAAAATTAAAAAATGGTACACATGTACTGTATGAAGATATAGATTTATCAAAGTCACACAAATGATTTAAAATTTATTAAATTCAGTATATAACCTTCAAAATTATATATTAAAAAAATAATAACCACACCCATTAGCTCACCACGCGAAGACTGATAGACTTCGATCCCACAGTGTTTCGAAAAAAACAACAAAATATCTAACTTCTCTGATCTTTGTGAAACTGTTAAAAAGTGTTTGTCATTTAATATATAGGAACAAAATTCAGAACAAGTCTTGTATTCATTGACTAAGTTCTACAAAGTTCCATTCGGTTTCTTTCTTTTGTCCGCTGATTGGTCATCGATGAAAATATTCGCTCCACATGCGTGTTGTGTGCTGGGATACTGAAAAGGTACCGACATATCATCAATAGCTCGGAGTATTGAGACTTTCTTTCACATGTCTTCATGTAATAGCGCCACTTTTGTTGATTGAACATTTCACTCCACATTTTTCCGTTTTTCTCCTCCACTGTGTGAAAAGTTCACTGTCATTAACTGTAACGTTTTGTATTTAAATTTTGTAATCTAATTATTTTCACATAATTTAATTTAATTTTTATAAAATACGGGACAATCGGGTGTCCCGACGACATCTTTCGGGACACTGGGACATTTCCTTAGAAAACGGGACAATCCCGTATATACGGGACGTCTGGCAACCCTAGTCTATTGCGATGGTAGCTCCTTGGACTATGTGACCAAGGCCGTAGCCAGCCAATAATTTCAGGGGAGGGGGGGGGGGTTGACGGGTACATCCCCTAATTGCTGGAAGCTGAGAAAAAATTCTAAATGATAAACAGTTCTAGAATCTCTCTGAAGTGGTATTTATCATGGTAAAATAACTCACTAACTGCCGAAGGCTTGGAAAATTTCTAAATATTTAACAGCTCTAGAAGCTCTCTGAAGTACTTTTTATGGTAACACAGCCCCCTAATTTGTATTTGTATCTTAATTTTAATATTGTTTGAACCATAAATAAAGCCATATATATTTTGTTCATAAAATTTCGCGGGGGGTTTGAACCCCCAAAACCCCTCCGTGGCTATGGCCTTGTATGTGACCACTGAAGCGGGTATGTTCATAAGTGTTTCCAACATTTAAATTAGTTGTCTTCACTACCCCATACATACAGATAGATCAACGTTCCCTTAAAACTAATCCCAAAATCAAACTGGACTGTAAAGTCGACCCCGTCACTTTTGACAAAGGATGTCAATTTGGAGCGCTGGAAAATAAACAAAATGGACTTTTGTCCATGCTGGATATCCTTCGATAGTTCGTTACTGTTCTGCAAATTGTTCAAAGGTATTAAGTAAATACCACGAAGAAGTGAGACAGAAGATTGCATTTCTGAGGCAGGGCTTAGTTCCTGACCGGCTTCACTTTTATATTTGTTTCACCTGCTAGAGATTATCACAAAGAGCAATCAAACCTATCACTTCACTCTTAATGAGCATTAGTCCATACCAACCCACTTCGGTGGCTGCGTGGTCTGACACGTTATTTTTTGTAGTAGACTAGACTTACGATGACGGGGAGATTGAGGTTCGAATATCGGTCGCGTGTACTGAGGGTGGTTTTTCCAAAACTGTTTTACACTTTCCCTCCACGCAAATGCAGGTACACTTCCTCTAAAAATAACTTTCCTAGTCCCTAAAACCATTGGCTAATTTATTACTTAAGAATATGACCCGAATGGGTAGTAAGACGCGGTGCTTAGAAAAAATCAGTCGATACCAAGTAATGTTCGATTTAGATTCCAATGACCTACTGTTTTGAAGGTTTTTTTTATTATATATTTTGTGTGTCTAATCTCGTCCCTTTCTAAGATCAATCAGGGTAATTTTGGTACTTGGCTACATTTCAGGGAAGAATTACAACAGTGGCATGCGTTTCTTTGGCCAAACCTGAAGCAATTTGTTCATATTTACAGGATGGGTGTATTCTTGTTGCTATTTGTGATGCACTATTTAATTGCAACTGTAACTATTTTAAGATTAAATAAATGGTACGGCACACCGCACAGACTTTCTCTCTCTTTCTATAAACTCGTAAGATTTCTGAACGGAATAATGTACATTGTATCATCACCACTCCACATAAGAACACGCATAAAATAATATACAATGATATAGAATCAATGAGAAAAGAGGCGCATCTTTGTCCACCTAAGAACATTTCAAACAGTTTAATGTCTTCCACAAGGGTCAACACTTCGTATTAAAATTTCGATTTCTGGTTAAAATTTTAACATTTTAAAAGGTGTTGCAGATCTTCAAGTCATCGCATTGATATTTAATTATTCATTTATACATTTTGACAAATAAAAAATGTAAATATTGACTATTGAGTCTAAAATGGAGATAGATCATTGCTATGCAAACATTTCTCCTAAGAGATTTAAGGAAAAATAACATACTTTTTTTACATACTTACTTATATTTAATTACTCTATGGCATTGGAGTATTATTGCGTTAAGACTTAAGTAGTATATGTTTACAACTAAAGCTCACAAAATTGTATTAATATATTTGCAAATATCTCAGAAACTGCTGTTTTTATAAAAATATATGTCAAATAAAAGTTTTTTATTTCTAATAGTCCTACAATTTTGCAATGATAAGTTGTTTAGTTTCTCCAATAGTTGTGGAGATACGGAAATTAACGCTTCTGTAATGTACCCTAAAAATCATTTTCATAGGAAAATGAAAATAGCCAGTTTATTTATAATCTTAATCAACGCCTAGATACGAATTTTAATCAAAATCGTTTGAGCAGATTTTGAGAAAACCAAATTTTTCTCTTTTCGCCCTTCAGTAAACTACCCTTAATTTTAAGTTTTTATAGACACACAGACAGACGGCATTGCAAAGACTATTTTTTAGGGTTCGGGGGGTCATGAGACGTCGACATCCATCAACATTTCAGGTTAGTTTTTTTTTTTTACGGTCGCAATACTTAAACTTTAATGTCCAAAAAGTTAAAAAAATTCATATAATTGCGTATATATTGAAAGTTATTGATTTTATAAAAATATGTTTCGGATAAAATATCTGTATTATAAATATATATACATATTTGAAATGCTAAGTAATTTCATATCTCAAATAGTTTCGGAGCTATTTAAAAAAATGTTAATTTACGTATCAGACCGGAGCCCTTAAAGCCATTTTGCCGAAATATTGAGGGTAGCCATTTTGTTTGTAATATTTATTAATGTTTATAAATGAAATTTAATCAAAATCGTTGGAGCCGATTTTGAGAAAATCGACTTTTTCTTTTTTGCCCTTCAGTAAACTACCCTTAATTTTAAGTTTTAATAGACACACAGACAGACGGCATTGCAAAGACTATTTTTAAGGGTTCGGGGGTCATGAGACGTCGACATCCATCAACATTTCAGGTTAGTTTTTCTTACGGTCGCAATACTTAAGCTTTAATGCCCAAAAAGTTAAAAAATATATATAATTGCGTATATATTGAAAGTTATTGATTTTATAAAAATATGTTTCGAATAAAATATTTGTATTATAAATATATATACATATTTGTAATGCTAAGTAATTTCATATCTCAAATAGTTTCGGAGCTATTTAAAAAAATGTTAATTTACGCATCAGACCGGAGCCCTTAAAACGATTTTGCCGAAATATTGAGAGTAGCCATTTTGTTTGGAATATTTATTAATGTTCATAAATGAAATTTAATCAAAATCGTTAGAGCCGATTTTGAGAAAATCGACTTTTTCTCTTTTTGCCCTTCAGTAAACTACCCTTAATTTTAAGTTTTAATAGACACACAGACAGACGGCATTGCAAAGACTATTTTTAAGGGTTCGGGGGGTCATGAGACGTCGACATCCATCAACATTTCAGGTTAGTTTTTCTTACGGTCGCAATACTTAAGCTTTAATGCCCAAAAAGTTAAAAATATATATATAATTGCGTATATATTGAAAGTTATTGATTTTATAAAAATATGTTTCGAATAAAATTTTGTATTATAAATATATATACATATTTGTAATGCTAAGTAATTTCATATCTCAAATAGTTTCGGAGCTATTATAAAAAATGTTAATTTACGCATCAGACCGGAGCCCTTAAAACGATTTTGCCGAAATATTGAGAGTAGCCATTTTGTTTGGAATATTTATTTATGTTCATAAATGAAATTTAATCAAAATCGTTAGAGCCGATTTTGAGAAAATCGACTTTTTCTCTTTTTTCCCTTCAGTAAACTACCCTTAATTTTAGGGGTAGATATCCAATTCCAAAAACCCCTCGAGGCAACCCTATGAAAACCCTAGATATCAAGTTTCAGCTCAATCGGTAAAATAGTTTAGGCTCTAGTTGGAGGTACAGACAGACAGACAGACAGACAGACGGAAATTCAAAAACCACTTTTTCGGATTCAGGAAGTCATGAAACGTCAAAATTCATCAAAATCTCGAGTTCGATTTTTTTGACGATCACAATACTTTCTCTACCTGTAAGATAGAGAGAAAGTAAAAATGTATAGAACTTTGAAGATAATTTATTTGTGGTACTGTATGGAACCAAACTTGGTTTTATAGAACCACAAAACTACCTAGAAAAATACATGAATTATTTATTTTTCAAACAAATAAATTGGAGCTCTAGTTCAAATGGAAACTGAAATTATTTCAAAGATGAATTCCAAAAACGTAATTCTTTCCCCACTTTGAGGGTGATTTCTTCCCCCCAAATTTCGTTAGGAGTTTTTGGCTAGTGAAAATGTATGGTATATTTAGTTGGGAGGGAGATAAATTATATGACTGTGTCAACTTTCTCTAAAGAGCGAACAAATTATATGAGAGTATGTTTTTCCTTGTAAACCTTAAAAACAGGTCGACTCTTAAGAGTTTACTGCGAACAAAATGTATTCTACTGTTGCTCAAAGTGTTTGGGCCACAATGGAGAACGTGTCTTGTAGAGGAAAATAAGACACTCAATAAAGTAATTTACTCGGCGTGACGAATCTCCGGATAGAATGGTTCGGAGAGGTTTTTAAAGTGCCATTACTTGGAATGGCCTGGCTAGTAAGTATACCGAGTATGGTGAGGTCTGGGTGAAGGGTGTGAGGAGTGAGAGTCCTCTGCTTGTCCGGTTGTTTGCTTGGGTGGGCTTGAGAAAGAACTTTTAAGAGGGTTTTTTTTCTACCCCGTACACAATTTTTACTACCGTCATTGTGTGCGTTTGTGGCAAAAGAGTGTGGCGGACAACTCGCTAAGAAATGTGGCTCTCTTTGGGGTAAAAACGGATTACGTGCGAAACGAAATATATTTTTTTTTAATACCAAGTTTGGCTACTTAAAAACAAACATAAAATTAAGATCACAGTAGGAATAACTCTTTAGAATAACTGTAAAGTGTCAACATTGAAACTATCTGGTAATTTTGACAACTACAAATCAAATGTATTGACGTATGAATAGATAAAATTAAATTTAGATTGCCAGATAACGTTCTCCCTATAATAGAGTGACAATTTTCGAGGATTCATGCTAAAATCAATGGCTGAAGATGGAGAAGGTCGTTGCTCTTTAATTTGTAAATACTAAAGGGCATGTATTCATATTTTTTTAATTATTGGTGTTATTGCCCATAAATTAGGTGTATTAAATGATTTTTATATATTAAGATATGGTACACAAAATTAGTGGCCAAGCCGACGCACAGTTAGATCCAATTAATGTTAAGGAGAAAAAAGTCATTAGCTATGGTTATGTGCATTGACAGATTTTATACTTACACACTTTGGCAAATGACTTGATTTAAACATTTACATTTTTCCATTTATACATGTTTAGTTATATTATAGATTATTTCATCTTAAAACACTAAACTCTCACTAAAGTGTTTTAAAAATATATTTTTTATTAATATTCACTTACCAGGTTATTAATGAGGCAACTGTTTCACTGATTTACTTTACAGGTCCTGGTAGGGAAAGGAAATTAAGCCGTGCCAAATATTAGTCAATTTTTTTTTATATTTACTTAAATGAATTAATTGTTGACTTACTTTTTTCAGACAGATATTTACTTAAGTGATTTAATTGTTTAAGACTTTTTTTTTCAAAACTGTCTATAAAAGGAAACTCCACCATCCCCTGAGTGAGTGTCCTTTTGGCAATAGGCTTATATTATTTTGATGCCGTATTCCTCCCACTGATGAGCTAGTCCATTACCGTAATTAAAAAGCACGTTTAATGTTACAATTTTTAGACTAAACTTTAATGACTTTATCTTTTGCATCGGTGAACCTTAAAAACGCGGATCTCTTAAGTTCAAAATACAAGACGTTTAAAAAAAACGTGACTATAATGGAATCACGTTAATAACGTTGGTGTATGTTCGTTACTAAAAAAGTTACTTCATTATATTAATATTTTTTTAACTATCACTTTAGACAAACCGTATCATTATTGATAAAATAACAAAAACAGCTAGTTAAATTTTGTCATTAGTGAGAGCAAAAAAAATTTACATATTTAACATTTCCTAAACCATCCTATCGCTGCTCTACTCTAAAGTTGAGTATACAGAGTAAATAAATTTCAGGAGATATTTGCTAAATGCTCACTAAAAGTTTCTATTTTATGGACACATCAAAAGGCATATGAGGGTGATATGCAAATAACTTGGCAGTTTTGAACCTAAAAATGGCGAAACCTTAGCTTTCATCAGATAAGCTTCTCCCAACATAGTTCAATTGCTTCATCTTAAATTTGAAGAATATGATATGTGTCAGGTGGTTTTCCCAAGAATTTATTTTTTATACTAAAAAACTAATGTTGAGCGATCAGTAGAGTGAACATTTAACAATGATAGGTTTTGCCGCCCTATTTTAATAAAATAAATTAAAATTGCTTTGCTGGGTAAAAATTAAATAACAGAATTAATTTAAAAAATTACTTTAGTAATCATAATTTTACCATTTTCAAACAAAGTATATAAAATAATCATAGAAGCTAATTTTAAAAAAAATTACAAAAATGATTTGTTCATTTGCAATGATTAAGCAAATAACTGTCGAGGACAAACTAGATATAGGAGAAAGTATCCTCAATCATTAACATTGCTACTAAATTTTTTTAATACTTCATATAAAATAATATTCTTTCATAATAATTGTATGTAACTACAAAAGGAAAACTTAGCCACATTAAAACATTACTGTGCAAGTCTATAGAATTGTATTTTGCCTTTTTGTGTGATTTTAGTGTTTAACACAATATCAATAATATCATTACACTGCAGTCATGATCAACATTGTTTGGGGTGACCTGGTGGTCTAGGGGTAAGGTGACAGACTTTTGTGCTGAGGGTCCGGGGTTCAATCCTCGGTCCCGGCACAGATTTATCTGATTTCCAAACCCTTCCTTTACATCTGACAAGACGTGTATTAATCACAACTTGTGAATTTGAGGAATGCAAGGCCTTCTGTTAAACTGTAGGTCCTCCATTTCATTTCACAGTCTTCCTACCATTGCACATTAGCGTAAGTGCGTATAACCCGAACGGATAGTAAGACGTGGTGTTAATAATAATAATCAATAATAATAATAATCAATAATAATAATAAAATAATAATAATAATCAATAATAATAATAATCAATAAAATCATAATAATAATAATCAATAATCATGATCATAATAATCACATAATCATAATAATCATAATAATAATAATCATCATATAATAATAATCACAATAATAAGAATCATAATAATAATAAGAATCATAAGAATCATTATAATAATAATAACCTTAAAAATAATAATAATCATAAAAATAATAACCATAATAATAATATAATATAATTATATATTATAATATAATAATAAAAACAACAATAAAATTATAATATAATATAATTATAATATAATAATAATAATAATAATAATAATAAAAAAAAATATAATTATAATATAATATAATTATAATATAATAATAATAAAAACATAACTATAAAATTATAATATAATTATAATATTATAATATAATTATAATATTATAATAATAAGGTTTGGATTACCCTTAAAAAGATTATTTTCGTTGCTGCACTTCACCAGATACTCTACTCTAACATCGTCTCCATGAACAATGTCCTTAGCAATAGCATAATATTGAAAGTATTATTTTCTTCCTTGTATCTTGATTCTTGTGACAGTCCCATTCACTATAGCATTAATGTCAATGTTGGTTGCATATATTGCATTAATTGTAACATTTGAATCATCGCCATCATCAGAGTTTGTCCCATACATCTCATCAACATCCAGTTTCTTGGTGATCTTCTGAGCATGGTATGCTCCTCATCCATAGTGAGGGCAAATTCCAAAGCAGGTAAGGCAACTAAGTTCTCTCATCTGAAGCACTGTTATTCCAGCTGCGTCAGCCACAACCTTATGAACAGACATTGTTCCTTTAAAAGATTGAACGTCTTTAAAATTAAATCTTAGTTTCAGTTGATCAACATCGTCTTTAGTCACTTCTTCTATAGTAATTTTCTCTGTATTTTCTTTGAGCTCACTGATCAAAGTTGCAACATCCGAGATATCTTTGTCCTGGGAAACTAGGATGTCGGCAGTTCGTTTGCAGGCACCCCAATACCATCAGGGGCGCCTTTACCATGCCCCTCTTAATGATAGTTCCATGTAAAGTGTTGTACATTTGGGAACATGTCTCTAAAATACTTTGAGAACACTGTGAACGTGTTTTTATTTTGAAATTGTGTGCTTGGGCTGTCACTCCAGAAGTGAAGTGTGTTTACAGAGTCGGGAAGAATTTTCAATTTCGGGTTGAATATGAACCCATATGGCATGAACACCATGATCCAAGCAATCAGATAATGTGCAGAAGCTCTGTACTCTAAAAGTGTTATCATTTTGAGAGTTTTTATCGCGAAGGTAGGTTACAACAGCATATAAAGAAACTTGTTTTCTTGATCCACCAAAGTCAAAAGCTTTAGTTTCCTCTTCGAAATTACAAATGTAGTTTTCACTAAAGTCTATGTGAATTACAGTTTCATTAAATTGCAAGTTTTCTTTTTGATATTTCAGAGCTTTATGTTGATGCCTTACTCTCCTTACATGAGCATCATATTCATTCACGGAGTTCTGTAACTGACCACCCATTTCCAATAGGGTGACGCTAATTTCATCTTTGTTCATCTTTTGAACTGTCTTTTGAGTCCCATTTTTATCTATGTATGTTTCCGTGATATGTCGCCATTTAAAGTGAACATCTGTATCATTTACTTTAAAATCACTTAAAGGGATTTCTTTGGATTTACAGGTTTCTCATTTCCTTAACAAACAATTCTCATTGTGTGTATTGCGGCATACTTTTTGCAAAATATCACTTTGTTTTGCAGTTACAAAAGGTACATATTTATGTACAGCTTGCACTAACAGCTTAGTATTGGTATGCAAAGACCGGTTTCTCTTTCATCAACTTTCATTTTCTTCGCCCACTTCGGTCGGTACCTGGTAAATGTTGAATAGCTAATATTCTCCCTCCTGGAATGATCCTATTGCTTACATTTTTCATACAGATTGGTCATGTCATCTTCTAAACACCATATTTGATGTCTGCCAGATTCACTCTCAATGAAGAGGAAAAGGGAAAAGTCTACTATTACTTTCATCTTCAAAGAATGTTGTAGTGTCTCTTTCAATCCTGGCTAAAAAAAACTCTTCTCTCGGTCTTTCCAATTACTGATTTTAACTCTACCACCTTTTAAGAACTTAAGTGAGGCAATCGGCCTATATTTTTTCAATATTTTCCCTTGCAGGACTTGGTGAAGCGATTTTCTTTTCTTCTTATGATCCAGGGCCTTCCAATTTTTGAAAAGATGTAGAGAGTTGCTCACTCAGGACATCACCTTGTAAAAATGTTTTTTAATATATTTTTGATCACGGTGCGTAATTTCTTTAACTCTCTTGCGAGGAATAAGTTGTTCACATCCTTTCTGAAACTAACCTGCTCATTTTTCTTCATTCTGTTGTACCGTTTCATAAACTTTTCTACTTTCCGTTGTATCTTTATGGTATCATCTTTTTTTTTTAATTCGCTATCTTTATTTAATCTGACTCCCTTCTTTTCTTTCTGTATAAGTGTCCTGAAGTTTTGGTTTGGATAATTCAATGCCTCGTTTTCACCAACCTCCAACTCTTCTTCCCCAGAATCGGGAGGTGTATTTGCCTATGGAAATTTTCTTCTCTGCCTTACAGAAGCAGTATTCTTTCGCCATTAATTTAGTTTTCGTTGCCATTCTCTGTCTTTAATTTCCCCCACAAGCTTAACCTGTTTCCTAAGTCTTCTTTTTTTTATATTTTTGTCGTGATACTTCTTTCATTTCCGCTTTAAGATCTGGATCTTCTTTGACCTTTTCCTTCATTAGGACATATGTTTTTCTTTCTGCTTCTCGCTTTTTCTTGAGACGTTCTCCATGACTGGCGTATTCTTGCCATCTGTAACAGTAATTTCTGCATAAAAAATTGTTTGTGTGAAATGTATACTCCTCGGAATTGATGACTATATTTAGTGTCTTATAACCCAACACAAATATATATATATGACTAATTTGTATATATATATATATATAAATTAGTCATAATACAATATTCAATAGCTTTCAAACACTATCGACATTTGAATACACTAGTCTACATTTAATATTGGACGTTATTGCCATTTTAAATTTAAATAAATGGTACGGCACACCGCACAGACTTTCTCTCTCTTTCTATAAACTCGTAAGATTTCTGAACAGAATAATGTACATTGTATCATCACCACTCCACATAAGAACACGCATAAAATAATATACAATGATATAGAATCAATGAGAAAAGAGGCGCATCTTTGTCCACCTAAGAACATTTCAATCAGTTTAATGTCTTCCACAAGGGTCAACACTTCGTATTAAAATTTCGATTTCTGGTTAAAATTTTAACATTTTATAAGGTGTTGCAGATCTTCAAGTCATCGCATTGATATAAAATTATTCATTTATACATTTTGACCAACAAAAAATGTAAATATTGACTATTGAGTCTAAAATGGAGATAGATCATTGCTGTGCAAACATTTCTCCTAAGAGCTTTAAGGAAAAATAACATACTTTTTTAGATACTTATATTTAATTACTCTATGGCATTGGAGAATTATTGCGTTAAGACTTAAGTAGTATATGTTTACAACTAAAGCTAACAAAATTGTATTAATATATTTGCAAATATCTCAGAAACTGCTGCTTTTATAAAAATATATGTCAAATAAAAGTTTTTTTATTTCTAATAGTCCTACAATTTTGCAATGATAAGTTGTTTAGTTTCTCCAATAGTTGTGGAGATACGGAAATTAACGCTTCTGTAATGTACCCTATAAATCATTTTCATAGGAAAATGAAAATAGCCAGTCTATTTATAATCTTAATCAACGCCTAGATACGAATTTTAATCAAAATCGTTTGAGCAGATTTTGAGAAAACCAAATTTTTCTCTTTTCGCCCTTCAGTAAACTACCCTTAATTTTAAGTTTTTATAGACACACAGACAGACGGCATTGCAAAGACTATTTTTTAGGTTTCGGGGGGTCATGAGACGTCGAAATCCATCAATATTTCAGGTTAGTTTTTTTTTACGGTCGCAATACTTAAGCTTTAATGTCCAAAAAGCTAAAAATATATATATAATTGCGTATAGATTGAAAATTATTGATTTTATAAAAATATGTTTCGAATAAAATATTTGTATTATAAATATATATACGTATTTGTAATGCTAAGTAATTTCATATCTCAAATAGTTTCGGAGCTATTATAAAAAATGTTAATTTACGCATCAGACCGGAGCCCTTAAAGCCAAAATATTGAGGGTAGCCATTTTGTTTGTAATATTTATTAATGTTTATAAATGAAATTTAATCAAAATCGTTAGAGCCGATTTTGAGAAAATCGACTTTTTCTCTTTTTTCCCTTCAGTAAACTACCCTTAATTTTAGGGATAGATATCCAATTCCAAAAACCCCTCGGGGCAACCCTATGAAAACCCTAGATATCAAGTTTCAGCTCAATCGGTAAAATAGTTTAGGCTCTAGTTGGAGGTACAGACAGACAGACAGACAGACGGAAATTCAAAAACCACTTTTTCGGATTCAGGGAGTCATGAAACGTCAAGATTCATCAAAATCTCGAGTTCGATTTTTTTGACGATCACCATACTTTCTCTACCTGTAAGATAGAGAGAAAGTAAAAATACAGTCATGTCATTTTCCTGGAACTGATGTCATTCTCTTGGGTTTTAAAAAAAAACAACAGGAGAATGGCATTTCAGCATTAATTACATGATACAGCCGTAAATAAAAATCCTATAATTAACTCAATCAGCCATTGCCATTAGATCTGCTACTTTCAATTATCGCAAAAGTAATATTTTTAAAATGCTTTTGAACTTCCTAGTTTTACTCACCAGAATAATGGCAGGTTAACTGACACGGAGCTCCTATTGCGACCTAACCTCTTGTATCACTTAAAATGGCGGTAAGTATGGAAGAAACTAGTAAACTCCACCAACCTACAAAACGAAGATTATTATATTCTGAGGATTATAAAGTTTCCCCTTTAGGTAAATAAATTGTTATTCTTAAAACTAACTCAAGCCAGGAGAATGACTTAAAATCTTGGGGACAGAATTCTACGCTCTTTGAAAACATGTTTTTTTTTGTTTTTTTAATTTATAAACTTAAATGCCAAATGCATCTCCTTATTAAATTTTACAACAGTGTTACTAAATTAAGGTTATATTTTACTATTATTTTCCTGTCCATCACTACGATACTACGGTAACCTGTGGAAGGGGACAGCCAGGAGAATGATATTTTATACATAAAACATAATAATAACATATTAAGAATTAAAAAAATAGTATACATAAGTGCATAAATAGCTAATCTAACATTGGAACCTTAAAAAAATACCAAATACAAAAATTGTTAAGTATCAAAGCTGGGACTTCATTTTGACAAATTATTTGCAAATCATTCATCAATATATAAAGTAATTTATTTAAGTTTTTTAACGCTCATATAAGATTTTTCCTTAGTTGACTCAACGTCAGATGTAAAAATGGTAAAACTTACCATCGTAGTTGAAAATTGTTTCAAGAATGAACGGTTGAAAAATTGCACGTTAGCGAATAACCAAAATATGCTCACTCTTTTGTTCGAGAAATATATTTTAATTGCTTTTGTTGCATTGCGTTGACTCAGTACACCCGATCAGGAATCGAACCTCGACTTCCCTGTCACAAGCAAACCAGGCCGGACGACATTTACGTCTCATTCCGCGTGTCTGCTTATTCGAGTATTTATTTTTAAAACTATATTTAAAAAGATTAATATGATGAAGAACGTAGACGACCTCACTACGATGAGACGTGTAGTTTGATTCATGGCACCTTTCTAAACCACCCTTTTGCCTTAGGCTGCTCGTGGCGCCCACCGGAACGCTGGTACGCGTTGCAGGCTTCCAGAAATCCCACGCAATTAACAAATGATTTGTCATTTCACAACAAGGTTAACATCAAAGTATGTTAAGTTGTATAATCTTTTAAAAAAATGTGTTGACGTTTCACAAAAATCTTTTTGTTCTGATATTAAATTAAATGGTTGATTGGTTCTTCGAAAAAATAGAATTTCAGGAAAATTATTATTTAGTATTAGTGGTTTTGAAGTGGTTTTTTTTTTTCATTTTTATCAGACATCCTGGAGTGTGGCGATATTTCCTTTAAGCGTGAGTGTAGGGAACGCGAGTTAAAGGCAGTGTTTTATCCCATTTTTATGGCAAAACGTATTTTTGGCCAAAGTAAATAAAATATTGCTTCAGTACAGAGTTTAATTGTCTTCACATGGTGATATCAACAGTTGTTGAATATTTGTCATGAGCTTAGTGACATTAGATGAGAAACTTTTTAAATTAAGATAAAAGTTGTATTACATTTCAAAACACCTATGATAGATATTCAAGAACTGTTTTGGACGCCATGTGAAGAAAATCAAACTCTAGGTTTCTATTGGAGAATTATTTGATTTTTTTTTCTAGCAAACGAATGTGTTGCTATAAAAAAAATTGCAAAAATCCGCCCTTAACTCGTGTTCCCTACATTCCCAACGACGCCTGTTGGCCTGTGTTGGTGAGGAATTATCTGGGGGTTTGTTAGTATTCGTCATGCGATTGCGGCCAGCGACAAACAGACCTGCACCAGAAGGTTCCAGCTGTGACTTGGAAGACGTGTCGCTCCATCATAGTTGCCTGATACCACACCATTATCCTCCACGCACGGGAGGGGGGTCGTTCTCACGGCCATCTGGTCGAGGACCTGTGCGTGCCATTCAAATATATGAACACCGGTGTACAAGTCATAAGTTGTAGCAATATATCAACCCGTGTAAGGACATTGGGTTTATTCATGTGGGAAAATAACACCACGTGGGAAATAATCTTCTTTACAAAAGCAGTCCTCCGATTGTTGGGCTCTCTGAACAAATGCTTTCACAAGATCTTTCGTCTACAAATTAATAAATGCAAAATATTAATTGTAAAAAATTGGATTTGTTGTCAAAAATACTATTTTGTCAAAACTTATAAGATACTATGTAAAAAGAAAGCTAAGTCCAACAACTGGTAAAGCTGTTAAGATGGGGTGCTAGTGAGCGTGAGTTTAGGGAAGTATTTTTGAAGTTTTTATAGCATAAACATTTTTTGAACAAAATAAATCAAATTTCTCTTCTATAGAAACATATAGTTTAGTTTTCTGCACGTGCTAATCTCAACAGTCCTTGAATATCTGTCAGATGTGTCCTGGAATTTAATGACAAATTTTTCTCTTAATTTAAAAAGTTTGTCACCAAATGCCACCATGCTTATGCCAAATATTCAAAAACTGTTGAGATTAGCACGTGCAGAAAACTAAACTATATGTTTCTATAGAAGAGAAATTTGATTTATTTTGTTCAAAAAATGTTTATGCTATAAAAACTGCAAAATTAGCGCACTAAATTCGTGCTCACTAGCACACAACCTTAATGCATAATTAGTACAATGTATTTAAAATTGCAACCCTCGCAGATTATCTACTAGAACGATAAATACATTTTCTTACTCATTAGCTACTATATATAAAAAAATTGAACACTTTTTATAATTTGTTTTATCTTAACTGAAGATGAAAGTACCTATCAAAAGCTTGCTTTAATTTGAGGAATATACGAGTACGTCTCAAGAAAGTAGGAAAGGGATGAACTAAGAAGGTGCTTAAATAAGCTACCCTTTTATTTTAAGAACGATTTAACACACTAATTATCTTTTTGATACCCACTCCCTATAAATAGCTGAAATGTAATTCAAATTGTTTCAGCTGCTTTTGAATTAATCAATATTGTATTGGTTTCTTTTATTTAAATGAGTATTCTCAGTTGTTGTTAAGTTAATTAATTATTTTTAATAGCCCTAAATACTTTATTGATATGACATTTCAAAATTGTTATATATATATATATATATATATATATAATTGAGTAATTCCACTAATTCTTTATAAAGTAGAGAAATAATCGTTTAATGTGAAATAACGTTATCTTGCTATGTTTGGACGAGTACGACTTAATATTATGATTATTATAGCTTTATCTATAAATAAGTGCAATGAAACATGCACTTTTAAACTTTTCGGATAGATATATGTTTGTTGCTTTAGTTAAAGTACTTATCCTATAATATGTATGTGTATGTTTTCGTAATAAATAAAGTAACTAAAGTTATGGTATAGTGATCCAAAATGATATGCGCATTCGCACAGTTGCCATTGTACTATTGGCAGCATATAGTCCCCCAAATTTGAAGATGACTGCGTTATCTGATAGAAGGGATGGGTTGTGAACTCACAACCTGCTCCTTTGTCACTGGTCCACGGATCAAATACGCGCTGTAACAGGTCCGGAGTAAACTTGTTCCTCGTCTATCTGTCACAGGCAGAGCTGGAACAGGTCCAAAGTAACTTTGCTCCTCGTCTCTGTCACAGACAATGTTGTAACAGGTCCGGAGCAACCTTGTTCCTTTATGCTCCGGAGATATTTTGGAGCAGTCGTACAGTAGAAAGGAAGTGGATACTTGTGTTCTTTTCACAGCGCTTAGATCAGGTCCGGCGCAACCTTACTTATCTATTATAGACCTAGTTTAAAGTTGGTTTGGGCAGTCACAAATGAGTTTTTAGGAGGAAAGCTTTCGTAGTACAAAACATTATTTCCACAATACAAGCACAGTATATGATGTATTCTTACAATAAATTGTTACTTGATGATTAACATTGAAGGGACCCGCTTGGTGATAAAATGATTTAAGGCAAGGGTCAGCAACCTATCTTCCACCGACTGATTTTATCTAGCCCACAAAATATTTAGCACACAAACAATTTGTTCAAAACATGGACTTAATAACTAATTACTACATGTGAAATGTAAAATTGTACTTTTTTTTGCTCTACTTTTTTGCTTTACTTTTTTTCATATTAGCCAAGAGCGATATCAAAAAGGTTGCCAACCTCTGATCTCTGGCTTCACTCTCGCACTAGACTGGACTGCCGATTACAGGGAGATTAAGGTTCGATTCCGGTTGGGTGCACTGAGGGTGATTTTCCTAAACGTTTTCAACTCTCGTTCCAAACAAATGTGGGTGCACTTCCTCTATAATCAACCAGCTTCATCCCTAACACATTGATTTAGTTAGCATAAATGTGTATAGCCCGAACGAGCAGTAGACGCAGTGCTAAAACAAACTATGCTGGGAGTAGTATGATATAGTGACTGTGACAAAAAGGAACAGGTCCAGTGGTGGAGCAGTAGCAGATTGCTCCTGCTCCACTAAAGGAGCAATTTTTCCCATCCCTATCTGATAGCCCTCGATCTTAAGAGTCGGTATTCCCATCGTGGGAACTTATATTATTATTATTATTATTATATTTTAAAAGCACCACGTCTTACTACCCGTTCGGGTTATACGCACTTACGCTAATGTGCAATGGTAGGGTGATTGTGAGATGAAATGGAGGACCTACAGTTTAACGTGGAATCCGAACCACGGTGGAGGCCTGGCATTCCTCACATTCACAAGTTGTGATTAATACACATCTTGTCAGAGGTGAAGGAAGGGTTTGGCAATCAGATAAATCTGTGTCGGGACCAAGGATTGAACCCGGACCCTCAGGACAGAAGTCTGACACCTTACCCCTAGACCACCAGGTCACCTTTGAACTTATAAATGCTACCTTCAAGCGATAACTAAACGCAAATGCTGGTTAGGTCTATTTAGCCTCTGAGCCCTTGGGAATGATTGACAGCTAGTTTGGTTTGTGGGTGCTAAAGAGAAGCTGAACTGGTTTCCACTCTTCCTTCACGCAAATGTAGGTACACTGGCTCTAAATTAACCTTCCTAATCTGTAAAAACAATAGAGTAATTAGTACATAAGTGTATAACCGGAACGTTTACTAAGACGTGGTGCTAATATTTGCTATATGTGTGGTTGCTGGTGACTTGCTCAATCACTCTAACGCACACTTAACTTTTCGGATCCATTAAGTGTATTCCTGAGCCAAGGTTCACTGTGTTGTGGTGCTGTAAGTTTGTAAGTCGTGTTATCATGTAGTTTGTAATGTTGCAGGTGGAGTACAAGCCGTGTGTTGTTCCAGCGAGCTGTTGGGACCTCATGCGAGAGTTCCTGCAAGGTTTCCTGGGTCCTCCGTACAGAACACTGCCCCACAGTATCTACAGGTAGCTTGAATTAGCCATAACTAACAGTATAGTTTTATACTTCAAAAATTATATCATCGTTATTTTTCCCAAAGGGGAACTATTTTTAATGGTTACCATAGTCTGGTTGATTAGGTTTAATTTATATTTAAGATTTCCACCGGCTCCACACTTCATAATCAGCAACCTCAAGTATACCCGGCCAACGTTCTGTCCCACTAGAGCGGCTAAAAGTCTACACACACACGTGACCGAACCAGATACTGCATCTCTCACGGTCAAATATATCACATGATAAGAAAAAAAAGTCATTGTATGGCTGATGAAATTTGAATGAACACATGGTAGTCAACATTAAGATCCCACCTTAGGTCCGATTAACTGGGAAACTAGAGATACATTATTACGTTTGAATCAGAAATTGCAATTAAAGTACAGTTTCCTACATAAGTACTTCATTTGACACCACTGAAATTGGAATAACTAACTAGTGATTTCATTTTAAAATAATTAGTTTTCAATTTTTTTTTTTAATATGGTAAAATAATTTCATTGGTCTCAGTTCCACTGTTTTCTAAAGAACAATACATCAAACCACACCACGATACCGACACCTGGTTCAAACTGTATCACCTACCTAAGTTAGGTGTTAATCTGTGGGTTTAGGTGGGCTCTTAATTCTTCCCCAACTTATCTTCTACTCACTTTGGTGGCCGCATGGTCTAAGGAGCTACTCTTGCAATAGACTAGACTGCCTAAGACAAGTAGATCAAGGTTTGATCCAGGTGACTGAGGGTTTTTTTCCCTAAATGGTTTTCCAATCTCCTCCCACACAAATGCGGGTGTTCATCTCTAAATTAAACCATCCTAATCCCTAACATATAAAGTAATTATTACATAAGCGTATAACCTGAACAGGTAGTATTATGGGGTGCTAAAAAAACTAATCTTGTGAGGCTTCATCATTGGTTAAGATGTTTGAAACATGCTTCACACTATGCCAGAAGGGAAGTGTGTATCTGGTTCACATAACATTTTTTACTCAAATTTATTTTCAGGTTCAAATTTACAATTTTATATTATATAAATAGACTATTCAGTATTGTATTAGTTATCCCTCACCTAATTCAACTCTCACTCCCCCCTCTTTGTGGAACAATGTTGTGAAATTAAGCTAATATTATTGGTAGAACATTTTATATCTAAAACCATGTTGGTGTATCTTCTTGCATAATAATAACCTGCATTGAACTTGTGTTTAATTGTTATTCCGGAAACATCTCTATCTTCAGAGTGGCACTTGTTTGCTTATGCGTGACAATTTCACATTTACTCACATAGCATTTTAATGAAGTTATATTAGATCTCCTTACTTGATTGCCTTTCCAGATATTGTAACAAGTGATTATAATGAGTATATTTTTGTTTGCACGTGTACACATACTTTGTTTGTTTGCATGTGTAGACACATAGTTTGTTTGCACATGTACTCATACTTAGTACTTGCTTATAAATTCGGCTAGTAAAAGACCATAGTTAAATTACAATAGAAATTATAATATAGCAAATTTTCACACAAGATATTACTTGTATATTACATGCATGGATGAATTTAAAATCAAACAATTTTTTTTTATCACTCAGATAATTTCAAAATGTTATACTACTTTCTTAGAACAATAGCAATTTGTAGTGGAACATTACTAAACTTGTTTTTTTTTTTTCTGAACATATAAAGTGCTTTTTTTTTATATAGATCCAGCTGTTTAATTATACAACAAAACTTTTTTTTTGAGGTATATGAAAGTGAAAAGAATTTTGCCAAAAAAGTTGTCATATTTTAAAATGTTAAGAAAAATAAGAACTGAAGTCTACCAAACCTAAGACATGTTTAATAAACCTGTAAAATATTTTTTTTTATATAATAACTCAAATTTGAGAAGGCTGTAGTTTCTATCCAAGTGCATTGAAGAAGGTTTTTTTCACATTGTAGTTTTCCACGAGAATATTGATGCATTGTTTCAAAATACCCTTTAGTGTCAATAATAGTTAAGGTAGGAATTTGAATTTGAGGTGCCCTAGACATTAATTTTATCTCTCTTCGGTGTCCACGTGGTCTAACACACTATTCTTGCAGTAGGCTAGACTGCCGATGATGGGGAGATTGTGGTTCGAGTCTCGGTCAAGTGTACTGTTGGTGGTTTTTCCAAAATGGTTTTCCATGCAAATGCAAGTACACTCGCTATAAATATAACCTCCCTAATCCATAAATTATTAGCGTAATTAGTACATATGCGTATAACCCAAATAGTCAGCCATTTAGGAAGCACGTTTCAACACAATTTGTTTACATGATTTTGTGTTCTGTTTGTCCACGAGAGATTTTTGATAATTTAATATTGAGAACCATAAAAGGAAATTATTTTATAAAAAATGCAGTAATGTTTGCCAAAATATATGACTACAAAAGATTACATTATGAATAAATATGCACCTGATAAGAATGTCAAACATGACACCTTATATTTAATTACCTATGTCTTAAAATCTTCTGCTATTGCAATGCGAGTTTAAACCTCTTTTGTTGAACATAGCACCGAAAAAATACCTCCAAATAAAGATATATATATTACAGTGAAAGCTGGAAACGGGACGATTACCGGTAATCGACTGCTATTTCTGGGATTCACTGGTTCACACTCTCGAATGTCAGAAATGATTGTTAGTTTCTAACATTCTTCGGTGATTTCCGGAAGATATTAAGTGCACCCTTTGTATTTAGGAATAAACATAGCAGCAAGAATTTTACTTCACTGCAGTTACCTGGAAATTAATAATTGAACCCTAGAACCAAATGCCTCATTATGATAAGTTACAAACAATAACAGCACAAATGTTGTTACACCCTTACAAAAAGGTTGGCAGCAACAGTTTAAAGCTATTTAGGTTAGGTTAGGTTATTTTATTACACAATTCATTCTCAATACAAAAAAACACGGCACAATACACAGCACAACTACAGTAGCACGCTGCCCCTGGAACATATGGTTTCTGTTGTGCAGATAGATGCGCAGTGCACTCTTCTTTTATTTCCAACATGCATAGGCTTACCCTCACGATTACTGGTATTCACCATTTTGGATCTTTTGATTACGGTTATACAATGGTGAAAGACTGTTAGAGAAATTGAATTTCCGACATCCACCGGTGTTAAACGTGAATCCCAGAAATCGTGGTCGATTACCGGCAGTCATCATGTTTTCAGCTTTCACGGTAACATATATATATTCTAACCATGGTCTGTACCACTAGCAATGGTTTTTAACATTTGTAATAATTGTATTGTTTCAGAATCGCATAAATGAGGTGTATCAGCCTATCGATACGATTCAACAATATCTGGACCAATTCATGCTGTACCGAAAGGCTACAGGCGTCCTGTAAACTGTTTCGAGCTGTGTGAACTAAATCTTTAGAGCCCGTCTCACCCACACATAACGAGTAACTTGGAGTCTTCATTGTTCATTATAAAACCGTTAAATGGTTTCATTGGTCACTACTCCACTGTCTTAAAAAAAATTGAAAAAACCATTAAACTAATCCCAATTTACTGTTGTCAAGTGGAAATGCAGAAAACAGCTCTTCGATTTAATTTAGGGCTTGAATTTAAGTAATTACTAGCACTTAGAACTTAAATTAAAATACTTCTTAAGTCATGAAATACATTTTTTCACTGGTCTGAAATAAAAACACATCTTTAAATAAGGTTAATTAAGTTTTTATATAAAATTATTTCTTAAGACATGTTGTGTTGTGTATTTACCACAGGGAAATGAAACCAAAAGTAGGCTATCAATTTATCATTAACTTAAAAGCTTAAAATTTTATATATACATTGTTTTTCACCATCAAAGCTGTGTATATGAATGTATGACAAATTAAAACTTGAAGATAATGCTTTATGTATAATATGAAATAAAAGTATAATTTTTTAGACCATAAGTAATGCCCCCATTGAGTTACAAAAAACTCATTAACTGTCTAAGAAAAATTTATCCCCATGATGTTAAAATTGTACTGTGACTCGAATAAGTATGCATATGTGCTTTTTTTTTTCTAAACATTTCAAACCAATTGAGTTACAAAAAACCCATTAACTGTCTAAGAAAAATTAACCCCCATGATGTTAAAATTGTACTGTGACTCGAATAAGTATGCATATCTATTTTTTTTTTTTTCTAAACATTTCAAATTAAATTCTTAACTATGTCCTTCAGTTGAATCAATCAATAAATTTATTTGACTAAAGAATGTACCTACACAATTGCTTGACCTCTCTTATTATATAAAATGAATTTAGACTACACCAACAATGTTGAATATATTAGGAAACAGTTTGGACAGATTGAAAGGGACAGGTTTTTTTTTTCTAAAATATTTTAATAAGGTTTTAATTATTTTATTCAGAGAAATGTTACTTATATGTCTGATTAAAATATTGGTTACACAATCCAAACATGTATCATATAGCTAATGAATTAAATAAAAACAAGTGAAATCAACCAAATACTGTTTCTATAAGAATAGGTTTGTCAGTTATATTTGATGTTTGGTTTGGCAATTAAGGTAAATAACTTATAGTTGTCCTCAAATAAACAAAAACTTTAAAATATTGTTATATTCATCAGTCAATTGATGAAACCTAAAGCGGTTTTTGATTAAATATTTTCATTTTATGACTTAACTGCACCTGTTTGAAGAATTTTGAACATTTATTTAAATTTTGCTTTGTTTACTAAAATGATGAATAAATGTAAAATAAGCATTGTTGGTATTTAAAAATAAATTATTAAATTTGAAATGGTTTTCAACCATGAAATAATATGGGAGGTATCCAAGAATATTTCTTTTGGGACTGAGAGTTATTCGTTTTCCAATAAAAATAATTTTAAATTATAGCAAAATTGGTGGATATAGTTTAGATAAAATGAGCAAATGTTTGCCGATTTTGTTGACATTAATAGAGATGCTTAAATTAACCATATATGTGTGAACTTATATTACAGTAATATTTATTTGAACACAATAACCCCTTTTTATTTATATATTAAGATTACATGATATATTTAATTTTTTTGGGAAGTTATGACTCTTAATGACAATAAACAAAATTGATGGAACATAATAATTAGTGATTTACCTAAAAGTTTAATACTACCCTTTTGTCCAATAGGAATAAATAAATTATTATCAATGTTACTTCCAAACAATTTTGAAATAACCAGCCTAAATTGAGAAGAGTTTTACTTAATGGGTAGTCGAGTGTAAATTGCAGATATAAAACTTCTGGTGTGACCCCACAAGTGAGCTATACCGACTGAGCGGTCACCGCCGTTAGTGATTATAGTGCCAACATTTGCAGATAGAGGTTTTCATGTGGTCAGCACACCGATCCCTCCGGACATTAATCTCAGTTTTATAAACTGAACCTGCTACTTTTTATTCAAGTAGCTCCTCATTTGTCCTCACGAGGCTGAGTTTGACGGCGGTCCAGACCCACTGCTTCACAGATAAATTTTGAAAGTGCCAGGGATCAATATTCTAAATTAGTCAAATTCACATGGATTTGAATAATCATTTTATGAGCTGACATACAAGTACCAAGTGGTAATTTTGAATATTTATAAACATTGCTTGGGATATAATACATATTTTGGTATTAGATAGTTTTGGCAGAAATTGATAATTTTTCATTTAGGCCCGACTAATTATTTTAGATTTGAGTGAACCAACTGTAACATTTTATTAGATGACAAAAGTACACCGCCTATCCCTATTTTGTGCTAGCTCTATCCAGTCCACCTCATTACAACCTATCCCTACCTTGATTTAGTTCTATCCAGTCCCCCTCATTACACCTTTTTTTCTTTCAGGTCCAGCCAAATGTGATCCTCCCATATGCTTCCAGGTCTAACCAATGGTCTCTTAACATTAGGTTTGCTAGTCAATACTCTGATCAAGATTCTAGATTCTCCCATTCACATTGCATGTCCTGCCCACCGTAATCTATAAAACTTGACTATCCTAAACAATGTCTTGTAGTGAGTACAGGCTATGTAACTCATCATTATGTAACATCTTCTGCTCTCCAAAAGCCTCATCCCTTTTGAATCAAATATCTTCCTTTGCAACTTGTATTTGAACACCTTAAATCTGGTTTCATTATGTAAGAAAAGAGACCTCATTTCACATCCATTGAGAGCAACCGATAAAATTATTGTCTTATATAATCTTAGTTATACATTCCTTGAAAGCAATCAAGCTTTTGTAAAATCTGTTATCAGGGAGTGTTTATTTTTGAATTACGCCACCATTTTTATACAATATTTTAGCAATTATGTGGGTGTGATAGATTATTAGATTAAAATTTAAATGGTTCGTGTTTATTTATTTAATGTTATCACTGCTCTAAATAAGGTCATCACGCAATCTGATATCACATGTGATTACTTAATTAAAACAGCTAATTTATATACCTGACTCTAATTAATTGTGTTATCTTTACTAGAGATCAGTCGAGAGATTTATTGATTGAATAATTAAAAATATTTTGAAATGTCTGACACGAACTATGCATGTTATCTCTACAATATTTTGGCCGAGAGTGGGGGTTGAAACTTCCCCTTACTAGGGCAGATATCATAAAATTCTACCTTCTTGAATGTCCTAATATGCAGGTATTGCGTCACTAGCTCCTTCCGTACTTGTTTACTTCCAAAGAAGAAAGATTAGTGAAATACCTTGAATAAATATATATATATATATATTGCAGCTATATGGCTGACAGAATATTAGGATTATTAAATTTTGAATATACTAGCATATTAAATTTATTATTAAATTATTGTTAATGAATTTAAGGGCTTGCTAAAATCATTTTATTACAATGTTAACAACTTACTGACCGAGTAATAGCTTGCATTTCCTGACTGTACTCTTTCCCTAATTTCCAATATAATGCTAGTTAAATTGTTTCTAAATATTTAAACTCACTAACCATGCAAATTATATGTTGTTCACAGTAATCTTTAAGTGATTGTTCCCAATCTGTTTTTTCTGTGATCATATTCTTAGTCTTTTCAGCATTCACTTCTAAACCTATTTCCTCACCAGATTCCAATACAATCTCTGCATTTATTGCCACACCTTCCCTACTATTACATAACAAAGTTAAATCATCTGCATATCCTAATACCTGCATTGTACCATTTAATGTCAACAGTTTCCCTACTTTCTTACATTATCTTAACAGCATAGGTACCATACTCTAAGGCTGGATTAAAAAGTAATGGGGAACGTGCATCTCCTTATTTCAACCCATTATGTAGTTCAAAAGTATCTGATAAGTGAAATCCAACCCATATCCTGCTATCTGTATCAGTTAAACATACCTCACATAGCTTGACCAGTTTTTTGAGTGTCCCAACCTTAACTAAATTTTCATAAAATTTGTTTCATTTAACTGAATCATAAGCCTTTTTAAAATATATTTAAACCTTTTAGTTCCATGAGCCGATCTGATCAGCTCCGCCTACTATCGTTAAAAGTGCCATGAGCCAATCTGATCAGCTCCGCCTAATACCGTTAAAAATGCCAGAGCAATTGAGGTCGGCTTTCCAAATTTTAGCTAGTTCTCGCTTTATCTAATAAATAGTGTAGATATGTCACATTTCCCTCATTTATTTTATGTAAGGTTGGCAACAAAAATCAACCTAAATATTTGTTATTGGAACTGGGAGTTTAGTACATTTACATTGGGAGGGTCATGTACTCACTCTGTTAAGTGAACGCAAATTTATGTATGAGCTGCATGGAAAAACATAAGTGTGGTCACATTCATACTGATGTAAACAGTTTTGTAAAGAGTTTTCAAATGGACGGGTTATTTGCTATGAGATTAGAAAAATATACTATTTAGATTTTCATGTTATGTCGTGTGAATAAAAAGATTTCTTTACCAATGTAAGTAAATAGGTGTAATGACTTTATAAATTTATATAATATTTTTAAAAAATACGAACTTATTCATTATAAAAGGTTTTTTGAAAAACGCATTCATTATGTATAGGCTAAATATTTGTTCATGAGGTAAGCAATATAATTAATCTTGCTGTAAGGTAAGCAATAACGGCCAAAAAATATATACTATAGTTTACCAAATAAAAATTTATGTAATTATTATTTATAATTATATATAGTTAAACTTTTTTTTCTTGTATAAAACTAAATGCACTACAACAAAATAATATTGAAATTAATATATATAGATTTTTTTTAAATATGTTAATTAGCATTAGTTTTGAAAAAAAAATTAGAAAATAAATAATTTTAATTAAATTGTGTTAATTAAAAAATAGTACATATAGATTAAAATGATAGAAAAATTAAAATAATCGCTTCATAAATAAAAGTTTGGCGAATTTTCTTGCAAACCCTTACAAAAATGAGGAAATAGCTGTGGCATTCTTCGCACACAAAACCTAACATGCCTCTGGCACTCTTTACGTGCAAATTCTGGAATAGGTGTGGCACTAAAAGGGTTAAAATTAATGAAACGTCATTTTGTATTTCCACTTTTTTCTAATATTTGTTGAATAGTGAAAATCTGATCTGTTGTTGCTTTATTTGGTCATAATCTACACTGATGATCCCTATTTATTTCCTCTTGATATGGCATAATTCTCATTAAAATTATGCTAGATATAATTTTATAGTATATTGGTAGTAGTGAAATAACTTTATAGTTATTAAAGTCTCTTTATCTCCCTTTTTGAAAATGGGGATTATAGTACATTCCTTCCATTCTTGCAGTAATACCTCATGGTTTCATATGGAACATAGCATCGTAGTTCATGAATTTCTAATGCTATCATTTCACCACCTTCCTTTATTAACTGTATGGAATTGAATTTATACCTGGAGATTTATAGTTTTTTAACTTCCTTCTTTGATTTCACTAATACTTGGATTTGGGACTAATGGTTCCGCAGTATGGATTTCGACACCCTCACCCAAATCAGATCCTTCATAAACCTTCAAATTATGCCTGAAGTGGTTGTTACATGTACTCAAAACCTTGCTCGTATCTGCCATCAGGTTACAATTCTCATCTTTTATTAAATTGACCCTAGCCTGATAATTTTCCCTATATAATATCTAACTTAAGTTCCCTGATTATTTTTGCTATATTGTTCTAACTCACTAAATTTACCCTTTAAATACTCTAGCTTGTTTTTTCAGAATATGGCACTCGCTTTTCTTTTTAGCATTGCCGTAAAAACAATTTGTAATATTTTTTTCCACCATTGTGCCAACATGAGTTTCCAGTTTTAAAATAACGGGCTTCTTAGGAAAATCAGACTGGTATGTACCCAACTCATCAATATAATGTTAAGAGTTATTGGGAAATTGAATGTTGGTTAATAATATCAATAATTAATATAAATATATGTCAGACATAAGGTCTGCTAATGTCTTATTTGTTAAAAATATAGTCAAACTCCGACTAATGTTATTATTAGTACTGGTATTCTCTAATAATTGTAATGATCAGTATAACAACGTGAAGTGCCTAGTGTACAATGGCTTATTCTGAGAAAATTAATAGGTATGCTTTACTATAAAAGTTGCAGGGGGGGCTTTGGCAGCCAAAGACCCTTAACCACCGTTGGTCAAAAGGCCAGGGGATTCTTCTCCTGGAATAATTGAACATGGGTACCTCTTGAACAATGGCTCTCAAACATTTATAATTTCACCTTACCCATATGCTATCTTGGGAAATTTTGGCACCCCCATACTCCATCTTCTTTCTTTTTTTACCTATTCATATTTTAATTTTAATATCCATCCTTACAGCCTACTACATATTCTGACTTCATAAACTAGTACCCAAACTATACACAAAATAAACAAAAATGTGAAACTACCGCTGATTATCATCCACTCAAATTGTAATGGAATATCAAAACACAGCACATTGCAGATCATTGCAATACCCACATAATCAGATAATTAAATAAAATGTCGGGGCTAGGAGTAGTATCGAGCACATTCATGAATACAAGTGACAGATCTTATTCAATTGGCCGAGTGCTATTAAGTGTGTGTATTCCACACGGGTAGAAATACACAAAGCAAATAAAACATAAGAAGAGTAAAACAAAGTTATACATGGAACTAGCGTCGATCAGATCTTGGTGGGAGGAAATCTAGTAGATTGTCCAACTCACACAGCGATAATTAAAACTATTTATTAAATTCCAATGCACTTAACACAATGTTGATTGGAAACAAATGAGAATCTCGATTTGAAAATAACGTTCCAGAAGATATTTATATGTGTAAACTGTAACAAACGTAACTAAGGGGAGATTTTCTCCTATCAATACTTTATTGGTACATCATTTGACATTTACACATATCTTTTGTTGTAAGTAAATTACCTGAAAAGATATTTTATTCTACCTTTTTCTGCTAAATCATCTCAAAATGGGGAAATTATACCCTTGACTTTTGGGATTCTTTCCTGTATACGTATATAAAATCACAACTAGTATGTTGATAATGTATGCGGATAAAAATTTTAGACTTAAAAACAACACATTGTATGCCGCCCTGATGCCCCCACATAATGTAAATCCAGCACTGGCTCTAAGTACACGCAATTGAAGCTTAATAAAGTTATAAAATAAAATAAAGAATTGCCTACAACACTTTAGTGTTATATAACTATTCCACAAAATGTGTGTGCAAGAGTATGGGTCAAGGTGACTTTATAACTCTCCTCTAGTTCACTTGATTGAACATTGAAACTTAAAAACTATAAAATAACATTTGTATATGTTCTCGTAGTTAAATAAATAAAGTGACTTTGCTAATCATTCAGGAATGTATATCCAGAATGAATAACATGTGCATGAAATTCTACAAGTTTCTTAACACAATATTGGTTTATTTTATGAAAATGGTAAAGACCCTGCAATTTTTCTAAATGTTTTTATCACCCTTGATCGATCCAAATGTGGACACATTTCCTCTAAATTCTACCTTCTTCATCCCTACTTTATTAGTGTGAATATTCAGATATCCAGAGAGTACCTGGTATTAAGAAGCTGTGCACACAAAAATATTTATTTTGTTTTAAAGAACTGATATTTAACACTTGGCTACTTCGAGACAAATGTCTATAGTACTACAATAAACTATCAGATATCTATCTATAACTTCATATAGAAATAAGCCAATTCAGTTGTTTTACTAAAGGTCATATTTTTTTTAAAGCTGTCAAAGCTTAAGCTGTAACGATGTTACCAACAAGTACGAGCTCAACCGATTCAACGCCAAGTATAATGGGGCTCTACTCACCAAACTGCCCTCTGGGACGCCGTCCAAGCGATCATCATGCTCGCGTACACACTCAAGAATATCTCAACACCAAGTAAAGGCGGGCCAGCTGACTTCACTCCACCGGCGATCGAGGCCCCGCCCACCACGAAGAAGAAATCATCAAACTTGACTCAACCAGTTTCCGGTTGTTCTAATTAAATGCTAACAGCGCTATCTTTATGTTACCAGAGTTGCCCTCTCTTCCCGCCCGGAGCGCTAGTCGTGTCCTTTTCTTTTGTTTCCCTCTCCCCTCCGAACTCCCCTCTCTGTGGTCAGAATCGACGCTAGCAAATTGTATAAAACAGGCTGTACGTTTCAAATCTTTACTAATTACATCGGAGGCTTCATTAAGGTGAGAGCGTTGTTAAACGTCTCTTCTGGGAATATTTATCTACTTTTCTAAATTCTTTTTCGGCGATATTATGGGGGGAACTATTGTCCAAATTCACTGTTAGACTTAACTTCGATTGATTTGGATTTCTTCACAGTTAATGAGTTTTAAGTGGCGTAACCACGACTCGTTGAGATTAACTTTAATTTTCTTTAATGCGCTTTGAGCGCTATGTACTCTCTTACCTTAATTAGTCCGACTTGGGGTACTTTCAACCAGAGGGTTAAACGGTTTATTTACATGTTATTTAAGTTTAGGTTCATAATGTACGTTATGTGTTAGGCACGTATATCCTTGAGCTACGTTATGTGTGCATAGGTTTAAAATGGAATTAATATTGGAAGACTTGGTTAGATTTAGTAAATGGGGACAGTCCATTTTGGCTCATCTGACGGTTAACATACTTAGTTGTTTGCATTTATGAGGTTTAGGCTGAGAGCACGGCTCAATGTTAAATATAAATTATAGGCAGATTAATTGTAAATATCGAATGAATAGGGTAGTTGTGTACCAGACACCATGTACTTTTAAATGTTGTATAGGATTCTTCTTTAGGAACTCTGGTAGGGCTAGTGACAGAAATGTGTAGTAGATTTGACCTTAATGTGAGTCTTATAAACTTTGCAAGCAAATATTTAGATAATAAACTTTCTAACTGATGATATTTAAATATGGTTGTATGTATAAAGATTTTACTCTGTGATGCAGAGCGATAGGAAGTTGCTAACTACGTCCTTATGGGACAAACCTTATATTGGCAAAGTATACAGAGATGTTGTTTATAGTCGGTTGAGACTTATGTTGGAAGGAGAATATATAGCTAAGACTAGTTTAGGCTGCTGGAACCAGGACGAGCGTCCTGCTTATTAGACTGTCACAATATAGATATTATCCACGAACCATACGAATGAACTAGGTAACCTTGATGTATTATGAACTGATCTTTAAATTTAACTTGGTGACCTTTGGGTCGAATGCTCTACGGAGTGATTTATGTTATTATTGTTCCTCTGATTTTGTACATTAGTCTATTTTTGATTATATTTAAATAAAATGTCAACATTATTTCTTGTATTTCTTTTACCCTCTGGAACGCTTCCATTACTTTGACTTGATGGAGGTGAAAGACGGTACAAAGCCATCTATTAAGGGAGATAACCACAATGGTTGCAGTTGAACTTTTTCATATGCTCAAAAAATGTATCCCTACGCTGGTGATATGATCACACCAACAACATACAATTTTACGTCAAGTGACATTTAGACCCAAAGGATTAAAAACCTCAAATATCTCGGAGGTGGTTGGTAGGTGTCTTAGTAAAAACACTTTTGATTTTGGTTCACAGCTTGCATTCAAACAATTTCTCCTTTTTTTAAAATCAATTTCAGACAAAATTAGTAATTTTATTATTAGCACCGCGTCTTACTATCCGTTCGGGTTATACGCACTTACGCTAATGTGCAATGGTAGGGTGATTGCGAGATGAAATGGAGGACCTACAGTTTAACGTGGAATCCGAACCATGGTGGAGGCCTGGCATTCCTCACATTCACAAGTTGTGATTAATACACATCTTGTCAGAGGTGAAGGAAGGGTTTGGCAATCAGATAAATCTGTGCCTGGACCGACTTAGTAATTTTAAATATTGTAATATATATTTGAAAGAAAGTACAGGAAAGATGAATAGAAAACATACAAAAGGGAAAGAATACAATATGGCTGCTACAGTGGAAAGAACAACACAGTTCACACTTTACACTACTACCAGTGGATAAAGAGGTGCCTCTTTAAGAAAATTGATCGTCACCGCCCAATTCCCCGACCTAGATTTTATTTTATCAGAACTCATCAGGAAGGAGTGTGAAATGCTCAACACAACTTCCTAAAAAAGGAAACCAAAATTGCATTGCGCGTTTCACACTCCTTCCTGATGAGTTCCGAAAGAATGAAACCTAGGTTGTGGGATTGGGCGGTGACGATCGATTTTCTTAAAGAGGCAGCCAATACCTCTTTGTCCAGTGACAGCAATGTAAATGTGTGAACTGTGTTCTTTTTTCATTGTAACAGCCATATTGTGTTCATGCCCTTGTATTTATGTTTTCTATCCATCTTTCCGGTACCTTCTTCAAAGAATACATTACAAACTACCTCAAAAGTGAAAAAGAGGCTTTCCTTAAAGATATATAATTTTAAATATTGTAATTATCACTTTTGATAGGCATGAAAGTTTTGAAAGCTACTTGCATTCATAGTCATACATCACACATTATTTGCAGCTGTCATTTTTAATATTCTTTTAAACCATGTTATACCACCTATTCGGGATATAAGCTTGTGCACTAATTACAATAATGGTTTTAGGGATGAGGAAGGTTATATTTATATAGGAAGCGTTCCCCATTTTCATGAAGAGGTAGTGGAAAACCATTTTGGAAAACCCCCGCATTTCTATATGCCCGACTGAGATTCGAACCTCGATCTCTCCATCATCTGCAGTCTAATCTACTTCGAGAGTAGCGCCATAGACCATTCGGCCACCGAAGCGGGTAAGAGATAATATTAATACCAATCTAATAATATAGTAAAATGTTATCTTTGTTGACAAAATTAGTTTTTTTTTCTTCCTACAATAAATGTTGACAGCAAACAATTATTTACAAACACCGGTGGGCAGGTGGACAAAAGTCATGCTCATATAGTCTTCTTTGCCACTTATAGGGAGGAACGGGTTCTAATACTGGCCAAATGTATCGAGGATGTCTTTTTCCTAAATTATTTCCCACTCTTTCTCCACACAAATGTGGCTACATTTTATCTCAATTTTACCTTCTTAGTTCTTGCACAATTATTGTAGTTAAATAGTTATTGTCTAGCCAAGGCAAAATACACGATACAATGGAAGAAAACAAAAAGCATTTATTATTAAGATCAAAGGTCTCCATACATACCATTACCTAAGTCCAATTGTCATAGGAAAAGCCTTTTAGAACACTCAGATATATTGTTTTGGTATTTATTTGAATAACTTGTTATATTTTTATTAATTGTATCAGTTTTGATATGATTGATTATTAAACTTGACAGATGCAGATCTCACGACCTCATATCTGTATATGTAAAAGTATATCTAGTAACTTTTCTAATTGACCCCTCCTAAGAAAATTGGACTGTATATTAACCATTATATTATCTTGAAAACTTTTCTTTTCTTTCCTTTCCCCTCAACCATGCTTGAATTGAAATGCCAGGAAAGTCCCCGTCCAGTCCACTTAATCTTAGCAAAGAAGTCCTCGTCCTCAGATTATTGAATTCTTCCCCTCCTCTAAGGATATAACGACTTCCTTAATTTCCGACATCATCCCTCCCCTATATCCCGTTACTACTTCCTAGCAACTTCATTCTTGTTGCAAACGACACAGAATTCCACCAAGAGATTTTTTTTTTGTCACGAAACCTCGCTCAGCCTCGAACGGCAATTGTTTTTCTTAACTAGGGTTTATCAAAACTTTTCTCAGTTCCTTCTGTTTTAAGCTCCATTTTAAGACCAATTTATTTGATTTAAAAAAAATTAAAACGCAATTTAGTTTTATGTCATAAGGTAATAATTAAAAGTGTGATTGTCTATTTTTTAATCGATGAAAATATAATATATATTTATTAATAAATTTTATTGCACTTATAACTTTATATATATATATTAAATGGTCTCTTTTACTTCCACAATAAAACTTTTATGTTACAAAATGAATTAAAATCTGAAGGTTCCTGTGGTCGAATGATAAGGAAGGCTGCTAGTTATTGGGGAACCTGGTTTGATCTTAGCTATAGCCTAAAATAATTTATTATTTGTAAAAGTGTTTGGTAATGTAAGGCCTGCCTGCCAAATTATCAGAGTGATATGGTCTAGGTTAAGACTCTAAAGGCTGAATAAATTCATTCAACTTGACCTTTACTAGGAGGAACTAACATAAAGACAAAATGATGCAATATATTATAATCTTCAAAAGATGTAAATTAATATGATGACAAATTACCCAATAAATTATTTAACAATACATTCAGAAGTCCATAAACATTATCAGTTATGCTTGGCATAAGAACAACTTTAAGCCCGTTCCCTGTGGACTTGCGCAGAAAGGTGCCAAACTCATCTTGTCAGGTTTGTCGTTAACAAGGAGATCTGGGCTTAAATACAATCAAGAGCCACTTGATTGTTTATTCTTAAATTGTTTCCAACTTTCTCTCCACGGTATTTTCTATAAAATTCTGCCTTCATACCCTCTTTCTACTATAGTAATTAATGTATGCGTATAGCCCTAGAAGGTACTAAGATAAACAAAACTATATAGTGTCAGCCTAATGTAGAGCCATACCGACCGAGCAGCAGGCGTTTGTTGGCGAAGATAGCACCAATTTCTGCGGATAGATGGTGTCATATGGTCAGCACAACGAACCCTTCAGCCATTAATCTCAGTTTTCTAGACCAGAGCTGCTACTTGTTCATTCGAGTATCGCCTCATTTGTCCTCACGAGGCTAAGTTGAACCCGTTCCAGACCCACTGCTTCACAGAAAATTTGGAAGCGCCAGGGATAGAGTCCACGACATCTGGATCCTTAGCCCTGAACTCCAACCACTAAACCGCAGATGTGGTAGAACTGGTACTAATTAGTTATGACAAAACTAAAACCAGAATAGTTGAGCCTAGTTCAATGTACTGTAGTAGTCCGAATCGGATGGGATTAAAATCATCCATACTTCCTTAATTGATTACACTTGCACTAGTTATTGCTAACAGTCCGGACGAACATTAAAGCGAACAACACCAAAATATATATATTTATTTTGCAATAATGGTCTAAAGAGGAATGCCAAAGCTAACAATTAGATTAGGGAATGTTGGGTAGTAATAATTCTGTTTAGTTTTTTGGAAAACTTACTAAGATGCAATAAGGCCCTTTGAATGAGCTTGGCTGCAAATAGGATGCCGACATTAAGAGCCTTCTAAAATACATTCCTTTATACTTATGCAGGATTGTCGTGCACTTGGAGAAATGGAAAACAGTTTGTCAGGAAAGACAGGAATTTTCACAAATAGCTAAAAAAAAAACTGTAATATTTAGGATATCTAACTGCAGACTATTAATAAATATTTGTATAAAAGAAAAAGTGAAATTAATACTTAATTGGGAGTGTAGGGGACGCGATAAAAGGCCAGTGGTTCTGTAGTTTTTAGAACAAAACATTTTTTTGGTCAAAATAAATAAAATATTGCTTTAGTACAAACATAAAGTTTAATTTTCTTCCTATAGTGACATCAACAGTTCTTGAATATCTATCAAGGTGTCTTGGAATTTAATGATAAATGTTTATCTTCATTTAAAAAGTTTCTCATCTAATGCAGCTATGCTCATAACCAGGACCCAGATTATGATGACCTAAGTATGAACAAAAAGTCGTAATAAATGCACATGACTCAATCAAACACGTTATTCACAAACGTAAACCAAAAATTATCCATGCGATGAATCCTTTAACAACTAAACTCTTGTATTTTGCAAAATATAATATTGATTTACAAATATTTGCTTCAGAAGTAATAGCTACCCCCTCCCAACCACGTGTTGGAAAAATGTAGAGGAGAGTAGGGTATTATGGAATACCATTTACATTTTTTGTATGTAATTTACTGTTTCTTAGTAAAAACTCCCAAAAGCAGTATGAACACATACTATAATTAACTATAGTTAACTTTAATATGTGTAAAAAACTATTATTAATTTTCTTGTTTATAAAAAATAAAAATAATTAAAATATAACAAATGGAGGGTAATATGAAATAGTCGGGTAATATGGAATAAGAGGTTTATATAATGAAAAAGCCATTTAAAGTACAGGGAACCTATTTATTTCTAGTTTGAAAAACAAAAACTTTAATATAATGATTCTACTTCATGGAAATAGACAGAAATCGCACACGTAATCTGCCTTTTCTGCCCCTGTACAGTCAAGATGAGCCCACAAAGAGCAGCTTTAACACTGAATCCAAATCTCCCCTTTGGAATCTTCGGAGAATTTTCCATCACAGAAGATGAACTCAGTGTCTTTGTTGTCCGGTTCTTTTCCTGGTGGCATGTAGTCCATTACAGATGACACGTCAGAATGGAAAGATTCATCGTTGCTGGATTCATCTCTAGTTGGATTAGTCGCCTTAGGCCTGGGCTTAGAAGAGAGGTTGAAGTTTAATTTTTTAACAGGGGGTCTTTGAGCTTTTGTTTTCTTTTGTATTTTCAAAACTTCGAGTTCCTTCTTCGTTTGTTTTTCTTCCAATCCGGTCTCTAATTCTTTTTTATATGGAGAGCATGTTATTATAGAGGAGGAACCAGCTTTCCTGCCTCTACTTGATTTCTGTTGGGTTTTTTTTTAGGTGGGGGTGAAATCTGTATAGGAAGGACAAGATTGGTCGACGTTGGCTTGACAGGAACAATCACATCAGGAGTTTTAGATGAACACGGTTGAGGTGAGTCATAAAGGGTTGATGGACTTGGAATGGGGGCAGGTGTTGGTTCAATAGGTCTTGTTTCAGGCCTTGGAACTGTGAGTGTTGAAGCCATGAAATCCTCACTGCTAAAAACATTTCTATTGACAGGATAAATGCCAGTCGCTTTGAAACCATTAACTGCAATGTCCCCACGTTGTACTTTAAGGTATGCCCTGCCAAATAGCTCCATCATATCAAAAACACTCAAGGGCCTTGAACTGTGCCGTAAAAAGGATCTCACTTCCTCACTATAATGAGATTTTAATGGACCCATAAAGGTTTTGTCCAAGGGTTGGATTTTATGTGAAGAGTGGGGAGGCAGACATATGATCGTAGCATGATTTTCTCTAGCTAAGTTGATAACGTCAATGTTATTCTTGTGGGTTGCATGTCCATCAAGGAAAAGCAGGACAGGTGAATCAGCTGAGGGTTTTGCAACATCAATGAAATGTCTAAACCATTTGGTGAAGATGTTTGTTTGTATCCAACCACTTGGTGACAAGAGGCTATGGTTCCTGGCGGGACACCTTTAAGCAGTTGTTCATTCATGTTTTTACGTGGAAATATGACAAATGGGGGTATGAAGTCACCTCCAGCACTCATACAAGGAACTATGGTAACAAGGGAACCTCTTTCAGCTGATGTAAGGGACCCGATTTGTCTCTTCCCTTTCAGACCTATTACACGAGGGATTTTACTTTTAACTACAGACAAACCGGTTTCGTCTACATTAAATACCCTGTTAGGAGGATAGTTGTGCTTTTTGAAAACAACGTCGATCAGGTCAAAAAACTTGTAAACTTCGTCTTTATTAAACCTCCTGGCTCTGGCAAAGGATGTACCCATCGGTTTACGAACTGAAAGTTTTGGATTCCTTTTCAAGAAAGCATAGAACCAATCTTTGCCTGCGGTTTCATCCTTAAATGGATGGGGAATGTTATTGCGAACCGCAAGTTGGTAGGCAAGATTGCATACATCCCTTTTGGTTAGTCCATAGAACATTGCCTCCATCTCAGCTAAGTACTTCTGTAACTCATCTTCTATTTCTTTCGAAAACACTGGCTTACGGCCTAGAGTAGTTGAGGCGGCTACCTTAGCACTTTTCTCATTACTGTTGGCAAGCCGGAAGAGAGAAGCTCTGGGAACTTGGAACTCCTTAGACGCCTTGAGGTACCCCATCTTCTTCTCCCGAACAGCTTCTATAGCCAAAGTCATCTGGTTCGGACACCAACGTTTTCGCTTCTTTCCCTCATCTTCCTTCTTCTTAGGCATATCTGGAAAAAAAATATCAGACGATTTAAAACCCTTATAGTTAACAAAAGGGAAGGGTAAACTTAAAACAAACAAAACATACAAGAAAACTAATGGCTTGCATGTTTAGTCTGTAGGCAACTGTTTAAATGAAATTAAAATAATTTTATATTTACACCTCAGTGGGTTTACAATTAATTTATAACAGACTAAACTTTGTTTTTTTAATTTAGCCTGACGTTAATTTTGAATTTTCTTCATAAATCTTGTTTAGAATATAAAGTAACAACATTAAAAGATAATCTAGTCTACTATTTCAACTTTTTTTCAATACTAGGTATTCCATAATACCCGACACGCCATCTTGGACTGATGAACAAATACTGTCGCTGAAAAACCAATCTCATAACAATAAACTACAACTCTTTAGGTGTACATTATGCTTAGTCTTAAAGCTTAAGTCACATTGTAGTAGTTAGTACAAATATTTGAAGGTTTACCTGCAAAAATTCTTGTGAAGCACAAAACAAAATTCTTCTGTAGCGAGTAGTTAAACAGCAACAGGTGGTCAACTCTCACAGTAGAGCATCATGGGAGTCTTTTGAAGTAGTTCATGATATTTCCGAGAGCACTAAACAGAACTAAAACCTGAGTATTCCGTATTTCCTGACTATTCCATAATACCCTACTATCGTTTATGCATTTATAAAATATCGATAGTATTAAAAATATATTTAATCAACCCATGATTGCCCTAAAATTATTCGAAAATGCCTTTAAAAGGACGAGGACCAAGAAAACATGGTCCTAAAATTCCAAAATTACCATAAAATTGAGCCCTCCTTAACCAAAAATAAAACATAGAAGGAGGCCCAAATGACAAAAATAAAAAGGGGGCAGAAAAAGGGGCAATAGGAGTGAGTGGTTGGAGTTCTGACTTTAGAATATCTGAGGACGAACATTCGAAATTCACACCAGTTGCGGGAATAATATGTGGACGGCCTTCCTCAAAGTCAATCAATAATATACATATATATTCAAAAGAAAAGATAGGGAAATACACAGGGTACTAAGGGTATCATGATAACTTAAAGAAAACTTGAAGGTATTTTGTTGATATTTATTCATAAATATATTTAATTGAATATATGAGTATAATAATATGAATATGCATGAGACAATAAATAGAGAAGCTAATGAAATTATTCTGATAGCCGTAGAGTTATAATACAACTATATCCATTATGAATTAGAATGCTTGTTGTAAAGAACAATTTTAAAGTTAAATACGGCTTCAAGCTCAAAACCATAACATAAGCAAAATTTAATAATAAAAATATTATTTCTTTCTGCACTGACCAGTTTACAAATTTACATAATCTCCGTAAAAAGACAATTACAAAAATTATATCTCTCTTAACAATTTATCCAATGAGTCCATAACTTCCCTCATTATTTCCTACTCCTATACACATCACCCTAAACCATTTGCATAATCATAGTAAGTTCAACAGATCATTCCCAGAATACATATTTACTATTAACGAAACCTGTTTCATTACCCAATAATTGTCTAAGAAAACTTTCCGAGCAAAATACCAAGATTAGTCTTTAATGTAAGTTCCCTTCCTTTATTAATTAGATAAGAGGCTATCATCAAACTAACTGACATTTCCAAAATAATCCAAGTATCAACATTTCCACAAAATCTAAGTATCGATATTCTCACAAAATCTTAAGTATCGATTTTTTACACAAGAATCTAAGTATCGATATTTTCTAAAGTTTCTAATTGATCTTTATCAGAAAAATCCAAATATCGATATTCACCTAAAATTCGATATATTTCATACTTGACAAAACTTAATATCGACATAAGATTTACATGACATATAAATTACCCATTTCAAATATTTAAAATATGGCCGAAACGAGAATTTTGAAAATTCAAAGACAAAGAAGATTTACATAAAATTAATATTAAGCCAAAATTGAATTTGTTCTTACATTTTATCAACATGAAGCCTCAGCTTCTTATTCCCTCAATTAAGCCATGACCAAGAGTGACGACAAGTTTCCTCGTCGCCACTATATATACAAGAAAACCCAGAGAACATTGGGGAACGGGATATTAGGAGGGGGATGACCTCTGGATCACCAAGGAAGGGATGCGCATGACCACAATTGATTCCACTATATTCTCCGTGGAACTGGACCTTTCTAGAATAAGGTAGAACAGCCTATCTTCACAATTACGCTCTTTGGAACACCTTCACTACGCAGCCAGTGGGCGCAGTTCGAACCTTAAGGCGGGCAGCCAGTCTTTATCACGTCTCGTCTAAGCTCGGTCGTGTTTGTTATTGTTTATCTCCGACTCGTAGTGCACCGAAGCTAGGATGGTGAAACAGGGTAAGTTGTATACTTTTCTTGACAAATGCAACAAAATGACCTATAAGATATACATTTCTTCAACCAGAGGCTTATGAACAGAGTTTATGTACTTACAAGCATTGTATGTAATGTACCTATAAAAAGATGGCATGTCATAAAAATCCTAGCCCTGGTCTTGACAGATATTTAACAACTGTTTATATCATCATGTGAATAAAATTAAACTCTATGTTAGTATTGAAGCAATATTTTATTTATTTTGGACAAAAAAATATTTTTCTATAAAAATAGCAAAAAGATGTATCTTTCTCGCGTCCCCTGTGAACTTTCCTTAGTGGTTAAAGGCGGGTTGCATGGTTACAAAGGATGAAATACAAGGTTTACAATAATTTATTAAATAGAAACAAATGGCAAATACATATGGTACACATAAAGAATGTTCATTATGTTTCACCTGTCTAAACAATTAAACATTTAAGGGAATCAATGTAGTCCAGTTAATACGCTGTATAAAGTTATATAACAGGCTAGTTACAAGTTGGACGGTTAAAATGTCACCTTTTAACAGAGCTTTATGAGTTAATGATCGCTTCCTTCTCCTAATTGTACTTGGTCATCAACAACGAGTAATTCAACTATGTAACAACTGAATCAAGGTAACTTGCTGTCAACATTGTACTGACTAGTCAACAAGGGCGCTACTAATTTAGTACAAAGCATACATATGAAAAAACTGTAACTAAAGACTCTGTGATGTATTAAGGTTGTGCTCATAGGTACGCTCGTTAACTCATACAGCTCCTGGTTTCCTAGATACATAGACAAATCAGGGACTAGATAATTATATCCTACAAGATTTTACCCCTTTTATTTGGTTAACCTACCGCGTGAACGTCAAGGCCACAATAAGGGGGTGCATACCATCTCCCATAAGTTAGGTATTAATAAGCCCCAATTAGGACATTGCAGTCACAATCATGGTTCGCATTAACAGCGCTCACGATCAAATGATGAAATAAAGGTGTACATAGGATGCCTAGCCATAGCAAGCACGGAGCTTAAGGAACCCATCTAAAGGGTGGTAAATAAAAACTAGTAAATGAAGTATAGAGGTCAAGCGTGTACATGACAAGCCAAAAGGGGAACACTAAATAACTTAGAGTATAAGAGGACATTTATGCCGGGATCACGATCAACTTAACGTTAACTCAAAGTTAACTTAACGTAACTTAACGTAAAGGACCTCCACGTGTGTTTAAATGGAAGCGATCACGATGCAGTTAACGTAACGTTGACTTGCAGTTAACTTAACGTAAGAGATGTCCTGGGAGGTCTTTTACTTTACTTTACGTTACTTGAAGGTTATCACGTGATCTAGCCAGCCAATCATTATGCGAGTGACGTCAACAGGGCTATTTAGTAACTCATTTGTTGGTATTATGACCAATGTTTACTCTTTAGCGTAAGTTCTAGTGATCAGACATTTAAACAAAATAATTAAACTAAAATAGGAAAGTTAAATATATCAAAAAGTTTTGTAATAGATATTTATTATATCGATTGAAAGCTGTAAACATTCACAGATCATCACTGTAAAACTAGTACAAATCACAGATTAGACTCGAGAATGAAGATGTTTGGCTCGAGTCGTTACGTTAAGTTACGTGAATCGTGATCACACATACGTTAAAGTTAACGTTACGTTAAGTTACGTTAAGTTAACGCTAAGTTGATCGTGATCCCGGCATAAACATTCACAGATAATCACTTTACTAATAGTACAAATCACAGATTATACTCGAGAATGAAGATGTTTGGCTCGAGTTGTTACGTTAAGTTACGTGAATCGTGATCACACATACGTTAAGTTAACTTTAAGTGGACGCTACGTTAAGTTGATCGTTATTCCGGCATGAGCTACGTTAAGTTAACTTTAAGTTAACGTTAACTTGATCGTGATCCCGGCATAAAGGTATCGGCCCTAATTTATCATCAGTGCTCTGAATGCACCTTGTTCGAATCCTGATGAGTGGGAAGCGGAGGCAGCTGTATATAGTGGGATCGACGTAGAAATAACCATTTAGGGGAAATAAAAAATTAAACAGTAGCCAATATTGACAAATACCATTATATTTATCTTAAAAATGTCGAAATCGACGTAATCTATCTAAAGTGACAGTTGAAGGATATATATATATATATATATAGATTGACATATGAATATATTTTTCTAGATCCAGTAGCTTTTATAACTGCCAAATAAGGTATTTTATAACTATCCGACTATACGGTACTAAATAAACACAACACAAACTGAAAGCTAAAATAGCAAACGCCTGATTTGTGTTCTTATTTTGCACTTTACCATCGGTGTCCTCACATTAGTGAATAATCCTAACGCGATGATTAAACTAGCACCACTGCCAATCAGAACCAAGGCCGTCAATATAATAATATGTCGAAAAGGTACAAACCCAGTTTCAAATTGATCACTACTCGATCCTGTCGCGACTCGGTGCGGAGGGAGAATAACTAGATCGCCATTGACGAAAACAACAAAATAAGATATGGAATTCGTGCTGTGGGTGATTAACTTCTCCCCCTTAGAGCTGTGGTTGTAGTCTTGTTCGCCAGCTGGCAGCAGTGTCGCTCCACTAACCCTGATAGTGAGAGGTGGGAAGGGAGGGAGGGTCCTTGCAGTGTTTGTTGTTCCTTGTTGGTTTGTTGCACCCACGACACACAGCCGGGAGCAGATATCGCTTCACCATGCTTCCTGAAGAGAATCTGTCATTACAGCGGGCACAAGGTAAGAGGAATTGTTTTCGTGTTCAATGTCTGTATAGGATATTCGTGACTTTACGTAGCTCTATTTTAACTAGAACCACCTAGTCAGAGAGATAGGAGTAGCAGCAATTTGAATCTCTAGCGATTTAACTTAGGTTCAGTAAAATAACTTTAAATCTAAATAATTGAAATATAGACCACAAATCATCTATGTTAAAACGATATGAATCTCTACATTTAAACTATCACAAACACAATTGTAAAACAGTGTGGCGTTACACTATTAGGATACGATGGTTCGATTCCGAGCGAGGCCCAAAATAATGCAATTTAATAATTTGTATGCTCTTCCTATTGATCAGATATTACGAATGCTGGCTGTAGTGGAAGGTATGTTATAATAGATTAAATTAAATTGTAAGTTGTGTGTTGCTCTAACATTGTGTCTAAAGGTAAAGCTTACATTTTTTAAATTATTTACTTAATATAAGATGTTGCTAATTTATTACTATCATAAAACAATGTTAAAAGTAGTTTTCCTTTACTTCTCCATAGAAATTAAGTAAAATGAACGCACTCTCAGGCCCGTCGTGAGAGGGTACCATTGTACGGGGCCCGGGCCCATGATTCAGATTCAATAGTTTAAATAAAATATAAAATAAAATATGAATGATTAGTAATAAAATGACTATCCATAATAATGAATGGTGCCATGCCCAACTCAGCATTTGGGATTTCTCCGGAGGGTCTAATTGGCATTTTGTCACACTCACGTTTTTATTTTGGCTCAGCCTGTCTTTCATTTCGAAATGTTCAGAAGTTTCACGGAGTTTATTAGTTTTGTGTAGAAATTAATTTTGGCTAAGTATTTTATCATATGCTTAACATTTCAGTGCTCAGTTACATATTAATTTGCGTGCCAAAAAGGTTTTTTTTAATCTTAAGACTTGAGTCAAACAAAGATGGCGTAATGGGTGGCATTCCTCCCCCTGAGAAGAATTTGGGGCCCTCTCCTCCCAACTGGAATAAACTAACCCTCTCTCCTGGAATAAATTTGTCCAGCTCTAGATTTATTTCACCCCCCCTTCTGAGTTCTCAAATATTAAGCTGAAAAATGGCTTATATCAAATTCGAAATAGCTTTGAAGGCATCTTATTTTCAAAAATTTGGCTGGAAAGGAAAGGACCGCTCCAAATAGTGAGGAGAGGCATTTAATTATTTTCTAATTCAAGCGAAAACTATTTTAAATATATTCTAGAGTCATCCACTTTTTTAAAAATCTGGGAAAATACCATTTCAAATAGCCTCTAGAATAGACATCTAGTTTTCCAAATATGTCCAAGTGAATAACACTCTATGTAGCTTTTAGTAACATTACAATTTTTTTAAATCTGGAGTAAGTTTAACTAACAATAATAATTCAAACGAAGGCCACACCTTAATATCTTCTAGAGGTATCCAATTCTTAAACAATTGCTGAGGAAGGCTCCCCATTTGGCTTGGGAGTCAATGGCACTAAAAAAAACACCTTTCTACTAATTTACACCCCTTGACAAATAATCCACCACTACCGAATTAAGTATTATAATGATAGGGGGGCTTGCTTTGCCCCTGAGACTGGGCCCGGTTTGAACAGCTGTCGGACCTGCCACTGTGATAGTAAAAGAAAATCAATCTAGATATTTGTAGGTTTTTTATCACTTTTATTTCTCGTACAATTTTCGAAATATTTTAAAATAACGTGTTGTTTTTAGTTAGAAAAAGAAAACATTAGGTATTAAAAATAAACTTGGAATAGTGATGCCTATAACGATAAATTGACTTAGATTTCCATAATATGTTAATTTTAAAAAAGAAATGGTAGTTATTCTGAAGTTACATTGGATGCCACTTTCATTTGCGTATTTTCTCTGGTAAAGTTTCGTGACAAGGTTTTAGATTATCAAACCTAAACGGGATTCTTATAAATCGCGTCCCTGCTTAGTTTACTCAAAATATACAGAGAAAATAAATTCGAATATCTCCCTTAGACGTGTCCTTCCTCTTTCATCAAGTCCCAAATAAATATTCCCTGACGATCTTATTCGCGAATTAGAAGACACTTTTCGACTGACGTAAAATTGGATGGAGTCTTTTGGGCTAAAATTTGGACACTACACAACTGCTTTTACTGTTCATTATGGAGGGTTAATCTGGTTCAAGTCTAGACCCACCTAAAAATCCGTTTCTCTCAGTCATCCTAAACTATTGAAGATATATTTTACTCAAATGGTGGAGATAGGGAGTTCTTATTTCGGAAAGTGTTTTATATGTCTAAGAAAGGTTATGATCCCCTGAGAAAAGTATGATGTGATTTGGAAGTTTAAATCACCCCCTTCCTGTTAGCCGACCCTTACGATATATAACCATGGGAGGGAGATACATCAATATTTTACTCAAACAAGCGGGTTACGGCACCCATCCATTTGGATAATGTATGGAAATTGTGTGGGGGGTGTCTTTTACGGTATTTCTCAAACTAATGGAGATGAAAACTATTTTATAAAAATTTTTAGGGCAGAACACCCTCATATTAATTGTATCCACTTTGATTTGAGATGGGGTTATTTAGGGCCGCCTTTTCCTCGAACGCCTTTTACGTTGCCTCTCAAAGAATGGGGGACAACTAATTATTTTCTTATAGACCACCAAATGAAATGATCGGGGTAGATCATCCTTCCATTAAAAAAAAAATGCCTGATGCAATTAAGGGGGGAATCTCTTAAAATTGGGTAGTTATGGACTTTATTTCTTCGCTAGAATGATTTAGTTAAGGCACCCTTACATTCTAACTAGGTATTGACATGATTTATGAGGCTTAGGCATTTAAAAGGTGTGCTTAAAGAAAATTTTCAACCGAAGTAAAAAAAAAGTTCAATATTTAATTTAAATAGGCAGAGCAAAGTAGCCTTAAATCTTAAGAAGTACGTCTCTTACTCTACTTGAAGGTTGGAGAAGCCCTTGGTACCTTTTATGAAATGGTCTAAACTACGAAGAGATAAAAAAAATGCGCATGGTCATGATGGTGTACTCATTCTATAGTAAAGTGTCTAATGTGATTTGTGAGAGAGGGGAGGAAAGATCAATCTTATCTTAAAGTCTATTTATCAAACTTACTTAAAAAGGGAGTTAAACACTATTTTATTGACTATAAAGTTAGGTTTGGGCACCTTTTCATTATAAAAGTTTCCAATGTGACTTAGGTAGTTATTCTTATCCTACCTTTACCTTACATTAAGGTTACCAGACGTGCCGCTGTCCCCAAGATTCCCTGTGGGACCAGGCCCGAATTAAGGCATGTGCCAAGTGTGCCACGCACAGGGCCCCCGAGGTTAGGGGCCCCCATCCGCCTGGCAAATAAATCACTTTAACTTGTCATATTTATTTTGTGATAAATTTATTCAATATTTCAATGGGCTATTTTTTATGTTTTTTCTTAAAATTTATCCCAAAATAATCGAGAAATTCCTAATCGAAGGCGTTGGTAGCTTGGTATTACGTGTAGTCTTGACAGTCCGTGCTTGAAAATTAACGCAACCTTTGCTTTTGGCAAACCGGAAATATTACATACCTGCAGACGGTACCGTTAATTTTTGACAGAAAAATAAACATTTATTTTCTATTGACAATTTCTGAGGTAAAATAATAAAATTATTAATATTGAAGAGTTATCTAAATGCGACGTGAGAAAAACGCAAATAAGTTTTTAATAATAAAATACTTTTTACTATATTAATAGTATTATTACATCTGCAGATGACGGGCTACATAAAATACAATTACAGTGAAATAGTCTATAATTATATGATGTCCAGTATTATTATATTATTAGCTATTGATTTACCATATTATAATCCACTCAGTATATATTATACTTTATAGTTTAATAATTTCTATATTATTAATAATTGATATGTTAATAACAAAATCTCACGGTACTCACCATAATTGCTAAAAGTTTGTCTCTAAATAAAACTAACCATGTATGATGTATATGTAAGATCCCTAATCATTCATTGGGGAACTGACTTCTCAGGGCCCCAAGTACTACTTGGCACAGGCCCCCAAAAATGTTAATCGGGCCTGTGTGGGACGCATAATTGTCCCACTTTGGATGGAAATAAATTATTTTTTTCTGAAGCCATGAATCAATTAAATGAACGTATATACTATGTAATGTGCAAACAATAATTTCAAATATTTTTACAAAGGTTTGTGGGCAGAATATTATTTGTGTGTGTGTATAGGCCATCCACGTTAGCTAATAGCAATTTAAAATGTTGACCTTCTAACTTTTTGCCTACTAATTTATTTCCCTCTTAAAACTATCGTCCTTAATTTGTAATATTATCAATGTTTATCCCGTTTGGAAACACGCTGTGCGAAAGGGTTGTGACAAAATAGGACATTACATATTTAAAGTAAATAAACAGGAACATGCAATATTACACATTTACAGTTTATTAATAACTTTTAATAAACAATTTAATTTTGCCACAAAAGGAAGAATCAACCTTCCTAACACCGTCACTACTGTGAAACATATTTACATGTAACATTCTTAAAGGTCACTGTTGACTTTCATCTTCATTGTATTTTAGTAATGTCCGGCCATTAATTGTAATTTATAGCATGCTGTAGATTTATGATATTAATCAATCGTGATGTGGCGAAAAGTCACTGTCAGGTTTGGTAAAAGTTCGTAAAAAGAAAAACACATGAATACATGGTAGACGAATCAACAAACCTCCAAAATAGTTCCAATTTCGATTTTGAACAATTATAAATAAATAATTTATATTTTTTAAAAATAATAATATATTTAAATTATGGGAATATTAAATTTGTATTAAAATTTAATTTTATATTAATTCATAAACAAACTTAATTTCTCATTTAATATGTCGTTGTTTCTTTGAGATCGATTATTAAAATGATACGTTTTTAAAGTTTGAATTTTATAACATAAATTTGAAAAACTACTCTCTATCAATCTTGAGTGTCACTTTAAACTATTGTGAAAAATCATTATATGGTCCTAATTAATATTTCGTTTATCAATGTACTGTTACAAAAGTAAAACTGCAAACACCTACAAATGAAATTAATTGTACTATTGTCAAACTATTTAAATAGTTTTGTTACTTTCAAATTGTTACTCGTTGGAAAAATAAAAGGAATAGATGTATGACTACTGTTTCAACAGGGATTATAATTTTATTTGAGCACCGCCTTTTATCCCCCTTTTACGATATATTTATTTCCTCAATTTATTTAGAAAAACCAAGTCAACCTAGGATGATATGCCAAAGCTCAACACTACGCTTCCTACCACTGACGGGTAAAGGACTAAGAAATACATTAGAGGACTTAATCTATTACAGGCAGAATGATAAAAATGTTTATTTTGAGTGCTAAAAATTACTACAGCCTGATATGGATTTCAGTTTCTTTTTTACTCTAACAATAAGAGGATTTTTGTCTTAGACTAAAATATACATTCTAAATAAAGATTTACGTCTAAACTAGATAAGATATTTAGTCTGCACTTAGATGATTATGTCTAAGGACTAAGAAACTCACTAAAGTTAATACCTAGTTCTAAGATGGACTTATAAGGATTTAACGGGTTAAGGGTAAGAATTAATGTAAGAGACTATAGAGGATTATTTGGTCAAAGAATAAAGATGATAATATAATATACAGGATTCCATAGGTAAGGATTGGGATGATAAGTAAAGGGAAAAGATGAATACTTAAAATAAGAATGATAATAACACTAAAGATGATTCAAGTAAGTGGTATGAGATGCTACATCTAAATTAGAGCATTTTGTTAATAGAGATTGTAAGTCTAAGAGGCTATTGTTTTTTAATAAATGAAGTGACTCGGTCAAACTTGAGGAGACTTACAAGAGACTAAGGTAACATTGGACATTAGTAATATTCAGGTTTAAAGGACTGACGATGCACACCCAGTGGTCTAGAGGACTATTAGAGGTATCGTGCAGTCAAAATTAGTCGAGCTAAAGTTCATCTAGTACTTTATGATGATTCTATTATATTATTATTTCTCCTAGTTTCTAGGAGTGGCGCCCAACACATAAATTTTTATTCATCTCGACGTTACCCCTTTTTGTTGATAAGACACAATAGTACATTTATATTAGAACCTCGCCTCTCAATCTCTTTGCTATCACAATTTATAAAATTCCCCTCTGCTACAAAGCTATCCGGTGGGCCTCGTGAACGTTCTTATTATCAGCACCGTGTCTTATTACCCGTTCGGGTTATACGCACTTACGCTAATTCGTAATGATAGGGTGATTGTGAGATTAAATGGAGGACCTACAGTTTAACGTGGGATCCGAACCACGGTGGAGACCTGGCATTTCACACATTCACAAGTTGTGATTAATACACGTCTTGTCAGAGGTTAAGGAAGGGTTTGGCAATCAGATAAATCTGTGCCGGGACCGAGGATTGAACCCCGGACAGCACAAGAGTCCGACACCTTACCCCTAGACCGCCAGGTCACCTAGTCGTGAACGTTCTTTATTGGGCCCGATCATTTATCTATGTAAAAAAATACATTTAAAAAGGTACACTCTTGTTCAAACAATTTCATTGTGATTCTGAGGTAATGTACCGTTCATTAATTATTGTTAATTGGTTAGTGTATGTCTTGTAGATTTTATATGTTTGTTATTTTATATCGTAATTCCCGGTGTCCATGATGGCCTGAAAACGACACTGTCAAGGTTTAGGTTTTAAAATGTTCCCCCGTCCCTAAGGGTACTCCATAGACCATACTTCCATACCACATAACCCCCATACCACCTGGTATGGCCCCCTACCCAGAATCCAACACAACCCCAAAATGTTCCAAAAATGTATCGATTTCGCAACTAATATATATATGGACACCTTACCTTACATAGTTCCATGAATATCGTAAAATTTACACTTGTTTTATTAAAATGATCCGGATAAGCACCCATACATTGAAAAATTAGTCTCAATAAAATGTCGTTGATTTCATTTAGTCGTATTATATTCAATCTCAATGTTAGTTTTTTGAAATGTTCTTAGCATTATTTTTTTATTTAAATTAAATTTGAGAATAAACCTAATCTGCAATATCAAGTCTTTAAGTGTCACTTTAAACTTATTTGTTTGAAATACTCACTTATATGGTCACAATTTTAATCACTTTCGTTTTTATGCATGTACTGTAACTAAAAAGAAAACCTTGCGTAAACACCCTAAACCACCCCTTTTTTTTTTTTGTAGTGAAATTATTTGTACTAATATCTAACAAACTTTAATTCTAAAATTAGCATTTTTGGTTACGTTCTCAAATAGTTTTACTTTCGTGTGGAAAAATAATAGACTGGACTATAGAAGATGACTACAGGTCTAAGAGGGACTAGAAAAAATTATTACAGGTCTAAGAAGGACTAGAGAAGATGATTACGGGTTTAAGAGGGACTAAAGAAGATTACTACAGGCCTAAGAGGATTACAGAGGATGATTACAGGTTAAGAGGGACTATAGAATATGACTACAGGTCTAAGAGGGACTAGAGAGGATGATTACGTGTCTAAAAGGACTAGAGAGGATGACTACAGGTCTAAGAGGGACTAGAGAGGATGATTACGGGTCTAAAAGGACTAGAGAAGATGATTACAGGTCTAAGAGGGACTAGAGAGGATGATTACGTGTCTAAAAGGACTAGAGAGGATGACTACAGGTCTAAGAGGGACTATAGAGGATGACTACAGGTCTAAGAGGGACTATAGAGGATGATTACGGGTCTAAAAGGACTAGAGAGGATGACTACAGGTCTAAGAGGGACTATAGAGGATTATTACGGGTCTAAAAGAACTAGAGAGGATGACTACAGGTCTAAGAGGGACTATAGAGGATGACTACAGGTCTAAGAGGGACTATAGAGGATGACTACAGGTCTAAGAGGGACTATAGAGGATGATTACGGGTCTAAAAGGACTAGAGAGGATGACTACAGGTCTAAGAGGGACTATAGAGGATGACTACAGGTCTAAGAGGGACTAGAGAGGATGACTACAGGTCTAAGAGGGACTATAGAGGATTATTACGGGTCTAAAAGGACTAGAGAGGATGACTACAGGTCTAAGAGGGACTATAGAGGATTATTACGGGTCTAAAAGGACTAGAGAGGATGACTACAGGTCTAAGAGGGACTATAGAGGATGACTACAGGTCTAAGAGGGACTAGAGAGGATGACTACAGGTCTAAGAGGGACTATAGAGGATTATTACGGGTCTAAAAGGACTAGAGAGGATGACTACAGGTCTAAGAGGGACTATAGAGGATGATTACGGGTCTAAAAGGACTAGAGAGGATGACTACAGGTCTAAGAGGGACTATAGAATATGATTACAGGTCTAAGAGGGACTCTATATGATGAATACAGATCTAAAGGTCCTTAGTTTTAGCTATATCCAACACCTTTGCTCATTCGATAGTTTGTCTACAGAACTAAGGGTCCCGGATTCGTTTCCTGGCATGGCCGAAAAATGTATCATCAGTTAAATGTGGACTTACCCTTTCACAGTGATAAATTAGCGGCGGGGACTGGCGGTTGTGTCTGTCCTAGTCTTAAGTTAGATTATATGGCGTATAAAGCCACGACAGGCCTAGCGAGCCGGCAGTGGAAAATATATAACTTTAACAAAAAACTGACCCAAGCCATATGCTGGAAACGGTAATGAATGTGAAGTAATGTTAAAGCTATATTATAGGCCCTAATACTAGTCTTTGAACATTAAATGTGTTGTCCTAGTTTATACTTGTGTGTCTGAAAAGCCAGTGTTTATAAAGAAAACAAGTTAAATTAGACTAAACAAAAACAAATTAAAAAATTATTCCAAATGTTTATGCTCGTAATAAACTTTATCAATTGCTTTTTTTTTTACACGCACTCGATCCGATAGGACGATTAAATCTTGTAACTTGAGGTGCGAGTGTAGGAGGCGCGACAAAAGGGAAGTGTTTTGGCAGTTTTTATCAGATTTTTTTTTTTGGTCATAGTTGTTGAATATCTGTCAGAAGCTTAGTGGCATTAGATGAGAAACTTTTTAAATGAAGAGAAAAAGTTCTCATCAAATTTTAGGACAGCCTTGATAGATATTCAACAACTATTGAGGTCACCATGTGAAGAAAAATAAACTTTATGTTTTTATTGGAGAAATATTTGATTAATTCTGATCAAAAAAGCTTTCATATAAAAACTGCAAAAATACTGACCTTTTCTCTCGTCCCCTTCTACCTCACCTTAAAGCTTAGTGAACACATCGTCACGTGAATTCTGGGATTCAAAATTGAATCTTGTGAAGCCACTAAGAAGTGATATACCAGCATCGAAGTGGTTTGATTGTGAGCTTACCATTTTCATTATCTATAATCATTTGAAATAAATAAGTAGAATTGACTACAAAGATGACAAAAGTGATTGGGACAGTATCACCTACAGTAGCCCCATGGCTTCTTTGGTGCTGACTGACAGCTGACAGCTGACAGATGACGGCTTTGAAAAGTTACCAGACCAAATTATGTATCCCTACACCAAACCATATGATCTGCAAAAACATGTGTTTAGCAGTTGTCACTTCTGACAGTCAAAATCTAGGTATATACCTAAATGTTGACTGTCAAAAGTCAGCTGTGAGCTGTCAATTAGCACCAAAGAAGCCATGAGGCTACTGTATTTGTCAAAGATTATGAAAACAAACCTGACCATTGCAAAGAAAATTCAAATACTATATTAATCTTTACAAAATCTTATTATTTTCAAAATAAAAATTGAATATAAAGTGTTGTATAAGACTAGTGCAGTTTGTTTGTTTTTTTAAATCGGTTTCAATTTTTTTTTATAATCAAACTAAGCGTTAAATTGATTTTGATCTTCCAAAATGTCCCCTGAATAAGCTTTCTTGTACCACGGCATTCCACCTTTCTAGCAATAAAACAAGTTGTCTACCAAGGAAACCAGCAGAGCCACCGCCGGTGACCTTGAGAAAACACCTTGTGATAAGCCATGCCCTACTTCTATAATTATGTCAAGGGCGGTTCAAAATTCTAGGTGAGCGCTGTTTTAATTAAGTCATAATCAATATTTGGAAACTCTGGGCCTGTCTTTAGAGATAGAAGACAAAGATGATAAACTTGGAAAATGAAGGTGCGCTTTAGGCACCGGCTTGAACATTTTAAAACTATATTAATTAAAGGTTAATTTATTTTTTAGAAAGTGTTTATTTTACTGTTACGCGTATTAATGTCCATTAAGAATATTCACATCTTTTACCCATCTAATCTAAGGAGAATGAATGTGTGAGTAAATGCAAATGTTGTGCATGTTTGAGGATCCACTTAACCCCTACTGAACATGTATTTTTTATCAGTTTTATTCAACCCCCTTCGGTGGCCGCGTGCTCTAACGCGCTACTCTCGTGTTAGACTAGACTTCTGAAGAGGGGGAAACCAAGGTTCGACCCAGGACAGGTGCACCGGAAGTTTTTTTTCCTAAATTGTTTTCCACTCTCCCTCCACACAAATGGCAGTGCACTTCCTCTAAATTAAAGCTTCCCAATCCCTAACACATTAGTGTAACTAATACATAGACGTATAACCTTAACGGCTACTAAGACGCGGTGCTAAAAATATATATTACTCGATCTTATAGCACATGTGTAATGTGAATGAGGATCCTACCCACTTCAGTGGCCGAATGGTCTGAGGCGTCACTCTCGTGTTATACTGGCCTGCTGATGACGGGGAGATCGGGATTCAAATCCCGGCAGGGTCTGCTGAAGGCGGTTTTTCCTAAATGATTTCCCACTCTCCTTCCACACAAATGCTAGTAGATTACCTCTAAAATGCTTCCTTCCCCGTCCCTACACCATTAGAGTAATGATTATATATCCGTTTGGCCTAAACAGATAGTTAAACGCGACGATAAGAAAAAAAGCGGATCGCTTTGAGGTAAATTGTACTTGCATCAACGTTGTTCAGTGCATGCAGTTATATTGTGGGAATACGTAAAATAGGTTTCATGCTCATCTAATGGATATTAAGATGGAGGGCAAGGTAATGCCATTTAAGGGCCGTATTTTTAGAGTTTTTATATATTATTTAGCACCGCGTCTTACTACCCGTTCGGGTTATACGCTTAAGTACTAATTACACTAATGGATTAGGACTTGGGAAGGTTGAATTTAGAGGAAGTGAACCCGCATTTGCGTGGAGAGAGAGAGAGAGAGTGGAAAACCATTTAGGAAAAACAACCCCCAGTTCACCCGACCGAGATTCGAACCTCGATCTCCCCGTCCTCGGCGGTCGAGCTCAACACGACTAGCGCGTTAGCCAACTACGCCCGGTGGCGGGTTAGAGTTTTTATGACGTAAAACTTTTTTGGCCAAAACAAATTGAATATTGTTTCAGTAGTTTTATACATATTATTATAATCTCAACCTTTCTTTAAACCCGCTTCGGTGGCCGCTTAGTCTAACGTGCTACTCTCGTTTTAGACTAGACTACCAAGACGGGGAGATTGGGGTTCGATCCCGGTCGGGCAAACTGAGGACGGTTTTTCCTAAATGGTTTTCACTCTCCCTCCACGCAAATACTGGTCACTTCCTCTAAATTCACACCTTCTTAATCCCTAATACATTAGTGTAATTAGTACATAAGCGTATAACCCGAGCGGGTAGTAAGACGCGATGCTAAAAAAAAACTTGTATATTTCTCATAGGATCGTGGGAAATCAATCAGGACTTTTTCTTAGCGTTTAAAATGTTTCAGGTAAAATTCCATTTTGCTCATGACAAAATAATTCAAGAACTGTTGAGTTTACTATTTTTTAGAGAGTTAAACTTAACTTATCTGCTGAAGAAATATTTAGTTTATTTTGGTCCAAAAATGTGTTTCTATTAAAACGCTAAAACAAGGGTTTCTCCCAATTATTCTTTTTGTAGTTTTTCCTGATTTGATGGTCAATTATGGAGAATCCAAATACTTATTAACAGATAAGGATAAAACTTAAAAATTAATATGAGTATTAATTTCATAAACTGAATTTTTAAGAGTGAGTTGTTTATTATAATTTGAAAGTATTTATTTATGTTTTTAATGGATTTGGTTTTACATATATAATAATAGGCTCCTCTCTTAAACAGAAAAGTAAAATAGAGTGGCTTAGGTATTCAACCAATTTTAATGAAACAAAGCTCCGATAAAATTATTAATTCCACAGAAATTGAGTCCTCGACCCATTTTATCATTTAATATGTGCATCCCTTCGAAATTATTTATCTCATTTATATCATTTTTGCACCAATTGTACCTCATAAATCCATTATTACGTTGTGTTAATGAGTTTAACACCATTAGGGTTATCTAGTAGAAGGAGGAATGGTTAAGTAAGGGTGAAAACACCCCCTTCACCCACATGGTTCAAAGAAATAATGATAATTAGTGCCTATTGTAACTGTTTTGTTGAAATTCTTTTGGAGATTCCGTTGAAACCTATCACACCTGTTTTCTCACTTGTTGCACAACACAATACAGTCATATCTTGACAGAATAAACTATGTCCCTATCTTATAACTTAGGAGTTATACTATGTGAAATAGGTGACCTGGTGGTCTAGGGGTAAGGTGTCAGACTTCTGTGCTGGGGTCCGGGGTTCAATCCTCGATCCCGGCACACATTTATCTGGTTACCAAACCCTTCCTTCAGCTCTGAAAAGACGTGTATTAATCACAACTTGTGAATGTGAGGAATGCCAGGCCTCCACCGTGGTTCGGATCCCACGTTAAACTGTAGGTCCTCCATTTCATCTCACAGTCACTCTACCATTGCACATTAGCGTAAGTGCGTAAATCCGAATGGGTAGTAAAACGTATAATAATAATAATAATAATAATAATAATAAAAATAATAAAACCTATGAAAGAAGAGTCAAAGCTTTTAAAACCAAAAACAGAACAGCTTGTATTTATTAATATATTAATATAATTTTAATACACTTTAATGTGTACTGTGGATTTTGGGGAAAGGTTGGAGTTCGAATTTAATTCGAGTTTATTGGGGTTTGGTTTCATTAACAAGCTATTTTCCTTTTGATTTTCCCGTTTTCTTTCTAAGTATGAGGCTATATTACTTTTACGTAACCCTTAAATCCTTTACCCTTAGGCGAACACGTCAATTTTCTTTGTGTTGAAAGTAAAGAATCCATAAAAATTGTATATATCTTTTTAATACCACGTAATACGTAAAGGGATGAAGTAATGGCGCTCAGTGATCTAGAATCGGTCATTATTAAAAAGGAACACCATATTTGACAAATGCAAAAGTTGTTTTTTAGCATCGCATCTTACTATCTGTCCGGGCTAAACGCATACTACTAATTTACGCTAGTGTGTTAGGGATAGCAAGGTTGCATTTATAAAGAATTGTGCCTGAATTTTAGTGGAATGAGAGTGGAAAACAATTTTTGGAAAAAACCACCCTCAGTACACGTGACTCGGTTCAAACCCCGATCTTCCCGTCATCGGCAGTCATGTTTTACTGCGAGAATGACGCCTTAGATCATGCGGCCACCAAAGCTGGTGGTAATTAATTGAAACTCCCATGTTGTATCTCCAGGATATATCTTTCATTATGTTGCACCGAGGGAATGGGAGTGTATATCTTATCGTGTGAAATAAGGGCGAGAATAACTATTGATCCGTGGATTAGAAAGATGGTTACAGTTATCTAGAATAAATAAAACATATTGTTTACTGTTCCAATAGAGTTATAGTTATATATTTGAAAAATTCATTGGATGTTTGTCAACAATTTTGATTATTTTTTTTAGCACTACGTCTTACTACCTGTTCGGGTTATACGCTTATATACTAATTACTCTCAATGTGCTAGAGATTAGAAATGAAGAAGGTTGAATTTTGAAGAATTGTATCTTAATTTGCCTGGAATGAGAGTGGAGGATAACCATTTAGGTAAAACCACCCTCAGTACACCTGATTGGGATTCGACCTTGATTTACCTGTCATCAGTGGTCTAGTCTATTGTGAGAGTGATGCCTTAGACCATGTAGTCACCGAAGAAGGTTTTGAAATATTGAGCCCAAGATTATTCACAGGTGTTTGTTCAACTATGAGGCTAATGGATATCACAAACTCTGAAAAGATCATACTTAATTAGGCCCTTTCTGGTCATTTATTTGACAAAGACCTACCGTTTACGCTGCTAAGGTGGGATAGAAGCGTAGATGAGGCCGCATTTTTGCAGTTTTTATAACAAAAATATTTTTAGTCAATATAAATAAAATATTGTTTCATTATTTAGGTTTAGTTTAGTCTTTTAAAGGCTGGTCTCTTGGTCAAGTGGTCAGTTTTCCTGACTACCAATCAAGAGGTCCCAGTTTTGATTCCCAGTAGTACCATAAGTATTTTTTTCGAAGAGGAATTGTTAATATGGTCGTCATGGTTTTGTTAGTTAGACCTAAGTTAGGTGTATAAGACAACTACTGTTACAACATAATTATCATCACATCAACTCAGCGGGGCGAGGTAACTGAATAGACGGTGTGCCCCAACCTCAAAAGACGGTCACATATAAGCTACTGCCAGTATAAAACCAAGAACTTGTAGCCGACAAACCTTAGTGATACACGTTAAAAATTAAAAATAGTTAAATTCTAAACGTATAATCCCAACAATTTTTTAATATTTTTAATGACGAACGCGGTATTTAACCAAAAGCAATTTAAATTAAGAGAAACGTATGTAACGCCAGTGATAACCGTTTAAAAACTTCAGGTATGGGTATAAAATGAAACTAAATGTTATCTGCTAAAGCAATATTTTATTTATTTTGACAAAAAAAAATATTTTCTCATAGATACTGCCAAAATACGGACCTTTACTTATCCCCGTTTCCCCTTCCCCCTTTAAAACATAGACAAAAGAAGACAATTTTTTTAACAACGTCAACGAATGTATTATTATTATCATCATCATAATCACCGCGTCTTACTTCCCGTTTGGGTTTACGCACTTACGCTAATGTGTAATGGCAGGGTGATTAAGAGATGAAATGGAGGACCTACAGTTTAACGTGGGATCCGAACCACGGCGGAGGCCTGGCATTCTACACATTCACAAGTTGTGATTAATACACGTCTTGTCAGCGGTGAAGGAAGGGTTTAGCAATCAGATAAATCTGTGCCGGGACCGAGGATTGAACCCCGGACCCCCAGCACAGAAGTCCGACACCTAATCCCTAGACCACTAAGTCACCACGAATGTAGTAAAATGATCATAAATGGCGGTTACCGTACTGTATAACTAGTGAGTCATACTCTCCTATTAATTACTCAACCCAGTCCTATCTTAATTCACCTGCAAGAGTGCCGCGTCTGATCGTTAACGACCGTGTGACGCAACAGGCGCGCGTTGACACAGGTGGTAGCGCGTCACATGATAGTCAAACACCGGAGCAGTGAATTGTGTTATTGTTCTAGAACACACCGCGGGACGCCCTTACTGCTCCTTGGTAAATTGGGTGCTGTGGTTTATGAGGCGTGGGCCTGGTTCACATGGTACTAGGGAAATACTTACATGTGGGTTACAGCTATTTTCGTCAATGCAGGTTTTTTAGTTTAAAAAAAATGTTAAGTTTCATAATCCAGCGTTCTGATCGTAAAACTTAAGTGTCAGAGCAAACCACTTTATCGTGATCACAATTATATCAATACCATTATTATTTTTACTATTATTATTACTATAATTATTTTTTTCTTATTATTATTATTATTATCTAGATTTGTCGAATTCAACTTCTATCATAAAAGAAAAGCTAAACTCAGAGAACTATTCGAGGAACTCCCCTATCAATAATTTATCATGTAGAAGCTCTGCATATAATATTTAAATATACAGTATTCTGATTTATTTTTGTGCATATTGTTACTTCTTTTAAAATATATATGCTTAACTACTCTTTAGTTATTGGTTATTATTGCTATTTTTTATTCTTATCATTATTATTTACTATTTTTTCGTAACTATTCATCAGTATTATAATTATTTAGTTATTATTGTTTATCTTATTTTCTCATGTAATTTTATGTATTTGTAAGGTACTTGTGTACTTTTCAGTGCTGGCCTGTTATAGGTCTTACGACTGTTGGCCAGTACTATAATAAAGGAAATTGAAATTAAATAAACACAAGTTCATAAGCACCTTAAATTCAATCTAATAGTAGGAATCTGGTTGAAAGAAAGAGTCATAAAATACAAAATCGTTTGTCAATATTTCTAGTATTTTATTTAGCTAATAGTATAAATGTAGAGGTATTGATATTATATATTTAAAAACCAGCAGATTCTGATCATATTACTTCTCAAATAAATATATGAAATAAAGTTTTTGTAGCTTTTGTAATCGTCAGATACTTTCCTACTTACTAGAATGCTGATAAATATGTATCTAGATTTGTATGAAGTTATCCAACCACACTTTATAAACACTCTAATCACTATATGATCTACAAACTAACTTAATCTAGAACAGAACGTTTAATACTACCCAGTCCTAGCAACTTAATACTAATTGGATATCAGGACAAATATTAAATAGGTTTGTCAGCACCACTTGGAATCGAACCAGCTTTCCCTATATTTGTGGTTGATAATCCCAGCTACCATTTAGACATGAGTACAGGTAACTTAACCTAGTACAGAAACCATTAAAAATACATTCCCCCTTAGTGTGAATATGTACACCCGAGGTGGCTTTTATCAGGAGGTCAAGGTTTTATCCCGGTGAATGCAATAGGACTTTTAATTTGTCTTAAGTTTGAGTTTCAATTCTTTATATGAAGAAAAGCTGATTAAGTTAGTTAAAATACACTTTCATCATATTTTCTTAGATATAAACAAGAGTTGGCCACCATGAGATTGAAAAACCACTAATCTTATAAATTTCCGTTGCGGACGTTGTGGTGATTGAACGTGGCCTTTTAGATCCGAACCAAGTACACTTGCATTGAGATATCTCCCCCTTTAGGTGGATGCATTTTCTATACTTCTTCCACGCAATTATAAAATATGTCATCACTAACGTGCACTGATTATTATAATGTTATTATATTCCTCGCACCATTCTATCTACTTAACCCCACCACACATATTTCAGCCTGAAGCCGTAGGCAGCCCATCGGACACAGTAGGCGTGCAGTCAGCATTATACTGGGCCGTATAAAATACTTTCCAATTAGTTCCATTAGTTAATACATAACTTAATTATTTTTATTAAATTCATTCATTTTTCAATTAAAGGGAAAGTAGTATAACACCTATCATCATTTTGATTATTTGTTACCTGCAGAATTAAGACCTGTGATTGACATAGATTTAAAAAAAACTTTGCTTCCCATATTTTCTCCGAGCAAATATTGATTTTCTTAAAGCACGCCCCGCTCCCACCCACCTTCCTCCCCCATTATGTATTTTCCCTATATATGATTATTTAAGCCTCTGATAACCAACATGGTGAAAATAAATCGTACTAATAACAAAAAATCTTTGTAAGTTAAATATTAGCGTCACTCAAGTAATTAATTATTATTTATGGTATGAAGAATCAAAGTCAATAAGTATAGCTTCCAAATAATCTACATATTTACACTCTTAAATATGTTGTATATAACTTCTATAAATATCAAATATAATTCAATGGGGTTTATTATTTTTAGATTGAGACACTTCCAAAAAAGCTTCACGGATTGTAAGCCATATAACTAGCTGTCGCTTGTATTGAAGTTTCTAATTTTCTAATTCATTTTGATCAATTTCCAATGTGTTGACTTTAGGTGACCTGGTGGTCTAGGGGTAAGGTGTCAGACTTCTGTGCTGATGGTCCGGGGCTCAATCCTGGGTCCCGGCGCAGATTTATCTGATTGCCAAACCCTTCCCTCACCTCTGACAAGACGTGTATTAATCACAACTTGTGAATGTGAGGAATGCCAGGCCTCCACCGTGGTTCGGATTCCACGTTAAACTGTAGGTCCTCCATTTAATCTCACACTCACTCTACCATTAAACATTAGCGTAGGTGCGTATAACCCGAACGGGTATTAAGACGCGGTGATGATAATAACAATAATATGTTAACTTTAATTTTATCTTATCTCGCTAAAGACTAATTATAAAAAAGTTACTAGTGATCTAATCTTAGAAGTAAGGACGAGAAGGATAAATTAGAGTAAAATGCATTTCTATCAGAATTGAGTTAAAATATTAAAACCGTAGTGAAGAATATATGTGGAAACCAGCCAGTCCATCTTATCTGGATTCACACCCCGACCTCACCATTAACGGTGACCAAGTTCATTGCGAACCTAACACCTCTGACCACTCGACCAACGCTACCTTTGCTATGTTTGATGCGCGTATCCCGACCTACGTCAGCCCGGGGAGATGCGTTACAAGCGCTCTTTAAAATATGCACCAATATTGGAACACGCCAGCTCTCTTTACAGTGAGTCACTTGTTGTGGCACTGTTCTCTATGGCTGAGTGGCAAGAGGATCACAAGAGAAGGGCCATGATATCTAAACCTAGTTATTCTAAAAATTGAAAAATGACACCTGGACACGGGAATCGAACACGGGACCTCTGGCTTAGTACGCCAATGCTCTAACCACTGAGCTATCCAGGATTCGTCCCGTGCCCAGGGTCATTCTTCACTCATATTTTAAGGCAGAGTCTATGATGGACGTGCGGAAATCGTCGGCTACAAATATGTGATTATATTAATATCACGAGCTATCAGATAACGCAGCCATCTGCGACTCGGTAGTTAGCTTTTTGCTGCCATTTGCACAATTATTAAATTGTACGGGATCGCACATATTAAGAATTAATAGCCAGAGCTATTATTTATGCTTTTTAGTGTGGCATACTCCATCTAGATATCATATTCTGAAAATGGAAAAATTACACCTGGTCCCGGGTTCGATTCCCGTGTCTAGGTGTCATTTTTTAATTTTCATAATCTGATATAATTTTCTAAATAGGCCTACGTTCAATATTATCATATTACCCAGATATTGAAACTTTTACTGTCAGAGTTTGGTGTTTCTGTCCTAAGTAACGTTATTTTATAAGCCATATGATGAAATAATCCTATATTTGTAACACACACGTTGAATCCCACATTAATATAAATTTTAACTAAATATTAATAAAATGATGAGTTTGTTTGTCTGTTATAAGCGTTTCGCGATATTTCTCATAGGCAGAGGTATAAAATTTAAAAATTTGTAGGTTCACAAAAATGTGTACCTGGAAGACGAAATTTTAAAATTTTGATTCGATTTTTTAAATTAAATATAATGTGAGTCGGAAGAAATAAATGAGTTTATTTTCAAACTGTTTGAAGCAAAGAAAAGCGTTGTCTGGGGTATCCAATCAATGCACTGCGTGGTTACCCCGGGTGACTCCAGGTACATCTGCTAGTATTAAATATTACTATGTTAAGTTTGGGTTAGAATACTGTTTTGGTTATTGTACAATTTTCAATCTGACCGCTATAACAAGCTACTTTAATAGATTTGCATGTATATATTTCATATATTTATACGTCAACCGATCTGAAGTTATAACTTTTGATATTATATTATTATTATTATTATTATTATTATTATTATCATTGCGTCTTACTAACCGTTCGGGTTATACGCCCTTACGCTAATGTGTAATAGTAGGGTGATTGTGAGATTAAATTGAGGACCTACAGTTTAACATGGATCCGAACCACGGTGGAGGCCTGGCATTCCACACATTCACAAGTTGTGATTAATACACGTATTGTCAGAGGCGAAGGAAGGGTTGGCAATCACAAAAGTCTGTGCCGGACCGAGGATTGAACCCCGGACTTGCAGCACAGAAGTTTGACACCTTAGGGTTCGGCCAGACTGACAAGCGAGCGAGTGAGCACGTGATTAGCAGATAGCTCTCGATAGTTGTTGACGAGGAGGCAAAGGTTCGAATCTTGGCTCAGTGAACTGAGTGTGTTTTTGACAAGTGATCTATTGTTGCGGTTATCTCATCCTCTCTCCACGCTAATGGTGATTCTTATTTGTAAAGGCGTTCTTTTATTATAATATCGAAGTATTTTAACATATCAGTTTTACATGTGTATATATATGTGTGTGTATGGTTTATGATCTTACCAATTAAATTAGGCAGTTAGTAGCAAGTGTGTTAAATCTATCGATAGTAATAAAAATGCCAAAATGAGAATTTTTCCTAGCACTCAATGAACTAAAATACAATAATATTGCCTAGCGCCTCTAAACTAGTTTGTACCGTGTCGAGAGCGCACGCGCTTGAAAAATAGAACATTCTATCTTTCAGCACGCGCGCTCAGTTGCTCCAGTCTGACCACCTCTCATTACAACCAATGTGCTATATTTTATATTTTAGTCGCTCGCTCGCCCACTCTGGCCGTCCCCTAACCCTTAAATTTAGGGCCAGATATTTAATTCCAAAAACCCTTCGGGAGGGATCTTATTAAAATACCAGAGAGCAAGTTGTAGCTCAAGCTTTTGTCAAATTTAATATTTCTTGTTTTGTGAATTCCCGAGTATCTGATTAAAAATCCGCCCCTGTTTAGTCTTGATCTTTTTGGACAGTAGAAGCAGCCCTGGAATCTTTGTCACCGGAGGAGTATCAGCGCATTTTAGCGGTGTTGGCCAGAGACCTGTCCTTACGACGACAAGAGAGATGCCGGATAAGGTAAGAAGAAATAATACTTTTTTTTATATAGGGCCTACATTGAACTGCCGCTCTATGATCCATGGGCGTGGGTGGGTGTGTGTCGATACTCTTTAATGATACCATGCTAGATACTAGAAACGGGGAAGTTGAATTTTATCCACTCTGAATGGTCTCCATTCAAACATTTTTTAAATAAACAACTTTAATAAAAATCCTGAATTGTATCCACTAGAATTATCTGCATTATATCCACTAAATCTCTTGTAACGTTTCTTTGAGAAAAGTCTGAATGGAGACCATTCTGAGTGGATACAATCCAGCCCCTTCTTAGAAACTAGCCCAATATTAATTCTATGGCATACAACGTCCAGAGTTCAAACCATTAATTTACTATTAAGTTAGAACAAACTCATTTTCATAATTTTTACATTTTCGAACCAGCCAGGATCCTTCTCAGTAGGCAGACGAGCTTCTTGCTTGGGCCAGTAAGGTCCGGGTTCGAGTCCATGTTGGGTTGTCTTCCCTTTTCACGGTGGTGAATTGACGACCAGGAGTATTGGTCTTGTGTCTGTTTTAAAATAAAATTAGTTTGTAGGTTGTGTGTTTATATAATGCAGTGATTTAGGATTGCGCACGTTAAATACCCACGATAATATTAACTTATTTATGTAATTATGTCTTCTTGAAAGAGATAAGTGTACCAAAGTTAATGGGCACTTCTAACCTAATTTATTTGTTTAGTTCCCTTATCAACATATTTGATACAAGTTAAAAACAAATATATGATGAATTTGTAAATATAAACAAACGATATCGGTTGTGAGATTCTAGGATATTTTCAAAATAGCGTTTCCGTCTCTGATTGTTTTAAGTATATCTAGACTTAGTTTACATTAATTTTTTGGTCATAAAGGTCCAAATAGATATTAGTAATTTTATTAATTGCAATTAGCGTTAAAAAATAAGTAAAATACTAATATCATTGTAATTAAGTTATTAGGTATATTATGTAAACCATAAAAATTTTTTAGAATTATATTTATTTGGTTAATATTTCTAAATGATCGAATATAGTTATTAATAATTAATTATTGTAAATAAATTTTATTATAACATGTAAATAATTAATGTAATAATAATAATAAGTTGTTTTTTTTCTTTGTACTTTACTACAAGTCCAGGCACTATCCATTTTGCTACATTAGTGGTGATAGAAATAATAAAGGTAGAGTGAAAATAAAATATAGTCACATTTTCTTTGAGAGACAGTGGAAAGACATTAATTGGGGAAACCACTCTAAGTAAAACTGGTGGGATTCAAACCCATGATCTCCCATTACTATATAATTAAACTAGATGACCCGCTTCTGTGGCCGCATGGTCTAACGCACTACTCTCGTGCTGGGCTAAACTGTCGAAGACGGAAGATCTGGGTTCGATCCCGGTCGGATGCACTGAGGGTGGTTTTCACTAAATGATTTTCCCCTCCACGCAAATTCGGGTGTATTGCCTCTAAAATAAGTCCTTATATCCATAACCCATTAGTGTAATTAGCACCTAAGTGTGTATAATCCAAACAGGTAGTAAGATGTCGTACTAAAAAAAATTGACTAGATGAACTGACATTCAGCCACGTGGCCACCGGTGGGGTTTTGAACAGATTAATCTGTTAAGAAGGTCAGTGACCAAGAGTGCATAGGATAATGCATAGCCTACCCAAAATTGAAAAATGAGAAAGATGTATTTTACAAAAAATATAATATACAGCCATTGATACTATTTATATCAAACAGTTTATTTGTATAAAACCTGATGAGATGGCTATGATATTGTAAAAAAATTTAATTACTAATTTTGTAAAATTTAAAAACATTTACCCGCTTCGGTGCCAAATGGTCTAACGCTCTACTCTCGTGTTGTATAGACTGCCGAAGACTGGAGATCGGGGCTTCAATCTAGGTCAGGTGCACCGAGGGACGTTTTCCTAAATGGTTTTCCACTCTCCCTTCAGGCAAATGCGGGTACATTCACCCTAAATATAACCTTCCTAGTCCTTTAACCACTAGTGTAATTGGTAGATAGGTGTATAACCTGATATGGGTAGTAAGACGTGGTGCTAAGAAAATAGACATTTGCACGTGTGAAAAATGTATTTTTAACAGAGATTATCTCATAATACCAAGACATATCGGATGTACAACTGATTACATAAAAAATTGTTATGGAATTTTATCAAAGAATACAAGTTTTGTGAGTTTAAATTAGTTTAGCATCGTTAAATAACTATGACTGTGGGCTTCTTACACTTCTTATTTCAAATACGTTTAAATGCGTTGGCAATTAACATTCAACATTTTCGAAACACAATATTTTGTATGACATGAATGGTTAAGCTATGATAGTGACTATAGTCTATACGTTTTAAACTCTTTGATATTTTCATATCACTATGATAAATATCTAGCTAAAAGGTTTTTTTCTTCATAGCGTTATAATCATGTGTTTGGAGTGATCTACTTAAATATATTAAACTGAGTCTAGAAGAAATAACAAGTTCTACACAAAAAGTAAACTTTTTAATATTTTTTAAAACCACGTCTTACTACCTGTTCGGTTATAAGTATATGTACTAATTATGTTATGTGTTAGGGGTGAGGAGGACTGAATTCAGACGAACTGTAACTATATTTGCTTGTGGGGACAGTGGAAATCTATTTTAGGAAAAGCCACCCTTAGTACATCCAACTGTGAACTCAAACCCCGATCTTTCAGTAATCGCAGTCAATTTTATTGCGAGTGTGGCGCCTTAGATCATCGACTACAGAAGCGGGTCGTCATAGAAATAACATCTATATTATATTCTGGTAGGAAGAAACATTTAGAAAATACAAAATTTTTTTGCGTTCAGCATTATGTTATTTTACTATATTATTAGTATTATTTTATAAAGATTGATATTATCTATTTAAAGTGACAACTACATATTACATGACTTGACGTATGAATATATAAAAACATTTGTAGTAAATTTTGTATATGTCAAAAAAAATCCTATCTAAATAGACTTTAGAATTTACATCAATCTTATTATATGGTTTGATTCTTGGACATCCAACTATGCTAATCATGCAAATCTGTGATACAGTCAGTTAGAAATCGTAGATCTACACGATCATTTTTGCACGTGGATCATTATTGATTAAACATTAATGGAGATAAAGAATTAATAGAGGTTCCTATTACTGAACACTGCTGAAATATTAATAGTTCAGGAATATTGTCGAAAAAAATAGGTAAACCCGGACAAAATTCTGAGCAAGCTGAAAATGTCAGGCTCAACTCAGAATTACATGCTTAGCAACATATAAAAAGTCCCTATAAGTCAAGGCTTGGCTTCTTTTTGAGAAGACCTCAAAGTTCAAAAAAGTCCATAAATACTTAAAAAATTATTTTAGAGCGGTAAAAATTATAAGAACGCAGAAAATGTCAGGATTGACTCAGATATATATGCTTTACAAACCATAAAAATCCCCTAAGTCCTCCTAAGCCTCAGAATTGTCAACTGTCATCGTGCGCGTATGGTGGATTCCACTTTTAATGTCTTTTATGGGTGCTTTGGGGTACTTTATGAGCAGCAGTAGACTTAAGGACTTACTCGACAGTGTTCTCAAGAGCTTCTGTTACACACATGATCAGCGGACATGCCTTCACTAGATCATTCCGTGCACATTCCTTAACACAGCTCGCACTAGTGAAATTACTATTCCAGAGATGTAAAGATTTTAACGGCTTCAAAGAAGATATGGAAATACCTAAGGCAGGTCTTTTAAATGGTCACAGAAGCAGTGAAAGCAGATGTCACAATAATAATCCTCAAAAGTTTTCATGAAATGCACGATCCGGTATGCAGTAACAATCGCACCTCAAAAATGTGGCTAGAATACGTTAGTCAAGTTGAAATTATTCGCTCTTTTATTCGAGCAGAAAGGATTGGAGACTGGTCCTTACACCTTGCTTGTGTCCGTTCCATACAACCATATTTACACGCTGCAGGTCATATTCCCTACGTAAAATCAGCACGTATTTATCTGCAACAAATGTCTGAACTACGCTGCATAATGGATGAAGATGACTTTGAAGCCTACTGCAGTCAGCAAAGGTTATTTTACAATAAGACGCATCAACAAGTTCTGGTGTGGTGTAGCCGTGGACTTAGCCATAGAGCAAGAGATCATGAGAGCAATTAAGACAGAAGGTGGGCTTACGTGTGGGTGTGGCATCACTGACAGCAACCTTGCGAAGTGTATTCTTGCAATCCCCCCAGAGTGTACCTATCTGCAGTGCTCTGGAGAGTTTTTATGGAACCCGAAATATCACCGCCGAACAACATGTGGAGCTTCGCTCAAGCAGGTAATCTAGGGATAATCGTGACAGACAAATATTTTCCTCCTGGTTTAATGTCCATCAACCATTTGCCTATCGTTCATCAACTGAATTAATCATCTTGTTTACTGGCCTTGTAGGAGACGAATCTGTTAACTGTGACAAAGCTCTGGAAATAGATATCTGTAAAAAAAGAAAATTGCAACTCCCTAGAGGAGCTGCGTTATAAAATAATGTCCAAACTGTAGCTCGTCAGTCTGTCACTGCTACTTTCGAAATCGCCGTGCTTCCACCTATCTGTGCTGCTGCCCGTAAACAATCACTTAAAGTGTATCTGCAGATGCAACAGTGGTTAGATAATCTGCTCACACCAACGGACTGGGGCTTGCAGCTCATTGCAAAGGTAAATATATTATTAAACGGATGCAATTTTTTTGTTTGCTTACATTTTAATCCATGCGATATAAATTTATACAATATATTTTAAATAAAATTGCAAAATTTTGAATTATTCGTCTTATTGTGTTAACAGGAGCTTGTTCCTGTCATGACATTGCTTCCTCCAGCCCCAGAAATCTCTTGCATCTTATCTGTTGTGGCTGCAAGAAAGGTTGCGAACGCAAATGCGAATGTAATAAGAGCGGGCTGGCGTGCTCTACAATGTGCCTCTGTTCAGGAGAAGTGTCCAGCAACTCCCTTCAACGTCTATCACTATGAATAGTGAAGAAAATGTGGCCGACTTAATTAATATATTTTGAAAAATAAACTCTAACATTAAATTTATTAATGAGGTGAGATAATTTTGTCTATTAACTTTAAGGAATTCACTTTGGGATGACTTTAACTGGGACACGAGTGAAACTCATTTTTATTTATGCCTTGGAGGCTAGTTTAATAGTGCATTTTTTGAATTTTTGGGTCTTCTACCAAAAAAACCGAGCCTCGTACTTTAGGTAACTTTTGATATCTTGTAAATCATATAATTTTGAGTCAATTCTGAAATTTTCTGCATTCTTAAAATTATGTCCAGCCTTAAAATAATGTATTATTACTTATGGACTTTTTGAACTTTGGGGTCTTCTGCCATAAAATCTAATCTTAGAAACTTTGGGGACTTTTTGTTTGTTGTTAAGTATATAATTCTGAGTTGATCCTGAAATTTCCAACGTTCTTCTTATTTTTCCCCTCTTTAAAATAATATTTAGGTATTTATGGACTTTTTTTTAACTTTGGGGTCTAAAAAAAAGCAAAGCCTCGGACTTTAGGGGAGTTTTGATATGTTGTTAGGCATGCAATTCTGAGCCTATCTTGAAATTTTCAGCTTTTTCCGAATTTGTCCGGGTTATTTGCTAATAATCCTGGACTATAAATGATATTTGGATACAAACTTCATTAAAAGGCCGTTTTTGACCATTTTATAATGGCTTCACGGTTAAGCATCGTGCACAAATCTTTATTCTGTCTTAATAGGGACATACTGTAGTTATTAACAATACATTTTGTCGCTTTGTCTCCCATCAAACCGCGATAAATTTCGAATAATCATTCAAATACGAATGAACTGCACACATTTTTGGCATATCGTAGGTTTTTTCTTTTCCCATCCATACCTCGCGCGCGCGCACACACACAAAGGCAGATTCGAGCCGGGAGCTGAGTTGGACCTGCTTTGATGAACGCCCTTAATTCGTCCAACTATGAGAGGTGGGTCTGTAGAGAATATTACAGCAAAGGGGTTATATTTGGCAAGTTAATAATCATTCTTTCGTCCACGTGACTGGCTCCTATTGTAATGTACCGTCCCATGAGAATTATTGTTCTGGTATGTTGCGTGCATAAAACAGGAAGTACTGAAGATAGCCTTCAAGGTCGAAGATAATCTAGGCTTGAAAATAGCAACATCAAGTGCTTGTCACACAAACCATACTCAGATACGGCAAATAATATGTTCTGCGACACTCTTTTATTTTCTAAAGAGATAATGAGTGACCCATTGGGATTTTTTTTTATTACACTAGTTGAGTTGGGATCAGGACGGTTTGTTTTAGAATAAACTTACCGGGAATTTGCGTGAAGGGAGCGTGGAAAAAAAATTAGGTAAACCCCTCGATACAGCAACCAGGATTTGAAACCCCGTCTTCCGAGCTACAGACAAACCAAATTAGATGAGCTTGACGTTTAGTTCACGTGCTCACCTTTGCGGGTAGAACAGCATCAATGCCAATAAATTAGTAATAATCAGAGTCCAGATTTTTATGACCTACAATTGATAAAATATGACCTATAAAATTACCAATAAATTCTAAAATAAATGGCTTCAAATTGACAAAAAAAAAACTCCCCCGAAGATATATACAAAGCTCGTAATGAATGCACACGACTAAACCAAATACACACATTACAAATATGAACTAAAAAATATCCAATCAATGAAATGTCTAAGCTCTTACATTCTGCTAAATATATTATTAAGTTTATCAAATCTGCTGTCCCCTCCCATTGCAACCCCTCTCCAGCCTAATTGCAGTCTCACCAGGAATGTGTATTTTACAAACATACAAGCAAATAGGATACAAAGTTTACAAAGTTTATTGCCTAAATTTATCTTCTCATTCCGACAACTCTTTGTTGGAAACATTATGTTTGATTCATCATGCATTTATTAAAAAATATTCTTATTCAAGGTAAATGCCTTTAAATGACTCAAAAATACCTAAAATGACTCTAAATGACGCAAACCAAGAAAATATGACCTATAATTCCAAAATGACAAATAATGACCAAAATATAACCTATAAAATTAAATTTAGCACCACGTCCTACTACCCGTTCGGGTTATACGCTTAAGTACTATTTACGCTAGTGAATTAGGAATTGGGAAGGTTGAATATAGAGGAAGTGAACCCACATTTGCGTGGAGGAGATTGTAAAACCATTTAGGAAAAAACATCCCAGTTCACCCGACCGAGATTCGAACCTTAATCTCCCCGTCCTCGGCAGACGAGCTCAACACGAATAGCGCGTTAGCTAACTACGCCACCGAAGCGAGTAATTTAACCTATAGACTATATTTTTTATAAACAGAGGATCATGAACAGAGTTTATGTATTTATGAGCATTGCATGTGATGCGCCAAATAAAATATGACATGTCATTAAAATCTGGGCCCTGGTAATAATATACAGTACTTACATGTCAATCTTTATAGCATAAGCTATTTTTTAAATGTTTTTACTTTCTCGCTATCTTACAGGTAGAGAAAGTATTGTTATAATAAAAAAAAAATCTAACTCGTGATTTTGATGAATCTCGACGTTTCATGACCCACCGAATTCGAAAAAGTTGTTTTTGAATTTCCGTCTGTCTGTCTGTACCTCCAACTAGAGCTTAAACTATTTTGCCGATCGGGCTAAAACTTGATATCCAGGCTTTTCATAGGGTTGCCCCAAGGGATTTTTGTAATTGGATATCTAACCCTAATATTAAGGGTAGTTTACTGAAGGGCAAAAAGAGAAAAAGTGGATTTTCTCAAAATCGGCTCTAAAGATTTTATTAAATTTCATTTCTAAACATTTATAAATATTCCAAACAAAATGGCTACTTTCAATATTTCGGCAAAATGACTTTAAGGGCTCCGGCCTGATGCGTTAATTATATTTTTTTTAATCATATCTCCGAAACTATTTGAACTATGATACAATTTTTTTATCATATTTCCGAAACTATTTGAGATATGAAATTACTTATCATTACAAATATGTAGATCTATTCATAATACAAATATTTTATTCGAAGCATATTTTTATAAACCAATAATTTTCAAGCTATACGCAAATATATATTTTTTTAACTTTTCGAACACAAAAGGTATCAAGTATTGCGACCGTAAAAAAAAAAATCTAACCTGAAATGTTGATGGAAGTCAACGTCGTATGACCCCCCCGAACCCAAAAAAAGGTGTCTTTGAAATGCCGTCTGTCTGTGTGTCTGTTTAAACTTAAAATTAAGAGTAGTTTAATAAAGGTCGAAAAGAGAAAAAAAATCTATTTTCTCAAAATCGGCTCTAACGATTTTGATTAAAATTCGTATCCAGGCCTTGATTAAGATTATAAATAAACTGCTATTTTCATTTTCCCATGAAAATTAATTTTAGGGTACTTTACATAAGTGGAAATTTCCGTATCTCCGCAACTATTGAGATACTAAATAACTTATCATTATAAAAATTGAGATACTACTTAAATTTAAACGCAATAATTCTCTAATGACATAGAGTAATTAAATATAAGTAAGTCTCTCAAAAAGTTTGTTATTTCTCCTTAAACCCCTTAGGGGAAATGTTTGTACAGCAATGATCTATCTCCATTTTAGACTGAATAGTCAATATTTACATGTTTTATTGGTCAAAATGTATAAATAGGAATTTAATAGCAATGCGATAACATGAAGATGTGCAACACCTAATAAAATTTTGAACATTTTAAACGTAAGTCGAAATTTTAATAAGAAGTGTTGACTCTTGTAGACCCAATATTGATCTTTTTTATCGGTCGAAACATACAAATGAGGACATTAATTCTTTAAAAATAAAATTATAAAATTTAAAACTGGGATTCAAAAAATATTTTACATAAATATAGTGCAATTTATGCTTGGGCTTGCTAGTGTATAATATTTCGTTTCACATATATTACGAGTTTTGAGTAAATATCTCCATTTTTAAACAATAGAGCGAGAAAGTCCGTAAGGAGTTCCGTACCATTTATTTAAATATAATTTCATGCCACGAGTACATTATAGGTAGGAGATCTTAGTTTTATTCCATCTAGGAGCTCAAATAATAATATGAATAGGAATAATGTATAAAATGTGAACATTACTAATACTGTTATATCACCTGGTGATTTATTAAATATCCTAACTTAGTAGAGGACACACAATTTTTCTCGCCCATCCTTCTTTAAGCAGGGCTATCCGCGCTAATGAGGGTGCACTTCTTTTAAACAACATTCCTCCTTTCTTGCTAATTATTTTAACCATGAATAATCATTGTTCTAAACATAAAATAATTTTAAAAAATGGTGACTCAATCGTATAAGCTTTTTCATATAGTCTAATGTAACAAGGATAAAAAAACTGGTTTGTCAGTAAACTACACCTAAATAATTTTTCCTAAGAAAACTACATTACTCTCTTTGGGGGCCGCATGGTCTAACGAGCAACTCTCGCAGTTAACTAGACTGCTGATGACGGGGATATTGAGGTTCGAATCTCGGTCAGGTGTACTGGTGGTTGTTTTTCCACTCTCCCTTAACGCAAATGTGGGTACACTTTCTATAAATATAATCTTCTAACTCCCTAAAAATAATTAGCGTAACAAGTACATAAGCGTATAACTTGAACGGGTAGTAAGACAAGGAGCTAAAAAAAATTTATAAATAAAACATTTTAAAAATTAAGTGAAATCTTTGAACAAAATTATTCTAGACATTTTTTTAAACATTTCAAATCTAAAAAAAATCTGTCATCAGTAAACTTCCTTTAAATCGATTTCTATCTTAAAAATAAATAGGTTTATTATTATATTTACCATATAAAACAAACCCCAAATATCCATTCAAACAAAACATTTATATTTTCAAAAATTAGTCTCAAATAAAACTATAGACCCTAATTTAAGAGCTAGAATCCAAATCCTTATTTATCATCGAGGTGTGAGTATATAATATTTAAATAACAAGATGGCTTGGATAGTCAAGCTAATATATTTGTTAAGTACGGCTGTAGCCGCATCTAAATATCATATTGTTTAGATTGAAAAATGAAACTTAGACACAGGAATCAACCTGGGATATTTGGCTTTGTACGGTCAGAGGTTCCGACTCACAGCATCTATTTTAGTGTCAATGTGTCATTTTTAAATTTAAATAATATATAATTACTAGGATTTAAACGAAGTACATGAAACAATTTTTCCTGTAGTCCCAGGTATAAACGGACAGAATTTGTAAAGTAATATTTTTGAATTCGGGGTCACATAAAACGTCAAGAGTCAGCATAATCTCGAATTAGAAACTTTTCCGAATAAAATACTATCTCTAGTTGTGAAAATAAAAATTAGAGCCATTAATTATACTACCTTAAGACGAAGACAATCTCACACATACCTGTTAAATTATTATTATCATCATCATTATTATTATTACAAGTACACTCCGTTTACCATGAAAGGTAATAACACCATGGCCCTATCTTACAAACCTATATCATAGTGGAGTAATGCAAGTTAACTTGCTACTTTTTTGGGTAAACAAAGGCTGGCTACACCCCAAAGGATCGAAATAATGTCCCATAGAGTTGTGATTGATCTTCTCGTTCCGTTACTCTGATAGTCTACTTAAGACCTTATCGAAAGGGATCGAGTGTTTTGGTGTGTAATGGTCGTGCATCCTTGTTCATTTGCAGGAGGCAACGTGTATTTTCCCCTAAATGTTTTCCCCGTATCTCTCCGCGCAAATGTGAGTTTATTTCTCCGCAGCCACCTTCGACTCTAGAGGGCTTTATGCTGACAATGGCACATTAACAATCGCACGAATGCGCTTATCATGATAGAATAAATATCTAAGCTATTATAGTTTTTAGGTACGGTTATAGCCGCATCTAAATATCTAAATAATCTTTAAATTGAAGGGTGACCTGGTGGTCTAGGGGTAAGGTGTCAGACTTCTGTGCTGAGGGTCCGGGTTCAATCCTCGGTCCCGGCACAGATTTATCTGATTGCCAAACCCTTCCTTCACCTCTAACAAGACGTGTATTAATCACAACTTGTGAATGTGAGGAATGCCAGGCCTCCACCGTGGTTCGGATTCCACGTTAAACTGTAGGTCCTCCATTTCATCTCACAATCACCCTACCATTGCACATTAGCGTAAGTACGTATAACCCGAACGGTTAGTAAGACGCGGTGCTAATAATAATAATAATTTAAATTGAAATATTACACCTGGACACGGGAATTGAATCCCAGATCTACCCTCCCGAGTTGAAGGTGGCTGCAAATCTCATTGCCCGCAATGTCAATTGATCGCTCATATGTAGCTCACGATCTCCGCAAATACATCACAGACTCTGCCTTAAAATATGAGTGAAGAATGACCCTGGGCACGGGACGAATCCTGGATAGCTCAATGGTTAGAGCATTGGCGTACTAAGTCAAAGGTCCAAGGTTCGATCCCCGTGTCCAGGTTTCATTTTTCAATTTAAATATGAAAAAAAAAATTTGTTTAATTTTCCACTATTCTCGGAAACAAATATTCTAATAAACTGGCAAAAATTTAGCTATCATCGTTCTTCAAGACTATGACTAAATTAATTGTTCAACAAATATTTAAATAAACATAGCTAAGCTATAGATTGTGCCAGTGTACATTTTTTGTACGTTCCGCGTCTTACTACCCTTCTTGGCAATCTACATATTTACACTAATTGAAAAGGGATGGTAAAGAAGGAATTTAGATAAAGTGAACGCAAATTTGCGTAGTCTTAGGTCCCTACTAAGATAAAACAACTAATAGATTTACTTCAAATAAACCTTTTTGAAATATTAGTTTTGAATTTCGGAAGTCGTGTGTGGATATTTATAACCTGTTGTTAAAAAGTATCGTTTATATAAAACAAATAATATATGTATTTAAAATGTGAATATATTCCTTCTGACAATGATTCCTGAGAGCTATACACAAACGATTTTCATCATAAAAAAATCTGTAAAGCTAATAGGATATAACCAACAATTTTAAATTCCGTAAATATTAAAATGAGAAGCCATAATTTCAAAGAATTACTTTTTTTATAGTGATTCCTAGAGTTCTTTCAAAACTATTTTAACAATTTTTTTAATAAAAGAAATAATGCAAGGCTTTTTATATAAAATTTTTTTTACAAATTTTCAATAGCGAAGCCATAATCTACACAATATAATTTTTGCTAGTCGATGAATGTATGGACGCAGGGTTTCCGATGCTATAAAAAATATTATTGGTGTTTCTAAGGAAAAAAATATTGCTCTTGAGGTTAGTATAAAAATTACAAAATGTCTGAAACTACGCTGGGCTTCTACAACAAACAATGTGACTTGAGCAAGTAAGAAAATTGACTTACGATGTTTTTCTCACTCTTATACACGTGAAACCGTGTGTACCAGCATCAATACTCACCACAAACCGCTTCATCATGTTCCAGAAAACTCAAACAAACACACTCTAAGGTACACGGATATTTACTGACCTTAAATAGCTACCTGAATTTACTTTAAATGTAGGTTAGCTGGATTTATGATTCATTCATTTTTATTACATTCGTCATAAGCATCTTAAGCTTAATCATCCGGGGTGGTGGCTGAGCCGTCTTGATCGTCGTTGATGAATAAGTTGGAGTTTGAACCTAAAAGTCGTATGTATATATATTTATACGCACTTTGTCTTACTAACCGCCCAGGTTATACTCAACTGACACTGCCTAGCCTTTAGTTTAGGTTGTCACATGAAGAACCTTTCAGAATATATAAAAGAATATTTTAGTGGTTTAAGTTCACCATAACTTACCAAAACTCGCTCAATCTTACAAAATGTCGAATATGACGGATGTAGAAATTTGTTTTCATTTAATTCATTTAAGGTATTTAACGTGCACTTTCTGAACCGACTGATTATGTGAGTAGATGATTTATAAACTAACTTTAATCCATAACAGATACAAAATCCAACCCTCGGTCGTTAATTCATCACTTTGAAAGGGTAAACCCACATTTCCCCAATGACAAATAATTCGGTTATGCCGGGAATCGAATCCGGGACTCCTAAACTCAGAAGACAGACATGATACCAACTGAGCTAAAGTTTCGGTCCGTGGAAAGATCTAATTGGTGTCTAAATAGATCAAAGTTTCAGTTCTTCATATGGTGATACGGCTATAAGATCATTAGATAAGGAAGTTGCATTTAAAGTAATGAATATGAGGACACCACGACTAAAATGTAATGCAATCATTTGAAACTCAACGCTTTCAGTGCAAATCCAATCAAAATGTGTCCATCCGGCGCGTACCAGAGCGCGTTTACTTTAGGTGTGTTGTCCTAGATTAAGTTAGTATGTGAGGGGTTTATTAGTATAGTGAACAATAAATATCTTGATTGAATTAATTGGTGTTCTTATGAAACAATACGACAAAAATAAGTGCAGGTGTGTTCGAAAATAAAGTGCTTAGGAAGATAATTTGTCTAAAAAAAGAATGAAGATACTGGGGAGTGGAAGAGGTTACATAATGATGAGATACATACCTTGTACTCATTATAAAACTTTTTAGGATCATCAAGTCACGCAGATTACGGTGGGCAGGACTCGCAGCACTAATGGGAGAATCTAGAACCATGTTCAGGGTACTGACGGACAAACCCAGTGGGAGGAGACTATTGGAAAGACCTATAAGAAGATGGGAGGATAACATTAGAATAGATCTGAAAGAGCTAGGGTGTAATGAGGTGGACTGGATAGAAGTAGTTCAAGATAGGGAATATGTAATGAGGGGGACTGGATAGAACTAGCTCAATAATTATAGGGATAGGCTGTAAATAGGTTGACTGGATAGAACTAGCACAATATAGGGATAAGGTGTAAATAGGTGGACTGGATAGAACTAGCTCAATATAGGGATATGGTGTAGTGAGGGGGACTGGATAGCATTAACTCAAGATAGGGATAGGGTGTAATGAGGTGGACTGGATAGAAATAGTTCAAGATAGGGAAAATGTAATGAGGGGGACTGGATAGAACTAGCTCAATAATTATAGGGACAGGGTGTAAATAGGTTGACTGGATAGAACTAGCACAATATAGGGATAAGGTGTAAATAGGTAGACTGGATAGAACTATCTCAATATAGGGATAGGGTGTAGTGAGGTGGACTGGATAGCATTAACTCAAGATAGGGATAGGGTGTAATGAGGTGGATTGGATGTAACTAGCTTAAGATAGGTATAGGTGGCGTACTTTTGTAAGTATTGCAGTGACATTTTGTTTTCTAATGCCATACAGTAAGTAAATATAAAAAACTGGATAACGTAATCGTTCATTCTTAAAGTATAAATCACAATAAATTTCCAATAGCTCTTAACTATTTACTATTAAATACCATAAATATAATTTTATATATATACTATAGACCCTATTATAAATACGTAATTAATTTATACTAAAAATACATATGTAAGTATAGAATCATATTATTATATAATGTTGACACACACATTTATACAATGATATGATATGCACATACTTATGTTTTATTTTACCTTCGAATATACTCATATTTTACTATAACATATAGGTATGCCATTGTTACTGCGTTCTAGTAGTTTTTAAATAGACTAATATTTATGGATTAAAAATTAAGGCCTACACCAGTTTTATGGATTAAAACTTTCACCTTATATGACAGTTTCTACTTGACCTCATTTTGTTTTTGCAATGACGTGTACACATTTTAACAACACTCGGCATCCATTATTTTGGTTGCAATGAACACATTTTGACGTGTTCTGCATATTCATTAAAAGAGAAACTGGAATATATTCACATGTATCAAAGAAAAGAGAAACTTTCAGCCATACTTAAAGGCATTTACAAACTATAATCGCTGGCCTGGTGAAGCATAGTAAGTTAACATCGCATTGGTACTCAACTGTATTCTTTAGACTACATTTTACTCTTTATTATTATAATATAATTCCAAACTAAACATGCCCCTATTTTTTAAATTTAAAATTTTTGGGTACAACCTCTTTGTTTGACCTTTCACTATTTCCTTTTAGTTATGACAATCGGTTGGGTAGAATTCTGGGAATCACTGTCGAAAGGGGTCACTTTAAATTTTAAATATTATATTTATGGAGCAGCGCTATTTGTTGAATGCATGCATCAATGCCGAGGGGAATGGGAAGACTAGATCACTGTTTCATACTCTTAACAATATGGCATACAAACGATGAACAAGCTCATGCCGTATGATTAATGACGTCACAGGTCGTGAAAATATCTGGCTACAGCCGACTACAATGGATGATTGTATGATTCAAGACAACCGCTTGCTCATATTGTATGTACTGTACAGTAGCTATCAAAGATTATATGAAAAATTAAAACAAATAATGAAAAATAAACTGATGGGTGAAAATTGGGTAAAAGATGTCCTCTCACCCCGCCCTAGGAAAACATAAAATAATGTGGTTGGAATCCAATGCACAAAGATAACATCAACTTCCTTCTGTCTGTAATTTTTAAAGGAAGTGTAGGGAAAGTGGGGAACCATTTAGGATTTTAAAAACTCCGTACATTCGGTGAGGATTCTAACCTCAATCTCTATATCACCAAAACATCAAACAAGACCATACTGACACCTTGGTCTTCATGTCCACCGGTGTGTGTTATGCTTTTAGCAAAGCGTGTCACTACCCATTCGGGTTACACGCATATCCACTAATCACGCTAAAGGGCTAAGTATTAGGAAAGTTTAATTTAGAGGAAGTGTATCCACATTTGCGTGTCGGTAGGGTAAAAACAATTTAGGGAAAAACACACTTATTACACCCGACCGGGTCTCTAACCTCGATTGACAGTTTATTCTATTTTTAGATTGACGCCCTAGATCATGCCTCCACCGAAGCGGGTTTATCTCGAAGTTAAAACCTGAATAAATAAGTACAAAGCCGTACTACTGTTCGTACTAGTACTATTTGTCCAATACTTCCCAACAGTTGGTCTCTGCCTCCTGCCATGATTGTCAGTCCAAACAGGTCCACCTTGCCTTCAAACGATGTTTACTAGCCAGCTCCTGTTAATTATACTATTGTAGGGCACTTCCTTGCGTCACTGCTCGGAACGCGCGTGACGTCACTCTACGAGGACATGCCGGGAGGACACTACTATCATGGGGAAACGTTACCAAAAACTTTACGATTACGAGCATTCATATTTTTCTGAATGAACAGTCAGGCTGAACGCAAATTTGAAATGGGATGAGAAATTTAAATTGTAAGGATATTTACGGGCAGCCGCCTAGAGCGAGGTTGGAAAATGAATAGTGAAGGATAAAATAAACCTTTTGTACACCCAATAAAGATTGAAATCCCACCCTCTCAGAACCTCAAGTAAATCGATATTTTTTAATAGCTTTAGATAAAAATTTTTTTTTTTAATTATGACGTGCAAACATTAGCGGATAAAGGTTTTCATGTGGCCAGCACAACAAACCTTTAGGCTATTAATCTCAGTTTTCTAGACCAGAGCCGCTACCTATTTATTCAAGTAGTTCCTCATTTTTCCTCACGAGGCTGAGTTTGACTCCTTTTCTGACCCACTGATTCACAGAAAAATCTGGAAGAGCCGGGAATTGAGCCCGGGACCTCTGAATCTATAGCCAGGAACTCTGACTACTAGACCAAACACAAATCGTTAGAGAGAGGTATATTTTTGCCAATGTCACCAATGGAAACATTAAATAGAAAGAGACCTAAATTTGATCTTTGCATAAAGGAGTAAGAAATATGTTGAGCTAAACGTGTCAATATTTATTGTAAAACCTATATTTGCACCTAGTTCGTAGCAAAACACATGTGGTCAATGGTTCTCAATGAGGCAACTGAATATTTGGCCGGCTAAAAGTGCGCGCGGGGTCTAATTTGATGGATAGCATTAACCATGATTCCATGAGTAGTTCTACTAAGCTTGTATCAGTAAATTATTGTTCATAAAGTTTGTTTTTTAGACAGTAACAAGTACGTTGATGTATTATTTTTTTAAACATTTTAAAGAAACCATTTAAAAGAGGAATAGTCATTTGATTATAAAAATTAGTTTTTGAGCTTGTTTTATATATTTTAGGTACAACACATTTTTTCCATGCCAAACGAAATGTTTCACTTGTTTGGTTAAGGTTAAAAATATATGCTGTCAATGGAATAAGAATGTGGGAAGAGCCCTTTACAATAATACTTGAGTTTCCATCCGTTCCTGCACACCTACTACACCCAATATCATTTCTGAGGGAACTGTAGGTCTTATGAAGAAAAGCTTTTTCTTCGCTGTCTCTCAGTTAACTGTTGCCAAATCTCCTCTCAATTATGTCGGGAGGTGGTGTGCTGGGGTAAGGAACTACTCGCAACATCGATTAACCAGCGTTGCGAAACTTGTCTTATAAATGAGGGAAGATTGACCACATGAAAACGAGAAAATGGCAACAATGTTTCCAGTAATAACCATATAGTTCCCTCAGCGATGATATGCAGTGTAGATGAACTCTGTTTTCAGTAGCAAGAGAGACAGCCTAGAGTGTGATGTGGCGAGGCTACAAGGACACATCGTGTGTTTGTTCATCAGCGAGTCTTAGCTACCATGAGGGCTATACATATATAAACTAATTGCGCTAATGTGTCAGGGATGAAAATAGTTTAATATAGAGGGAGTGTACCAGCATTTTCGTGGAGGAAGATTGAAAAGCCATTTAAGGATAAAACACCCTCAGCACAGCCGATCTCTCCATCATGAGCAGAGTGCAAGAGTGACGCCTTATACCGATGGTTTCCAACCTTTTGCAGCGTATAGCCCCAATTTTTGTCTTTTGAGACGATCGCAATCGCTTGATAGCCTACAAGCATTCAATTCCAATTTTTAAATGATTAGTTCTACTGAAAATTACTACCTATCTGGGCTATCCGCATTTAATTACACTTATGGAGTAGTCAGAGTTTAGAGGAAAAGTACCTTTATTTGCATGGAGGGAGCAGGAAGATACAGTTTAGGAAAACATATCACCCCCATTACACCCAGACGGAATTTGAATCCCAATCTCATCACCGACCAACCAAATCAAACGAACGGGACACGTGCCTTCCCCCTTCTCCCCGGCCCAATGCTTGAATTAGTTACTTTAAATTGTTTATAATTATAATGATTACATCAATACGATGTCTCAAATGAAACTCAACGGGCCGGTTGGGTATTTTGGAGGTTGTAGTAGCAGTGTCATTCGCCCAAACACAAGACTGCTACAGCAAACTAAGTCATCCAGCACAAGTTAGAGTTTAGTAACCAAAAGGGACCTAAACAGTAACTTAACAGTTTTTTTTTGTCGTTTTAGCCGCATACATCTTTATTTGAACTTTTCACCTTCATTTAATCATTATAAGCACTTTAATATGTAAATATAAGGCAATAACCGCAACAAGCATTGCGACATCACTCAAAACACGCCGTGACCCCCCCCAAGTCGGAAAACATTGCCTTAGAACATTCGACCAACGAAGCAGGTAGTTACTTGTATTGATGAACTATATTTGGAATATATCAATATTTACAATCAAGTTTGGGGAAATCCGCTTCGTGGCTGCATGGTCTAAGGCGCTACTCTCGCAAGTACTGCCAAGGACGGGGAGATCGAGGTTAGAATCTCGGTCGGTATGTACTGAGGATGATTTTTCCAAAATAGTTTTCCATTTGCCCTCCACGCAAATACGGTACACTTACTATGAATTATACCTTCTTAATCCCTACATCCATTAGCGTAATTAGTAAATAAGCGTATAACCCGAACGGGTAGTAAACCGCAGTTCTAAATAATAATTGAGGAAGCTAGTCACCTAGAAGTATTATTAGGAAGGGGTGGTTCGCCAAGGTTCCTTAGAGATATCTAAGGTAATTATTAATTTTTTTGGCATAAGTATTTTTGGAAGAGGAGAGTGCTTTAACCGTAACCTTTCCTACATTATTTTCGAAATCAAATCTTCTTATAACACTAGACATATAGTCAACTAGTGAAATAATAAAACTAGCAACGCTGGTACAGTAGTGTCATCATAGAGTCTGTCACATCAATGAACAACATAAGGAAGAAGTCATTTTCATTCACATAATTTCTGGAAAGCCAAGTTTCAATAAATCAAATAATAGAGCATTCATTCAAACAAACATTAGTTAAAAGTGTATTAGCTTTGGTTTGAAGACCATAGAAATTCTTATAATCTAATTATTTCAATTTCCTTTATTATTGTGCTGACTAACAGTCACATGACATAATAATTAGCACTGAAAATACAGTTAAAAAATAACACCTGGACACGGGAATCAAACCCGTGTGACTTATCGGTCCAATGCTCTAACCACTGAGCTGTTCAGAGTTGTCCCGTGTTCAGGATCATTTTTCACTCATAGTTAAGACTCAAGGGTCGGCATTTTTTTATTATTTTTTTTGTAAAGGGCTAAATAGTAAGTATTTTAGACACTGCGGGTGAAGAGGCAATTCGAGGATATTTATGTAGGTAGCCCAACTTAAAAAGCAAGCAAAAAATCAAGCTTTCACAAATTTATTGAAAAAAAAAGTAACGTAATAATAATAGCATACTACAATTGTTTGAAATACAGCTCTACCAATGAGAAGAATGAAATAAAGTTTTTTAGATAAAATTTCACTAAATTTGGGTTCAAAGTTGGCACTCTCTATAGTAAAAATTGATTGCAAATGTTTATTTGTTAATGATGACCTGTATTGAGATTTTACGCACTTCCTCTTTGAAAATGTTTTTTCACACAGTACAGCTAAGTGCTGCCAAATACAGATAAAAAAACGAGCATAAGATCTTAATTGACCATATTCTTCGCTCGGAAAACATTTATAGAATTCTATTGTATTTTTATCTTGAAATTTGCCTTTTAGCCTGTCATACTACTGGAGATAAATCATTTCCTATTGAAGTTTAGGCGAGAGCTTCTCAATTTTACAGTCAAATGGATTTTAAATATGTAAATATCTTCTGCACTTGAATCAAGATCCGAAGAACGCTGCTAGATTTGATTTTAAAATATAAAATCCATTCTTAGCTCGAGGGCCGTACAAAAAGAGGCGGTGGGCTGGAATTGGCCCCAGGCCGTGGTTTGCCGACCCCTGGCTTAAGGCATAATCTCGAGCCTGTTGCTATTTTTCCAAGTTTATTGTAATAAACATTTAAACTTGAACTATGAGTGAAGAATGAATCAGGGCACGGGACGAATCATGGATATCTCAGTGGTAGAGCAATGTCATTAAACCAAAGGTCTCGAGCTCAATTTCTATGTCAGGTGTCATTTTTCAACTACTTTAAATTAATTGAGCTATGGTTTCCGCCATACGGACATTCCCGTAATTACAATGATTTACACCTTGTCCGTTGATATATATATATATATATTAAGCTTATTACATATAAAAATAATAATTTGTATAGCTAAACATGAATTTAATATTGTAAGTGGAGACACTAAAGTGATACAGTAACTCATAATCATCATACCATCATCATCAACAACTGTTTCAAGCCTGTGACTGGGTCAGTTTAGTAAAATGCCCCCATCTTTTTCTGTCCTTCCACCATTCTCCTACTTTAATCGTTTCCATTCTTCTCCTCTCACTTGCACACTTTTTGTTATCTGCCTTTCCCATTTCTTTCTTAGTCTCCCTTGCGGTCGTTTTCTTACACACTTCACTTCAAACATTGTCTTTGGCATCCTCTCTTTTCCATCCTCATTACATGATCATACATCTTTCTTGCTTCCTCTACTATCTCATGTACTCCCTGTACCCCCACTCTTTCCCGGATAACTTCATTCCTAATCTTGTTTCTCCTCGTGATAGCTACATGGTTCTTACAAACTTCATTCCCAGTGAAATATAATGATTAAAATAAAAAACATTGAATCTATTTATATAAAACCCAGATTTATCTGATTGCCAAACCCTTCCTTCACCTCTGACAAGACGTGTATTAATCACAACTTGTGAATGTGAGGAATGCCAGGCCTCCACCGTGGTTCGGACTCCACGTTAAACTGTAGGTCCTCCATTTCATCTCACAATCACTCTACCATTACACATGAGCGTATAACCCGAACGGGTAGTAAGACGCGGTGATAATAATAATAATAATAATAATAATTAGGTCAAGAAACCAATCAAGGTCAATATATTTGTTCTTGTAGCTTAAACTAAACTCAGTACACATTAACATTTTTAGTCCCTATAATATCTTATAAATGTCACTGTTGTACCTAGTGGTCTTTTGACAAAATAATGACTAGTTCCTCTCCAGTTATGTTATTGCTAATTTATAGATAATGGTCTAAAATATATCTAATTTAACATATAAAATGCAAAACCTACACACGTCCGCCTTACAATATTAGAGGTTATATTCTCCATCTTAAATTTAGGTCGAATCTCTTAAGTAAACCTAATCACTTATTAAATTAATTATTGATAAGAATCGTAATCAGGATTTTTTTGAAAGCAATAAATAATCATTGTTCTGTTTATTTCTGACACATTTCTGTACATTTACTAAAAGCTGTAAAACTTCGAAGATTCAAAACTTTGCCCCATCGGCGCCTAGTCCGTTCCCACTGGCGCCATTAACGGCTAAACACGGTGCCTATAAGATAGAACTGAGGGAATGATATAAGACACGACTGATATCTTTCCGGGTAACAGGAGTGTAAGGAACAGCATAGAATAAGAAAAATTGAAAACCTATGTGAATTTTAGCTATCTATCTTTTGAATGATGAGACATTTAAGTTGTTGAGGCCGGATTATTTTTGTTGGAATCAAAATCAAAGATTTTGAAGCACCGTACATCCCTTGATATCAGAAATACGGTCCTGTTTATATATATATATGTTTTCCCTCGTACTCAGTACGCACAAGTTTAAGCTAGGTTCGCTTGGATACGACAAAGTTTTGTGCTTTTATGGTTAGTTGTGATCATTTTCGGTAAAGCTCGCTGATGTTATTTTTGAGTGTCAAACATAAAAATCGCAAATTCTATAGAAATACGTTTCTCCATGGTGAAGGTATTAATTTTTTCTTGGCGGAAGGACAAAATAAGTACATATTTATTATGATGTAAGGCGACAGTGTTTCTCAGCCTAGGGGTCACGGACTTTCTGAAAGTCTGCAAAGTTATTTTGAAGGGTTCGTGTATTTTCATAGCTCACAATTCTTTAAAACTAGTCTTCACACAAAATCACTTGGTTGAATTCTTGTCATGTTTTTATTTGCTCTGAGTACGCATAACTCTATTATAAGGCTGTGGGGGACCCAATACTTTTGCCCAGGATATATGTTTGAGAAAATGAATTTTATACACTCCTTACAAATCAAAATACCTAAACAATCTGTATGTGAAATAGGTCTAGGGTTGAAACTGTTGTCACTTCAATCGGACAATTTTTATTTGAACGTAAATAAATTGAACCATCCATTTTATTAAGCGACTCTGTATGAATATTATGTAAATATAGCCATGACTTGTTGTTTCTAAAATAGCTATGCTTAAGTTATATACATTTATATTACACTATTGTAATAGTATTATTTATTTCTAGTACCCACATCAACGGGCGCGTGAGCTAAATTGGCTTCTTCGTCTAGTTTGATTTCTGTTGATGGGGAGGATGAGGTTCGAATCTTCAAGGGCTTATTCCTTAATGATCAACCACTATTCCTCACTAAAATGCTGTTACACTTCCTCGTAATTATACCGTCTTCCTCTCTACCTCATTAGTCTAAATATGCGGTTAGCCCGCACACAGTGAAATAAAACTATTTTTTCAAATAATAAAAATATTGCAAAACTTATTTGTAGTTCATACATTTAGGTTTCGCAATGTTAATGGCTATTTGGAGTAAACCTATGATGGGTTAACGTTACTCCCAGTAATTTATGTAAATGTATACACTAACAGATCTTATCAAGAGGTAAACACGTTAAAAGTTGTTCGGCGAACATCATTTGTTCTTATCTAGGCCACCACACCATATCAAGTGTGATTGTGATAACTCTAATGTCATAAAGATTGGTGTTTCAATTAAAAACAGTCCACACGTACAATAATGTCATGTCAGGCTCCTCGCAGTTTGAACAACACTTACAGCGCATGAGCAGACATCTCGCTATGCTACGAGTCTCCCCTGCCCGCGCAATTTACACTAATTCAAGGACAAGGGAAGAGGAAGGTAAATTTCAAGGAAATACGTAAGAATTTGCCTGGAGAGAGGTAGTAAGATAACAACGAACACCATAACTTGTAAAACCACCTCCCAGTGCAATGGTCCGAGATTCGTACTAAATAACTATATAAACACACCACTGTGTCCCACTATCCAGACTGTTTATTCAAATTTTACTTCGCTAATAATGCTAGTGGGGTTAAGGATTAGAAATATATAATTTAGACGAAATGTATCTGCATTTGCATGGAGAGAAGAGCGATAAACATTATTTAAGTAAAACTACCCAACCCGCTTCGGTGGCCGCATGATCTAATGCGCTATCCTCGTGTTGGATTAGACTGCTAAAGATGGGGAGATCGGGCTTGGATCCCGGTCGGGTCCACTGAGGGTGGTTTTCATATATGGTTTTCCACTCTTCCTCCACGCAAATGGAGGTGCACTTCCTCTAAATTAAACCTTACTCATCCCTAACGCATTTAATGTAATTAGTATATGGGCGTTGTGAATGTGAGGAATGCCAGGCCTCCACCGTGGTTCGGATTTCACGTTAAACTGTAGGTCCTCCATTTCATCTCACAATCACCCTACCATTGCACATTAGCGTAAGTGCGTATAACCCGAACGGGTAGTAAGACGCGGTGCTAATAATAATAATAATAATAATAATAATAATAATAATAATAATAACAATAACAATAATAATAATAGTATATGGGCGAATAACCTAAACAGTTAGTAAGACGCGGTGCTAACAAAAACTACTGAGAACGATCCTGACATTAAGTCCGCGTGCCCGCCTATGCGGGTATTGATTGTAATAATTCTTAAGATCATAGCCAAAGGTTCACGTGGTCTAAGACGTCAGGCTCACAATGCTGTGGACGGAGAGGCTAAGATTCGAATCTCAGCCAAATGCACTGGGCGTGGGGACGGGTTTCAATGCGCATATGATTTTTATCTGTGGGTTTTCCCTTCCTCTTCAAGTTCGTGTGGTCGCATTTCCTCCAACCATACTCTTCATTTTTAGCTTTGTAATCCACTCTCACGCCGAATTGGGGGAATTTTATGACTAATGGCCCGCGCTTCTTTTTTATTTATTTTTTATGTTTCCCCCCCCCCCCCCTCAATTCATTAATCGTTAAGCCTATGTGCTTATAGATTAATTACGAAAATGTGGTAGAGATGGAAGGTAGATTTCATAGTAAACGTACCCTCATTCGCGTAAAGATCGTTGGAAACAATTGAGGAAAAAATACCCTTAATACACCCAGCCGGGTTTCAAACCTTAACCTCCACCATCACAAACCAGACCAAATGATTTAGACATTCATACGACGTGCTCACCGGTACGGGTTTGCTTTTTGTTTATGCATTTAAAACATTGAGGCCGTATGAACATATTGGGAACTTTAATTCTAGAATATCGCTGACGTTACCCTCTTAATGTTTACAAAACTACCTATAGTGTAGAATTGTTTTAATGATTTAAACACTATACACTCTTTTTAATCGACGTTATAAATCGTATACAAATCTTGATAAAGTAATCTTAATTCCTCGCTACATGGCGGCCAACCCTTCAGCAGGGATTTCATTCAGGGTTGTCTCAGGTAATCTTTTTTTTATATTTTACATCCCGGGCGTAACTCTTAAACTTCATGTTTTATTTACGAACACATTCTGTTGTTGTTATTCAACTTTTTTTTTTTAGTTTACGTTTAGTCAATGTTGCCTTCTTATTCTCCTAAGCAAGTGCTCAATGGTCAAGGTAATGAAATGACGTCACGGCGTGACGAAAGTCCCCTCCTTCCCCCCCGCTCTCGAGTACGTCCCGGCTCGGTGAAGGCAGGCAGTCCCTTATCTCTCAGGTGAGCGGGTGCGCACTACGAACGAACGAGAACCAACCATCTTACACCTGAACAAGTCGTTAGACAACATATCGTCTTCACACACGGTGACTGCACCAACTCTCTCCATCTCTCTCTCTCTCTTCAGCACCATTCTCGGACTACTTTTACTCCACTCCCTCCAGACGAGTGGTTTTAGGAAGAGTTCTAACTTCGTTTCTCCCAATCATAACCTCTATACTTTGGTCAGTTTCGAAACAACCACCGCAACTTTTTCAAGCTCGCGCGGGAAGTGATCACTAAAAGCATCCCGAGTCATGTATGAGATGAAACCTCTAATTTCCCACGGAACGAAGTTATGATACCGAAACTAACACATCGTCATCACAAGTGTGAAGTGTTTTAAAAGTGAAAATATTATCGTAGTTTTGTGGTTTAGTGTCTTGAGAAAAGAAAACTGAATACATCTGAGTGTGTTCGGATCCAGAAACGGCGCCTGATCTCCCAATTCTGTGTGCGTCGTGATGCTCTAAACGAAAGATGCCGAACCTCTCGACGCTTATATCCGGAAGCGTCTCCGTCGGTATTCTGGCGGGGGTTGTGTCCGGGCTATTCTACTTGGTGGTTGCCGGCATACGATGGGCGGGGTGAGTGTGAAAACCCTTTGCTAGTAAGGATGTCCCATGGGACAAATGTTTATACTTTAAATGTGTCTTGTTTCAATAAGGGTGACAAACTACAAAATTCATACAAAAAAGATTAACACAAAGGCGAGTTTATTCATATAGAAACACCTTCCATGACTTAATTGGGCTTTCTTTATTCTAGTAATATAATATATACTGAGTATTCTTCTACTTATAAGGAATGCCAGGCCTCTACCGTGGTTCGGATTCCACGTTAAACTGTAGGTCCTCCATTTCATCTCACAATCACCCTACCATTGCACATTAAGTAAGAGGCGTTATAACGAACCGTATAATGCGCGTGCTAATATAATAATAATAATCTTCTACTTATAATAAGGTTCTTAATGTAATTATATCTGTGATAAATCCATTTAGTGATATAATATAAAAATAAATTTAAGTAGTATAAATTAATTAGAAGTTACTTAATAGAGGAAATTACTTTGAGTAGATATATCGACATGATATTAAATAAAACATGTCGACTATCTACACTTCGTTTATCCTGAGAGGTAGCTAGCTTCTTACCTTGCGTATTACAACATGAACATATCTTATAATCTGCAACATAGTGGAATAATGCAAGGTAAGCTTGATACATTACAGGTAGACGAAGGGTACATAATATGTGTGACAAATTCGTTTAGCAACATAAATTAATAAGTTTTTCTATCTACTTGATTTAGAGTAACCAAATACAGCTAATATTATTTCTTTTACAGCTATACAAAAAAAAATTATGACCAACGTCGTTGTATCGAGATATAGGGTTTAAACCGTTATAAGGTGTAATTTTACTAATTCAACTGTCTTATTAAATAGATGCGATCTGAAAGTAAAACTTACTTCGAGATGTTTTGTGCTTCTTTTTGCACTAAACCTTAATTATTAATTAGTTCTACGTTTATAACGAGTAATTTTAATTCCACTGGAATGCATTTTAGGTGAAAGTGTCTAACTTAGTAGATCTATCCTTTTCTTCTTTACCTAAAAGTAATAAATGATTCATTTTTTTATTTCCTGAAAAGGAATCAATCCTTAACTTTATTAGAAGAAATGAACACAGGTTATAAATAGAGGGCATATTACATACTTTGGATTCAATTGCACGGATTTTCAAAGATTGTATTACGATGAAGGCAAAGGTGTAGCTCTCTGGGGGAATGAAGGTGGTTGTATCATTGGAGGACCAAAGGGCTAAAAGGGGAATGGATGCAGGTTTGTCATTTTCCCCACTATCACGTGGACAGTTTGTAATACTTTTAATATACACTTGAAAAATACTAGCTAGAATTATAATAGATAGATGAATCTAATTGTATAGGCTAAATTTTAAGACTAACCCTACGTATTAACATTTTAAAAGTATAACGTTATACACATTAAGTGCCTCTAAAATTTTCAATCATGAAAAATTAAACAGATACATTGGTTTAGATACATTTTTATGTCCCCTTCTCTATCCTCCCAATCCCCTTACCTACCTAACGCCCAATTTAAAAAATCCTAGAACACTCGTTTAGTGGATGGATGTTTATTTCCAATTAAATTAGTAATCTAAATGGATTAGGGCTTTTTTATGTTACGTGATGACAGATACTATAAAAGAGTAATTAAAGGTGTCAAAGACTGCAAATGGGAGAAAGAGAGAAATTCTAAGTCCAATTAGAGAAACTTTACCTTGGATTGTCAATTAAAACTATAAAATTTTGTCATGGGACATTCCAGTAATATATATATAGTGGTTGTACAATAAACTAGTGACGTATACTCTGATTTTATTAAAATATGAGCTTTACAAATTTGACTTAAGTTTCGAATTTGTTATCGCCATGCGTCCGCGTGTATCCTTCGTTTAGCCTGAAAGGCAGGAAGCTCGCCTTGCATGGATCCACAATGGCGCAGCTTATTGGTTAGGGTCACAGATTAGTCCGTCAAGTTAAGACTGCGCCTTTCAGGGTTAGACGACTAAAGTCCTCGATGGACGTGTGTCGGAGACAAATACTTTTTCAATCAACAGTTTTCATTCACTATAAGAAAATAAGTTAGTTACCAAAGGTTTGAAAACTTTCCATCGCCACGCGCCTTATCAACCGATCGAGCTATCCTAGAGTTTGCACCAATAGGGTAAGAATAAGGAAGTGTACTCAATATGCGTGGAGAGAGAGAGAGTAGAAACTAAATTAGGAAAATCTCGCATCGGTGGACACAAGGACTCAAGGTGGAGTGGAATGGGGAGGCGAGAAAAGGCCGGTGTTTTTGCAGTTTTGAGAGATAAACACTATTTTATTTTACCAAAATAAGTAAAATATTGCTCCAGTAGAAATATAGAGTTTAATTTTCTTCACATGGTGATATAAACAGTTGTTGATTTATATTTCATAAGTATAGCCGTTTTTGAAGAGAAACTTTCTGAATGAATAGAAAAAGTCATTAAATTCCAGTATACACTAGATAAATTAATATTCAAGAACTGTTGAATTACTATGTGAAAAAATTAAATTCTATGTTTCTACTGGAGAATTATTTGATTTACTGTAACCAAAACAAAATTTTGATATAATAACTATAGAAATACTTTCCTTAACTTATGGTCCCTACACTCCCACCTTGAGGCACCATTCTCGCAATCTATTGGATTGACGGGGACACCATGGTTCGAATACTAGTCGGGTGCAGTGAGGGTGACTTTTAATAAATTGTTTGCAGCTCTTCTTCAACTCAAATCGGTTACATCTCTTCTAAATTATGCATTACTCATTCCTAAAACAATAGTCTTAATACGCGAATAACCGGAGGTGGTGCACGCACACAGTTTAGGTATCTTAGCTCACGCACTATATATTTCAAGGTCGGACGTGTACTACGAAATAAAATAAAGATTATAATCTCGAGGACAAATTGGTCCTCCACTATGGTCTAGTGGCACAAGGAAGCCAACTACTGGTATAGAAGACCTCGGTCTGGTTCCAGGAAATGCTTAAAATAATTTATTACATCTGGATTCATCTTGTTGTCCAAAGACTAAAATTCGCGGTGATGGTGTCGAGTTTTTAGTGGCGAGTGTATACTATAAGTTAATCCAGTTTGTAAATCATGTGCTGATATAATCCAATCTTAAAACCTGCATGTCAGAAACTAACAAAAATGGTCAAATTACCCACAACTGTCCTGGCCTACCGACTGACGTTTTAATCGACCACACTATCATCCTATCAGGGATATATTTAATTGATTATTCGGTGAGGTAACACCCAGAAGCACACGTGTTTATTTGACGATGTTTGTAATTCCATGCCTGTGTGCGCTTGCGGGGAATGTGCACTATAAGCTCGTTACGTCACTTCAAGCTTAGAATACACCATCACCCTCGGAACTAAATACGATTTAAAACGCCTCTTATATACATTAAAATCAGTAATACGTTTGAGATTATTTGCACGCCTCGCTATAGACTAGGTAGTGAGGAGTAGTTATATTCCATTAGCGATTTTTCATACTCTCCCACTTATAATATTGCTTCATTCACTTTATAGATACTCTACCCATATTCTGTCTTTAGATAGGGGTCTTAAGTTGTGAATAATCCACACGCATCCCCCCCAAAGTAAGAATATTTAAAAGAATCCGCTGTCCTTCAAAAGACAAACGGCGGACTCTAATTAATCTACATCCCACTTCAGTGGCGAACGGTATAGGCGTTACTCTCGTTTAAAATGGTATGCTGATACTGGAAGATCAGGGCTCAAATCCCGGTCGGGTCTACTCAGAGTGATTTTCTCTAAAAATATTTTAATTTTTTATTATCACTGCGTCTTACTACCCGTTCGTATTATACGCCTATGTACTAATTACCCTAATGGGTTTGGGATTAGGAAGGTTTTATTTAAGATGTAATGCAGCCGCATTTGCATGGAAGAAGAGTGGAAAACCATTTAGGGAAAACCCCTCTCAGTGCATCCTACTGGGATCAAACCCCAGTCTCTTCGTCTCCGGTAGGCTAGTCCAACACGAGAGTAGCCCGTTAGACCACGTGGCCACCGAAGTAGGTTTCTCTAAATGGTTTCCCACTCACCTACTAAGCAAATGCGGGTATATTACCTCTAAAATGCTTCCTTCCTCATCCCTACCCTATTATAAAAATTTATTATAACACGTCTAGCCTGAAAAGGTAGTAAGACGTGGTGATAAAAATTAATTAACCTAACCTAGCCTAACCTCTGGTAGACATATGCTGAAGCAAAGTTGGTAATTTTTCCAGATTTACAATTGGGTATAGTTTCAGGATTTTTACTAAGGGTTGATTGTTTTGGAAGTGTCGATGATGTTACGACTCTGAGTTGCTACTTTTTGGCTCCCCCTGACAGAACATTAATCACAACCTAACTTAACGCTGAGAACAAACGCAACACATAAACCTCAAGCAGTCAATTCATCATTTTAAAAGGTTAAGTCACAATTTTATCAAGTGATAATTTGTTGGGACGTCCTAGGAACTAAACCCTGGACCCTTAAACTAGTAGTTGGACGCGTTATTGACAAAGTTAAGGTGTCAGACCCATGTTAAATTTATTGAAAATCGTTTAAAAATTAATGCAAGTCTTGAAAACTATAAGCAAAAACAAGATAGGTCTTAATGAACTAAGAGGGAATATCTATACATCTTCATGAATTTTTCCTTTGACTTATTTTCTCTCTACTCGTTAACGACGTTGCCTACTTAGAGATTTCGAAGCAATTTTGCGAAGCGGGTTGCATCTAAGTGCGATAGCGTGTGCACCTAAGCATTAAAGTGCGATTATACTTAGACACTAATGTACCAAATATAAACAGAGGGAATAAAACGAGCAGTTCATCCTACGAAGCCTCTGTTTATCTACTGATAACACTTTCCCTCTTCCTCTGACGAGTTTACACAGTCACTATTACTACTTGTGCCCTGAAAACATTGACTTGCTTTTTAAAATTACCTTTTTATTGTTTCCTATTTTAGATAGACAAATACTACCACATACTTTTTTTAATCTACATCCTTGCAGGAAGACTCCTACAAGACTTTTTTTTTTAACCAACCTAATAGTCTTTAAGTTGTAGATGATTTCTAAAAACAAACTTTCATAAAAAACGATTTCAAGATAAAAATAATAATTGTGTGACACTGTAGGACTACTTTTAGAATTATTTTAAAATGTGTGGTTTTTGTTTCGACATTATATCTTTAAAATTTGCTGAATAAAACGTAAATTAACTAACATGGGCAATCCTATCTTGACCTGTCGTGACCTACAGTAGGCAACGTCCTTAAAGAAGCTATAATATTCTTCATATTATTTAAAAACTCTATCGTGAAAATAACGTCTTCAGCTTGTATTTAAAACTTGATATTACGCCTAAGAGCTATGAGTCATAACCACTACGCTAACCCCACTGGTATTAAATTTTTAAATGGCACAAATTATTTTATTCAAGTTAGTACAGCTTACACACACAGATAGTTTACATAATTTATATACAAAATACGTAGTTTACATTTATATAACCATATAAAAAACTCTAAAAGAATAAACGTGAAATAATATATTAATCTAAAAGGTGAAGCATTAATTTACTTTTAAAAATACCGAATTTATAACCAACTATTTTAATCATAAAAGTAATTAATGAAAGCTTACACGCTGAGGATATTACCAAAATGTTTAATCAGCAAAACTATTCGAAAAGGGTAATTTTTAATTTGGGATTAAAATTATAATATTCTACCTAAATTATTGAATTTCCTATTTACGTTTCTAAAATCTAAAGTTTGCAGGTGTCACTTCAAAATTGAACCCTTGATGTGTCAAAGGGCCAGCTAGTTTAAATATACCGTGTGGAACAGAAAACAATTTCTTTAATTGTCAACTTAGCTACGTCATAAAAAATATTCTCTCAAAAGGACATTCGACCCGCTTCCGTGGCCGCCTGGTCTAACGCGCTACTCTCGTCGTTGGACTAGACTGCCGGAGACGTGGAGATCAGGGTTCAATCCCGGTCTGGTGCACCACTGAGGGTGGTTTTCCCTAAATGGCTTTACACTCTCCCTATACGCAAATGCGTGTGCACTTTCTCTAAATTAAGCCTTTTAATCCCTAACCCGTTAGTGTAATAATTATTACATAGGCGTATAACCCGAAGGGTAATAAGACGTGGTGCTATAAAAGAAAAATAAAACAAGTCCATTTGATTTTGTGCTGGCACATAATCTACGTTTTAAGCGTAGGCCTACACTCAAACGTATCTTATTAGTATTCTTATTAATAAAGCAAGTTTAAGTTTAATGATACATAAATCAAAATAAGCTAGTGTCACACGAAATAATTCAGAAAAATGTGTCATGTTCTTACTATCCGTTTCTCAAACTACCGTTAGTAAACATCCGTACAAATGAAAGCCTTTCATTTACCCTGAAAGGTAGGAAGCTTACCTTTGATTGTTCCACTATGGCGTAGCTTATAAGATAGGGAAATAGTGTAATCCACTTCTCTGGGTAAACGGAGTGTACACACATGTCACATTTTGTTGAAGTTGACTGTATCTATAAAAAAAAGTTCAAGGTTAATTACTCAATATTTTTTGATAACAGACAATGTAGTATGTGGCTTATCAGTCGTTGCATACCACCCACACAGTTTCTAAAGCAATATGAGGGAGAACATTTTTTTAGCACGCGTCTTACTACCTGTTCAGGTATATGCTTATGTACCAATTAAACTAGTGGTTTTAGGGGTTAGGAAAGTTATATTTAGACGAAATTTACCCGCATTTGCGTGTAAGGAGAGTGGAAAACCATTTTGGAAAACCATCCTCTGTACACCAGACCAAGATTCGAACCTTGATATCCCCGTCATCGGCCATCTAGTCTAATGCGAGAGTAGCGCGTTGGCCCATTCGGCCACCGAAGCAGGTTAGGGGGAACATTTAAGTGATACGATTATATTCCGCGATTACTTCAGACAATCATTATATTAATGGAAGATTATAAATATCTAGTGATATGTAACAAAATAACAATGAGAATTTTATCTTGAAAGCTTTTAACTCCTCAGCTAATCTCGAGTTCTTTTTGAAACAAGACCGCTTATACGTACGATTCTCAAGGGGACAGCCTCTACCAGCGAGAAATCGCCGCGCAGATGTTCAATGTACCGCAATATTTAATTCTACGATTCGTTATTTAAAAATATGGTTCACGCCGAAATAAAGTCGAAGGATTCCAACAGGGTTATTTTTCCTTAACAACTCCATGATTTGAGTTTTATTAATTGAAAACAATTTGTTAAAATGTGGCATTAGCTCATTTTCAACGAATTTTTAAGCATATTTGTGCAGCTATGAGACTAACTTGATGAATAAGAGCTCTAGATTTAGCCTTCCTCCAACAAATACAATCTTTTTTTTATAGGTTTGCAACAGACAATTGCAAGATATTTGAGAACTAGCAGCGAGCTTTCCTTGAGATAAGAGGTTTCGTAGTTTTATTTCCCCTCTTTCTTTTTGACGTGACAAAGGATGGTTGCAGGTGGAGGTATAAAGGAATTATATACTTTGACGGAATAGAAAAGTAATTCCAGAAAACGACACAGAGCAATGTATTTCAAGCCGTGTTGCCTGAAAGTGATTGATACTTTCTCGCTGACCAAGGATATTTGAGCACTAGTGTTTTATTTTAAATTTGCTTATACTATTATGAAAGAATAATGTAAATACTATAAGCAATGTTGAACATTATAAGATAAACATCCATGAGTATCCGCTAATAGCTAAGGTCTTTATAGGGCATGTATTTCACCAAGGGGACAGAGAAGTAAGAAAAGACTCTCCAACTTACGGTGGTTTTGCTGTGTTCCTTTTGCCAGCTTGAGTCCTTCAACACTAGGCCTCGCTAGTGTCACTACTGGGTGATGATAGGACTAACCGCAGCGATTATAGTGGTGAAGAACCCAAGCTGCCAAAAGGAGCGCAATCATTTTAACCTGGAGGTTGCATGTCTAGGTATATTATTTGTCTGTGACCTAGGGTCATTCGAAGAATGTTTAAGTATGATATGGCATATGCCCCTATTCATCCCTCCCCTCCTCCCACCGTATTACCACCCATCCGTTCTATATGCATTTTAATTAAGTTAGTGTTGTAGATATGAGGAATATATAGCGTAGAATGATATTTATCCTTCCTTACATGCCAGGGAGTGTAAGGAAAGAATTTAAAAATTAGCATCCTAAGTACATCCATCCGAGATTCTATCCCCGATCATCTATAACCGGCAGAACCAGTCTAGATAATCCCGACATTTGGTTTGTGTGTCCACCGGCGTGGGTCTTATGCCCGCTTCTTAATGGGACAAAACCTGACAGCATGCTTCAATAATAAAATCATCTCAAAATAAATTGATTGCCATATCTAAGAAAACTATAATTTAAAAATTATTATCCTATCTAGGTGGAGTATTTAAAAAAAATGAATTCATCATCAGGCTTTTTTACCAAATTAAAACTACCACCGTTGTCACATTATTTTGTGTAAGCTTTCATGTATATTTATTTTTTTACCATAAGTGTTTGAATCAATTTGTGATTGTTTTCTATTAATAATAGGTTCTACATTTCAAAGTGATACTGAAATTTATTTATATTATATATTAATACCAGTTTTGGTGGTTACATGGTCTAAGGCGCCCACTCTCGCAATATATTAGATTGCCGATGACGGGGAGATTGGGGTTCGGGTGTATTGAGGGTATTTTTTCCTAAATGGTTTTCCGCTCTGGATCCACGCAAATACGGATACATTTCCTCGAAATTGAACCTTCCTCTTCCCTAACACATAAGCGTAGTTAGTTCATAAACGTATAACTTGAAAGGGCAATGAGACGTGGTGAATTAGTAATGCCACACTAAAACATTGTCAACAACTCCTTTAAATCTATTTCCTTGACCTTCACTGAGAATACGCTAGAACCTTATTAATCGAAACAAATTGGGACCGAAGCTTGTTCGAAATAGCGAAAATTCTTATTAAGTGAGAGAATACAGGGATACAGTATTTTTATTAATTTTAAATTACATTTGAGTGAGTTTAATCTAATTTTCATGTATATCACGTATAACACATAATATGTATTGTAATAATTTTTAGTTACAGGAGAACACAATTTGTTGACATGTAAATATTTATTATCAGATATCATCACTGTTTCTGAGTTTGTTAACCAATAAAATATATTTTACTTGACTTAATTTTGTTCCCCCGGTTTACCGAAAAGTGTGTTCAGATTATCTGAAATTTTGAACTATCGGGTCTCAGTCTAGTGGGTTTTTACTGTAATAGCAGTTCCTACTGTAAAATTTGTTCCGTGTTCAGAATAACCGAGTGTTGGAAACGACCACAAAAACTTTCATCGTTCTCAAAGCGACCAAACATGTTTTTAAAATTAATCCAACCGGATGAGATAGGTATGTGTCAAAAATAAATGTATTTTTTTTATTAATCTAGTCTAAACTAACGTCTCACACATATGCATCATTCATTAAAGCATCAAAACTAGGTAAATAAAAGGAGGATGACTCAAAAAATAATGTGGCTATTTCCAGCACTCATGGTAAAAAATCGGGTCACATACAATAAGATTTTAGCTTCATGGTTCTGACCACCAGTGACGTATTTTGAAAAAAAAATAGATATGCTTTATTCTAAAAGCTTCAGGGAGGATTCGGGGGCCGAAGACCCTTAACCACCGTTGTCCAAGAAGGTCGATGGATTCTTCCCCGGGAAAGATTTGAATCTAGAACAGTAATTCTCAAACATTTATGATTTCCCCTTACTCGTATGCTATCTTGTTAGATTTCGCGCGCCCCCCCCCCCCCCCCACTCCAATCTTCTCTCTTTTTTTTTGACTTACCCTTCTTTGGTAGAATATCCCCCTTTACAGCCTACTACATATTCTGACTTCATAAAGTTACACTCGAACTAAGTACAAAGCACACCAACATGTGAAACTATCTATGATTATCATCTACTCAAATTGTAATGACATATAAAAACATAGCACACTGCAGATCATCGCAATACCCACATAATCAGATATTTAAGTAAAAAGTTGGGACTAAGAGTGATACGAGCACATTCCTTAATAAAAGTGACAAAACATATTCAATTGGACGAGTTTAATTAAATGTGTGTAGTCCACAAAGGTAGCATTTTCATTTTTCATTTATTTGAGGTATTTAACGTGTACTTTCTGAGCCGACTGATTATATCAGCACACGACTTATACTCTAACGTAAATCTAGACAGACACAACAGCCGGTCCCCCGGCCTTTAATTCATCACTGTGAAAGGAAAAACCCACATTTTACCATTGATAATTTTTTCGGCCATTATGGGAATCGGACCCGGGACCCTATACTCAGTGGTAAAACACGTTATCACCTGATATAAGATGTCGGACTCACATATATAAATACGCAAAGCAAAAAATATATAAAATTGAAAGCGTAAAATGAAGTAATATTTGGATCAAGCGTCCATCAGAACTTGGTGGGAAGAATAAGATTGTCAATGGATTGTTCAACTCACATTGCAATATTTAGATGGATAAAACTATTTATTAAATCCTGACGCACTTGATACATTGTTGCTTGGAAACAAACGAGCCTCCCAATGATTTGAGAATTTATGCTCCATAAGCTATTTAGATCAGTAAACTGTGATAACATTAGCAAAGGGAGAAATTCTCCTATTAATACTCTATCGCTACGTCATTGGTTTATTGCAAGATATTTTACACAGATCTTCTGATGTAAATACATTATTTGAAAATAAATTTATTTCACCTTTTTCTTCTGAATCATCTTGAAATGGTGAAATTACACTCCTTACTTTGGGAGTTTTTGATGTATAATTATATAAAATCACAATGACTAATAATTAGATAATGTATACTGCAAAAAATTATAGAGTTAAAAACATTAAAGGCTGGTAGATATACCGTTTTAGAAGAAGAATTACTTAAAACTTAGAATATTAGCAAATATTAGTTTTCAAATTAATATATCATCGATACATTATAAATGTAATTTTATTCACAATTCAAACATATATTTACACAGTTTGTACAAGTAACATTGAATTAAAAAAAACTAGTCCATGTAATAACGGGAATGCGGTGCGGGACTAGCACACTCAGAGATTACACCACTGCCGATCACGGTCGCTTCCAACACGACACCGTTAAATTGGGGTTCACTCGTTCGGTGATGAATTGAAACTGGTTGTTGTTTCTATTTTAGAATTAGTGGGTTCAGAAAGTCATCTAATATTAAAAAAAAAACACCAATCTGACCGAGAGTGGCTGGGAGCCCGACAGAACTTACAGTCCCATTTTCATAGGAGGGCCTTATCTGACAAATAGAAAAGCTACTGGATCTCCTTTCACGTATTCATACGTAAAGTCATGTGATCTTCAGCCTTCACTTTTGATAGATATTAAAAGTATCTATAAAGTAATAATTATTAATACAATAGAAAAATGACCCGCTTCTGTGACCTCATCGTCTAGTGCGTTACTCTCACAACAGACTAGACTTGCCGATGACGGGGAGATCGTGGTTTGATCCCGGTCGGGTGTACTTTAGGTGGTTTTTCCTAAATGTTTTCCCACTATTTCTCCACGCAAATGCGTGTTCACTTCCTCTACATTAAACCTTACTCATCCTTAACCCATTAGTATAGTTAGTACTAATATATAACCATATAACCCGAATGGGTTGTAAGATGCGTTGCTAAAAATAAAAGTAAAATGTTATCAACTTTGACCGCAAACAATATGTTTGTATAGTATAAAAGGCCCTTTACACGTAGATTGGGCTGTATATAAGCATTAATCCACTTGCCAGTCGACCTTGTCTTTAAAAGGGGTCAGACCTGCACAGCTCCGTGTTGACATCCGATGACCGCAGGCCATCTTGGTCCGCGGTGGAGATCCGCCAGCATCCAACAAGCGAAGAGGTCTGGTTTGTTGACCACCTTCTCTTAGAAAGTTAGTGTCTTGATGGCTTCCTCAGAGGAATGTTGCAGAAATCATCACTCTGAAAGCTCGTTAGTTTCGCTCCCCAGATGAGTGATTCAAAGGAAATTGAATAGCTTCCAATCAGACTGTTCGCGTCAATCCTTGGTTTTAACTGGCCCCATGGTGTAGTGGTCAGTGCTCTGGCTACAAACCTTGGGGTCTCGGGTTCGATTCCCGGCTGGTACCTTGGCAACTCTTCCCTAAAGGAGATTTACCCCAACGGTCACTAGGGTTTGGTTAATTAATCTCAAGTTTGATTTAAGTGTTTCCACTGGTTACACACCCTCATACTCACTATCACCATTATCTCAATTTATCGGGACATGGAAAGAGTCTCCACGGAAATTATGTACGATTAGTACATTCGGGCGTCCCCCGGGTAACGGTACATTAGTACTGGCTAATCTTTCCACAGACTGGGCTACGAGTGATTTAGCCCAAACGCGCACTATTATATTTTCCTCATTTTTAAAACAATTTAACGGGACATATATTTTTTGTATAATTTTTTTTACACATAGCCTAAATTAAATTCTGGAAAGGATGGATGAGAACGTGAGTTAAGGTCCTTATTTTTACAGATAAAAAAACCGATACATTTTTGATAAAAATAAATAAAATATTGATTCAGTGGATAAGTTTATTTTAACCATCTACAGGATTCAAATATTGGATGATTTTAAGGAAAGAAGAAAATTCTGGGAGCTGAAAGAGAAGGCAGAGGATGGGGTGCATTGGCGGTCTTAGTTCATTGACAAAATAAATTGACTTGTCAAAAAAAAACAATTACCAGCTATGAAAATAAATTATCCAAACAGTTCTTGAAAATTTGTCATGAGCAGCGCGGAATTTGAACTTTTTCTCTCAATTTCAAAAATGTATGATTGCCACTAGGCTTAAAACAAATATTCAAGAACTGTTAGGATTGCCGTGTGTAGAAAATTAAACCAAAGGTATCAATTGGCGCAATGTATTATTTATCCTGGAAAAAAAAAGTTATTTAAAACTGAAAAAGTACTGACCCTAGCCCCTCCACCTTAACGCAAGGATCAACGCTCTGGTTTCCAACCTAGGGGTCGTGCCGTGTTTCAGGAGGGGTCGTAGAGGCTATGGCTTACCTTAACTTTGCTGCTTAGGTACCCTTTGGTTCTAAAATTCTGACAGTTACCCGCTTCAGTGGTCGAATGGTCTAAGGCAGCATTTCCCAAACTGTGGCTCGCGAACACCCTAGGGGTTAGCCAAAATATTTCTGTAATGGCGGATTTTTGCAGCACTTTGAGAGGAAAGGAGAAGCATTTACAACTGTTTATTGTCCCACATTGAAGTCAGGTAATTATATCAAGGTAGAACTTTACAAGATTGTTTGAAATTAAACATTGAGTTTTCGTTTTTCTTACCAACCGTCCCTTTAACAAAGGAAAGTGCATGCTAGATCAAATGTGGCTCAAGGTTTTGGCCTATTTGGCAGACATTTTCTCAAAAATGAACATTTTAAACCTCTCTCTTCAGGGGTAAAATATTAACGTTTTTATTGTGCAAGAACGTATCGAGTCGTTCATAAAATAATAAGTTTTGGGAAACGTGTTTAATTAGCAATCAAACGGAGTGCATTGATATCCTTCACGACTTCATGGTAGAAAATCATCTTTCTTTGTACTAAAATGTAAAGAACGTGGTTATGGAACACTTGAAGGGACTTGGAAAAACCTTCAGAGAATATTTCCCAGCCATATCCAATAATAACAATTGGATTCGCAATCCCCTGTAAGAGACAGTAGTTTTTGAAGTCTTCCACATTAAGCGTGAGTGAAAAAATAGCAGCTCCTTGAAATTTCCACTGATTTTGAATTAAAGAAAAGCAATACATCTTTGTCATTAATTGGTATCTGATTAAGTTTAAAGAAGTTCTTCTTGTTAGAGAATAAAGCTAATACAGCTTTGTTACCATTTTCTTCTACGTATTTGAGCTAGAAAACTTTTCTTCATATGCCTATTTAAAAAATAAATATAGAAACAGGCTCATACTGAAAGTGACTTGAGAATTTATTTATCGTTTGTGGTTCCTGTCTATAAAGCTCTGTGCCATCCAAAGCAAGCACAGCCTTCTTACTAAGTCACGTGAAGAGGTGAGTAGCTGTTAAAACTTGTTAACAATTTTGAATCTTAAATCGGCACGGAATTTTGTGATTAAAGGAGGGTATTCCAGTTATGTCAGTGCAGCAATTTTCAGTACCACTTAAAAAAAAACATGTGAAATTTGATAATATTGTGACAGCAAAAATAAGAAAATGTTACTACAGTACTTTGCTTATTTAATTTGTTTTAATTTTTAACAAATGTATAATTATTTGAACTTGTACTTGAATATTTTCAATATTATTCCATTATATTTTGGTGGGGTATCCCAAAGTACCTACCGAGATATAATAGGTTAATTTGAAGGTATTAAATATTTTGATTACAATTTATAACTGAATTTCATAAAAATTAAGTATAAAATTTAATGTGTGGGTATGATATTTACCAGAGGGTTCGTGCAACTCCGATGTTTGTGAAAGGGTTTCGCGAGTCAAGAAAGTTTGGGAACCACTGGTCTAAGGCGTCAACTCTTGTTTAGATTGGCCTGCTGATGACGGGGTTATCGGGTTCCGAATCCAGGTTGGCTTCTACTGAGGGTGGGTTTAACTAAATGACTTTCCACCGTCCTTCCACGCAAATGCGGGTAGATTACCTCTAAGTTACCCCCTTCCTCATCTTTAACCTATTAGAGTAATCATCATATACGCTTATAACTTGAACAGGCAGTAAGACGCGGTGCTATAAATAGTAACTGATGCGCTATGCATGAATATAAACCCAGCTTTAGCAATCAGAGGCCACCCACATACACCCGTCAGTTTCTTGTTCCAAGTGATCTAGTGCTAAACATGGGCGATCTTCTGGCCCACCCACCTGGTTCACACTTGGCCAAGGTCACGGGTTCGTCTCCAAGGCCAACCCAGCTCGGCAAACAGGTAGCGAAGAGATAGTTTTTTGTTATGTCCAGAGTTTCCGATGCTCTAGATAGCTAACTAACCAGCTTCGGTGGTCCGCATGGTCTATGGCACTACTCTCACAGTAGAATAGACTGCTGATGATGGAAAATCAAGGTTCGAATCTTGGTTGGGTGTACTGAGGGTGGTCTTCCCAAAATGGTTTTCCCTCCCCATCTACGCAAATGCGAGTACACTTACTCTAAATATAACTTTCCTCATCCTTAAAAACCATTAGCGTAGTTAGTGTATACAAGCTCATAATCCGAACGGGTAGTAAGACGTGGTGCTAGACAAAAACTCCACTATTTTGTAAACATCACGTCATTGAATTAAAATAGAAAGTGAGACTTACACCGGCTTACGCGACTGATACGGAGGTTTCGAACGTTTGTATCTTCTTCGCCCCTTCGCCATTTAATTATTATCTGTACTTTCATTCACTTTATAATAAGATTAAAAAAAAAAAAGGTTGCTAATTTGCACTGCTCTCCACCAAATTACCGAAACATAATTTAAAAACAAATTAAATTACCATAACTTTCTTACAACACAGCCAATTAACTTTTTTTCCGCTAGAAGGAAAAACGTTTAAAACTGCTTTGCTATTTATTCAAGTACTGACACTTTTGGTCGCGTGCTGATTGATATTCCATATAACTCTTCTCCTTTTTTTTTTTTAATTTTCGCGTACCCTCCTTTTTATTCATATATCAACCTTTTCACTTACCGCAAAGGTGTGTATGAAGGCGCGTGAATCCGACACAAGCTACACATTTTATTATAATCTAGTATCAAAATAAAAGCGGTTGCTCCCAGTTCACATTCAGATGGGGTTGACGGATTATTCTTGAGTGATAAAAATCCGTAGCACAACTTCCTTTGGAGGGTGAGTAAGGCCCTTGGTCCTATGACTATTGTGGCATGTGAAAATATATTTCCCAGAAAAATTGGTAGGCCGTTTCGCTCTTGTTCATAGAAATTCTCGTGTGCTGATAAAATCACTCGGTTCAGGGAGTGGACATTAAATACCTAAAATAAATTAAAAAAATATTTCTTTCAATCCAAATCGTACTATTCATTTACCATAACCAGCCAAAAAAATTAACATAAAATCACGCTGTGAATTAGAAATAATACTTTGGTAGGGTTCGCATCCCGGCGTCCCAAGCTGTGAGGTGAAAAATGTGCCAGATAATATTAAAAAAAAAAGCTAAACGAAATGCGAGGGGCGCAACAAGGGTGCCGGATGGCACAATACACTGACGTAATCTAAGGAGGAGGAGAAGCGTTTCCACGTGGTATGGTTTCACTTTTCCTCCACGGCTCGAGACGTCCTTGCCAAGGTAGATCACGTGACCGGCCGACTTTCCTTGTTTTAGGAGGCCGCGGCTTTGTTTTCTTTCCAGCCTCTCTTGATATGACCTGATGAACACCGCCAAGTTCCAGTCAAGGAAGGAGGTGTAGAAAGCGTGAATGGAACCCGACGTACACCTCTTCGCATGTCTCACATGAGCGATGGATAAGGAGGGGCGTGTTGACGAACACACCTTTGAGAAGGTCACACCATATAGGGTAGAGCAGCGGTTCCCAACTTTTTTTAATGGCGTACTACCCCAATTTTCCGTAATTTGGTGAAACACCAAGATAATGCTGAATATTTAATATTTCAATACATGTTTTAATGGTACCCAGGGATATAATAACATAGACTGCGCGCTGCACCAGCTGTACGAGCTTGAATAAATGTTGCCACCCCACCAACCATTCTTTAAATCTATTTTACTTTTGGTTAAACTTTGTCTTAACTATTTATAATATTTAATAAAGCCACATCTTTTTATGACTAATTTTCTTTTTTTTTTTGTTTTCACAGCGTACCAAACGGGAATATTTTACGTGCCATTGTTGGTACGCGTACCACAGTTTGAGAACTGCTAGGGTAGAGTAAAGGAACACCCGAACATCGTGAAAGTCGGATGTAAAATGTGTTACTAAGGCCTAACAGGATAATAGAATCAAACCTGATAACCTCATTTAAACTAGAGTGGAAGGAAACGCAAGCTAAGTGACAGTGTTTTTTGAAGTTTTTTTTATAGTAAACGTTTTTTCTGGCCAAAATAAATATAACATTGCCTTATAATACATTAGTTCAATTTTATACACATGATCATGACAATATTTGGCCACAAACTTTTAATCAAAGAAAAACTCTGCCTCAATAAACTCCACTATGCTCATGAATTTACTATTATCCGGTAACTTGATACCCGATAGATAAAACGGAGGCAGTTTTTATCCAAAATGGAAATTTGCCTTCCTCTATTACCTTAGCACATTATTCTCAAACTATAATCAGTTGCGTACACCTTTTGGGGTCACAAGCCTAACCAAATACCTCTCTTTATTAATATAATAATAAAACAAATATTCTTTCAGATTAAATAATATGATATTTATATGCGGCCATAATTAACAATTATAATAGCTTAGCTTTTTTTTTTCGCACTGCGTTTTTATCTATTCATGTTATACGCCCTTAGCTATTTAATCCATACAAAATTATTTATGTTCAACACAAACGGTTGTTTAAATCTTAATATAGCTTCAGTGGTAAACTAAACAAAGCCGTGATTTAGGGGTAGAAAGGTTTATAGTAGTCCATGACATCATGTCAAAATATGCGATAATTTGTTTATCAGACTTTCGCGTACCCCTGGAAGTAGCTCACGCGTACCGCAGTTTGGTAAACACTACCGTGGAGTGAATGAATTAAATTACTTACTGTCCACCCACTGAGATCAAAGCGTACCACTAACATTACTAAGTTGATTGCAAGAAAATAAATCGCTCTCTTTTGAATAAACGCGTCTGGTTACGTCACGGACGTAATGAGACACCAGATTCCTATTAAAATATAGCATTGAATATAATAAGCCTTAGTTTGAAACTGTATTCAAAACATGTAACGCAATACCAAAGTGAATTGTTCGTCAAAACAGAAGAGAAAACGTTTAAACTGGTGGAGTAATTCGAGTCGGTGACAGAATGACTGTGCTAAGTGTGTGTATGAATATGTATTGTACACTCACAGGTCTAACAAAATGTATACATGTTCAAAAGAGTGACTGCACATAAGTCATCCAACAGCTCGCTCAACCTACCGAGCTAGAGTTTTCAGGTTTTATTCTTTGGCAAGGCCCAAATATTTATTATTATTTAAATTTGAGTTTATCTTGCCCGATGATTATTAAATTGATTTCTGGGTGACTGAGTGTGATGTCTTTTCTAGAGTTTTTTTTAATCATCGCGTCTTACTACCTGTTCAGGTTATATTCATATATAATAATTACTCTAATGAAGTAGGGATGAGGAAGGAAGCATTATAGAGGTTATCTACCTGCATTTGCGTGGAAGGATAATGGGGAATTATATATGAAGAACCACCCTACCCGAATGGGATTCAAACCCCGATATCCTCGTCATCAATCAGCATGACAGTCTAACAAGATAGTGACTCTTCAGACCATACGGCCATTGAAGTGGGTTTTTCTAGAATTGAGTTAGTTTGTAAGTCCCGTTCTAATATAATCAGTTGATTCAGAAAGTGCACATAACACCCTTTATAAAGAAAAACATAGTTGTTAGAAACGTACTTTTTCATGTAAATAAAGTGTTGTAATCATGAAAATTTTCGACCTTAATGATTATGATTATGATTTTTAAGGTTATGTGCCCCCGGACTCAAAAATCTATTTTTATAATTATGTGTGTCCCTCTTTATGTCTCTTCGTCCCACTGTATGTCTGTTTGTCTGTACTTGGGCTACAACCAAGAGATTTTGATAGATTTCGTTCAAACATGGGTTAAATGCCATACTTCAAAGTTTAATCGTAATTTTGATTCTCAATCTAAAATTAAAGGTAGTTTATTGATAATATATTTTTAAATTTGAAACAATTTGGTTTAAAAGGTATCTGAGGGAGTATCTAACATGATAAAAAGTATATTTTTATTTTTCTAACATACAAAAAGTGATGGTAGTTTACTGATAATTGATTTTTGTAAATTTGATTTTTTTTAAATGGCTATAACATTTATGATAACAATTTATAATACTGTTTCATTTAATTATCAAAACAATATATGTGTGGTTTTTCTTCTGAGGAAAAATATTTGAGGGTAGTTTACTGATAAACGATTATAAAAAAAAGTGTTCGTAATTGTAGTAGAATATATGAGAAAGTATGTAGGCCCCAACTATTTGATCATACTATTTATATTACTGTTTATATAGGGGGTAGGGGGAATAATATATTATAAAATGTAAATTAAGAAGAGCATTTGCAATGTCTTGAAGGTCTAGATGCTATTGGTAAGTAGCAGTACAGTTCATTAGGTAACTATTGTTAATATGACACTGGTCAAGGACATGTTCTATGGTTCACGTATTCACCTGATATAGAAACATGTATTTTTACAAGAGCAATTATAAACCATAGGCTACAAGCCATCATGTCTGATTGTGTACTTAATAAATGTGTACACGCGATCTTAAACAAATATTTATAAAACAACTGGCAATAAACAAGGTTTGTTTTCATTTGAAGCTTGGTGGGAATTCAAAGTGAATTTCTTAGACCCAAGACAGGAAGACTTATAGTAGCTATAGACACGCTTCGGTGTCCGTATGGTCTAACGCACTACTCTCGCAGTAGATAAATGTCGATGACCAGGAGATCGAGGTTAGAATCTCGGTCGGGTGTACTGAGGGTGGTTTTCCCCCAAAAAATTACACTCTCCCTCCAAGTAAATGCGAGTACATTACCTCTAAATATAACCTTCCTAATCCCTAAAACCATTAGCGTAATTAGTACATAAGCGTATAACCCGAACGGGTAGTAAGACGGGTTGCTAAAAAAAAAAAACCTTAAAGGGCACAATTAGGGCTCAAGCCTCGCGCCAAGCAAGAATTGTAAGCTCTCGGTAATAGTACAAACTAAGACAAATAAAATTATTTTGGAAACCCCAAACATTAAATCAGTACCCCTTGATCTAGTGAACAGCTCTGTAGTTCAACCTCCCAGCCACTTGGTAAAGGAGATGAGCAATATAATACAGGGAATTTATAAAATAACTCCAGGGTTTTGAAAAGTTATATTAAATTCATCAAGTGTGGTAGAATGGGGCACAAGTCGAACTGTACTAATCACCACAAAAAACTTAAAAGATAGGACCTTTCATGATGTATACTCACATTCGTCTGGATTATCAGCATATTTATAATAATAGGTTGGGATGGGAAAGGTAGAGTAAATATAGAAGAAATGTACCCAAATTTACAAAAGAGGTAGTGGGAAACCTTTTAAAACTAAACACCTTCGAACCCCAACCTTACGTCACCGGAAAGATGGACAAGATGAAACTTACTCTTTTGTCCACGTTCCCATTGATGTGGGCTATACTTTAGTAGCTAGTAGACCTATTAGTTGGTGTATTCTGTTAAAAACTAGCAGAATTGGCTCTATAGGTAGTGGAACAAACACTGATCTGAAATGCTGTAGTTCAATGCTAAAATAGTTGTTTTTTTGTTGTTAAAGGTCTGTCGTATTTTGGTTAGTTACTTTTCTTCAAAACGAATAGTAACACATTTCTTTGCAATTTACTTTTTTTATATTATTTAAACCCACAGTATTGAACTTGATCGCAATTAACTGGGAGGTCGGTGCTCGAATCTGAGTCGGGTGCATTGGGGTTGATTTTTCACATGTGATTTTATATTAAACTGTTAATAAATTGTGAAGAGAATGAGTAAATAAAAATACTAAGTTTAATTCAGAATTTATATGCACTATTGCGCACTAACAGAAAACAAAACTCTAATTTAATTATGGCTAGCATCTTAACAGTGATACGTGATATATTTTCAAAAAATCAAGTACCGTAGCCAATGGTATGCGTCGCGGTGGCAAGTATCCAGTGAAATGTTGATAATTGTTTACATAACAGATACAAAACTCCGGACGCTTGACTTAAAGCCTGATTTGCTGTTTGTGTGACATATTGCAAAGTACGCCCACGATTGTCTAGAATGTATTTAACATCAGCGTTAAATTTGCTGACGTATAGATCAGATACCAGCCATAAACCACGACCTTGTATTTTCATACATGAACAGTCGTTTTACTCTTCTTCTTTAAAAAAAAAATTTTAATCGTGAACGACTAATTGTTTCGACGAAGGACGGATATAAAAGTAATGTCACAATCAAGTTGAGCAACTACTAATTAATATTAGTTTATTCCCTGAGGATATATGCATGGATGATTATGTTACAAGAATAGAAATAGTTCTTTTCCCGTAACCTTTGTTGTAGTAGGCCTACTTCGCTTAAGGTCGTTCTGTCACTTATTTTCAGGTTTGAAATTGCATTTTTTTAAGGAGAATTACTTTAATGATGACACATTTTCTGGAATAGAAGAGGGAAAGACATAAAATTCCTCAAGGTTTTGTTCAAATATATTGTCACATTTTCAGAGAAATAAGTTGTAATCGTGAATACTTAAACCTCGAGTTTATAATGGATATTGCCGTTTTGTATGATCCCCCTTCCCCCAAAATAAAAAAGTGGGTCTTAGCCAAAACGGTTTGATAGCTTTCTTTAAAACTTGATAATTAGGCCTACATGTTATTTAGTCATACCTTGAGACTAATTTGTAATTTTTATTCGATCCTTAAAAGTTAGGGTAGTTAATAGAGTTTAAAAAAAATAAATTATTCCAAAATTGGCTTTATCAATTTTGTTTAAAGGTGATATCTGGGGAAGGACCTTTATGAAAATATATACGTATTTTTTTGCGTTTAACATTGATATTATTTATTATATTTGTAGTGATATTTTATCTATAAAAAGTGATAGCTGCAGTTCATAGGTCCCGTGATTAAGGGGGCCCTCCTCAGTGTTTCGGACTTGAATGTTAATGCAAGTATTTTTAACTATTCATGTGAAGGGCCCCCCTCCCTCCTGCCAACACTAGGTAGGCGCGCACAGGACTTTTCGACAAAAGTTGACAACTTAATTGGCCCGAAACTACCAAGAAAATACCTTTCTTAAATCTGCGTGAATTTAAGATTTTAAATTTCGAATAGAATCCGGATCTTTTGTTACAAATTCGAATCAAATCTGAATCGAATATTTAATAACTAAATTATTTCGAATCGAATCCAAATAGAATATTTAATGATTACATTTTTTCGAATCGAATCATAACTGAACTGTTTATAATCGAATATTTTATAATGAAATTAAATCCAAATAGAACATTAGGCTTAGTTACATAAAAAAATAGCTAAGCTTAATAAAAAATTATGTCAATAAACCGTGTTCAAATAGTGATTATATTTGAAATATTATGAGATTCACAAGTTCAAACAAGCTCTATGACAACCTATATAGATATTTAATTATTCAAATGTTTTCTTTTGTATTCGAATTAGGAATTAAATTCCATCGAATATGAATCTAGGATGCATTTTGATTTTAAATTTAGAATCTGAAACGATTTTTTCAAATATTGAAATTCGAAATTTCAAATCAAATACGAATCTTAACAAGATTCGGATTAAAATTAGAAATTTAGAAGTTGCATTAACATTTTTGAACCCGCATTTAATTATATTAATTGAGTAGTATTGACAAATTTAGAATTTATAAGAAATATATCTGAGTTTGTGTGGAGGGAAAGTAGGAAAACATTTAGGAACCACACCTCCTTAAGCTCCAGCAGGATTCGAATCTCAATCTCCTCATCGACGGTAAATTAGACTATATGATTAGTGAATTTAATGCCACTTGGACATGGGAATCAAACCCAGGACTAGACAAGATTAATTTTACATTTTTACTCCTCTATTAATAATGAAATCACTTTAGATTTGAACCCGTTTCAGTGCCCAAACGGTCTAAGGCGTCACTTTCGTGTTATACTAGCCTGCCGATGACGGGGATATTGGGGTTCGAATCCCGGTCGGGTATACTGGGGCTAGTTTTTCCAAAATGGTTTCCCATTTTCCATGCATGAAAAGGCGGGTATATCACCTCTAAAATTCTTCCTTCCTCATCCCAATCCCATTAAAGTAATTATGATGTATGCATATAACCTGTACAGGTCGTAAGACACAGTGATAAAAAAAAAATCTGAGGTTGGTCCAACAACATACGATATTTGAGAGAAGTACGGCGGCCCTGATATACCAAGATCTTGATTTCCCTTTTCTAAATAATTCACACCTTTATTTACCAGAGCAATTAACATGACACAGACATGAACCTCGGCGAAATGTTTACACTGATAATGGCGTCTCAAGAACTTATCTGGTTCCTGGTGTCACAGTCAAACCACCAAGACTTTAGTCTCTCGAGTCATTTAGATGTAAAATTAATAAACAGATAATAGGAATACTAGATCCGACACCTTAGCTCAGTCAGCAGCCTGTCTTTCTTCTGAGCTAAGTTTTCCGGGCTCGATTACGAGCATGGCCGAAAAATGTATCATTGGTAAAATGTAGGTCTACACTTACTTTCACAGTAATGAACAAGGCCATAGTCGGGGGGGTGTTTGGGGGTTCAAACCCCCCGAAATTTTATGAACAAAATATATATGGTTTTATTTGATGGTTCAAACAATATCAAAATTAAGGTACAAGTACAAATTAGGGGGCTGTGTTACCATAAAAAGAACTTCAGAGAGCTTCTAGAAATGTTTAATATTTAGAATTTTTCCTGGTCTCCGGCATTTAGGGGGTTATGTTATCATTAAAAACACTTCAGATAGCGTCTAGTTTATAATTTAGAATTTTTTAAGGCTTCCGGCAATTGGGATATGTGCCCACCAAACCCCCTCTGAATTTATTGGCTGGCTACGGCCTTGGTGATGAATTAATGACCGGGGACTGGATGTTGTGACTGTCATAGTCTTAAGTTAGATTATAAGGTATATGAAGCTACGACAGGCCTAGCAAGCCGGTAGTGGAAAATATATGACTTTAACAACAAAAACAAAACTGACACAGGCTGGAAACAGTAATGGATGTAAATAATAGGAATACTAATTATTTAAGTTGCACCCACACCAGCGCCAGATCGGTCCAAGCCATCAGACCCACATAGCACATGGTCATTGTTCACGGGGTTTAAATCCCAGCTGTGTGCAATGGTTGTTTTTTTATTCATCCATGGTTATTTTTTGTCTTTTTCCATTATTTTCCTATTCTAAAACAGGTGAACTTCCTCTAAACTACCCTCCCAGTCACTATATTTTAGATTAAGTATCTATTAATACGGCTGTTAAATGAAATAATTAAAAATATAAATGTATATATTTAATGTTGACTTTATGAATGTAGGTTTAACAACACTCGACTTACATTATTATTTTTTTACTTAGCACCACGTCTTACTACCAGTTCGGGTTATACGCTTATGTACTAATTACACTAATGGTTTTAGGGATGAGGAAGGCTATATTTAGAGGAATTGTACGCACAATTGCGTGGAGGGAGAGTATAAAACCATTTTGTGAATAAAACTTCAGTACACCCAAACGAGATTCAAACCTTGATCTCACCGTCATCGGAAGTTTAGTCATTTATCTCAGTGGTTTCCAACCTGGGGGGCCTGATCCCATTCTGGGTCACAGCATGTTTCACGTGGGATCGCAATACTGAGTTTATAATTCTATGTATACTTTTTAAAGTGATTATTATGATTATAAGAATGTGTAAATCTTAAACAGAAATGTAATCAGTTAAAATAATAGAAACTGTCAAGTTACTCTTTCTGTTCCTTTTTGTTACTCAACTCTGACAGTTTCCTGCCAATTTAGCTTACTGTAGTAGCTTCGTGTTTATGCGAGTGGTGCTGCTAGAATAGCTCCCAAAACTACCACTTGGATCGTTTAGACATCTTAATTGCAACTAAGTTCTTCATTACAGAAGCAATTTATAATGATAATATCAAAAACTTGGGCTTAACTGGGCTTAACGTCACTTTCGTTTGGTTTGTCAGTGATGAGGTCAGGATTCGAATTCCGACCAGGGGTATTGGGTGGATTTTTTCAAAATGGTTTTCCCCTTATCCTTCCATGCAAATAAGGGTACATTTCATATAAATTCTACCTACCCCACAAGTGTAATTAAATGCCGATAACCCAGACGGGTGGCAATATTAAGTGTAAATTATTTAAAAACTAGTACATGAACGCCTGTAGATTATCAAGGAATGGTGGGTACGCGATGGTCTCAAAGACAAAAAATGGGGTTCGGAAGATTACCTAGGACGTGAATTAGATTAATCCCTCTCACCTGAAGAAATAAAACATTGTAAGTACGCTATGACGCAGGACGAACACATGACTTGACCATGAACTTTTATGCCCGTCCTGACCTCTCGTGACGTCAAACACCGATAGAAGACAATAATGACTAGTTTGGGAAAACAATCAAGCCTGCGATGATAAAAACTTGACAGCAAAATTTTGACGTCCTCAGCCAACCAGTTTTTACCATGGACTTCATTAAAATCGTTGCGTATTCGTTTTTGTTCTATCAACAAATAAACAGCTTGTCTCGAGAGCAGTGTGATTGGAGTGGTCGGCCACAATACTAGTGGAACCTGGATCGCTTCCTGGTGATGCTGATTAATGTATTTACAAATTTATAGATTAATTTCTACTTTCTCCTTTCCTTGTATAAGTATTAGTTTAGGTTAAGTTAGAATAGGTCCTTGGTAGTGGTCTATAGAAAGTAGGCGGAGTGAAAACTCCGGTAGGGCGCCTCCCCAGGTGGTGGTTAGGGGGATGCTCATCGCCGAGACTTGGACCCGCGGCCCTGAAAACATGGTCCCAGGCGGTCGCGGGTCTGCGGAGCGGCGAGGGGTACCGGGGGCATTAAATACCCGGGGCGGACCAACTATAGTGTGAGATAGTAGGGTATAGTCTTTGATGGGAGTTTACGGACGATTAGGTTAAGTGTTTAAATCTACATGTAGTTAATAAAAAAAAATTGTATAAGGGTAAAAATGGGAACAACAGTTTAATGTAGAAATAGCGCCTCAGTATATAGAATAGGCACTGGGGCAGAATGTAAGGATTAATGAAATGAATTTCCTTAAAGGTAGAGAAAGTATTGTGATCGTAAAAAAAATCTAATTCGAGATTTTGATTAATTTCGACGTGTCACGACTCCCCGAATCCGAAAAAGTTGTTTTTGTATTGATGTCTGTTTGTCCGTCTGTCTGTACCTTGGAGTAGAGCCTAAACTATTTTACCGATTGAGCTAAAACTGGGTATATATATCTAGGGCTTTCATAACGTTGCCCCGAGGGGTTTTTGGAATTGGATCTACAGCCCTTAAAATTAAGGGTACTTTACTGAAGGGTGAAAAGAGAACAAATTGATTTTTTCAAAATCGGCTTTAACAATTTTGATTAAATTTAAATTCTAAGCATTTATCAATATTACAAATAAAATGGATACTCTTAATTTTTTTGTCAAAATGAATTTAAGGGTTCCGGTCTGATACGTAAATTCAATTTTCTTTTCAATCATATCTCCGTAACTCTTTTAGATATGAAATTAATTATCATTGCATATATTAAGGTCTATTTATAATAATAATATTTTATTTGAAACATATTTTTATTAAATAAATAATTTTCAAGCTATACGCATATATGTATATATAGTTTAACTTTTCGAACACTCAAGGTAACGTATTGCGAACGTAAAAAAAAATTAGCCTGAGATGTTGATGGATGTCGACGTTTCATGACCCCCCGAACCCTAAAAAGAGGTTTTTTAGTGCCGTATGTCTATGTGTTCGTTTAACCCTAAGATTAAGAGTATTTTAATAGAGGGCGAAAAGAGAAAAAATAGCTTTTTCCAAAATCGGTTCTAACGATTTTGGTTAAAATTCGTATCTAGTTGTTATTAAGATTAAAAATAAAATTAATATTTTAATTTTCCTATGAAAATGACTTGAAGGGTAATTCACAGAAGCGGAAATTTCCTTATCCCTACAACTATTTTAGATACTAAATAACTTATAATTGCAAAATTGTAGTACTATTGAAAATATAAATTTTTATTTGAAATATATCTTTATAAAACCAATAGTTTCTGAGATATTGGCAACTATATTAATACAATTTTGTGAGCTTTAGTTGTAAACATATACTACTTAAGTTTTAACGCAATAATTCTCTAATGCAATAGAGTAAGTAAATAAGTCACTCAAAAAATGTATGTTCCATATCCTTTAACATTTGGGGGAAATGTTGGTAAAGCAATGATCTATCGCTATCATTTTAGACTCATTAGTCAATATTTACCCTTTTTTATTGGTTTAAATTTATAAATGAGGAATTTAATAGCAATGCGATGGCCATAAGATATGCAACCTGTAATAAAATGTCGAAAATTTTAATCAGAAGTCAAAATCTTTAATACGAAGTGTTGACCCTTGTGAACCCACTATCGATCTATTTTATTTGGTCCAATATACAAATAAGGACTTTAATTCCTTAAAAATAAAATTATAGAATTTAAAACCGGGAGTCAAAATATGTCTTACGCAAGTATAGCGCAATTTTTGCTCGGGTTTTCTAGTGTATATTATTTCATTCCACATATATTATGAGTTTTGAGTAAATATATCCATTTTGAAACAATCGAGTGAGAAAGTCTATGCGGAGCTCCATACCATTTATTTGTATGAATGGACACGAGAAAGATCTTTTTTGCCTACAAAAATTCTACTATAGTAGAAATTCTTGCACGAAAAAAGTCATTTCAAATATCCATTCCTACCAAAATCATTGTATACATGAGCTCGTCATGCTATTCAATTGGTAAAATCTCCACTTCAGTGGTCGAATGATCTAGGGCATCACTTTCGTGTTAGTCGGGCCTGTTGATGATAGGGAGCTTGGGTTTGAATCCTAGTCGGGTCTAATGAGGGTGGTTTTTCTTAAATGGGTTCCCACTCTCCTTTCACGCAACTGAAGGTAGCTTACCTTTAAATTGCTTCCTTCCTCAACCTCACTCCATTAGCGTAATTATATATGCGTATAACCTGAGCAGGTATTAAGACGAGGTTATTAAAAAACCAAGAGCTGGGTGTTTAGTTGTTTTGGGAATCTTGATCTAGGCGTAGTTAGTTTGTAAGTCTTATATAATAAATGTAATTAGAGGGTAAACATGCAGATACCCGCTTTCGGGGCCGCCTGGTCTAACGCGCTACTTTCGCAGTATACTAGACTGCCGATGGCAGAGAGATCAAGGGTCGAATCTCAGTTGGGTGTACTGAAAGTAGTTTTTCCAAAATGGTTTTCCCCTCTCCCTTTACGCAAATGCCGATACACTTTCTCTAAATATAACCTCTCGAATACCCTAAACCATTAGCGTAATTAGCACGTAAGTGTATAACCCAAACGAGTAGTAGAACGAGGTGTTAAATAATTATTTTTTATAGAATTGCAGATAAAATATGGTTCCACAGTTCAAATATGTTGTATTCAAATACAAACTTCCACCCCAAATTAGTCAATCGTGACTTTTATTATATAGACAAATTTTTTAATTCAAACTTAGTTTCTTCGTGTTCTACGATACCAAAATTAGGTAAAAACCTGAATCACCAACAACGTTAGTTAAAGATTTTCTAGACTCTTGCCATGAAGTTTGGGGTTAGATTCTTGACTGATAGAATCACGGGATATTTCGCCCCTTCTAACCCCAGTAGTGTGATATCAATCTCCAGATAAATGTTGTTGAGTTTCCTTAGCTTTTACCCTGATCGTCCTCTTTCACTAGAATAGATGGCTTGAACCTCAAATAATCAGAACATTGTTAATAAAGCATAATAATAATAATAATATTATAATAATAATAATATTATTATTATTATTATTATTATTATTATTATATTATTATTATTATTATTATTATTATTTATTATTATTATTATTATTATTAGATCAGGTCCCGTATCCGTGCAACTAAACCTGCGTCTGGCTCCTGATATGTTCTACTACCACTCCTCTGTGCTGTGAAGGTGCAATTGTAACGGTCGTTTTGTTTTGTTTTCCGGCCAGTAACGAGTATACTAATTAGCTCACCTCCAAAACGTTTTTAACTGGTGTCGCTCACGAGTGATACTTGAACCAGCTGGAGTGGTAGGATCACTCTACTAGAGTGATACTTGCACCAGCTGGAGGGATAGGATCACTTTACTATAGTGATACTTGCACCAGCTCGAGTGGTAGGATCACTTTACTAGAGTGATACTTGCACCAGCTAGAGGGATAGGATCACTTTACTAGAGTGATACTTGCACCAGCTGGAGTGGTAGGATCACTTTACTAGCGTGATACTTGAACCAACTGGAGTGGTAGGATCACTTTACTAGAGTGATAATTGCACCAGCTGGAGGGATAGGATCACTTTACTAGAGTGATACTTGCACCAGGTGAAGGGATAGGATCACTTTACTATAGTGATACTTGCACCAGCTGGAGGGGTAGGATCACTTTACTAGAGTTATACTTGCACCAGCTGGAGTGGTAGAATCACTTTACTAGAGTTATACTTAAACCAGCTGGAGTGATATGATCCATTACAAAAGTAGATTATTGCTATTTCATTAAAATTTAAGTGTTGTGTTTGCTTTTTGTTGTAATTTTTACTTCTAAATGACATTATTCTAAACATTTCCTAATATAGATATTTTCTTTATTTTACTAAACTGTGTCAAGAAATATTGAAAACGGCCCGTCACCGCTTAAACAGACCGTTGTAAATGAATTGATGAGAGCAAGAGAAACTCCACTAAGATGTATTAGAGGGGCAATAAACTAGCACTAGGAAGGTGTGGTCAAGGAAAACTTAGTTTATATATTATGATAATTCCATCACTTGTGATTGCAACTCGAAAAATCAGATTTAGATTATTTAAAATAGATTCAGCAGTGTAAGTAAAGGTGGGGGACACACTGGCGTCACATCATGTGAGGTCACATGAGCTCACGTGAACAATCAAAGTGTATAGTTATACTTCACATAACCCATCCTTTAAAAAAAACTTGCTCTGCTAGTAAAACATTTCCTTATTAGGATTAATGAGATTTTCAATTTTTACTTTCTCTCTATCTTACAGGTAGAGAAAGTATGGTGATCGTCAAAAAAATCGAACTCGAGATTTTGATGAATTTTGACGTTTCATGACTCCCTGAATCCAAAAAAGTGGTTTTTGAATTTCCGTCTGTCTGTCTGTCTGTCTGTACCTCCAACTAGAGCCTAAACTATTTTACCGATTGAGCTGAAACTTGATATCTAGGGTTTTCATAGGGTTGCCCCGAGGGGTTTTTGGAATTGGATATCTACCCCTAAAATTAAGAGTCGTTTACTGAAGGGAAAAAAGAGAAAAAGTCGATTTTCTCAAAATCGGCTCTAACGATTTTGATTAAATTTCATTTATGAACATTAATAAATATTCCAAACAAAATGGCTACTCTTAATATTTCGGCAAAATCGCTTTAAGGGCTCCGGTCTGATGCGTCAATTTACATTTTTACTTTCTCTCTATCTTACAGGTAGAGAAAGTATTGTGATCGTCAAAAAAATCGAACTCGAGATTTTGATGAATTTTGACGTTTCATGACTTCCTGAATCCGAAAAAGTGGTTTTTGAATTTCCGTCTGTCTGTCTGTCTGTCTGTCTGTCTGTCTGTACCTCCAACTAGAGCCTAAACTATTTTACCGATTGAGCTGAAACTTGATATCTTGGGTTTTCATAGGGTTGCCCCGAGGGGTTTTTGGAATTGGACATCTACCCCTAAAATTAAGGGTAGTTTACTGAAGGGAAAAAACAGAAAAAGTCGATTTTCTCAAAATCGGCTCTAACGATTTTGATTAAATTTCATTTATGAACATTAATAAATATTCCAAACAAAATGGCTACCCTCAATATTTCGGCAAAATCGCTTTAAGGGCTCCGGTCTGATGCGTAAATTAACATTTTTTATAATAGCTCCGAAACTATTTGAGATATGAAATTACTTAGCATTACAAATATGTATATATATTTATAATACAAATATTTTATTCGAAACATATTTTTATAAAATCAATAATTTTTAATCTATACGCAATTATATATATATTTTTAGCTTTTTGGACATTAAAGCTTAAGTATTGCGATCGTAGAAAAAACTAACCTGAAATGTTGATGGATTTCGACGTCTCATGACCCCCCGAACCCTAAAAAATAGTCTTTGCAATGCCGTCTGTCTGTGTGTCTATTAAAACTTAAAATTAAGGGTGGTTTACCGAAGGGCAAAAAGAGAAAAAGTCGATTTTCTCAAAATCGGCTTTAACGATTTTGATTAAATTTCATTTATAAACATTAATAAATATTCCAAACAAAATGGCTACCCTCAATATTTCGGCAAAATCGCTTTAAGGGCTCCGGTCTGATGCGTAAATTAACATTTTTTATAATAGCTCCGAAACTATTTGAGATATGAAATTACTTAGCATTACAAATATGTATATATATTTATAATACAAATATTTTATTCGAAACATATTTTTATAAAATCAATTATTTTCAATCTATACGCAATTATATATATATATATATATATATTTAACTTTTTGGACATTAAAACTTAAGTATTGCAATCGTAAAAAAAACTAACCTGAAATGTTGATGGATGTCGACGTCTCATGACCCCCCCGAACCCTAAAAAATAGTCTTTGCAATGCCGTCTGTCTGTGTGTCTATAAAAACTTAAAATTAAGGGTAGTTTACTCAAGGGCGAAAAGAGAAAAATATGGTTTTCTCAAAATCTGCTCAAACGATTTTGATTAAAATTCGTATCTAGGCGTTGATTAAGATTATTAAGATTAAAATTCGTATCTAGGCGTTGATTAAGATTATTAAGATTAAGACTATTTTCATTTTCCTATGAAAATTATTTTTAGGGTACCTTACAGAAGCGTTAATTTCCGTATCTCCACAACTATTTGAGAAACTAAACAACTTATCATTGCAAAATTGTAGGACTATTAGAAATAAAAAACTTTTATTTGACATATATTTTTATAAAAGCAACAGTTTCTGAGATATTTGCAAATATATTAATACAATTTTGTGAGCTTTAGTTGTAAACATGTACTACTTAACTCTTAACGCAATAATTCTCCAATGCCATAGAGTAATTAAATATAAGTAAGTATCTAAAAAAGGATGTTATTTTTCCTTAAAGCTCTTAGTAGAAATGTTTGCACAGCAATGATCTATCTCCATTTTAGACTCAATAGTCAATATTTACATTTTTTATTGGTCAAAATGTATAAATGAATAATTAAATATCAATGCGATGACTTGAAGATCTGCAACACCTTATAAAATGTTAAAATTTTAACCAGAAATCGAAATTTTAATACGAAGTGTGTACCCTTGTGGAAGACATTAAACTGTTTGAAATGTTCTTAGGTGGACAAAGATGCGCCTCTTTTCTCATTGATTCTATATCATTGTATATTATTTTATGCGTGTTCTTATGTGGAGTGGTGATGATACAATGTACATTATTCTGTTCAGAAATCTTACGAGTTTATAGAAAGAGAGAGAAAGTCTGTGCGGTGCGCCGTACCATTTATTTCTTAAAGTTGTAAAAATACCTTCCAAACCTGTCTCCTTTCTCAAAACAACGTTAGCTGCCAATAACAAACACTGGCACTAAATAATAATAATACATGTTTGTCAAACTTGACACAGGTAATATTTATTAACGTGACTGTACACGTAGCCCACTTCCCTTGCCATCATTTTCCTTTGTATACTATATTTAGATCTCTAAGGATTGTGGAAAGGAAGTCAGGTAATGAATATATAGTGGAATATCAATATAAAAGTAGGTTTAGTACATCAAAAATTAATTTGCTCCAAATATTGACAAAATGTAGCTATATTGTTTTTGTAATTTTATCGGCATTGATACACTTTACCAAAAGTTATAGCTACAGATCTTATCAATTGAAAGTAGCTTTTTTAAACGCGACTCCACAGTGGGGACAAAAAGATAAGTTGCATCACGTATTACAACCCACCCAGTATTTACGAATTTATTTGGGCTAAAGTTGACCTCGGTGGTCTTGGGGCATGGTGCTTGCCTCAGGACCCAATGTTCGTGGGTTCAAACCCAGCTGAGGTTGAAGGATTTTTCTTGACAGGTAAAAAAATCTCTGTAGCACAACTTCCTTCGGAGGGGAAGTAAAGCCGTTGGTCCCATGTCGATTGTGGCATGTAAAAGAACCTTGGAAGGTATATGAAAGTACCTCTCGGCAAAACTGTTAGGTCCTTTCACGCTCGCTCATATAAATTCAGTGTGGAAGGTAACGGGGATTCACAATTCATTTTGAACTTATCTCGTACATGGGTTATCTACCAGATTGTGCAGGCAACAATAACCAGGTGAATGGTTGGATATATGAGGTATTTAACGTGCATTTTCTAACCTGACTGATTATATCAGTACCCAAGAATTTCTATGAGTGAGAGTGAAAGGGCATACCAATTTTGCCGGGAAAAGTATTTTCACATAACTTCGAGGGTCCTTTTACATGCCACAATCGTCATGAGATCGACGGCTTTACTTCCCTTCCGAAGGAAATTGTGCTATGGATTTTTATTTCTCAAGGAAAACCCATCGACCCCGGTTGGGTTTGAACCAATGGGCATCAGGTCCTGAGACGTACACTTTACCCCAAGACCACCGAAGTCAACCAGAAGGATATAACTCACATCAAACAAACCTTCAGGTTGCTAAATTTAGAATAAGAACGCAGTAAAGATAAGGAGGCTCATATTTAATTCAAACGTACTGTACAAGGGAGATGGGGAAACCATTCAGTAAAAAACAACCTCAGTACGCCCAACTGAGATTTGAATCCCTACCACATCATCATCAGCAAACCAGACTAGATGAGTTTGATATCTAGTCCGCATTCCAACCGGCGCGGCGCTGATAATAATAGATACACAATTTCTAAGGTGGTATCTAAATACGTAAAATAGAAGACACGAGTGCCTTTGTACGATGGAATATTATTATTATTATACTTATTATTATTATTATTATTATTATTATTATTATTATTATTATTATATTATTATTATTATTATTATCACCACGTCTTACTACCCGTTCGGGCTATACGCACTTACGCTAATGTGTAATGGTAGGGTGATTGTGAGATGAAATGGAATACCTACAGTTTAACGTGGGATCCGAACCACGGTGGAGGCCGGGCATTCCACACATTACGATGGAATAACACTACGACAATCTGACAGTTATTAATGCCACTAAAACTACTTTTATTTATTAACTTTTTTAGCACCTCATCTTGCTACCTGTTCAAGCTATACGCATATAGGATGGTTACTATAATGAGTTAGGTATGTGGAAGGCTCGAATTTAAAAGAAGTGTACTCGCATTTCCACGGAAGTAGAGTGGGGAACCATTTAGGAAAAGACCACCCTCAGTACATCCAACCAATATTCGAACCCCCGATCTCATTGTCATCAGAATTATAATCTAACACGAGAGTGACGCCTTAGACCACGCGGCCACCAAAGCAGGTCATATGGTATTTAAACGCTGAATGAAATGTTTTGCAACAGTCACGTTACCCACGTCGGTGGCCGCATGGTCAAAGGCGTCACTATCGTGTTAGACTAGACTGCTGATAACAGGGAGATTGGGGGTTCGAATCCCGGTCGGGTGTACTTAAGGTGGTTTTTCCAAAATGGTGTATCACTCACCCTACACGTGAATGTGGATACACTTCCTCTAAATATAACATTCCTACTCCCTAAAACCATCAGCGTAATTAGTAAATAAGCTAATAGCACAAACGGGTTGTAAGACGTGTTGCTAAAAAAAAAGTCACGTTTGACAAATCGTATCAATAGTGATTAAATAATTTAGTTAAAAGTTATCGGTATTGCGATCAATGAAATATTTGATGAATATTTTAAGCCTACCTTCTTACCGAGATTTTAATATATACGTTCTTCCCGATAGCAAACAATGCTCCCGACATTAGCTTAGCTCGGCTTACGTAATGCAATTATCGTGCTGTTTACATGTCATTCCCGAGCTCATTAATTTCCACACACGTTTACAAGGGTTTCACAATACCGGTTTGAACGTACAAAGACAAGATGCAAGATAAATCCCAAGCTAGACGTCGTGTCGTCGTTATACTACGTCATTGCAAGACGCTCATTTTAACGACTGTGCACGACGTCTTACTACCCGTCGGCATATACGTAGTTAATAAGACTGATAGTGTAGGGACGAGGAGATTAGAATGTAGGTAAATGTGCCCGCATTTAGGTGGAGTCCACTTCAGTCGCCGCATGGTCTAAGGCTCTACTCTCGCAGTAGACTAGATTGCCAACGATGGGGAGATCGAGTTTCTAACATAGGTCGGGTGTATTGAGAGTTGTATTTCCTAAATAGTTTTCCATACTCTCTTCACGTAAATGAGGGTACACTTCCTCTAAATATAACCTTCCTAATCTCTAAAACCATTAGCGTAATTAGTGCATAAGCGTATAACCCAAAGTAAGATGCAGTGATAGAAAAAAAATTAGTTGGAGGAAGAGTAGCAAACAATTTAGAGAGGGAAAACTCAGTAAATCTAAAAGTTACTAGGGACAATCAAGTTTTATTAACCTTGAATGAGTTAAAAATAGTATACTTCCTCTAATTTGTTGTGTGTTAATTTTTAATCAGAAGAATAAAGCTAAACCTGTTCCATCATTCAAGGTACTCCTGTCTTTGATTACCTTTTCCTGAACTTTTTTTCTTTTTTTAGCACCGCATCTCACCACCCGTTGTAGTTATACGCTTACTAAACACTTGTTGAAATCCTCAGGCACTCTTAAGGCGGCTGCCTTGGTTAGCAAGAAATTATTAATCGCTGTTAGGCCACACGCCTTTAAATACATTGGTCTGTGTCATTTTCTGGAACTACTTTTATATTCTGTTAAGCTTATATTCGTATTTGCCCTTAATTTAAAACCGCCCTTTTTCATGTAAATTAAAAAGAGGGGAAGAAAAACTACGAAACTTATCTCAAGATAAAATATATTCAAATTTTATTTTGTGAGCATATAGTAAAACTAGTGTATTTATTAGAGGAAGGCTAAATTTTGAGTCCTTTTTCAACAAGCTTAGTCTAATAGCTCCGAAAACATGCTTAAAAATTCGTTGAAAATGACCCACACATTTATTTCCTATAAAATTCAAACTAAAGAGTTGTTAAGGAAAGAGAGCCCCCTTGAAATCTTTCGATTTTATTTTGGCGTGAACCATATTTTGAAATAACGCTTCGTAAAATGAAATATTGCGTTAGAGCTGAACTTTTGCGTGGCAGATTTTCGCATACCGAGACGCCCCCCTTAACGTGATAGGGTCATATTGTAATCTGTCAAGGACAGAGTAAATGGAGTGTACCTGCATCTGCGGGGAAGGAGAGGGGAAAATATCTTACGAATAAACACCTAAGCTCATTCGACCGGGATTTGTACTCCAACATCCCCCCATCACCAGAAAATCAAACCAATCTGGTGCCTTAGTCTGTGCTTCCATCAGTGCAGGTCCACAAGTGAAATAAAGTATATTACACCTTGTAAATATCAACAAACCTATTTTTAATTATTCTAATTTGTTTAGCACCTAGTCTTACTACCTATTCACTCTATACGCTTATGTACTGATTACGCTGATGGATTAGGAATAATGGAGGTTGAATTTAGAGGAAGTGTACCCGCATTTGCGTGGAGAGAGTAAAACTAGTTAGGAAAAACAACCTAAAGTACACCCGACCGAGATCAAACCATGATCTCCCCGTCATCGGCAGTCTAGTCTATTGTGATAGTAGCGCCTAGACCATGCGGCCACTGAAGCGGGTATTAAGAAACTTAAAAAAAACTATTGAAGCTACCTTTGAATCTTTGAATCCTCAACTCAAGATTCGAGGATTAGAAAAAATGTTGGACTTAAGATTGAAAAAAAAATTTTTTTTTTAATCTCAATTTTGAATTATAAGTGTGTTTTATCTGGCTATTATGATTATTAATAGTAGTTAAGCCCTACAAAAGTGTTGGGCAAACCCAACAACCAGACCTTAGACCATTAACCTCGCAGAATGAAGTGTTCGTAAGAAAAGCTTTTGAATAGATGGGTAAAGGAAGTGGTCGGATTATCCTGAAACAGTTTTGAGCGTTCCGTGTAAACGTAAAGTAATACTCAAGGAGTAACATCCTCCTGCCAGGCAGGGAGGGCCTTGGTAACCTTAGTCAGACTTCGCAAGGTTGCTCGCACCCTCGGGCTAACCTTACACGTATCATTCCGCCGCACTTTCATCATCGTTACCGTCATCGTAAACACGGACAGGCTCCCATGATTATTGATTAGTCATGAGAACAGGCCAACAAAGGTCTGCGTTCGCCGCACCTTGAGGTTTTTGTCAAATAATAAATGATTACAGCGAATAAAATAAACATATAAAGCGTCTGTCTGGGATAGTCGAGTTGGCCAACACGTGCGTATCGAGCTTAGAGATTGTCCGGTAGTTGGATCGAATCCAGGTCATGGAACGTTTAGGAAATTTTGTGTACTATTGCATTATATTTATATATATATATATATATATATATATATATATATATATATAAGCAACGCGTCTTATTACCCGTTTGAGCTATACGATTATGTACTAATTACGTTATTGGTTTTATGGATTAGGAAGTTTATATTTAGAGGAAGTGTATCCACATTCGCGTGGAGAGATTGTGTAAAACTATTTTGGAAAAACCACCCTCAGTAAACTTGACAGAGATTTGAATCTCGATCTCCCCGTTACTGGCAGCCTAGTCTATTGCGATAGTAGTGCGTTAGACCACGCGGCCATTGAAGCGGGTCATTTTTATATTAATTGGCTCTAGAGTGTCACATTATAATATTTTGTCACGGTTGGAAAATTATTGGCATGGCTTATGATATGTTTATTTGTTTCCTAACTAGCTACACTTTTGTTTTTGTGACGTCAGCTTGTCAGATAAATTATTAACATGGGTGAGTATTTAAAAATGAGGCAGTTACTTATTGAATGAGTTTATGCGTTTCATAATACAACCACCAACATTTTTGATGCTTAGTATGATTTTTATTTCATATATTTAAGACATCAGAACGTTTTATTGCACATTATAGTTCAACACCTACCCTTAAACTTAATATCAACCTTCATTATCCTTTACCCTAGTATTTATTAAAGTTGTGGACATCCAGAATGGATTGTATGACGCATATCATTTACAAAATAGTTTTTTTTCCTTAATCATATTTGCAACTGTATAGAGAACTAAATTAAATTAAATTCGATTGGATCACTTTTTATAGTAGGTTACAAATAAAAACTGTATGTATTATACATTTCTAGGCCTTTTCGTATTTTATGTTATACATGCACTCCTTCACGTAAATGTTTTGGCCGATATTTGTCCAATTTTTTTTATTTATGTTAGCTTATATCCTAAGCCCATGATGTTAAATACCCTAGTTCATTCAGTGGTGCGTCTGTATACTGAGATAATAGTCACGATTTCGATTCACGAAAAGGCCTATAAATGTATAATTGGTGAAATTGGAGGTTCCTTCTTTCAAAGGGATAAACTGAAGGTAGGAACTGATTGTTATCTTGATTATATTTAGGTTATTTGGTAAGTCGTGTGCTGATATAATTACCCGTTTCAAAAAAATACACGTCAAATAAATAGCCCTAGAGTTAAGAAATCATAGTGATGAATCAGCATAAACAAAGGGTGTTTTACCAAAAATTAAACACAAAAAGGTTCTTTTAGTACAACCTTAGTTATAGTTATGGAATTTCCCTAGTTAAATAGAGGTTTAGAAATAAAAATAGCTCGTGGGTCAAATTACCCCGAACATAACTCTATTTAACAGGCTTTTTTTAACGCGATTTTTTTTTTGTAAAGCTCTATTGAGAAGGACAAAGCGTAGATTCAATTTATGTCTGACCCACTTCGGTGGCCGCATGGTCTAAGGCACTACTCTCTCAGTAGACTAGACTGTCAATGACAGGGAGATCGAGTTCCGAATCTTGGTTTCGTGTACTGAGGGAGGTTTTTCCGAAATTGTTTTCCACACTCCCTCCACGCAAATGCAGGTACATCTCATTAAAATAAAGCCTTCCTAATATCTAAAATCATTAATATATAAGCGCATAGTCTGAACGGGTAGTAAGATGCGGTGCTAAACAAAAGTACGTGGTGAGTGGCACGCCTAAAGCTGTAGTTAGCACGGTTTGCAGAAATGTCGGATAGGTTGTATACACACCAGGGGATAATTGTTGCAAACTACGCGAGAAAGACGAATTACACTAGACCTTCATCAACTTCTTTAGAAAGTATTTCTTAAAAAGTGGACAGCTGGAATAGTCTAGTTCAGTGTTTCTCAAACTGTATCACGTAGGCCTATACCTCCAGAATAACACGAAGGAGTTCAGGGGCTATGCGAGTTTAATTAATCATACAATATTTGTTGATAGTAGCTAGTAAGTCTTATAAACAAAATATCGTAGATTTTGACGTGATATCGTGAAATTTAATAAAGCAGTTCCCCCTTCTTGAAATGGCTTTGTTTAGCTTAACAACTAAAGCTTCATTAAAATTTGCAAAGGTCGTGTCTACCTTTCAAGATATTGGTTTCCTTTTATTGAGAGAAATGCTGGCAGGATTGCTTGGGATAGTTCATGGCCCCAAAAGAGTTACGCGACTGGTAAAAGTTTGGGAAACACTGGTCTTGTCAGTAATCTAAATATCCAAGGTTTGAATAACTTTTTAGGACTTTGTTGCATGGATATATATTCATTACACTCTTCCGCGGCCTCATGGTCCAACGCGCTACTCTTGCATTGGACTATACTGCCGATGACGGGGAGATCGAAGTTATAATCTTGGTCAAGTGTACTGAGGGTGGTTTTTCCAAAATGGATTTCTATCCTCCCTCCACGCAACTTCGAATACACTTCCTATAAATATAGCCTTACTAATCCCTAAAACCACTAGCATAATTAGAACAAAAGTGTATAACCCAAACGGGTAGTAAGACGCGGTATTAAAAATAACATATATATTTGTATATATATATATACATATATATATATATAAATTATTTACCACCTCTTCCTAACCGTGCGGGTTGAACGCATATTAACTAATTACACTAATGTGTTAGGGATGACTGTAGTTGTATTTAGAGGAAATGTACCCGCATGTGCGTGAGAAACCTTTAGGAAAAACCACCTTCAGTACATCTGATCGGAATTCTATCCCCAATATTCCCATCTTCATCTGTCTAGTCTGTTGGGAAAGTAACGTCTTCGACCATTCGGCCACTGAAATGGGCTGCATTTATATAAAAGTATTTATAAATTAATTAAACGTTGATTTAAAATATATCGTTCTACGCCCCTTATTGTAACCCAATTTTTAATATGTATACTTTAGCTACAACACTGACCATCAACATCTTAACTTAAATGTATGTAAAAATGATCATAAATAGCGATAAAAATGCACATGCGATCGATATGAGAGCGAATGAAAAAACATACATTTAAGGAAAGAAACTGTTAGGTGTTGAACCAGCACGTTTATCACTCAGGCTTGCGTGCCTAAATCCCGAATAGTAGGTGAACTGTGCCGAAAAAATTACACTAAACGCTCAGATGAAAAAACATTTTATATCTTTGTTTCGATTGTGTCCACGCCATTGATTGTCTTTATTAATATTGCCGTATGATTTTTACAATCATTATGATATGTTTGTTACTGTGTGACAACGCCTCTTTTGTTGAATTCTGCTTAGGCTGTTCAAACTTCCTTAAGCGACGTGTTTCAGGAGGTTCACTTGCAACATCCTCCATCTTACTACCTTAAACATATCACAGACACACCACCCAGATCCCAGATTCAGCCCCATGAGCGTGGAAACCCTCATTTTCATCAATGATAAATTTTCCGACCATACCAAAAAATCGAACCTGGCACCCTTAGTTTATTAAGAAGAGACATTACCGATTGAGTTAAGGACGTTGCCTAACCGTGACGTCACAGCCAGTCAAGATAGGATTTCTTATGTTAATGAATTTACGTTTTATTCAGCGAATTTTAAAGATATAACATTGAAACAAAGCCCATAAATTCTTAAATGATTCTAAAAAGTAGCCCTACAGTGTCACAACACTTATTTTTTTATTGAATAGTTTTTTTGTAAACGTATCTTTTTATAAATCATCTACAACTTAGGCTTTTTACTTTCTCTCTATCTTATAGGTAGAGAAAGTATGGTGATCGTCAAAAAATTCGAACTCGAGATTTTGATGAATTTTGACGTTTCATGACTTTCTGAATCCGAAAAAGTGGTTTTTGAATTTCCGTCTGTCTGTCTGTCTGTCTGTCTGTCTGTCTGTCTGTCTGTCTGTACCTCCAACTAGAGCCTAAACTATTTTACCGATTGAGCTGAAACTTGATATCTAGGGTTTTCATAGGGTTGCCCCGAGGGGTTTTGGAATTGGATATCTACCCCTAAAATTAAGGGTAGTTTACTGAAGGAAAAAAAAGAAAAAGTCGATTTTCTCAAAATCGGCTCTAACGATTTTGATTAAATTTAATTTATGAACATTAATAAATATTCCAAACAAAATGGCTACTCTCAATATTTCGGCAAAATCGCTTTAAGGGCTCCGTTCTGATGCGTAAAATAACATTTTTTATAATAGCTCCGAAACTATTTGAGATATGAAATAACTTAACATTACAAATATGTATATATATTTATAATACAAATATTTTATTCGAAACATATTTTTATAAAATCAATAATTTTCAATCTATAAACAAATATATATATATTTTTAACTTTTTGGATATTAAAGCTTAAGTATTGCGACCGTAAAAAAAACTAACATGAAATGTTGATGGATATCGACGTCTCATGACCCCCCGAACCCTTAAAAATAGTCTTTGCAATGCCGTCTGTCTGTGTGTCTATTAAAACTTAAAATTAAGGGTAGTTTACTGAAGGGCAAAAAGAGAAAAAGTCGATTTTCTCAAAATCGGCTCTAACGATTTTGATTAAATTTCATTTATAAACATTAATAAATATTCCAAACAAAATGGCTACCCTCAATATTTCGGCAAAATGGATTTAAGGGCTCCGGTCTGATGCGTCAATTAACATTTTTTATAATATCTCCGAAACTATTTGAGATATGAAATTACTTAGCATTACAAATATGTGTATATATTTATAATACAAATATTTTATCCGAAACATATTTTTATAAAATCAATAACTTTCAATCTATACGCAATTATATGAATTTTTTTAACTTTTTGGACATTAAAGAAGTATTGATACCGTAAAAAAAAAACTAACCTGAAATGTTGATGGATGTCAACGTCTCATGACCCCCACAACCCTAAAAAATAGTCTTTGCAATGCCATCTGTCTGTGTGTCTATAAAAACTTAAAATTAAGGGTAGTTTACTGAAGGGCGAAAAGAGAAAAAATTGGTTTTCTCAAAATCTGCTCAAACTATTTTGATTAAAATTCGTATCTAGGCGTTGATTAAGATTATAAATAAACTGGCTATTTTCATTTTCCTATGAAAATGATTTTTAGGGTACTTTACAGAAGCGTTAATTTCCGTATCTCCACAACTATTTGAGAAACTAAACAAATTATCATTGCAAAATTGTAGGACTATTAGAAATAAAAAACTTTTATTTGACATATATTTTTATAAAAGCAACAGTTTCTGAGATATTTGCAAATATATTAATACAATTTTGTGAGCTTTAGTTGTAAAGATATACTACTTATGTCTTAACGCAATAATACTCCAATCCCATAGAGTAATTAAATATAAGTAAGTATCTAAAAATAGTATGTTATTTTTCCTTAAAACTCTTAGGAGAAATGTTTGCACAGCAATGATCAATCTCCATTTTAGACTCAATAGTCAATATTTACATTTTTTATTGGTCAAAATGTATAAATGAATAATTAAATATCAATGCGATGACTTGAAGATCTGCAACACCGTATAAAATGTTAAAATTTTAACCAGAAATCGAAATTTTAATACGAAGTGTTGACCCTTGTGGAAGACATTAACCTGTTTGAAATGCTCTTAGGTGGACAAAGATGCGCCTCTTTTCTCATTGATTATATATCATTGTATATTATTTTATGCGTGTTCTTATGTGGAGTGGGATGATACAATGTACATTATTCTTTTCAGAAATCTTACGAGTTTATAGAAAGAGAGAGAAAGTCTGTGCGGTGTGCCGTACCATTTATTTACTTAAGTCACGAAAATGACCTGTAGGTGTCTTCCTGCCAGGATGTAGATTAAAAAAGTCCGCGATAGCAAATGTCTATCTAGAATAGGAAACAAAAGAAAGGTAATTTTAAAAAGCAAGTCAATGTTTACAAGCCATAAATAGTAGACTATTGTGAGTGTGTAAACTCGTCAGAGGAAGAGGGCAAGTGTTATCAGTAGATAAACAAGAGACCTCGCAGGGTGACCTGTTCATTTTCTTCCTCTTTCTTTCTATTTGGTACAAGGTTTCTAAGCTTGATAGTGCTTAGACTGCTTAGGCGCGATAAGTAAAGATGCAACACGCTTAGCAAAATAGCTTCAAAATCTCCAAGTAAGCAACGTCGTTAAGGCGTCGGACGTTAAAATCGTTTCCACGTTAACATTTTTTTGAAATAGTGTCCCTTGAAAACTGGCCGTCATTGCCGCTAACGATGCCCCCGTGGGGAGTTCCGTCGGAAAACGTCGAGATTAGAAAGCCCTGTCAGCAAATATCGTGGCTATTGTCGGAAAGGCGGCGAGTCTGAAAGGTTAATCTGTGTCGCCCACCCGCATCTAGACCACTTGCGACCCAATTTACTACTAGAACAAGGTGGGGCCGCATTCCACCAGGGGAAACAATGGTTCACAAAACTACTATTACAAGTTTGCAGGAAACGTTTCCTTATAACAGCATGACCTTTGGTGGAGGTTTCAAATTCTATTAAAACAACTGGTTCGAACAAGATATTTCGAATGCATCTTTCAGGTTAGCTGCAATAAAAGATAGAAGCAATGAGTTTGAACTGTACGTTATGATGATACGGAATTATTGGAGATATAATTAGTATTTATAGCCCCGTGATCGAGCGCCAATTATTATATTCTTATGGTTGCGGTTTAATTTGTGATAATTGGTGATTATAGCCCCGTGATCGAGCGCCATTTATTACGATATTTTACTTGAATAAATACAACTGTTAATGTTGCACACGATTTATTGAAGTGATTTGATCTTCTTATACAATTTTACTTGAAATACAGTTATTTTCTGTGTATAAGTTAGTAGTACTGTCGTGATATTACACGTACTCTAGGTTTATGCACCGGCACTCTGTAGATTTATGTGACTACTCTATATATTCATACGCAAAGCAGCTTATATATGACATACCCCTTGCCTCTTGGACCTCTCGTTACCAGTGTCAAAACCAACCAATCAAAAGCGTCCCTGCGAAAAGTGTCTTGAAGGCTAGCTTCCTATTGGTATAGGAACTAACGTCTCTTGCTTGTTTGGTAAATACTACGGAGTTAAATTTTGAAATAAAAAATAAGTTTTAATGGTGCAATCCTTCTACATTATTTCTGAAAAGCGCGTAATTCTCCATGGATGAAGTCTTAAAAGGATAATTTACATACAATTTATTGAAGAAAAATACCTTCATCCATGACTTTTTAAATATATGAGAGCGGTCCAAATCAATTTCGTTACAACGTGTCTTTAGTACTAAGGTTATCAGTTATTTAATCTAAAGACTAGATACAGACAATAGTTTTACTGCTTGTTCTCTATGGGTGAGAAAGGTGTTCTCCCAACCTTTATAAACCTATTACTGTTTCCAGCCTGTAGCCTGGGTCAGTTTTTTATTCAAGCCATACCTGTCTGGTTATACCTGTCGTTGCTTCATATGCCTTATAATCTAACCTAAGACTAGGACAGGCACAACACCAGTCCCCAGCCGTTATTTATCAATGTGATAGGATAAATCCATATTTTCATCAAAGATAAATTTTCAGCCATGCTGGAATCGAACCCGGGACCCTTAGCTAGTAGGCAGACACGGTTTTCGACTTAGATAAGGTATCGGACTCATTCTCCTAACTTACAGGACGAAAACAAATTTCGAGTGTTCCAAAGCAAGGTGCTATGGAAGATATTTGTTCTAAAAAGGGATGAAGCTATCTAGGAGTGGAGGAGGTTACATAATGATGAGTTACATACCCGGTACTCATCAAATATATTGTTAGGATAATAAAGTCTCGCAGCTTACTATGGGCAGGACATGCAGCACGAATAGAAGAATCTAGAACCATGTTTAGGTTATTGACTGGCAAACCCAATGGGAAGAGATAACTGGGAAGACTTAGAGACAGATGGGAGGATAACATTAGAATGAACCTGAAAGAGATAGGATGTCATAAGGGCGATTTTATATAACTATCTCAAGATAGGGATAGGGTGTAATGAGGGGGATTGGATAGAACTAGCTGAAGATAGGGATAGGGTGTAATGCGGTGAACTGGATAGAACTAGCTCAAGATAGGGATAGGGTGTAATGAGGGGACTGGATAGAACTAGCTTAAGATAGAGTTGGGGTATAATGAAGTAGACTGGATAGAGCTAGCTCAAGATAGGTATAGGTTGTAATGAGATTGGACTGGATAGAACCAGCTAAGATAGATTATGTAAATTTTATAAGTACTAGTAGTGAACCTTCAAGTTTCTGATAGCCACAGAGTAGGTAAGTAACATAGATAGATATGGTGTGGTAATTTATAGAAAGTCCAGCCGCATTAGCTTAGAGAAGAAATGATCAATATAACATAAATGGAAAACCACCGTCGAAATTCGAAACTCATTTTCCGACAATCCAGTTCATAACGAGTCTGATGGTTTAAACCTTTTCCTTGGCTTACAATGGTGTTTTTTGTTGTTTTTAAATTCGAATTTTAATAATTTTATCGCAACAGTAAGCAATAGACAAAGGCGCCAGTCTTTTCTAGTCTAGTTTGGCTGTCCCGTGAGAATCCAAATACATTATCATTCAATTTTACCTTCCTCATCAATACCTCAATGTAAATAATTATATGCGAATAGCCCTGGCTGGTAGAATGGCGCTGTACGCGAAATCAATATAAATTGTTTTAGTTCTGATTAAAGTTTAATTTATAATGTTGATTGTGACATGTTTACATAGTATTTCAGTGTAGGCTATACTTTGTTTACAATTAAATATAGCATTCTTGCCTTAACGCATTCCACTTTGGATAACTTATAGGATAGGGCCGTAGTGAAATTCATTCAGGTAAGACTGCTACCTTTTAGGCTAAGCGAAGTGTACCAATGCTATTGAATTATTATGTATGAATATATGATTAAAAACTCTTCTAAATGTACTTTACTCTCTTTATTGTATTTTGCTAAGGTATAGTAATTGTTAAAGGTAGAGGGTTTTACTTGTTAACAAAACATTGGTTCCCCGCTTCAGTGGCCGAATGGTTAAGGCGTCACTCTCATGCTAGACTGACCTGCTGATGACGGGGATATCGGGGTTCGAGTACCGTCGGATTTACTGAGGGTGATTTTTTTCTAAATGGTTTACAACTCTCCTTCCACGCAAATGAAGGTAGATTAACTCTAAAATGCTTCCTTCCTCATCCCTACTTCATTAAAGTAAATTATATATGCGTATAGCCTGAACGGGTAATAAAATGATAGGTATCTCATTTTTTGTTTTACTCTTTATCTTAGTCAGTAGTGGGACTACCCTAGAGCAAGGGGCTCCTAAGGCTTCAGTTTTAGTCATTGCCGAAAAAAGTTATAATTGGTGAAATTGAACGCGATTCTTTCACATTGATGAATGATTAATATTTACGTGACTATTCAGTAGTTAAGTTAGTTTTTAAATCATCTCTCTTTGTCTCTCGAAGTCCATGGCTTTAAGCTCAGCTGGGACCAGTTTTGGTAATATTAATGGGGCAAAATAAGTAAGAGAAAAAAATATCTGGGAACCTGTTAAGTTATTGTATTTAGTATGTTTGAGTGCTATTGCAGTTTATGCTATCTACTCCAAAGAAACGGGATAAAAATGATAGTTTAAGAAAATATAAACTAATTTACCTGAATTAATATAAAAAATTATGGTGCGAAAAAGAAAATCTAGGATGAACCAAATCTTACCAAACCTCTACCCATAAGGTAAAAATTATACACGTGACTGCTCATCTAGTTTTGTTACACTTTCTGCCATTGGTATTTTGCCATCTTCCAAAATGTATACAGCTTGTCACTATGTGGGTCATTCGAAAGCAGGTTCCTTGTCAATCTCCCACAGAAAACATTCCGCATGTAATCTATCTCTACTAGTGCTCTTACATATTCTAGCGCTGTACCACTTTCTCCACGAGCCGTGATTAAGAATAATGGTTGAGTGTTACGACTGAATTCTCTTAGCTAGGGCAGTGACTTTTGAACTTGACAGTCTTGGGTTCACACTCCAAAAAGGTTTCAAAGAAACTCTGATACATAGCTGGTACGTATATGTACACGTTGGCCCAAAGTGGCACGCGAGAATATTTTCTTGGCACACAACATTCACTTTTATCTAAAGATATTTTGCCCAACTACTATGAAGGCTTAGAGATAGCATTTGACTATCATTAACTTCCAAGTGAAGTTGCAAATGAGTATTTCAGACAAACAGTGAGTGGTGTGATGTTTTGACAAGAAGTTTCTCAGCCAGGTGTAAGTTGGGCCACTCCGTAACTTTGGAAAAAAACGTTGTACAATCCCTATGATAAAACGCTGACCCTTGTTTCAAACGAGAACCAGTCGAGTAGAATTTAATGGAGTAGATCTACCTTCTCGGTACTGGTGCATAACATTTGGGCTAATGGACCCCTTTTCCCAAATGTTCATAGCTTGGTTGGGCCACGTTCACTGGCCAGGAGGATTATAACAGATATTATACCTGTGGGTAGATATGAATTCTGCTCCACCAATCTTTGGGCCTTATATTAGGTTTTATGTTAGGTTAGGTTAGACTAGGTTAGGTTAGATTATGATTAACATTTTGTCTCATTATCCATCACTTGCTGTTTTTCTTTCAGCTTGAGAAAAAATTTACAGCCATAATAAATGGAGCGCCACAATAGCTTGTTTACAATTTCCAAGGAGGAACTCGTAACCCAAATGTAATGTAGGATTAACGCTAGCCCTTTAGACGCAGTTTATAAAAGCTATAAGTAGCCCAACTGTAATGTGCCCCTCGGTAAAAAGAAAGTTGTGAAAATATTCTAGTAAAAAGTCAGTGCTCAGATTTTGATATAACTGGACGGCTAGCATTTATCGTTCTGTTTGTACTTTTTAATTTTGTAATTTGTGAGGGAACATTAAATATAGTTTTACGATATGTCCTGTGTATTGAAGAAACTAACAAGATAATAGATACTTGAATAATTATAAAAATCACCCATTTCGGTGGCCGAATCGTCTAATGCATCACTCTCGTGTTAGACTGGACTGCTGATGACGAGGAGATTGGGGTTCGAATCCCAGTTGAGGGCCTACTGAGGATAGTCTTCCCTAAATGGTTTTACCCTCTACTTCCACGCAAATTCTGTTAAATTACTTCTAAAGTGGTTTCTTCCTCATCCAATTAGAGTAAATATCATATATACATACAACCTGAAGAGGTAGTAAGAGCGGTGAAAAAAAGTTATAATGTATAAATTATATTGTACATATAAAACAAATTTAACCAACTAATTATCATATATTATATTAATGATAAACATGCTACTACTACATTTTTATGGTCAAAATTCTGATGGGTGCATAGCAAAATGTAAGTTATAATCAAATTATCGACGTATTGGGCACGATCTATCAGATAATAAGGTTCACTAGATCTGAACATCAGCCAAAAAGGGATTTTTCGATACATATTTGATTTCGCTCCACTTTCCGACTATAACATTCACAAGGGTATTGTTGCCGAGTGCCTGTAGAACCTGGGTTCATGTTTCTATTGACAATAGTTATCAACGACTTATTATAAACTTGCGATTGTATCCGTACGTGAATGTAGTAAGCGGAGAGGGCTTCATCTATACATATAAACCATAATAGACCTGAAATTAAGTTTAATTGTTTCACAATATAAATTTATGATTCACGAAGGCTAAATATTATTCTGATTGTTAATTTACGAGTGTAGAAAGTTTGCCAACTTTTTATTTAAGTTTAGAACGTTTATAATCTAACCTAAAAAATTTTTTGTAATTAAAATATTTCTTGTGATAATTCTCTTTTTTAATTACAGAAGGAAGAGATAAACTAATGTAAATTTTTCCTGACTCAAATCTTCTAGAGAAAAATAAACAAATAAAAAGTTGGTAAATTCAAGAAACATCTTAAGAGCCGTTCTTAAATTACGTAAGGATTTTTTTCATGATTTTTGATCCCGCTCCCCCCGATTTTCCCTTACGTAAGTGATTGTAAGATTTTCCATCACAAATCCCTCCTTTTATCTTAAGTAATTTTTTTACGGTTCTGGAAATCAGATTATTTTAATGGTTTCATAACTAATCGATTAATTATTATTTTTAGACGTAAGGATTGGTAATAAAACGAGCTATGTGAAATTTTAGAATATTTTAATTGCAGTAAAATTAGGTGTAGCACATCATTAGTAAATTAAATATAAATTAAATTATTATGTTTATTTCATGGAAAAAAATGTTGTTTAGATTTTGTCTCATTAAAAATATTGATTAAAAAAATCTTACTTAAGCTATATTCTGAACCCTTCCCCGCTCCCCCTTCGTAAAAAAATTAAAAACACACTGAACACCCCTATCCCCAAAAGCCTTAAGTAATTTAAGAACAGCCTCTTATGTAGAGCATTTTGTAAATCACATTATACATAAATATACGAGTTTAAAATAGTTTACAGAAATGTTTTAACAGGGAATATGCTTTAACTTTGGTTAAAAATAAACTTCGACTTACTATAACCGGTATCGGTGGGCATGTGGACTAAATGTAAGGCTCGGCTAGTTTGGTTTGCTGGTGACGGTAAGATCGGAGAGCGACTTTCAGCAGGATGTAATATGGGGCTTTCTCTAAATGGTTTTTCACCATCCCTCCACGCAAATATGGATCACTCTACACTTTCTCTAAATTTACGTTTCTAATTCACTCCCATTAAAGAAAATAACATGATAATCCAAGCGGGTAGTAAAGACATAAAAAAACGTATGACCAATATGCAATATTTAACCTTTTGTTCAAGTAAATATTAAGATGGGGAGATCGGGGTTCGATCCCGGTCAGGTGTACTGAGGGTGGTTTCCCCTAAATGGTTTACAACTCTACCTCCACGCAAATATGGGTACACTTTCTCTGAATTCAACCTTTATAATACTAAACGTGGTGCTTAAAAAAAATCATGATTGTATTATTTTGTCAACGTAAATCATCAACGTATTCTTAAGATACGTGTTTTTCCCACACATTTGAATAAATACCACATTCGGTAATTTTGGGATGCAGGCAGATTCGAACAAATATAAAATACGTGTATTTTTTTGGTTTTTTTAAGCACTGTGTCTTACTCCCCATTTGGGCTATAATGCTTATGTAATAATTACGCTAATAGGTTTTTTGGGATGAGAAAGGTTATATTTAGGGGAAGTGTACCCTCATTTGCGTGTAGGGGCAGTTGAAAACTATTATGAAAATAACCTCAGTACATCCGATCTACTGTGAGATCAGTGCCTTAGGCCATGCGGCCACCAAAGCAGGTAAAATACATGGTGATGCCCTACTAATTGATATAATAAATTAATATTATGTATCACTTATCAACATAATTGATTCTCAGTATAGCTATATTATTACTATTATTATCATATCAACACGTATGCTACGTAAGATTTATTGCAATATATTCTTAAAGATGTGTTTTATTTTTATTTTTTGTGATTTGATATGTTAGGCCTAATGTGTACGAAACTAAACCAGCTTCGAATAATTAAATTCGCTATTAATATAATCCTCAGTCATACTCGATATTGTTGAGATATTGTGCTCAAACTAATGACCAAACTAGCTTTAAGAAAAATTTGACTTGTAGCGTAGTCTTCACGAGGTGTGAAAACAGGTGCGACAAAATTGATTCGTAGTTTAGGCCTTAATTAATTTTGTTCACTACGAAATGTTAATAGTACCACTTTGTTAATAACACGTGACTAGAATTTTAGCGCCAGCCAGCTAAATTACCATGCCTTTATCTTATTTACTTTACATCTACTATTTTTTATTTTATTTAGCACCACGTCTTACTACCCGTTCGGGTTTATACGCTTAAGTACTAATTACACTAATGGGTTAGGAATTGGGAAGGTTGAATTTAGAGGAAGTGAACCCGCATTTGCGTGGAGGGAGAGTGGAAAACCATTTAGGAAAAACCACCCCCAGTTCACCCGACCAGATTCGAACCTCGATCTCCCGTCCTCGGTGGTCTGGCTCAACACGACTAGCGCTACATCTACTAGACCCTACTGTTTCCAGTCTGTGGGCTGGATTAGTTTTTTTATTCAAATCATTTATTTTTCCACTACCGGCTGGCTAGACCTGTCGTAGCTTTGTAATCTAACTTAAGACTTGAACAGGTACAACATCCAGTCCTCGGCCGTTAATTTATCAACGTGAAAGGGTAAGCCCACATTTCACCAATGATAAATTTTTCGGCCATTCCAGGAATCGAACCCAAAACCCTTAACTCAGTAGGCAGACACGCTAGCGACTGATCTAAGTTGTCTGATCCTATATCTTCTTAACATTTCCTATCCTCATCCTGGATTCTTAAATTAGTATAGGTTTATGAATAGACCGAAAAGGCAGTAAGAATAAGTAAAACAAACCAACATTAAGAAAACAAGAACCCGATTCGTTGGCCGCATTGTCTAAGACGTTCCTCTCACAGTATATTAAGCTGCCGATGACGGGTAGATAAGGCTCGAATCTCAATCGGGTGTACAGAAGGTGGTTTTTACCTTAATGGTTTGCTTTTCTCTCTCCACGAAAATATGAGTACAAATGTTCTAAATTCAACCTTTCTTATCCCAACACATTAGCGTAATTAGTACATATGTGCATAACTGGAACAGGTAGTAAGACGCTGTGCCAAAAATAATTAGTTATATTATAACATAAAAAACTAGGCCTATTGTTTTCAAAAACCATTCAAATGGCACTATAGTATTTAAAAGCTCCTTACCCAACTTTTTTTTCCAAATTTAGCTTTTCTTTCGATTAAACTAACACCAACAGAAGGATATTTTGTACAGCTATTTATCAGTTTTTAATGTTGGACATTGTACATTACTTTGTTCTTTTGTCAGTTTTTATAGTTAGAATTTGAGGCTGTTTTCTAGATAGCAAGTAATTTAGACTTTTGGGCTCAAAACTTGACGGGAGAAAAAATGTATATCATTTTAAAATGAGGTATTATCCCTTTCATTAGGCGTTAATGTTATAGAATCTATTCTTATGATTAAGTTAACTTACGGCACCATTGGACCATAGAAATATAAAAATAAACTTTCAATAAAACTGAACTCAAACAAGATAGTATCGTATCAAAGGAGATAGATTCTATCTTGATTATTTACTCTTTTTTATATCACTGGCCTCTTTTACCTGTCAGGTTATACTTAGAAGCATATATGATCATTACTCGAATGGGTTAGGGATGAGAAAGGAAGCATTTTAGAGGTTATCAACCTGCATTTGTGTGGAATGAGAGTGGTAAACCATTTAAGGAAAACTACTTTCAGTAGACCAGACCGGGATTCGAGCCCCGATCTCCCCATAATCTGCAGTTCAGTCTAACACAAGAGTGGCGCCTTAGACCAATCGGAAACTGAAGCGGATTATTATTTACTGAATTGTAAATAAAAATTGATGTTAAAGGATTTCAATAAAAACTCAGGGTCGTTGGCACCTAAGACCGCATTTGTAATAAACTACTAATATCTCGTAGCTTACCATAATTTGCACTGCTAGAGGAACCAAAAAACTTAGAAAATCTTGTAAAGTTTTTCAAAGTAAAGGGAGAGAGGGAACGTTTTAAAAACATAGCTCCTCAACGATGTTGCCCACACACGAGGCCAGAGCTTTTCTGCAAGTTACTATCTAACCATAGTGATACAAAAATATAAATTCTGAATCTTAAACATCACTAAAACAGTCCTCATTTATCTAAAATGTTATATTGTAACCCTATTCAAAAATTACTTTCTTTGTTTGAGAAAGGTTTTTATTTGTTTCTAATCTTTTAAATTGATCTTAGATCTGCGGCGTTTAGCACAGAACTTAGTTGAAAATGAGTCTAATTACACCTTTCAATAAACATTTCTAAAACTACAACACTTACAATTTTCAGGTTTTTAATTCTATTGAGAGATGTTAGTACCTTTCTCCTTCATTTTGGCATGAACTCCATTATAACGAACCCACTTTTTAAATAACACGGGATTAATTTTCTGAACGTCTGCAACGCATCTAAGTGCTTCAGTAGTTGGTCATTTTAAGAAACACAGAGACTTAATTCTTTTAAAAAAATTGTATATATTTAATATTAATAATATTCTTAAGCTAAATTATCATCTTAGTAACGATTTCCCAACTAACTTAACTTTAAAAGTGACCCAAGCCAGTATTTTGAAAATAATTTCATTACTGCGAAAAGGGAAATCTTATTATTACCATGGATAAATATTTTGGTCGTGCCGGGCTTCAAACCTGGTATCGCTAGCCCTGTAGAGATAAGCGTTACAGACTGAGCTAGTATTTAGAACATAATTCGAATAAAATAATACCCGCTCTACGCTCTGCTGCTATTTTACTGTTGAATCAAAAAACCAAACGTCATTGAAACAAAAAATAAACATAAAAACAATCATGATTGAATAAAAAACCAACATCTAAAGTAATCATAATTGAATAAAAAGCAAACATCAATAATAAAAATCATTGAATCAAAAACATACATCATTGAAACAAAAACAACCATCATTAAATCAAAAAACAAGCATCATTGAAACAAAAAACCAACATCATTGAAACAAAAAACAAATATTATTGAATCAAAAAACAAACATTCCATAACAATGGAGGTGTGATTGAACTATTTCTATTGCCCTTCCTTCGCGATTCTTCTTCTATTTTCATCCCTCCATTGTGGCCCCAACCGAACAGTCCCGAGCTGTCCCGAACTTAGGTCGTGTATCCATCCATTCACCTGCCTACTGTATCGTGTCGTTAGTTCTGTTGGGGTTTTGGCGCTGTTTGGTCGGTTCAAGGTTTTTGGTGCGTGACGGCGACGCGTGTGGTTTTGAATACACCTTGTGTGATGTGCGAAGGGTCTCTGTGACAAACTTCTGAGTGTTATGTGTTGGATACATCGTCGGGAGGATGACTGGATTGGACGCTGGGAACTTGATCTGGTCGCAGGTGAGAATACTTGAGAGGGTCAGAGATGTTGCTAGAGTAAAACAGCCTTAGTTCCACTTCTGATGGCCAATTTAAACGTAAACATGGGTTAAATGTTTCATTTTTTAAATTTACTTATTTAGCACGGCGCCTTACTACACGTTAGGGTTATACACTTAATTACTAATTACTATAATGGGTTATGAATTGGGAAGGGTGAATATAGAGGAATGAACCCGCATTACACTCGACCGAAATTCGAATACCAACAATCCTCTCTATTTTGAGAGATAGGCCATGAAATTACTGATACGCGTGGGAAATAATTAGTTCCTTAACTATTGTTTAATGGCGGATTGAGGGTTTTGTTGAGTTAACTTCCGGAGGCAAAACTTCTTTTTTCAATTTTCCTATAGTACGTCGCGTGCTAAAAAAAATCCAGTAATTAACTATGCAGATCACATTCGACAAAGTTTAGGTTGATTATAATAATTAATAAAAATATATTGATAAGGATTTCTTCACGCACAACACAGTATTAGTTATGTCCAAACGAACCAACATCACTGTATGGATGGGAATGAGGGAATTTTTTCCCTATGTATTTTTTTGCCTTTGATTTAAACGTTAGGTACATAATAATAGCAATACTTTAAAAAAATCGGGCTTTAAAACGAATACGCAAACTCCAACTACTGTGAGCTAAAATTCAAACTAATCCATGTTTTTATTTTCAGACATTGTTCACACGTAGATATCTGGGAAAACACACCGCAGGATATGCATCATTATAGATTTTAACGTCCTCTTTTTAAAAACGTATTGTTACATCAGCACATAACTTGAGAACTAATTTAACTTAGAGAATACAGTAAGATTTCAACCGCTAAGTGCAATCAAGATCCCATACAAAGATAATACATAATTTATAGCAGAGATCTTCAACCTTTATACGTCCAAGGGCCAAAGTTTATGTCTCTTGTTGGCTCGGGGGCCGCGATGCTGTCTGTACAGACAATATTAGATATGAATAAATATTAAAATATTCGTATTAGCTCATTTTTATACACATATACTCACACTAGAAATTAGGACTGTCTCTGTCTGGATTTCTCGTGACGTATGTTTCTTGTTGTTTTTTACTATTTTTAGATTTATTTAAACAGGAGGTAACGGCATTTGTCTTGTCTAAATAATAGAGTAATTGTCATTTGCTGGTTAAAAGTACATTTGTATAAATCCGTAATCTTTACGTAAAACGCAAAAATCATTTATAAAATAAAGTAAAATAGTAGATAAAATAAGTATTTATTTTATTTGTTGATTTTTTAAAATAAATATCTGTATTTTTATTTGTTCTCTTGAAATCATTTTATATATTTTATGAACCAGCGGGCCGCAAAAAATGTTATCGCGGGCGGTAGGTTGAAGACCCCTGATCTATAGTATCGTTTGGGATTGAACAACCTCTTCTAACCAAAATGGAATGAGCCAGTTTCGCATATGAAACTGGCCCATTCCATTCAATTTCAGGTAGGTGACGTCTTGTATTTACTATAGCGCCGCACTTGAGGCGTACTAAAGTCCGACTATGAAACTGGCCCTAAGCCTAGCTAGACGGAAAGGGTTTTAATTTTATATTCAATAACTTAAACGCTATGGGGAATAAAGCAATGATTCTGTGAAACTAAAGGGATTGAATAAAAACATATATAGATTTTAAATATTGTTTATAGAGTAGACCGGAACTTTTCAGGGTGACTCGTTGTGGAAAAAAAACTTTTTTTTTTTTGCAAAATATTAAACGCTTTGGCCGACTGATTTAATCGTTGGCACTTAAGGTCATCTATACTAGTCTACCACTGTAGACCTGGAGTTGGGTGGTCTGGATGATTGTTGAGCGCATTCCTTTGCGCCTTGATTCTTTTTTCTTCTTTTTCTTTTTTTTTTTTTTTTTTTTTTTGTGACCGTTTACCCTGCAATTTGCCGGCTACTTTGGCCCCGACAGCTTTACAGAAAATATTCTTCCGGCTAGTTTTTTGTTTAAGAACTTTTTTCTTTTTTATTGAAATTGTTATTTTCCTGCGGATCATAATCATCTGGCCAAAGATGTCCACAAGTAAAATGTAATTTTCATATTTTATTTAAACTATTTATACGAATAGCTAATTAAAAAATCTTTAGAAATAAAAGAAAAAAAGACACTGGTGAGCTCACCGAAAATGGCGTCACAGTCTCGTCTAGTTTGGTGTGACGGTAACGAGGTCACACTTCGAATCCCGCTATGTTTTTCATAATACTTTTCCACTCTCTCTCCGAGTATATTTACTCTAACGTCCATCTTTTAATTAATGGAATTGTGTTCAAGGTAGGCCTATGCCAAATTAGTTTTAAAAAAACTATCAATTTGATTTGAATCAAAATCGAAACACTCTTAAGACTTGATTAAGGTTTGAAAATATGTTAAAAAAAGTACTGAGTATTTAAAAGATTATTTTTAAATATGAAAAAAGGTCCATCTTTTACACTAACTAATTACGCTCAGATAGCGATCTTCATTTGTAAAAACCGCGTTTCGTAATTAACCTTCTTTATTTGTTTATATGCAACATTTGATTACTTTTGGAAGAGTGATTTTGTTTATTGAGGTTTCTAAATGGGTCAACATAATGTCGAACTAAATTAGCAGTTTCCAATTTTAAAACGTTTTGTTCTTCTTTGCACTTTGTCGTGTCAGTGATGAGGCAAGAAGGACTACTCTTTGATTACGTTAAGATAAATTACACCTTTATTCGAGTGTTGTTCGTTTTGTTTCTGTGGGTAGAGCCAAAGAGAGAAAGCGTCTAAAAGTAAAGCAAATAGTTCTGTAAAGTAGCCTACATACAATAATTTCATCTTTTTTTTTTATCATCACCACGCCTTACTACCTGTTCAGGTTATACACATATATGATCATTATTCTAATGTGGTAAGGATGAGGAAAGAAGCATTCTAGAAGTAATATACCCGCATTTGCGTGGAAGGAGAGTGGGAAACCATGTAGGAAAAACCACCCTCAGTGGACCCAGCCAGGATTCTAACCCCATTATATACCCGTAATTCCAGGTCAATCTAGCAGAAGAATGATTCCTTAAACTTATTACCAAATGGCCACATTTTTTTTCCTGGACCAGGCCAGAGGGTGTGAAAACTTAATTTGGTAAATTTACATATACTCTAAACTAAAACCAAGTAGTACCTCAAAATATTATAAACAATGTTTTTAATTTAAGATTTATAAAAGTTAATATAAAAATTACTATAAAAATCTTACTATAGTGAATTACCCGCCTAGGTGGGCGTGGCTAGCTAATACACAGTTTCGTGTTGATCTAGACTGCCAAGGACGGGGAGATTGAGGTTCGAATCTTGGTCGGGTGAACTGGGAATGGTTATTCCTATATGGTTTTCCACTCTCCTTCCACTCAAATACGGGTTCACCTCCTCTATATTCACCCTTCCCAAGTCATAACCCATTAGTGTAATTAGTACTTAAGCGTTTAACCCGAACGGGTAGTGAGGCGCGGTGCTAAATAAATAAATTAAAAAAGTAATTATTTAGGTTTTATAATATCGACACTATTTTGAACAATGAGAGTAGGTTATGTTTCTCTAGAGATAATTTGTGCAGTTGAGTACGTTCAGAAATTATTGCGCTAATTCCAGGGAGTTTTACGGGTAATTGAGGATATATGATTAGAACACAAGCGATACACATTATTTAATTAATTTGTACAATCAACGCAAAAGTTACCAATGGCTTATATCCTAAGGGGTAGGGATGGGGAGGGTATAGTAGATTAACTGCATCTCCATTAGCGTGGATGTGAGACGGGAAAAACACTTTTTCCGGGATTCAATCTTCGACCTACTCGTCAACGCTGATATTTATCATTGCAAGTCCAACGATTTAGGCTATGTGGCCACCGGAATGATGCTTTAACTAATTTAAAACGTACCTCCATTTTCTAATCTAGATATTAACCCTCTATTTTGGTATTCGGCGTCTTGGCTCAGTCTCTAACGTACTGTATCTCTTCACTTGTGGCTGGCTACTAGAGGTTCGATTCCTTGAATGATCAATATCTATCTCCTTGAAAATGATTTTGCTTTTTTCCGCAAAATGGCGAAATAAAAATGTCACTGCCACTTATTATCATAAATTTTCAAAATCTAGTCTTAGATTATGTCATGAAGTAATAACGCTGATGTAACCGTTGATCAGAGTATCTACTAGAATGGTAACATGTTTGTTGTGTCGAATTTAGTACATGTGCATCGGGTTTAGTATCAAAAGGTGACATAAAAAGTGGACCTTAAAAGAGAGGTCAATGCAGTTCTTTGATTTGAACTAGCTATCAAGTGTTAAGTACTGATTACTATTCAGGCTGGTTACACTAATTTTTTTAAATTTCCATACGTTTACAGGATTTTCTTCTCCTAAAATATGCATTTAGCTGGTAGGATAATTATATGCAAAACTATAGATGAAAAAAATCGCTATTTTTTTTACACATTTATCCCAAATTAAATCTTTGCTCTAAATTACATGGATAATGAATAGTAGACAAAAATTATAGTTCACATTGGATTATGCCATTTAGTACTTACAAAATTATCGTAAACATAGGTATCTAAAAATGTCAATGGCTTTTAAATTTTCCCTTATCAAAAGTGACAGCCGCTAGTTAAATTACTTGACGTAGTCTATGAATATGTAAAATTAAATCTAGTAGCTCTTCTAGCTGTCAGATAAGGTTATTCCAATGCAAATTGGACTTTAGAAAGTTTAACTTACTTCATAGGTTTAATCTATAATTGAGTAAACTGTTTTTTTCCTCCTCTAATGTGGTTCACCAACTTTTTTTAAAGTGAACATTATAAAAATTTGTCTCGGGTTTACAGTAATCCTTTTCCTTTGCGCAATAGTGTTTAATTTCACCACTAGTCATCACGATGATAAAGTTTCATTTTCCAGTGCCCTCCTTATTAATGCTCTTGCCTTGTGTACAGAGGGGCCGGGTTCAATTACCACGGATGCCTTTCACGCTTCGCCAACTCGTTTACTGACGTTCTTTCCGGGTGTTTTTCACACGTTTTTAGGATAGCGTCAAGGTTGAGGAGCCACTTGTGCACCAGATTTTAAAATACATTCATCCGTTGGCCTCATATTCGATTGTCGATGAGATCCAAAACGTTGAATATAAATTTACTGTTAAATTATCAAAATGTTTATGGTTTACGTCCTCTTGGTAGAACATTTCCATATTTAGCTTTAAAACAAGACTAATAAATCCTAGACAAGGGGATATTGGCTGTCATAGTTTTGTTTTAAAAAAAAGTAACTTTGGAAACAAACTCTTTCAAAGATTCCTCCTAGCTGTGTATTGTGTATTTTCATTTTTTTAATCTGAGATATTTAACGTACACTTTCTGAACCGACTGATTATATCAGCACATGTGAATTTTTATGAGCGAGAGTGAAAGAGCCTACCAATTTTTCCGGGAAAGGTTTTTCCACATACCTCCCAGGATTTTATTTACATTCCACAATTGACATGGGATCAACTGCTTTACTTCCCCTCCAAATAAACTGTGCTACGGATTTTTATTGCGACTATGCAAACTTGAAAAAAATCACCAATTTAACTATGGATCCTGATTACCGCGGCACTTATTATTTGTTTTAAATATTTTAACTGACGAATATTTAAACTAATTAAAATGCATTGAGAGACGTATCTTTTGTAGAATATAAATTTGGTGGTTGTCTCAATTGCAAAGTTATATCACATCAACTTACAAACTAGCCTAGCCTTCAACCTTAGCCCTAGGCTTGTTAATATATTAAGACGAACCAAGATATGAATACTAACTACCACCATCTTTATAGAAGTTTTTAAGATTTTTAAACATGTGAACGGGATGGCCGTGGAATGTTTTTAAATATAATTTATGTCGAATATAGCATTATTATGAATTATATTAGTTTTATTTTCTACCATTTAAAAACATGTACATAATTTTGTTATTTGCTTAAACCTACAAAGAAAAACCTACACTATTGCTATGCCCCTACGAAACTTCCTTTAAAATTTAAAATTAAGCTATAATAATAAATTTAATTGTTTATAAAGCTATGTTTTCAATCGTCCATCGCAATGTTATTTAATTAATATGGAATTTCACCAACTTAGAGCACCAGCAAAACGTATGTGAAAAAGAAAATAGATTTTTAAAATTTAAAATACGAATAATTGTTTGAAATAAAAAATTTAAAAATTGGTTTAGTTTTAAGAAAACACTAAATTGAGTTTTTTAAGTTTTTGTGATATATCATTAAGTTCAAAACCGGGATGATATATTATTTCAACAACATTTATAATAAACTGCATTATATTAATGAGCGTTGACTTTTTTTTAAAACAATCTCAAAATTATTTTTAATCAAATTAAATGTGAAAATTAAGACTAAAACACGCCTTTAAAACCATCCGATGTAAGGAAACAAGGGAGTAATATAATTTTAAACGCCCGAGGAGACGGATAAGAAGACAATTATAAAATAAATCTTTTATCTGAGTTGGGGGGGGGGGGGGGTGTCGAGCCCTGTCCTGTGAGCTTAAGGTCCTTTGCACTATCCTTGCTGTTATTATGTATCCTCCCCCGCCTCTTGTTCGTAACGCGCGACGCACTAATTACAGACCAGCCAACTTACACTCCACCTTAATTAAGCGAGTCGCGACTCTTCTGTAACGTTAACTTACAGTTAGTTACAATTGGATCCATCCCGTTATAATGTTGATACGTAACTATCAAGAATTCATACCACCCGCTCAATAATTCCGACCCAAATAGAATCCCTACAATGGTACATTTCTCTGTTGTAGTCCCTGTAGGCTAATACGGAAAGATAATACGACACAGTATATTTCATACTGTACAATCTTCTGTAATATTACTCATATTTGTTCAGGAACTTACCTTTGAAATCTTCTATCACTAGCCGCCACCAAAGCTGAACGACACCGTGCAGCCAATGTGAAGAATGGGGCCGAGCTAACGAAAGTCTACAATCAACGCGTGGTCATTCTCCGTCTAGTCAGATTGAAACTAAGGAATGACAACATGGAGCACGCTAGAAGACAACAATCCACCCGCCCTCTGACGGATGTCAGATGAACTTCCCCAAACAACACAAACATCCAATGATCGCTGACTTGTTCTAATTTTCCGATGGAACAACCCTACAAAGTGACTACGTGACCGATGACAGCTAGCAACTGCGTGCTAGAAATTACCTCCCCTCTTTCCGTGCAACGAAAATCACTATAAAACAGGCTGACATTGTCTAAAAACTTTGACTATCTAAAATCTACGAACGAGGACGGATCATTGTCGTCTACCTGGACAATGATCGGATAAACATTCATACATCATAAATTGGAACGTAACTATGGCAGTTACTTATAAAGAACTCTATTCATTTTCAACTTATAATATTTTCGTGTTAAAATCTTTATTTTGTGTTTTGCTTAATATTTAACTTTTTGCTTTATTATCTCAGTCGCATAAATGTAACTTGTATGCCGCCACTTAGGCGCGGTTGGTTAGTTGGTTAGTTTATTAGTTTAGTTTGAAATCCACCATTGGTAATTTTGTATTGAGTGAATTTAAATGTAAATTGTTAAAATGTGTGGACTTTTGTATTTTGCTATTTCACGCGACTGTAGAATTAAACTTAAGCTTGTTATTTTTTTTATATAATTTAATTTTGTTCCAAATTTCATTCTTTAGTTTTTCTAAGATATAGTTAGTCCCGGGAGATTTTGACTAGCGTCTGGAAGTCAAACTCTCGCGTTATGTTTTATGTAATTGTAAATTTTCGTATTGTAACTTGTAATTGTTTGAGGAGCCCATCAGGCAAGAATATTTAATGTTTGTTTCATTTTTGTGGATATCTTACTCCACTTCACTTTTGGTAGTTTAACTTCGCTTTTGATGTTATAATCTACGTAATTTTGTGTCTCTTAAAGACGACCTGTAATAAATGTAAACATGGAAGGTTTACATTCTGCGCTTCACGTTATTATTTTCAGCATTATTCAGAATGATATAATGAGACCACTGTACTTTGCTTTATCTACGTTTATACTGAATAAACCATATTATTGTTATATTTTTAATTCTGCTTATATTTTCCCTTATGTAGATTATACCTTCTCCCTTTTATTTAATTGTGGTCGTTAAGTAGAAGGCACGGAGACGGTGTAACACTGCGCCACTCTGCTGTCCTTTTAATTAACTGATCTTCCTGTTTAATTAGTTAATTAATAACCTATATCATTGCTGAAAAATGTTGAAAAATTATACTGTATATTTTTGGTGTTGTTGTGAAATCATAGCCTGAGTTTAACCTTGTATCTCTTTCTGTTTCATAATGGAACACAATTTGACTACGGACGCTTCGACTGAGGGAGTAGTGACTGGCGAGCCGAGCGTGTTGTCTAAATCTGATGTTTACCGACTCAATAAAGAAAGCCTTATCTCCGAGCTTGCTAAGCGTGGACTGCAAGGTTCAACAGAAACCACCGTAGCAAGACTTCGTGCAGTTCTCGTGGGAATCCTTTCGGAGAGCGATACGTCTCGAGACCAGGCAACAGTGGGAGGTGGAGAATCATCATTCAGTACCGGTGAGGGTTGGAGATCCAATTGAAATGTCACGCGTTTTGGTGAGTGATAAAATCCAAAGTAAAATTCTCGTTGATTTTGTAAATCGAATACCACTGTGTGATGGTCAGGACAGCTCATCTCTTTTTTTATTTTTAATTGAGGTTCAAAGGATTTATCATTTAAATATCGGTTCTGAGTCCGAGTTTATTGCATTGTGTTTAGGTAAAACTTCTGGATATTTAACTCGTTTATTTTCTGAAGGGTTAGTTAATGGGTTAAGTTGGAAACGTATTAGTCGTAAGATATTAGACTCTCTTGTCCCTACTAGAGCTAGAGATTATTTGTGTAAGCAGTATGTACATCGCTTTCAACGTCCTGATGAGTCGTTAAGGAGTTTCATCATGGCCATTTCTGAGGCCGTTGAAGTTTTAGGGTTAGATCTTTCTGAATGTCAGATAGTAGATATTATTTTGGAGAATGTGTCGCCCTTGTCTCGACGTCATTTTGTATTTACTTCTAAACCTAGTACGATAGTTGAGTTACATGAGCTAGCTTCCCTAATTGAAGGTACTTTGTTGTCTGAAAGTGAATTTCTGGAAAATCATGCGCCTTTTATTGTTGACAATCCAGGCGTGGGTTCGAATCCTAGTTATTGTGATAGGTCTAGGAATAATACTGCGATTTCTCAGTTGGGTGTGCAACCTGTGAAGAAGAACCATATTGGCCCGCGAGCGTTGGATAGTAAGTTTTTGTCAGGAATTCGCTGTTTTAATTGTAAACAGTTAGGAAAGGTCCAGAGCAAGTGTAGTTCAGGAAACTAGTTGTGCGCCGTAAGAATCATGGGTCTTACGAGTCAAGCGCATTTCCATGCCCCCCTTCCCCCGTTGTAGTTCTTGTGTTTTTTTCTTTATGTTGTCTTGCTTTAAATAAATATCTGCCAAGCTCTCTCCCAGATGGGATAGACCCTGGTCAGCTGAATCTTTCTTAACACCCGTGTCGGTCAGGTTGATGTGCCAGACAGACCCGACCGATACGCGAAGAGCTCATGTGAGCCATCTTAAACTAATACCGACGCTTTAGAATGTCGTAGTTTAATGGATAATGTTCGTAAGTTATTGTACTTACAGATTTAATTACTCCATTTTGGATTTACTTAGGTAAATGTAGGATGCCAAGAAATTTTTTTATAAGTTTATGGGGACTTGTATTTGATCTTTTTGGTATTCCTGTTTTTGGTAAGACTTGGTGTCTTGATATTATTTGACTATTGTTGAGTCATTTAATGAACGGTCAATTAACGTAATCTCATTTTGTTAATTATAATATTGACCGGGTTTATTCATACTCTTAATAATAATGTGGAATCATGCCTAATTTTTATAGGTATATGGGGACCTATAATTAATCTTTTGGCATCCCTTATTAATTTGAGTTTTGTTTGATGGCATTGTGCCATGGCTGTGAGCAAAATCATGTTTAAAATTTAAATTTTGTTTACCATTAATGATATGTTTTATATCAGTGGTTTGTAGATATAGTGTTTTGTTATATATATATTGTTGGCCATGTGTATAGTAATTTACAGGTATTGAACCGTAATTGAACTTGTGAATATTAGGTGTTTATGAAATAAGTGAATAGTTTATAGATTATTATGGCACGAATTTGTTGATGTTCCACTTCATGGAATATAGATCACCAAATCAAATGTTGTTTTGATTTAATTATGACGTAACTTTCTCTATTCTATGTTTTGAGACACTCTATTCTAGATTGAGTGCTGAGAATGGACTTTTATAGAATATAGTGAGATTATAGTGATCTAACATTTGAAACTCTCAAACCTTTGAATAGGAACCTTCAAAAGTGTTGAGGGGGGGGACGCTCCTCCGATACATCTATGTAGGATTTCTATAGGATTTTAGGATTTCATGAGGATAAACTTTTATGACTTTTTAGTCTAGTGAACTTTATTGTGAGAACTTGAGTTTGAACTTAGAAGAAAGAAGAGATTCTTCATGTGTTCATAAAGACAATTAGACATGTGGTTGCGTGTGACTTAGCGCCACTTACATCTCGACAACAGACTTGTTGTATATGAGTTTTCGTTGCGCATCCTGTTTTCCTTTCTCTCCTGGTTTCTGGTAAAGTCTACGTAGTGGTACCGACTGCTTCTCTAGATGATGGAATCTAGAGCTGAAAAAAAATGGATCATCTCATGCTGTTTGGGAAGATGATGTACAAGAAGGCAACCTTGAGCCTTTTGATGTTCCGCCTTGCTGAGGACGGATGCTGCATCTTCTTATTCTCCTGGTCAAGGGGGGGAGATTTGTAACGTTAACTTACAGTTAGTTACAATTGGATCCATCCCGTTATAATGTTGATACGTAACTATCAAGAATTCATACCACCCGCTCAATAATTCCGACCCAAATAGAATCCCTACAATGGTACATTTCTCTGTTGTAGTCCCTGTAGGCTAATACGGAAAGATAATACGACACAGTATATTTCATACTGTACAATCTTCTGTAATATTACTCATATTTGTTCAGGAACTTACCTTTGAAATCTTCTATCACTAGCCGCCACCAAAGCTGAACGACACCGTGCAGCCAATGTGAAGAATGGGGCCGAGCTAACGAAAGTCTACAATCAACGCGTGGTCATTCTCCGTCTAGTCAGATTGAAACTAAGGAATGACAACATGGAGCACGCTAGAAGACAACAATCCACCCGCCCTCTGACGGATGTCAGATGAACTTCCCCAAACAACACAAACATCCAATGATCGCTGACTTGTTCTAATTTTCCGATGGAACAACCCTACAAAGTGACTACGTGACCGATGACAGCTAGCAACTGCGTGCTAGAAATTACCTCCCCTCTTTCCGTGCAACGAAAATCACTATAAAACAGGCTGACATTGTCTAAAAACTTTGACTATCTAAAATCTACGAACGAGGACGGATCATTGTCGTCTACCTGGACAATGATCGGATAAACATTCATACATCATAAATTGGAACGTAACTATGGCAGTTACTTATAAAGAACTCTATTCATTTTCAACTTATAATATTTTCGTGTTAAAATCTTTATTTTGTGTTTTGCTTAATATTTAACTTTTTGCTTTATTATCTCAGTCGCATAAATGTAACTTGTATGCCGCCACTTAGGCGCGGTTGGTTAGTTGGTTAGTTTATTAGTTTAGTTTGAAATCCACCATTGGTAATTTTGTATTGAGTGAATTTAAATGTAAATTGTTAAAATGTGTGGACTTTTGTATTTTGCTATTTCACGCGACTGTAGAATTAAACTTAAGCTTGTTATTTTTTTTATATAATTTAATTTTGTTCCAAATTTCATTCTTTAGTTTTTCTAAGATATAGTTAGTCCCGGGAGATTTTGACTAGCGTCTGGAAGTCAAACTCTCGCGTTATGTTTTATGTAATTGTAAATTTTCGTATTGTAACTTGTAATTGTTTGAGGAGCCCATCAGGCAAGAATATTTAATGTTTGTTTCATTTTTGTGGATATCTTACTCCACTTCACTTTTGGTAGTTTAACTTCGCTTTTGATGTTATAATCTACGTAATTTTGTGTCTCTTAAAGACGACCTGTAATAAATGTAAACATGGAAGGTTTACATTCTGCGCTTCACGTTATTATTTTCAGCATTATTCAGAATGATATAATGAGACCACTGTACTTTGCTTTATCTACGTTTATACTGAATAAACCATATTATTGTTATATTTTTAATTCTGCTTATATTTTCCCTTATGTAGATTATACCTTCTCCCTTTTATTTAATTGTGGTCGTTAAGTAGAAGGCACGGAGACGGTGTAACACTTCCGTTAATGAGCGATGTCTGCCTGTCAGGGTGACATAGGGTGGAGATAAAACATTAATCCACTACTCACGACACCACTCTCGTCATGAACAGACGGGAACACTTCGAGCGAGGCGACGCTAGAAGAGCTACCGACACCTTCTCGAGAGAAATGGAGAAATGGGACATCTAAAAAAGACGCGATAGGTAACGGAACCTTCTCTTAGGTTCTCACGAATTTTTTGAAATGCGGCCACTTCATTATTTTCAATTTTCAATGTGGCCCTTATGATCAAACAAGTTTAACACGCCTGGTCTAAGGCGTCATTCTTGTAATAGATTGGAATGCCGATGATCGGAAGATCGGAAATCGAATCCTATTCTGGTGTACTGAGGTTGGTGTTTCTCTCTTCCTTCACGCAAATGTGGGTATACTCCCTCTATATACAACCTTCCTCATCCCTAACACATTAGCATAATTAGTACATATGCGTATAACCCGAACGATTGGTGAGAGACGATTAAAAAAAACTGTGATATTTTTTATTTTAAATTTATCATGACATTGAATTATTTTAAAAGCTTTTATTTAATTATAAACCTGTTTACTAACAGCTTTATAAACAAGAGTGGAAAGAAGTGAGGCTCATTTTTATTTTTGAAAAAAAGAACGCTGTTGCAAAATAAAAAATGGCATGTAGCATCAACTTATTGTTTTCAATCTTGGAGTCAAGGCACACCAGTCCTTGTGCCCATGCAACGACTACTTTTAGAAAACTTGTATTTCAAGGTCAACGTCTTATATGGAACCTTTGCAAATATTTGGCCCACGTGTTGCCTGCCGTCTCGGGAAGAAAATTTAAACATTTAGTTCACAGTATTTTTATTGGTGTCCTTCAAACAAGTAGCCCTCCTTGAGTTTATTGATCATAGTGAAGAATTATTTAACTTGCATCTGCCCAAAGTCGCTAGCTAGGATTCGAACCATTGACCTTCTGAGGTGAAAGAACTCCAGTACGAATGAGCTACGTATCAAAATGGTACATCTTAGCTTTTAAGGTGGGATGGCAGGATAGCGAGAAAAGACCAGTTTTTTGCAGTTTGTATGGCAAAAATAAATAAAATATATCTCCAATACAAACATAGCTTAATTTTCTTCACATGGTGAACTATAATTTTTTTTTAATATCTGTCAAAAGTGTTCTGGAATTTAGAGATAACTTTTTCGCTTGATTTAAAATTTTTGTTAGATAGTGCACCATGCTCATGACAGGTATTCAACAATCTTTTGATATCAACATATGAAGAATGTTAAACTTTGTTTCTACTGAAGAAATATTTTATTTATTTTGACCAAAAAAAATGTTGCCATAAAAACTGCAAAAACACTAGTCTTTTCTCGCGTACCCTTCCATTCCACCTTAAGTAATCGAGTTAAATCTGTTGTCTATTACTAACCAAGAATCAGAGAAACACAGAATGTTTCAAAAGTATCTATACATTAGAATGTAAATATTACTATTAGGTGTTCTGTCTTACGACAGGTTCATTCCTTTTGTCAGTGAACTTAGACCACCAAAATGCCCTGTCCTCCGACTCCTCTTTCAGCTCCCAGAATGTTGTTATTTCCTTCAAGTCATCCAATATTTGAATCCTCCTACTTCCTAAGCTCCCCTTTTTATCAACTTTGGCTTCCATGACGCCGTGCATAAGACAGTTCCTCCTAAGGATGTGTCTGATCCAGTTTGCTTTGCACCGAAGAATCATGGAATTGAAATTTGTATACCATAAAAAGCATGTATTTTTTGTCGTTGGCTGAAAAGATTCATAAGCATAAATACAGACATTTCGAACAGAAACGTTTTAATAATATTATACTTTAGTATATAATAAGTATAACAACTAGGCTAATAATAATGATGATGAAAAGGTGACATGGTTGTCTAGGGGTAAGGTGTCAGACTTCCGTGATGGAGGTCCGGGGTTCAATCCTCGGTCCCGGCACAGATTTATCTGATTGGCAAACCTTTCCTTCACCTCTGACAAGAAGTGTATTAATCACAACTTGTGAATGTGTGGAATGCCAGGCCTCCACCGTGGTTCGGATTCCACGTTAAACTGTAGGTCCTCCATTTCATCTGACAATCACTCTACTATTACACATTAGCGTAAGTGCATATAACCCGAACGGGTAGTAAGACGCGGTGTTAATAATAATAATAATAATAATAATAATGATAATAATAATAATAATAATAATAATAATGAAAGGCTTGGTTCAGGTTGCTATTCAAAATTTATTTGGGCACGTGAAATAATTTCTCCTAAAATGATCATCATATTGAAAAGGTTTGCTAACCTTGATCTATCGAGTGAAATAGTTCGTCCAGTGCACCGTGAGTTTAGAACTCTAGTGCACATCTAACTCTGCAGATTTAATACTGTTCTAAAATTTCAGTTGGTGCTCCATTAAAAAAAAGAATGAAAACTGAACTAGGCTTAATAAAAACAAAAAATGTCGTATTTTCTATCATTAATGTTATAAATCGATGGTTTACAACCTTTTCTATATCGCGGACCCTCTAAAGCCAATGATAAAATCTCCGTGGCCTCTCCCAATCTCCCCCCGTCATACGAGGGAAATTAAAATTCTAAGCACATATTTATAGATATACGTAACCCATTTTATACTAATAAAATAAAAAAGATGTTTAGTCCGACAGTGACTAAAAGAAAAACACCTCCAGATGTTCAAGAAAATTGTGAATAGATAATATTATTCAGTGAATAGCACTAGGGCCACAGGACCCCTTGTTTCAAACATTCATAGCTTTAGTTGGGTCACGTTCACTGGCCAGGACTGTAACAGCTAATAGACCTTCGGGTAGATATGAATTCGGCCCCAGCAATCTTTTTGCCTTATATTAAGCTAGGCTTGTTTAGATTATACTAGGTTAGGTTAGGTTAGGTTAGATTAGCTTGGCATTTTGTTGTATCCTACTCTCCATCACTTGGTGTTTTTCGCTCAGCTGAGAAAACATTTATACCCATCCTTAATGGAGCACAACACAGCTGGGCCTAGTAATACACCAGTACGCCTTGTTTACAATTTTCAAAATGGAGCTCGTGGCCCAACTCTAATGTGGTATTAACATTAACCTTTTAAACGCAGGTTAACATGAATACAAAATAACTTAAGAGCCTAGATTTGCTTCGCGAGCCCCAGTTTGGGAACCTCTATTATAAAAGATTGTAGTTGGTTTCTATTGAAATGACCACATAAAGTAAATGATAAACTCAACAGCTATATATATTTAACTGATATTTATAAAATAAAGCTTTGCTTTCATGTATTCATACGCCATAAGTTGTGATCTACAACTCTTTTCAATGGTGGCAGATGAAAGATAAAGACTGCATTGTATTACTTGTGCTTGCTCTTGGTATTTTAGAAAACATAAACCAACAAAAAAAACACAGTTTAATGTTAGTGGCTTCAGTGGCCGCATGATATAACGCGCTAATCTCCTGTAAGACTAGATTGCCGAAGATGAAGATATCGGGTTTCAATCCCGGTCGGGAGCACTGAGGTTTTTTCCTAAATCGTTTTCACTCTCCCTTCCACGCAAATGTGGGTGTACTAATCTAAATTAAGCCCTCCTAATCCCTAACACATTAGTGTTATTAGTACATAGGCGTATAGCCCGAACGGGCAGTAAGACGGGGCTCTAAATATATATATATATATTATTAGTAAATATATTTCAAACCAAAGTTGAAATTCATTTCTACATTTTATAGTAGTCTATTAAAACATACAAAATGTGTTTTTTACAACCAACAGCCTGAATTAGATCGCTACGTATTATGAAAAGTTTCATGAGAGACACACACATCATAGCATTACGTTATATTTTGTTGCTAATGATGGCATCGACCTGGAATGTGGTGGTACAGACTAGTTAACTAAACCTCAACATAAAAAAAAAGTACCGACACTTCCGATGTCGGTGAGTTGTGATTCCGGTGAATGTTATAGCCCCGTTATAGCCCTGTATGATCTGCTCTAGAGTGTGTTACAGAACTATCTAACTGGGTCACGAGTTCTAACCTTGTTTTTCGGGTCAGCAGGATGAAAAAAAAAAAAAAAAGGAGATTGCCAACTATCGCTATGTACCGTGCCCGGTTAGGGCTGCCAACTGTTTCTGATAAAATTCCGGGACACCCAAAATATGAAGCTGTAGTAGGAATAAGATAGCTTTACGCAAAGTAACAGTAACAATTTACTTGATATAGCTCCGTTATTTATTAAGATAAAACTAAAATTTAAAAAAAATACAATACTATTCCGTCTTATGCATCACATGTATATATATATATATATGTATATATATATATATATTTATTTTAATCTTTGGATTTGTCTAATAAAGGGCCATGTTTATTTTTTCTTTGTTTCTCCTTATAATCTGCTATTTATATTTGAAATTTATTAATAAGGAAAACATACTTAGATTCCATGTGTTTTGAATAAAAACAAATAATATTTGGAAATACATTATCTTTAGGTATGTTGTGTTTATTTTAGATATTTATATAAACTTATGGCTACGAGTACAGTGTATATTACGTTGAGCAGCGCAATAAGACATTTCTTGATTTCCGGGACATTTTGTGTCCCAGGTGGGGTTTACCCCGGAAACAGGACAATAGACACTTAAATTTTGGGGTTGTCTCGGACAATCTGGGACAGTTGACAGCCCAGTAATGTAGGAATTCTAGACAGAATTACTATAATATGTTTCAAGAAGGTTCGTATTTAATTTAGTATTGGCCATTCTTCTTTTGCTTAATATTTTTGTATGAATATAGAATTAAATATAGGCTGATTTTAAAAATCTTCATGACTCGCAGATATTAATTTAACTAATTTGGTTTCTATCGCGTTTTAGTTCCAGTTCAAGCTATGTGCATTAAAAAAATCTATTATTTTAATCGCATCTTACTACCTGTTTAGGTTATACACATATATGATAATTACTCTAAAGGGATGAGGAAGGAATTATTTTTAGAGGTAATCTACCCTTATTTGCGTTGAAGGAGAGCAGGAAACACTTTAGGAAAAACCACCCTTAGTACACCCTACCTGGATTTGAACCCCAATCTCCCCATCATCAACAGGTCAGTCCAACACGAGAATGACTCCTCAGACCATTTGGCCACTGACGCGAGCTATACAAATGTAATTACAGTAATTGATTAGAGATGGTAAATATTAAATTTAGACTAAATGTACCTACATTAGGTTGGAAGAACATTTGGAAACCATTTAGAAATAATCAACCTCAGTACATCCAACCGGGATTCGAACCCCGACCTTCATCCACAGCAGACTAGACCAGATAAGCTTGACACTTAGTCCATCTAGTGTAACAAAATATTAAACTGGACATATATTCAACCACCTTGAGATGGGCTGGGAAGCCACATCATGGGATGAAATTGACATTAGTGCATTCATCGAGGGTAGAACCGTGGATTCCCGGATCCAACTTCCACACTTCACGTAATTACTCAAGCTAGAAACTTATTTGGGAGCGCATTTAAATAATTTGAAAGTGTAATATAAATTAACACGTGTCTGATTCCTTGTCATTACCAAACTAATGTTATGTATTTGTAATATTTTAAAGTTTGAAAGAATCTAAGGATATAATTTTAGTTTATATATAATATGTATTGCCAAAATGGTCATTTCTTGCCAGTACACACGCATGTTAACCATTTAAAGCAGTCTGAAAAGAATGACTACCATAGATGAGTGTCGGATCTCTATTCTATTGCAGCATCTTCAATGAAATAAGTATTACCATAGAAAAATAAGTATGTCTCTTTCTCCATGGTATATTACCACTTGATTTTGATCCTGTATTGCTTCCCACTGGGTTTAATTACCTAAGTAGCCACTGTTAATTGGGGTAAAAAAGGTTGGCCTACTTTGTCATCTGCGACATTTATTTATAACAGGCTATATATCAACTAATATAATATATACTTTATTTTTTTAGCAACAAAGAAAATTCTTAAAGACATAAAAATATATAGTAGCATCATAAAACCTGCTAAAAAAAACATTCAGATAACTGACACTTTATTCAAAGTGACCTTGGGGCTGATGCTAGTTGGCCATTTTTTCAATATTCTGTTGCGGGGTCACCAGTGAAAAAAAAGTCTTTCTTCATAATATCAAGTTGTTTACAAGATTTTTGATAGTAGGTAAGCCATCAGACTAGAGCAGTGGTTCCCAAACTTCCAAGGGGTTCGCCAAAATTTTTCTCTAATGGTGGATTTTTTCAGCACTTTGTGAGGATATGGGAAGCATTAACTACTGTTTATTGTCTCACACTGAAGTCAGGTAATTATCTCAAGGTAGAACTTTTACAAGATTGTTTGAACTTAAACATTAAGTTTTTGTTTTTCTTACCAACCATCCGTTTCACAAGACAAAGTGCATGCTAGGTCAAATGTGGCTCTAGGCTTTGGTCTATTTGGTAGACATTTTCTCAAAAATGAACAGCTTAACCATATCTTTTCAGGGATCGAATATTAACGTTTTTACTGTGCAAGACCTTATTGAATGATTCATAAAAAATAATAATTGGGAAACATGTTAATTAGCAATAAAACGGAGTTCTTTGATACCCTTCACGACTTTATGGTAAAAAAAAAAAATCAGCTTTCTTTGGGTGCAAATGTCAAGAACGTGGTTATAGAACACTTGAAGGAACTTGGAAAAACCTTCAGAGAATATTTCCCAGCCATGTCCAATAATAACATTTGGATTGGCAATCCCCTAGAAAAGACAGCAGTTTTGAAATCCTTCACATTAAGCGTGAGTGAAAAAGAGCAGCTCCTTGAAATTTCCACTGATTTTAAATTAAAGAAGAGCTATAGATCTTTGTCATTGATTGGTTTCTAGTTAGGTTTAAAGGAGTTCCCAGTGTTAGCGAATAAAACTACTACAGGTTTGGTACCATTTGCTTCTACGTATTTGAGCGAGAAATTATTTTTCTTCGTATGCCTATCTAAAAAAATAAGTACAGAAACAGGCTCAGTACTGAAAGTGACTTGAGAATTTATTTATCGTTTGTGGTTCCTGTCTATAAAGCTCTGTGCCATCCAAAGCAAGAGCATCCTTCTCACTAAGTCACGTGAAGAGGTGAGTAGCTGTTAAAACTTGCTAACAATTTTGAATCTTAAATCGGCATGGAATTTCGTGATTAAAGGAGGGCATTTCAGTTATGTCAAAGCAGAAATTTTCAGTATCACTTTAAAAAAACATGTTAAATATGATATTGTGACAGTAAAGATAAGAAATTGTTACTATAGTACTTTACTTATTTAATTTCAATTTTAATGTTTTAAATAAATGTATAATTATTTGAACTTGTACTTAATTAGTTTCATTATTATTCCATTATATTTGGTGGGGTATTCCAAAGTAACTACCAGAGCTATAGTAGGTTAATTTAAAGATATTAATTTTTTATTACAATTAATAACTCAATTTCATTAAAAAAAAGTTGGTATAAAATTAAGTACGTGGCTATGGATATTTACCAGGGGGTTCGTGCAACTCAAATTTTTGTGAAAGGGGTTCGCGAGTCGAGAAAGTTTGGGAACCGCTGGACTAGAGCTAAATTCCACAAAGTGAATTTGCATGAAGCGAGAGGGAAGAAGTAGGAAACCATTTGAGGGGGAAAATGAGGTGGGGGGACGCAATTCACCCATTGAGGTTTTTAACTCCGCCCTACTTGTCACCGGAAAACCAAACAAGACGGTAGACACCTTAACTAGTACTGTAAGGATTTCTCCCTACATCCTGGTATCATTAGGACACTCTAAAAGAGACCTTATTATACAACTTACAAACTAACAACCTATAACAATACGTCTAGTATCACGACCTGAACACCTTTGTCCCCGTGCCTACAGGTATGATTTAGTTTGATATTTATTAGAGATGTAACGATACCTGTTTCTCTCGATTCCGATTCACAAACATTTCCTATTTCATTATTTTTCCAAGCATCCAGCTTTATATAAAAATATATTTATTCCAACTTCCAAATAAAAAACTAAAAATGTAAATAGTGATGAAATAAAATTAGTTTTTAGTTTTAACAAAGAAAAAGATCCGTTTTACCAAGTATTAAAACATATTATACATTGTTAATAAATAATTAGGAATTACAATAGTAATCATGTATTTTTACCTCTATGAGTCGAACATTTATAGATAATTAAAAAAAGGTATATTAGACAATTGTCGAATACATACATCTTTTAAATTCTCCCAATAGGATTTCTAACCGAACCAAAATATATAAAAAATAAATTGTACGGAACTCCGCACGGACTTTCTCACTCCATGTTTAAAAATGGAGATATTTACTCAAGTAATATATGTGAAACAAAATAATATAAACTAGCAAACCCGAGAAAAATTGCGTGATACTTACGTTAAACATTTTTTGACTCCTGGATTTAAATTCTATGATTTTCTTTTTAAAGAATTAAAGTCCTTGCTAGTATATTTGAATTAAAAAAAATCGAGATTGGGTTCATAAGGGTCAATACTTCGTATTCATATTTCGACTTGCAGTTAAAATATTCGAAATTTTATTAGGGATCAACTTTTTGAGAGTTTTACTTATCTACTTACTCTATGGCATTAAATAATTATTGCGTTAAAACTTAAGTAGTATCTCTCTACAATTAAAGCTCATAAAATTGTATTAATATATTTGCCGATATCTCCGAAACTACTGGTTTTATAAAGATATATTTCAAATAAAATATTATTATTAATAGTATTACAATAGTGCATCGATAAGTATCTCTAATAGTTGGGAATTTATGGAAATTTCCGCTTCCGTAAAGTACCCTAAGTCATTTTCATAGGAAAATAAAAATAGCCATTTTGTTTATAATATTAATCAACTCCTAGATACGAATTTTAATCAAAATCGTTAAAGCCTATTTTGAGAAAATCGATTTTTTCTCTTTTCGCCCTTTATTAAACTACTCTTAATTTTAGGGTTGGGCAGACACATAGACAGACGGCATTGCAAAAACCACTTTTTAGGGTTCGGGGGTTTATGAAACGTCGACATGCATCAACATTTCGGGTTAGATTTTTCTGACTGTTCAAATAAAATATTTGTATTATAAATAACTCTACATATTTGCAATGATGAGTAATTTTATATCTCAAATATTTTCGGAAATATGATAAAAAATGAGAATTTACGCATCAGACCGGAACCCTTAAAGTTATTTTGCCGAAATATTGAAAGTAGTTATTTTGTTTGGAATATTTATAAATGTTTTGAAATGAGATTTAATCAAAATCGTCAGCCGATTTTGAGAAAATTGATTTTTTCTATTTTTTCCCTTCAGTAAACTACCTTTAATTTAAGGGTTAGATATCCAATTCCAAAGAAAACCACGGGGCAATCTTCTGAAAACTCTAGATACCGATTGATAAAAATAGTTTAGGCTCAAGTCCGAGGCACAGACAGATAGACAAACAGACAAACGGAAATTCAAAAACTACTTTTTTGAATTCGGGGGGTCCATGAAACGTCAAAATTATTCAAAATCTCGAGTTCGATTTTTTTTTTACGATCACATTAATTTCTCTACCTGTAAGATAGCGAGAAAGTAATAACAGCAAATAAACCAATATGAGGGATAATCGATTAATTCTTATTTTGAATTAGTGTCGGTTTGCTTAGTTGTACTTTAATTGAGAACTAAGAATCAATTATCGAGAATCTTAATATTAAGATCGATTCTCAATTCTTTAGATAACAGTAAGAATCGAGTTCAACATCCCTAGCTATTTATGAATAAATGCACTACACTTATCTAAGTTGGTTTGTGAATCATGTTCAGATATAATCCTCTGTCTAGGAAGTAGGTCAGTATTTAAAGGGGTGGGACAGAATCCCAGGGTCTCCACTAATCAAGGGACCTCCACAAAATTATTTATGATAATTTAAAAAAATATTTTCAAAGTTCTGACATTATTTTCTTTCCAATGTATAACTATAAACAAACGAGATATATAATATTTTGTTTTTGTTTTGAACAAATCTAATTTATTGTGATGACAATAGTTCCTTGTATAAAATCTTTAACATTGAGCTTTTAACAGATACTTTTCTTAGAAACAAAATATGAAATGTTGAAACTTTGAAGGGAAATAACTTGCTTAATGTTGGGGCCTCCACAGCTCTGAATCCGGCCCTTTTAGAAAGTATGCATTGAACACCACAAATAATGAGAGTTTAGATAACATCTTTACATTGAACGAATTAAGGGACCGGCTTCACCGCACCGCATCGTATTTTTCCGATGGAATGCTAAATCCATGTTTTTAAATGCAAGTGGCTACACGAGTCCGCACCGCACCGGCGCGGACGAATCGTTGAGAGAGAATTGCTCCGCACTTTTGCGGTGCGGTGCGGTTCGTGCAGCCACTTGCTAGAAAATGCGGTGCGGTGCGCGTTGGAAAGGAAGAACAGTTTTGGTCAAGCAGAGCTAAGTCTGGTGAGCCGGGACGTTGTTTTGAATTCCTGCAAGCTTCATTGAACGTTGTAAAACAAGTTCCCTTCGTACTGATTTCATCATTTGACCAGCTTCTATTGCTCAGTGGTGGTCTGAGGTGTCAATACAAGGGGGGGCACCTTAAGTTGCGGGAACACACCTAAATATTATAGTGTTGGATCATTTCAAAAATAAACTGCTTTTATTTACCTACGTTTAACGTAAGGTTTATCAAAGACTTAATCCGAAGGATAGGCATTAGGATGGTAGTTAGAGAAAATGCATCCACACCAGTACGAAAAGAGAATGGAAAAAATCATATTGCAGATTACAAGTAAAAACCGCCACTTGTCCATTAAGCTAAGATTCTAACAGTGAGTTTCAGTAAGTTTTTATCGTTTCTCTGTTAAATTAATGCAAAAAGAAGGATTACTACTTCGTGGATTTGATTAATTAGTACCTTAATAAAAAAAATTGAAATATTTTCGAGTTGATGACTCCATTATTGAATGATTGTCAAAATGTCTCACGCAACTCACATCTGCTTTAATTAAATACAGATTAACTTTTTTACTGGTTTTATTTTCGTCTCATGTAAATGACAAATAAAAGATCCAAACAACACTAGTATCTTCTTCATCTATGTCACATTCACATGACAAAGTTTATTGCTCTTATACAGCAGTATATTATTACTAAGACACTGTGAGAAATACTTTATCTGCACTCTAAAGCATGTTTCACACTATGGGGACACTCACGCTCACACTCTCGTCATGCTCACGCTCATTGGATGCACCGAGATATTCACACTATGGGGACACTCACGCTCACACTCTCGTCTAGCTCACGCTCATGGAATGCACCGTGGTATTCACACAATGGGGACACTCACGCTCACACTCTCGTCATCCTCACGCTCATGGGATGCACCGAGATATTCACACTGCGACGCCCACGTAAGAGACATATTTTAAGATTCTCATATCAGAAGCAGCTCAGTTCCCTGGCAACACAATATGATTTAAATTTGTAGGTTTAAAATTATTGTATTTTTTTAAGATAGTAAAATAAACGTTGAAACCTACCGTTTTGTTTAAAGACTGTCCTATTTCCTTCCATACCTTTTTTTTTAACATCATCACTGTAAAATTTGTTTTTCAAGTTGTATAGTTCAGGTTTGGTACACACAAGTTCAATCATTTTTCGTCCATGTTTGTTCGATGGGTTGAAAACAAACTGGAACTTGGGACTGTACTGTGATGTCATGTTATAATAGCGCTCCATTCGGGCTACAATCCAAAATACTGCGCTCAAAATATTCTCGACAAGGATCGCGGTGATCATTACGAGTGCGCGTGAGCGTGGCATTCCCTATAGTGTAAACACTCCCATTTGATTCACACTGTACGATATTTGAGCGTAGCCTGAGCACTGTGTGAGTGGAGCGTGAGCTTACCAATAGTGTGAAACAACCAACCTTAAGACCGTCCTTACGCGTCTAGTATTATTAAGAAACAGAGAAATACTTTACTTGCACTATAAAGCTGTCTTAGTTAATCCTAGTAAAAGATATATTTAAAAAATCTAATTTTTCATAGGAATAACCTTATCCGACACTTAGAAAAGCTTCTAGCTCTACTTTCCTGTATGCATACGTCGATCTTGTGATCTGCCGCTGTTATTTTCTATGTATATTATTGAAACTTTAAAAATTAACACTCAACACTTTATTAAGTTAAATGCTCTCAACTCTGAATTTTATAAAAGGCCTATTCTACGAAATTAGAACTGCATTACTAGGATGCTGTGAGGGATACCTCCTTGACACTAAGAGACCATATATTGCAAACTAACGACCTAGGACTGTAAGACAGTACCTCCGCATATGTTTACACCCTTAACCCTATTGTTTAGTTTGATTACTTATGTTCTCTTATCTTACATAACGAAAAGATATTGAAGATGTTCGAAAACAAGGTGCTAATGAAGATATTTGGTTCAAAAAGGGATTAAAATATTGTGAAGAGAAGGAGGTTACATAATGATGAGTTATCTACCCTGTAATCATCCCAAAACATTGTTAGGATAATCAAATATCGTATATTGCGGTGGGAATGACATACAGCTTGAATAGGTGAATCTAGAACCTTGTTTAGGGTATTAATTGGCAAACCCAATGAGAAGAGACCGTTGGGAAGACCTAGACACAGATGGGAGGATAACATTAGAATGGACCTGAAAGAGACAGGGTGTAATGAGGTGGACTGGATAGAACTAGCTCAAGATAGTAATGCCGGGATCACGACCATCTTAACGTTAACTTAACGTAACAACTCGAGTCAAACATCTTCATTCTCGAGTATGATCTGTGATTTCTTCTAGTTTTACAGTGATGATCTGTGAATGTTTACAGTTTTCAATAGATATAATAAATATCTATAACAAAACTTTTTTGATAAATTTAGCTTTCCTATTTTAGTTTAATTATTTTGTTTAAGTGTCTGATCACTAGAACTTACGCTAAAGAGTAAACATTGGTCATAATATCAACAAATGAGTTACTAAATAGCCCTGTTGACGTCACTCGCATAATGTTTGACTGGCTAGATCACGTGATACCCTTCAAGTAACGTTCACTTAAAGTAAAATACCTCCCAGGACATCTCTTACGTTAAGTTAACTGCAAGTCAACGTTAAGTTAACTGCATCGTGATCGCTTCCATTTAAACACACGAGGAGGTCCTTTACGTTAAGTTACGTTAAGTTAACTTTGAGTTAACGTTAAGTTGATTGTGATCCCCGCATAATAGAGGGTGTCTGAAAGATTTATAATAAGATGGACTGGACAGAACTAGCTAAATATTGGGATAAGGGTGTCTTAAAGAGATAGGGTGTAATGCGGTGTACTGGATAGAGCTTGCTTAAGATAGGGATAGGGTGTAATGAGGTGGACTGGATAAAACTTGCTCAAGATAGGGATAGGGTGTAATAAGGTGGACTGGATATAACTAGCTCAAGATAGGGATAGGGTGTAATAAGGTGGACTGGATAAAACTTGCTCAAGATAGGGATAGGGTGTAATAAGGTGGACTGGATATAACTAGCTCAAGATAGGGATAGGGTGTAATAAGGTGGACTGGATAAACTTGCTCAAGATAGGGATAGGGTGTAATAAGGTGGACTGGATATAACTAGCTCAAGATAGGGATAGGGTGTAATGAGGTGGATTGGATAGAACTAGCTCAAGATAGGGATAGGGTGTAATGAGGTGGATTGGATAGAACTAGCTCAAGATAGGGTTAGGTGGCGTACTTTTTTAAGTGCACTGGACTTTCGAGTTCCTAATGGCATTGAGTGATTGGGTAATTAATCGGATACTAGAATGACTTTGTGTGGAACTAGCTCTAACATCTTAGTCAGCACCCCCTGGAATCAAACCAGAGCTCACCTAGTCTTGCAGTTGACCACTTTACCGCGGGGACAATCCTCATCAGACTGAAGCAAGCTCGAGTCAGTCCGAGAGTTCGAAGGGCGTGAGAAAGTTCATGATATGGAGTAGGTTCTGACCAGGCCGGATGCTTGTATTTACACTCCGTTCCATTGTAGGCCAGTGATCTGTGTCCCTATTGAAGGAAGGAAGGAAGACACGGTGGAGAGTAATGGACTACTAGGTCGTGACCTTTACATGGTCAGGTTACTTTCTTCAGGAGAAATAGGAGGAAAACCGTGTCATTTTGACTCCCCCCATGTCTTTCCGGCAGGTAGCTCAGCTTGTAAGATTAGATACCCCTATTCGACTTAAAATTGTGATAACATAATTTTGTTTATATGTTTGGTTTTTCTTTAGTAGGAAAAGTGTACTGTCCTGGGTCAAGTCATGTGTTGACAAACACATGTTTTGAAAGAAAGCAATATATTTTAAAAATATATAATAATTATATATTTTATTACAATCATACTAATTTTGTTTAAAGGGCTATAACGTTCACTTTCTGTAAAAACACTAGTTTAGTACAATACAATTAGTTACACCCTCACTCACCCTGGTGGCATAGTTAGCTAACGCGCTAGTTTCATGTTGAGCTAGACTGCCGAGGGCGGGGTTGTCGAGGTTCGAATCTCGCTCGGGTGAACTGGGGGTGTTTTTCCCTAAATGTTTTTCCACTCTCCCTCCACGCAAATGCGTATTCAGTTCCGCTATACCTAACCTTCCCAATTCCTAACTCATTAGCGTAATTAGTACTTAAGCGTATAACCCGAACGGGTAGTAAGACGCGGTGTTAAATAAATGAAATAATAATAGTTACACCCTCCCCTAGTGTTTTTGAAGATTTAATGTACCTTTCTTATTGGATGCCACGTGGTGTAGTGGTCAGTACACCTGGCTACGAGCCTAAGGGTTCCGGGATCGATTCCCAGCAGGTACCTTGGGTGTTTTCCTCAAAAGCGGAATTAACCCAATGGTCACCAGGGTTTCGTTAGTTAGGCTTAATTTGGGTTTAAGAGTTTCCACTGGTTCCACACTCTCATACTCATTATCACCATCAACTCATCGGGACATGGAAAGAGTCTCCACGGAAAGGATGCCCGATTAGTACCTTCGGGCGTCCCCTTTGCATTGGTACATTAGTATTGGCTAATCTTTCCACAGACTGGGTGACAAATGATGTAGCCCAGACGCGCGATGTGTGTGTGTGTGTATGTATATATATATATACATATATATATATACACATCGCGCGTCTGGGCTATATAATATATATAATGAATTGTACATTTTTGATGTATTCTACAACTAAATTGAATGCTAGAACAGTCCGGTTCGCTGCTCGCACAAGATTGGTCTTCCATAGCACCACCACTTCCCCTGGCGTTGATAACTAACACTTTTATAACATAAGACGTAAAACTTAGCTTTTAGCTGCATGCATTCCAGGTAACCGAGCTAAGGGACCCTGGCATGGCTGAAATATTTGTAATTGATGAAATTGGGGTTTTTCGCCTTTCACGATGAGGAAATGATGGTCGGGTGTCTGGCTGTTGAGTCTCTTCAAGAGTATTTTGTTTAAGCTAGGTTGTGATATAATCAGTTCGTTCATAAATTTAAAATTAAATACAACTTGTAACCGCTCCCTCCTACAAACTGTGTTACACAACTTTTCACATAATAAGTGAATTTCATTATTTCATAAAAAAAAAGGGACTCAGATTATTACTTTTTTTTAGCATCTCGTCCTACTACCTCTTCGGGTTATACTCTTATGTAGTAATCACGTTAATGGTTTTAGAGATTAGGTTTAGATTTAATGGAAGTGTACCCGCATTTGCGTGGAAGGAGAGTGGAAAACAATTTTGTAAAAAAACCTCAGTACAGCCAACCGAGATTCGAACCTCAATATCCTCGTCATTGACAGTTTATTCTGCTGCGAGAGTAGTGCGTTAGACCACGTGGCAGGTTTATTCACGACTATTTATAATCAGAAGTTATTTATACTAACAGTGAGAAAATTAACAATAATATTATTTAATATTATTTGCTCAACACCCTTCCTCAACCTCTGACAAGATGTGTATTAATCACAACTTGTGAATGTGAGGAATGCCAGGCCTCCACCGTGGTTCGGATTCCACGTTAAACTGTAGGTCCTCCATTTCATCTCACAATCACCCTACCATTGCACATTAGCGTAAATGCGTATAACCCGAACGGGTAGTAAGACGCGGTGCTAATAATAATAATAATATTTGCTCAACATTAGAATGTAAGTAGCCCATAAGATCTGTGCTACGTAGGACTGTGATGTAATCACCCTCCTCCCATGTAACACCATATAGACTAACTAGTCCAGGGCACATTTTTAGAATGAAGGGTCACATTGAGAATTTAAACATAAAAATGGGCCACCAAGTGAAATACAATTTTCACTAGATGCAGTTTATTATAAAACAAAATTACTAATAAAAGATAATAAAGGAAGACATTATATAAAAATAAGTGACTCTACAATAAAACAGAAGAACAGAACTTAATGGGATGAATGCATTTTTAAAATTTTTTTTTCATCATTTCTGCCGAGTGTAGATTTAGTAGTTGAGATTCTTAAAACCTCTTATAAATGTTCATAGGTGTGTTTTATAGAACTGGTATATTCTTCCAATAGATTTTTTTTTTAAATTCTGGTATTCTTAGCACTATTTTTTTTGACGTGAATACGTCTTTAAATTTGCTACCATACGGGGGCAATCCAAAAAACCTAATGATAACAAAATCGGGGGATACAGTTTGGTGTTGTAGTTTCGAATCTTTCCTCTACATTCAAAATTAAATTATACCACTGGATAGCTAAAGGATCAAAGAATTCATTACGATAAGCGAGAACAGTGACGCATCGCGCGTGGTGGAGGGGGAAGCGCTGTCATTTTGAGGTTATTTTGCTGCGTATCGAGATTTGCAATTAGTATAACTTTTGACTCGGAGAAGCTACGATGTTCGATTAAGTTTTAATCGTCAGCTGTCGTCAAAATCTATTGATTGTATATAAAACATTAGTTTAAAGTAGTGACAGTGAATATAATAAGGTGTTAGAATAAAAAAATATTATCAAGATTTAACGTTTACCAGAAATCTCGATGTATCTTGTATGCCATTTGTGTCGTACTTTTCGTATCACAGACCTATAAATTAATAAAGTTATATTGTAACACAATAATTATTTGTTTCCTAGCTTTTATCCTAAATACATAAATAAAAATATTTTATTTAAAAAATATAACCCGTTACATAAACGTATTCACGTACAACACACGGCCGTGTCCATGACACAGCCACACCCCTTTTTTTATATATATATATATATAAATAGGTATTGCGGGGTGAATAAAAATATGTGATGGGCCGCAAGTTGCAGTTATCCTAGTGTTTATGTAGACATTAGAGCTCTCCCCTTCCTTACCCTTTATCTACAGCGTTACATATCTTATGACTGACCCCTTAAGTATGATATTGATAGAGGTTTCAAAAGAATGAAAAATACACTTAGACATACTTTCAAATGGGTGTTTTAGAAACATAAATTCTCCATGAGATATCAGAAGATATTTTTTTCACCGCGTTTCACTATCTGTTCGGATTATTACGCGAGTATATTAATTTAGTTAATGTTGTAATGTCTAGAAAGGTTTATAGTAGAGAAAATATGCCAGAATTTGTTTGGAGTGAAAGTGAGAGATAATTTAGGAAAAAGCGCCCTAAGTAGCTACAACCGGCTGGAATTCAGACACTGATGAGCCTCGGCAATCCAGCAATCTTGCGACCAATGAAGCGTGTCAGAAGTATGCTACGTCAATAACTAAATACATAAAACCTGCTTCGGTGGCTGCATGGTATAAGGCATCATTCTCGTGTTGGACTAAACTGTTGATGACAGAAAGATAGGATTTCGAATCCCGATCGGGTGTAGTAAGGGTGGTATTTTCAAAAGAATTTTCTACTTTCCCTCCCCGCTAATGTGGGTACACTTCCTCTAAATTCACCCTTTCTCATATCAAGCTCATTAGCGTAATTAGTATATCTGCATATAACCTGAACAAATAGTAAGATGCTGTGCTAAAAAAGAACTAATCTCTGTCTTTTGTTTTCTTTGCAAGAACTTCAAAGACAATATCAAACATCCCATTTTATTTGATATTAATTTAATAAAATAGGGGTTAATTTTATGTTTCATCATCCCTCGCTATCCCTGCATCGATAAATGCGCATTCAAGCACTATTTAACTGGGTTTTTTCAGCAGTGCTAATTTAGTAAAACGATCAAAATGTACTATTTTGTCAAGTTTAAATTGTTAAATAAAAACAAATAGGTGATTAAAAGATATGACTTGGGATTTCGGTCGCCAGCTATGGACAAAATACAATTAATGAGCTACTGTATTTTTATTTATTTGAGGTATTTTAACGTGCACTTTTGAACAGACGGATTATATCAGCACACGACTTTATAGACTAACTTAAATCTGGCACAGACACAACATCCATCCCCCAAGCCGTTATTTCATCACTATGAATGGGGACACCCTCATTTCACCAATGATAATTTCTCGGCCATACCAAGAATCGAACCCAAATATCCTTATATTCAGTAGGTAGACACGCCACCGACTGAGCTGGGGTACCCGAACTAGGTACTGATCAACACCTGGAAATGCTCTGATAGTTCCGATACTAAGAGTGTAAGAGAAGTAATTTAGGTAATATTTTAATAGAGATTTAAAATATATATTTGTCTTTATAATTTAAGTGATACATACTTCATTCTGAGACCAAGTAAATTAATTAATTCATTAGGGATTATCTAACAATTCTTGAAGTTACTAGTATCTGCTTTCATAATATTCATACTTCATGTCAGGTGACCTTTTAGAAAGGTGGAGCCAATTTTAATACCCATAGCAGAAATACTTTGCGTATTTAAGGGTGTAATAAGTAGCTTATAAAAATCATAAAAATATATCTGATCAATTTAAAAATTGGCCGAAAAAATTCATTAAGATTTTGGATCGCATCGTGGGAAGGTGGTCTAAGTGTCAAGCTCGTTTGGTCTGGTTTGCTGATGGCGGGGGAAGGTTGGAGCTCTAATCATTTTCTGTTATGTTGGAGAGGGATTTTCTTAAATGGTTTTTCACTCTCCTTCCATGCAAATGTGGGTATATCTTCAAAATACCTCTACTCTACCTTCCTCAGCACTTCCCCATATGCATATATAGCCAAACGAGTATAGAAACGTGATGGGTAAAAAAAAAAGAGGAAGAAAAGTGTTGTTGTTGAGGATTCTGGCTCGATTCCAGATAGCGTTTTAAATAGTTTAAATATATTTTAATAAGTTTCTGTCCTGTGGCTTGATGTTTAGTGTTTGTAAGTTATTTCATAGGTAGGGCTAGTTTGTAGGGTGCATGTCTAATATAACAAGTTAGAAAGTGAACGATAAATTCTCCAATAAAAATACAGTTAAAGGAAGAAAATCGAAATGGTTGGGTAAACAAATTAGAAAGTTGAATAAAATAATGTGACAACAGGATATATGGCTTGGTCCACACCTTGCGAGCACAAGGTACCAATTAACACTCACAGCTAATGGAAAATATGATTTTGTGCATTTCTTTTTTGTTTTATTTTACGGGACTGTACTACCGTTTATACCTATTTTTAAGTAAGTAATTTTCTTTCGAAGTATAGGGTTATATATTAATGTTTCTTAGGTTGGTTTTTTAGCACTGCATCTTACTACCCATACCCGCATTTGTGAGGAGGGTGAGTGAAAAACGATTTAGGAAAAATCACCCTCAATACACCCGACCGAGATTCGAACCTCATTCTCCCAGTCATCGGCAGTATAATCTACGGTGAATGCATCGTATGGCTAGTTAATTTTCTTAGGTTAGTTACTGTACTGTTGCCAATGCGATAGTTTAATAGCCTTCTTACGTGGTATATAATTATGATAGTATGTTTCCTAGCAATCGCAAAACTGTTGACTTCAACAGGTAATGTTTATTGGATGAGAGCCTGCTTACTACTACTAAATTATGCTTTCGTAATTCCATAGGTTTATTTTCCCCACGTCTCTTTAACCATTAGGGTCATAAGCATATACAGGATGGAGCAGAAATTGTAGGCACATTTAATAACAGTATATATTTACTATGTTAACTACTAAATGATTCAAATTAAACAAAATAACAAAAAGGGGTCAGCAATTTCTACATACTTTTTCCACCAATATCAATATACAGACGTGCTATCAGTTGAGCTCTGGTGTCAGACAAAATAATTAATTTTTGCAGTTATTAAAATCAGCTTCAAATCTATTTTCATTTAAATTAGAAGTGAGAATGAAGTTCATCTTCTGAAACGCACCCTCAACTAGTCCAAGTTTCATAGGAGGAGCCCTAGCTGATATCTAGAAAAGCTACTAGATATACTTTCACGTATTCACACGCCAAGTCATGTGATATGTAGCTGCTCCTTTTGATAATAATATCAATACCTATAAAAACACTATTGATTGTTGACCGCAAATATATTTGTATTTTTTAAAATCTCATCCTATCAAAATTAATCCCCCCCCCCCCCGCACGTCTCTCACTACCCTTCCGGGCCATAAAGTCTAAGCGTTTTAATTACACTAATAGGGTAAGGATTAGAAAGGTAGAATTTAAATAAAATGTACATGCTTTTGGTGAGGGAGCTTGGGAAACCATTTAAGATGAACTACCCGCAGAACATCCAGCCGGGCATTCAACCCCAACCTCCTCGTCAGCAGCAGACAAGTCTAGATGAGTCGTGACATTCGGGTATCAATAACCAGTCGACCTCCATTTCATCAGGGCTACGATAACCCACGCCTGAGGCAACAAATGATACAGCGATGAGTTCAACTTATTTGTTTTACGTTTTTTTTAAAGATATATATTATTTTTATTGGACGAGAGTGTAGCTTGTAACGGGCACGATCCTTGAATGGCACCTGCCACCAGATTTCCGGGCTTACCCAACAACGGCCACGTCCGGCGCTCGTGGACAGCCGCATTGGGACATCATGGTTCAGAGTACAGGGGTCGGTCAACCTTCAGACTGGAGATAGAAAAGTACCACACACAATTACTTTACATAAATAAATAATTATTTTACCAGCAGATTTCCTCTCTAATATAATACATATTGTGATTAAATAGAGATTGAAAATCTGATTCACCACCGATTAACCGATAAATTAAATATACGATTAATATCGAATCATAAATTACAGAAAACCGCACCATTATGTGATACCTGGCTTAGGTGTATTACCTAACTTAGTTTAACTGAACCTACTTATTATATCACACACGAGAAATTCTATGAGCTAGCACAAAAGGACCTACCAATTTTGTCGGGAAAGGTATTTTCAAATAATTTTCAGGGTTCTTTTACATGCCATAATCGTCATGGGACCGACGGCTTTACTTACCCTTCGAAGAAAGTTGTGTTAAAGATTTTTATTGCTCATGAAAAAATTGTCGACCCGGCTAGGTTTGAACCCACGAACATCGGGTCCTGAGGCGTTCACTTTATCCCAGGACCACCGAGGCCGATCCCTACCCAAGCTAGGTGTTATCCATGGAGTGAGCATTTCAAACAAAAAACCCAAACCATAATTATTAATTGCATAGCTACCCGCATCAGTGGTATAACGGTCTAAGTCCTCACTCTCTTGTTACATTGGCATGCTGATGACGGGAGATCGGGGTTCGAACACCAGTCGGGTCTACTGAGGAAGGTTTTATCCAAATATTTTCCCACTATACTGTACTTCCTCGCAAATGCTGGTAATTACCTCTAAAACGTTTCCTTCCTCATTAGAGTAATTATTGAATATACGTATAACCTGAACAGGCAGTAAGACGCGGTGTTAAAAAAAATTTGCATAATTAATCTGATGTTGAGAAAGTTAACATTTATTGGCATTTCTAGTTGCATTTGATCCGCATCGGTGGGCAAGCAGACCAAACGTCATGATGGTATAGTCTGATTTGTCAGTGATGGAGACGTCAGAGTTCGAAGCTTAGACAGCTGTGCTGAGGATGTTTTTTTCCTAAAAGTTTCCTAACACGCGCGTATATTTCATTCAAATGTCACCTTACTCATTCCTAACCATGAATTATATTAAATGCGGTTAACCCGGATAATAGCGGTGCGATAATAGCTGCATTTGGTTATCTACATTAATTAAAACATATTTAGTGATTGTTAAAACCCACTCAGGTGGCCGCATGGTCTAAAGCATCATTCCTGAAGTAGACTAGACTGCCGATGATGGGTCGATCGAGGTTTGGTCAGGTCAGGTGTACTAAGGATAGTTTTTCTAAATGGTTTTCCACTCTGACCATGCAAATGATAGTGACGTCCTCTAAACCTTCCTAATCCTTAAATCCATTACCGTAATTAGTGCATAAGCGTTTAACCCAAATGGGTAGTAGACTTCGGTGTTAAAAAAATTATTGTTAAATTAAAAACATGTCAAATATTCCAGAAAATTATGTTAGAATAATTTTTCAGAACGTTTTATTACTTGGCACATTAAATATTTATTTTATCTTTCACCGTATCTTACTACCTGTCTCACACACTACCTTATAACGCAACCCTCTCCAGCTTAGTTAGCAGTGTATCATCAAGAAATGAGTATTTTACAACCATACAATCAAAGAGGATATAAAGTTCATTGACTGCATCACCTTCTCATTCAAACAACTGTGTATTGAAAACATTTATGTTTGAGCATTTATGAATTTATAAAATATCTATAGTATTTATAAATATATTTAATTAACATGAATGGCTTTATACTACTCAAAATTACCTAAAAATTACTCAAAAATGAATCAATAAATACGCAAACCAAGAAAATATGACCATACATTCCAAAATAACAAAAGAACTATAATAATAATAATAATAATAATAATAATAATTTTAATTATTATTTTATATTATTATTTATTATTATTATTATTTATTATATTTATTATTATTTATTATTATTTATTATCATTATTATTATTTATTAAATTATTATTATTATTATTATTATTTTATTATTATTATTATTATTATTATTATTATTATTAGCACCACGTCTTACTACTCATTCGGGTTGTACGCACTTACGCTAATGTGTAATGGTAGGGTGATTGCGAGATGAAATGGAGGACCTACAGTTTAACGTGGAATTTCCCAACCACGGTGGAGGCCTGGCATTCCACACATTCACAAGTTGTGGTTTAATACACGTCTTGTCAGAGGTGAAGGAAGGGTTTGGCAATCAGATAAATCTGTGCTGGGAGCGAAGATTGAACCCCGGACCTCCATCACGGAAGTCTGACCCTTACCCCTAGACCGCCAGGTTACACAAAAAAAAAAATCTTTAAAATACACATTTCTACAACGAGGGAATCATGAACAGAGTTTATGTATTTTTGAGAATTGTGTGTGTAGAACAAAAAATAAAGATGACATGTCATCAAAATCCGGGACCTGGATATGAAGTAAATTGGTGAGAATCAAGGAGGAATGATAAACAGGAGTTAGGCATGTCAAACTTGCGCTCCGCGGGCCGCGTGTGGCTCGATCCATAATCCTGTGCGGCTCGCGAACCATTTGATTAACCAACATACAATGCTGCCCATTTTTAATTTTATAAATGTTATAGAAATACACCATTAGGTTGTTATTAGGTTACATTTGGAAATTGGTTATTATATAAGGAAATTTAGTAGGGAGGTTGACACATTGACTCCCTAAAACGTTTAAATTTGTAAACAAATATGTGTAATGATCGGCACACATAAATGTTGCTTTCTATTTTGAAAAGACACAAACTTCCAAGAGAGCTTGCCTTACGGACACGCATTTTTAAAAAGTATGAAAGCGACTTCGACACAGCTTTTAAAAGTCTAGCACACACAAAACCGTTGCAAATAAAAAAAGGTTTCATATTCCTGGTAAAACTAGTGTGTTTGTCTCAATTGTATGTAATCTTCATTTTATTTTTATAATAGTAAATTTTTTTTTCACTTAAGATGATGACAATATATTTTTCTTTTTGAAATGCGGCCCTCTCAGTATTTTCAATTTTGACTTTGGCCCTCATGACCAAACGAGTTTGACACGCCTGCTCTGTACTTATATTTAAGGACGTAGAAAGACGGGGTTGAGGGGGGTAAAGGGGGCGCTATTTAAACGTTTAAAAACTTTTTCGCAAAAAAAGTAGGCCCTATAGTAGAATTTTATTTTGTCCTACCCCTAGAAAAACTAGCTTTCTACACCACAACTTATATCTTCCTTGCTTAGATGAGATTGTTGAGGCAAGGAAGATAGAACAAGAAAAATATGATTATATATTCCTTATTGACAGCAACTATCACACAGATTTCAACAAGCTACGTTAATAACATTATATACAACAGTCCGATTCAGACTATAAGATACTCTGATTGCCAAACCCTTCCTTCACCTCTGACAAGATGTGTATTAATCACAACTTGTGAATGTGAGGAATGCCAGGCCTCCACCGTGGTTCGGATTCCACGTTAAACTGTAGGTCCTCCATTTCATCTCACAATCACCCTACCATTGCACATTAGCGTAAGTGCGTATAACCCGAACGGGTAGTAAGACGCGGTGCTAATAATAATAATCATAATAATAATATAAGATACTTGATATATTCATACGTAGTCACGTGATATTCAACTTTCGCTTTTGAAAGATAATATCAATACCTATAAAACAACACTAATAAAATATTATCAAATTTGGCCGCAAAAAAATATGTATTTTCTAAAAGTTATTTCCTATCAGAATCATATTATATATGGAATTCTGAGCTTGAGTCCAATTTAGATGGCGATGAACTTTTTTGGTGGTTATAAACGTTACCTAAATATCTTTCATAGTATAATAGATCCTTACGTATAAAGTAATATATACTACAACTGTCAGTTTTATTAGATGATATTACTATCATGAAGAGCTCTTGGCTACAAATACCAAGGTCCCGGGCTTGATCCCCGGTGTTTCCAAAATGTATATGTGGAGCAGTGCATCTGTAACGGGGTCATTTTCAGCTTCACGAGGACAAATGAGGATCTACTTGCTTGAATCAAGAGGCTGCAGTTTCTGATTTAGAAAACAGATTAACGGCTTGTTGTGCTGACCGCATTACACCCTCTATCCACAAATGTTGGCACTATCATCGCTAATGGCAGTGGTCACTCGGTCGGTATAGCTCGCTTGCAGGCTAACACCATGGAGGTTTTTTAAATTAACTTAATACCTAATAATAAAGCAAATTTTTATCAAATTATTATTATTATTTAGCACCGCGTCTTACTACCCGTTCGGGTTATACGCTTAATACTAATTACGCTAATGGATTAGGAATTGGGAAGGTTGAATTTAGAGGAAGTGAACCCGCATTTGCGTGGAGGGAGAGTGGAAAACCATTTAGGAAAAACCACCCCCAGTTCACCCGACCGAGATTCGAACCTCGATCTCCCCGTCCTCAGCAGTCGGGCTCAACACGACTAGCGCGTTTGCCAACTACGCCACAGAGGCGGGTATTTATCAATATTGACTGTAAAAAAATTCTGTATTGTCATTAAGTAAGTTTTCTCCTACCAAAGTCCTATTTTATTTAGACTAGGCTTTAGTTTAGAAAGAGCTTATCTTGACCTTGACTTAGCAGTTTTTTTTTATTTTGCACCGCTTATTACTGCCCGTTCAAGTTATGTGCTTAAGCACTAATTACGCTAATGGATTAGGAATTGGGAAGGTTGAATTTAGAGTAAATGAACCCACATTTGCATGAAGGGAGAGTGGAAAACCATTTAGGGGAAATCACCCCCAATTCACCCGACCAAGATTCGAACCTCGATCTCCCCGTTCTCGGCAGTAAAGCTGAACACGAAACTAGCGCGTTAGCCGACCACGCCACCTAGGCGAGTTACTTAGCAATGTTAACACAGATTATTATTGAAACCCATGAAACTTCATGAACATGGCGACCGTGTTTATTACAGGTGAGGTTATCAAGCGAGTATCAAACCTGGGAGTGCGGAAAACTGTCTGGCATCACGTACGTCACGCGTTCATTTATTTCCCGTGAAGCGCGAGACAATGAACTCCCCAAGATGTCGCACAGGAAGTGCGTACCATACTTCCTCCACCCCTACAACAAATACCACCTCTGTCCCCATTGTTGTACCACTACTGTCTCTATTATATCTTCCGACAGTATTCAAACGCTACACGTAAATACTTTTAATTTTCGTTTGATAATGTTTCATTGTTAAACCCCTTTTATTTATTTCTGACAAATACACACATTGTTTGAGGATCTGCTAGCAGACACTTTTTTTTTTATTCTTCACAAGTGAAATAACATGTGCACATTTAACATCTGTGTTAAGCGTGACAGTCAAAATAGATGTAAGTGTTGATGGTCTTTGCTGACCTCATTTGTGGCCGCGACATGTGTGATAGAACTTTTAAATTAAACCATCGTAATTGTTTGAATAACAAGTAAAACGCTTTTAGTTGTATCTAAATGACACTTTGTATTTTTATTTTTTTGAGGTATTTAACGTGCACTTTCTGAACCGACTGTTTATATCAGCACACGAGAAGTGCTATGAGCGAGAGTGAAAGAGCCTACCAATTTTGATGGGAAAGCTATTTTCACACACACCTTCCAGGGTTCTTTTACATGCCACAATCGACCTGGGACTGATGGCTCTACTTCCCTTCCATTTTAAATTGTGCTACGGATTTTTATTGCTCAAGAAAAATCCTTCGACCCGGATGGATTTGAACCTACATTCTATAAACACAAAGACATATCAGCACAACGAATTGACATACCGGCAGCCATAGTTTAGCTCAAGTATCAAAAGGGTGTCGACATTCATCTGTTAGATTCAGATTTATTTCACTTCTAGTAGTGAAATGGGTGTCATCGAAAAGTTCCAATTGAAGTAGTCAAATGTGTGTCATCAACACGTGCCATTTGATGTCATCCATACATCCACATTGATGTAGCCAAATGGATGTCAGTACATCCACGATGAGGTAGTAAAATGGGTGTTGATACATCCACGTTAAAGTAGTCAAATGGGTATCACCGATATAAACAATTTTTTTGGTAGCACCGCGTCTTACTGCCCGTTAGGGTTATACGCTTATGCACTAATCACGCTAATGGGTTGGGGATGAGGAAGGTTATATTTATAGGAAATGTACCCCATTTGATTGAAGGGGGAATGGAAAACAATTTTGAAAACCTCTGTACACCCGACCGGGGATCGAATCACAATCTCCCCGTCATCAATAGCCTAATCTATTGCGATGGTGACCCCTTATACAATGTGGATACTGAAGCAGGTAAAATTTATATTTGTTTTGAAAAAAAAAATTGTCATGATAATTTGTTGTGCACACATTAATAGTTGGTTGTGCTGAATTTAGTACAGAATTAAGTAAAGAAACCTCATCCACTTGCAGGGGGTATTATAACGGTATTTTCATGACATTTCTGGACCGGCTAAGTTATCATTCTGTCTCGCTTATCCCGATTCTTGTATTATTATTATTATTATTATTATTATTATTATTATTATTATTATTATTATTATTATTATTATTATTATTATTATTAGCACCGCGTCTTACTACCCGTTCGGGTTATATGCACTTACGCTACTGTGTAATGGTAGGGTGATTGTGAGATGAAATGGAGGACCTACAGTTTAACGTGGAATCCGAACCACGGTGGAGGCCTGGCATTCCTCACATTCACAAGTTGTGATTAATACACGTCTTGTCAGAGGTGAAGGAAGGGTTTGGCAATCAGACCGTTTCTTGTAAAACTTGAATAAAGGGACGTTACTGAAAACGTAACATGACAACAACAACATTAGTAGTTTTTAATGATAGGAAGGCCTCTTGCATCAACCATATCACGCCATAGTTATAAAATTTAGGTTGAATGAGGGACTAGAACCCAATATTTTAAATATCTTAGTCACCATCAGATGCCCTAGACCTGAAGTTGTTTCCTTGGTCACATTTGTCAATGTAGGCTACATTTTGCTAGTAACTTATACAATATAGTCCAATTTTCATAGGAAGAGTCTTTTATAAAATACAAACCTTTTTACGTCAACTTTGATAACATTTTACTATTTTATTAGTGTAATTTTATAAATATTGATAATATTTATTAAAAGTAACACCTGCATATCACACGACCTGACTTATGACTACATGAAAGGGCCCGCTTCAATGGCCGCGTGGTCTAAGTCGCTACTCTCATAGTAATCTAGACTGCCAATGACGGGGAGATCGAGGTTCGAATCTTGGTTGGATGTACTGAGCGGGGAATTTCCAAAATGGTTTTACACTCTCCCTCCACAAAAATTCGGTTACATTTTCTCTAAGTGTAACCTTCCTCGTCCCTAAAATCATAAGAGTAATTAGTACATAATCATATAATCCAAACGGGTAGTAAGACGCAATGCTAAAAAAAAAACCTGAAAGTAGTTTCTAAATGTCTTCCTATGAATATAGGACTGTAACCTATCTCTAGAACAACCCGCTTTGGTGACCGCATGGTATTAAAAGGCGATACTATAGCAATATACTAGACCACGGTACCGTAGACTAGACTGCTAGTGACGGGAAGATCAGGCTCGAGTCCCGTTAGGGTATACTGAAGGTGTATTTTCTTAAATGGTTTTCCACTCTTCCCTTATGCAAATGTGCTTACAATTAATCTAAATTAAATCTTCCTCATCACTAACACATTAGTGTTATTAGTACATATACGTATAGCCCGAATGGGTAGTAAGACATGACGGTAAAAAAAACCACTCTAGAACAAATACAGCACCCTTTGTGGAAGAGGAAACTTCAATTTCAACAATTAAAGCTTTTTACCATTCCTAGAATCTATTTCAAGGTCCCTTAGTACAACCAATTCCATGATTAAACCGTGAACGCTTGAAAAGCTATTAAAAATATTTAGTTAACAAATCTTTTGCGTCTAATTCACTTACTGTTACACCTCAATACAGGTCTAATCATGTTGTGCGGGATAGATTCTTCTGCTATAACGTAATGCCATCTTTACTTTCACAAACATGAAATTATTGCGTGGTTACTTTAGATTGTTAACTTTCGTGAGTAATCGTTTAAAATAAACGCACTGGAACTTTCACAGTAAATAATTCAATAATCATATGATCAGCAACATTGTTGGTAGGAGCTTGGAAACTGTCAACTCTCCGCCCAGGCCATCCTCCGATGGTACACGGGTGAAAAAGATAGAATTTAATTAAATGCATCCTTATTTGTAGGGAGAGAGTGGGAAACCACTTAGGAAAAGCCATTTCGGTACACCCAGTCACGATTCGAACCCTGATCAGACTAGACAAGCTTGATGTTTAATCCACGCTTACACTTACATGGCCTGTGTGGTGCTGATTATATTGTAACGACATTATTTAGTATTTTACAGTGGGACCAGCGCTCTTCTCGAGTGTTTATTCTAACTGCGCTCTCTGTTCTCTCTATCTCCCTCCTTGTTTGGCAGGTATGCAACCAGTCTCACTGCCAGGGGGATTAGAAAGGTAGGGGAAGGAAAAGGGACACGTCTGGAAGAGTTTGGGATCATTTTTTTCTAACCCAGTATTATTGAAACGGAGGATTCTAGACTCTTAACTGTGACCTTATATTTATACGTTCGACGTAAACCAGAGATTCCCCAGTCCAAGTTGAGGCTAGCCAGGTAAGTGGACCAGCGTGTCCGGGAAAGCGTGCCCAGGAGTAATCTATCGTGCCGGAGTGGGCTGGCGTTCAGCGAATGGCTAGCATTCCAGCGAGTGGGTTGGCGTGTCCAGCGAGTGGTTGGCGTGTTCATTGAGTGGGCTAGCGTGTACAGTGTGTGGCCAGCTTGTCATTGGTGGGCTAGCGTGTCCATTTTGTGGGCCAGCGAATGGATCAGCATGTCTGTGGGTGGGCTAGCTAATGGGTCAGCGAATCCGCGAATGGGCCAACGTGTCCAGTGAGTGGGTCGGCGTACTCGGGAGAGGATCAATAAATTTAGCGTTATCGTAGCACGGGTCAGTACAGTGGGTCATGCGCAGGGGCAAGTGACGACTTATGGACAACACGGGTGACGTAGACATTGATTGTTATTGTGAACTTTGTTAATAATGAACATTTTTGTGGCTGTTTTAAATATTTGCATAATTGTTGTGTGTTTTTATAGTTAATAATTTGTTTATTTTTATTTAATTCTAATGTATGTGTTCTTAGAAGCTTATTAATTTATAGACTTGATTATGACTCTTATTATTTAATTTAGTGACTAATAATCAAAACCTTGACTGCTTTATGTGCATTTTTAATCTGTCTAATCAGCAACGTATTCCAATATCCTGAAAACCTGCGGTTCACACGGCGACGTATAAACGGCTCGCGACACTTCCAGGTCACGCATGCCCCGCGTCATAATATTTACTATATGTATATCACACCCCATTAATTAATTTGCACAATTCATTATTCGGGAAAATTTCTGCCCATTCCGTGAACTAGCCTCTCCTCCTGACCAATTCACTAACTGGGCAAAAAATAGTCCAGTTCATGAATTGTACAGCGCTTGTGTTGCCAATTTCTTGAACTGGGAAGCTCTAATCGTAGCCCGATCCATGAGTTAGACGAGTTTTTGCCCGGTCTATGAAATGAACACGCGAAGAACAGGTTTGGTATTTAAAGTTAATTTCACTTTTAATCATTTTAGTATGGAAGGTTAAGTTAATTTGTGTTAGTTTAATATAATATCTTAAAACCAATTTCAGTTAAGCTTTTAATAATTTCCATTTCATGAAATGGGCAAAATTAATGCAATTTTTGCCCAGTTCTTGAAATGGTCAAGCGAAGAAGTCCATTCATGAAATGAGCAGTTTCACTGTTGGTGTGTATGTAGAATGTATACTGGTTGGCTATGTATTCAATTAGTATCTCGGCTCTAATGCAGGATGTGTGTGTGTCCGGGGGAAGCCCTGTACTGTGTTGTGCAATCTTAATTAAAAAGTGGTCTAATATTCACAATCTTACCCACCTCGGTGGCCGCATGACCTAAGCCCTAAGGCATCACTCTCGCAATAGAGTAGACTTCCAATGGCAGAACGATTGAGATTATAATCCCGGGTGGGTATACTGAGGGTGGCTTTTCTTTAATACAAATGCGGATATTATTACTTTAAATTCCACCTTCCTTACCCCTAACACACTAGCGTACGTAACTACAGAGTAGCCCAAAAGTGCCCCATCAATGAGAATTTGCCTTGTAGAATTTCACCTGCACAAGATGCAAGTGTTGCACCACATGACGGAAGATAACCCGGACCGTTGAGTTCAAATGTGCTAGTGGTTTCTGTGGTAGTTGACGGAGGACGCGGAATTATTATTCACAGTAATGTTCTCGGATGAAGCGAATTTTTACGTTAGCGATGAGGTAAACCGACAAAACATGCGCTACTTGTCCCAACAGAATACTAACTGGTTTATGGACAGCAAGCAACAAGGAACCGAGTGCATCATGGTTTGGTGTCGTCTCTGGAAGGACCGAGTCGTTGCCCCGTACTTCTTTGACGGAAATGTCAACAGAAAAACTTCCTCGGCGGTTCGTGCAGGACTTCCATCCCCCATCCCTCCCCCCCCCCATTACGCCAAGAAGGTGCGTTATTTGGTGGGAGGACAACTTCCTTCACTGGATTGGTCGCAGGGGATTAAAGAAATGAGCTCGATTACCTGACTTAAATTCACTGGATTTTGCCTTGTGGGGACCACCTGAAACCCAACGTATATTTGGTGAACATCAGGGACAGTAACCATCTGCGTGAGCGAATTTCTGCAGAGTGCCGCACCATTTCGCCGGACGTTGTGTCTCGCATTCCGCGGAACATGGATACAGTTATGTTTTGACATTGGTGGAGATCACATAGAAAATATATTGTAATTTACCATTGATGTGGGACTTTTGGACCACCTTGTAGTAGGTTACATTCATATTACACAAGGGAAAAATCTCCGCTATACAATTAATGAAAGCTGAAGCTTGGATGATGAATGATTATAATTACGGAAATCAGCAGTATTTGATTCATATTCGAATAAATTGAAAGATAACACCTGGTCACCGAAATTGAATGAAATTCAAAGGTCTTGGGCTCAATTCCCATGTCCAGATTTTTTTTTAAATTTATTCGAATAGTACATATACATTTAATCTGAATGGGTGGTAAGATTAATTTTTTAAGTAGAATTATTTGATATCATTTGGCTCATTTCCAATCCAATCCTTTCTTGGAGTTTACTTTTTATTTCAAAGCACACATATCTTTTTTGTAAATATTACATGTGTGTAGTTTTAGCTAAAGATCTTTGAGAAGCGTTACAGCTCTCAGTTTATTAGTGACATTTGCATATTTAATAGACACGCCAGGACACTTAGGCATCCCATACGACTTAAATGGTAAACGGGAAAACCTAACCTGTACCACAATTTTCTTACGAATGGACATATCTGACACCTAGGAAAAGTTATTTAATCTGCTTTCACGTAGACCTCTTCATCTGTCAAGACCTTCACCTATTACTTTTGATAAGATATTGTTGACCTCGGTGGTCTTGGGGAAAAGTTCTTGCCGCAAGACCCGATGTTCGTGGGTTCAAACCTAACCGAGGTCAACGGATTTTTCTTGAGAGATAAAAATCCGTAGCACAACGTCCTTCGAAAGGGGAATTATTACTATTATTATTATCATCATCATCATATCATTATATTATTAGCACCGCGTCTTACTACCCGTTTGGTTATACGCACTTACACTAATGTGTAATGGTAGGGTGATTGTGAGATGAAATGGAGGACCTACAGTTTAAGGTGGGATCCGAACCACGGTGGAGGCCTGGCATTCCACACATTCACAAGTTGTGATTAATACCGTCTTGTCAGAGGTGAAGGAAGGGTTTGGTAATCAGATAAATCTGTGCTGGACCGTAGGATTGAAACCCCGGACCTCTAGCACAGAAGTCTGACACCTTTACCCCTAGACCACCAGGTCACCAAAGGGGAAGTAAATCCATCGGTCTATGTTGATTGTGGCATGTAAAGGAACCCTTGGAAGGTATGTGAAAATACCTTCCCGGCAAAATTGGTAGGCCTTTCTCTATCGCTCATATAAATTCCGTGGGGTGATATACCGTAATCATTCGGTTCAGAAAATGCACTTAAATACCTCAAATAAAAAATGATAGTATATAATCAATCTAAATTAACATTAATAATATAAAACAATTATATCAATGTTGATTGCAAAAAAAATCTATATATTTTTTAGAAGGTGTTACAAATGTCCAATTCTTAAGAAAATTGAGATATTATATTCCTACAAACTACTGGTGATATTATTTATTTATTATTAGGGGTATTTAGTATATAATTTATTAATCAAATAGTATATCAACACACGATTTACAAGCTAACTTTAGAGAACATACTCAACACCCAGTCCCTTAGCCGTCGATTCATCACTGGGAAAGGGGAAGCCACGATTTCACTGACGATACATAATTGTTTGGTTGTGTCAGAAAAGCGAAATCGGGACATTTACCACAGTATTATTTATTCGAGTATTTAACGTGCACTTTCTGAACTGACTGATTCTATAAGCACACGAGAATTTCTATGAGCGAGAGTGAAAGGGCTAACCAAGTTTGCGGGAAAGGTATTTTCACTTACCTCCCAGGTTTCCTTAACATGCCACAATCGACACGAGACGACGGATCTACTTCACCTCCGAAGAAGTTGTGCCACGGATTTTATCGCTCAAGAAAAATCCGTTGAACTTAGCTGGGTTTGAACCCACGGACATCGGGTCCTGAGGTGAGCACTTTACTTCATGGCCACCATGTTCATCCTGAGCACAATTGACAAACGTGTTACCAACCGGTCTAAAGTGTCTGACACTGGTGACGTTAATTTGAGGTCTTCCACTTGTTTCTGACAAAGAAATCTTGTTCTCCTTCAGTTTTTATGAGCTTACATTTTATTAGAAAATAGTCTAGTACTATGAATATTGATGCGTTGACGCTTTATAGAGTAGACCGCATCTGTTCTGTTTCCTCAGCAGCTTTTGTTACCCATCTTTTTTTTTTAGCGCCGCATCTTATTACCCTTTTGGGTTATACGCTTATGTACTAAAGTACGCTAAATATTTTATGTATAAGGAAGGCTATATTTAGAGGAAGTGTACCAGTATTTGCGTGAGGAAGAGCGGAAAACTAATTTGGAAAACAACCCTCAGTACACCCAACCGAGATTCGAACTTCGATCTTCCATCAATAGCAGTCTAGTGTACTGAGAGAGAGTAGCACCTTAGACCACATGGCCACCAAAGTGGGTGTTACCCATCTTAAATTAGTATTTGGCCAAAAGATTTATACCACAAATTTTATGAAAACTAACTATTTTCATGTATTCATGTACCAAGCCATGTGTTCTACAGTTATTTTATTGGAAGATAGTGTCAACATGTTTCTAGATAACATTGAAAGCTTTTATTAAAGTTTGCTACTCTTCAGAACAATTTTCATAAGAAGGGCCTTTTAGAGAGAAAAAAATGCTGCAAAAATTGCTAACATTTAACCACTATAATTTAAAGGTATTGTTGATAATATCTGTCAAAAGTGACGGCTATGTAATTATCTCATGACTTGACTAATGGATATATGATAGTATATATAACTGTCAGATATGGTCCTTCTCCTTCCTGTGATAATTGAACTGTATATAATCTTTGGCAACTTAATAACAAGTTCTTTCTACGACTTTTCGAATATAACTGACATTTTTTCACAAGGTCTTAAAACAAAATATTTGAAATTTCAACATGTAACTATTTTTAAAATAAACTAAACTGCATCAAAAATCCCATCGGCTTAAAAAACAATTTTAGATAATAGCCTCTTTACCAATAGAACAATACAAAGTTTGTACGGATCGACCTTGCACATTGTACAGTCTGTCCAATCACAACTTAGACCTCTTGAAAACATAAGCTCATTTGTAAGTAAAATCTCATCACATTATTAGTGTGTGCTAGGGCAATATTCAATTTACATATAAAGAACCTAAACTAACAGCTAGAAAAGTTAAATTTTACTTTCACGTATTCATACGCCAGGTCACGTGATCTGAAGCTGTTACTTTTGATAGAAAATATCAAAACCTATAAAATAACGGTAATAAAATAGTAATATATTATCAAATTTAGTCGGAAAATCTATGTTTGTATTTTTTTTCTTTTAAATTTTGGAGTGTAGGTGAGGCTCTCCCACAAGAATTATCTTTAAAATTAGCCATTAAGAGTTACAATGAATATTTGACGTATCCAAGGGCATAAAATAATTGAAGCAGACTGTACATGCATATTTTCACTTCTCAAAGTAAGTTTGTAAACAGCGGGCTGAACGCGTGGACGTGATATTTCGTGAACATCCTAGTTCCAAGTTGAATTTAGTCGGCCAAAAGTATCTTGAGTTTTACTGCAAGTCGGAATAGCATAGGACGAACCTTTTCACCATTTAAAAACGTTACACTCCCCCCTCCCTTTGTGCTCCTTGTTGGGGCTACCCGCATTTTTATAATAATGTGGATAGGAATGATGAAGATAGAATATAAAGTAAGAGAGAGTATCTCACATTTGCGTGGAGGCTGAGTGTGAAACCGTTAAGATGGGGTGCTAGTGAGCGTGAGTTTAGGGAATTATTTTTGAAGTTTTTACAGCATAAACATTTTTGGCCAAAATAAATCAAATATTTCTTCTATAGAAACATATAGTTTAGTTTTCTGCACATGCTAATCTCAACTAGTCCTTGAATATCTGTCAAGGGGTCCTAGAATTTAATGACAACTTTTTCTCTTAATTTAAATAGTTTGTCACCAAATGCCACCATAATCATGCCAGATATTCAAAAACTGTTGAGATTAGCACGTGCAGAAAACTAAACTACATGTTTCTATAGAAGAAAAATTTGATTTATTTTGTTCAAAAAATGTTTATGCTATAAAAACTGCAAAATTAGCGCACTAAATTCGCGCTCACTAGCACCCAACCTTAAGAAGAACACACCCAAGAAACACCGGCTATGAATCAAACCCCGACCTCCCAATAACCAAGACAGTTTGGGACTGACGCCTTTATTCGCGTACACACTGGCGAGTTTTGTTTGACAGTTACTGTCAATGAGAACAACTGTGAGATAAATACGACGACCTTTTGTCAATGTTTTCACTATGCATGTATTGTGTACATCTAAATAAAAGTGTCAGTAGTAACGAAACTGACAGTTCACAGCTGACAGCTGACGGCTTTGAAAAGTTACCAGACCAAATTATGTATCCCTACGCTGAACCATATGATCTACAAAAACATGTGTTTGACAGTTGTAACTTCTGACAATCAACATTTAGGTATATACCTAAATGTTGATTGTCAGAACTCAGCTGTGAGCTGTCAGTCAGCACCAGAGAAGTCGTGGAGCTACTGTAGTAAAGGTTAAATAGCTCTCACAGAACCTGGGCCCGTGGTGTAGTGGTTAGTGCACCTTTCTACGAGCCTTAGGGGTCCCGGACTCGATTCCCGGCTGGTACCTTGGCTATTTTTCCCGAGAGGGAAATTACTCCAACGGTCACCAGGGTTTGGTTAGTTAGACTTAAGTTAGATATAAGAATTTCCACTGGTTCCACACCCTCATACTCACTATCACCATCATCTAATCACATCCGGGCATGGATAGATTTTCCATGGAAAGGATGTACGATTAGTACATTTGGGAATCCCCTGGGCAACGGTAGGCCTATGTTAGTACTGGTTAGTCTTTCCACTACAGGGACTATGAAAGATGTAGCTCAGATGCATAATAGCATTGTTATTATTATTAGCACTCATAGAAGTAAACATTATAAAAAAAATATTTGCTAGAAGAAGAAAACATCACTTGACCTATATTTCCAGAGTGCATTATGCGGTATGACATAACGTTGTCCAAGTAGGAAGTCTCGGGGAAACCGTTACGTCATTATTACCATGATGTGAGTGAAAGTATATATAGTATTATATATTTTTTCTCCCTCCCCCCCCTCCTTACCTGCTGGCCCCGTGATAGTTGTGTGTTACCAACGGACATTTCTCCCGCCCGCCAGCCTCGCCTACACTTTCACTCTTGTCGACGGCCCGAAGAGGAACGACGTCGCCATACGCGAACTCTCATAACCGCGCGGGAACTTATCGCTCAGCCGGTGTTTTTAGACAATCTATTGTGGGTGCGCGCTGCGGAATGATGTCGCCATTGTTGTGTCGGAAGTGTTAAACGACGAACTGGTGACTTCACACGGTCACAATTATTGCTGTATTTAGAGTGCCAACAACGAATTTGTGGTTTCACACGGTCTTCATTGTTGGGTTTGAAGTGTTACGCGACGAACTGGTGACTTCACACTGTTACCATTGTTGTAATTAAAGTGTTAAAACAACGAATCGGTCGATTCACGCGGTCGCGATTGTTGGGTTAAGCGACGGACTGGTGACTTCACGTGGTCGTCATTGTTGGGTGTGATTTAAGCAAAAAAAATGGGACTTATCACGATAATCATTGTTGTGTTTGAGTGTGAAAAACGATGACATAGCAGCTTCGCGCGTTTTGGTTTCTTCACCGCTCCTAGCCCCTACCCGAAAAGTACGGTGGAAGTGGTAGCTTCGAGTGATTCGGTGACACACATAAAACGGATTAGTTTATCGTGGCAATTAAAATGAACTAGTGATTTTAGTTCAGCCACGGATAAAATTACATTTACATAACAAATATTGTGGAATCCGCGTGCGTTGAAATCTTACAGTATTGTTATACAGTTCACCAAAAACAGATTTTGAGGTAGAATTGAGCTTGGATAACTAGCTAAGATACCGTGACTTATTGCACGGATTATCATACCTTTTTTTTTGTTACCGCGTCTTACAGCCTGCTCAGGCTATACGTATACTTGATAATTACCCTAATAGAGTAAGGACGAGGAAGGAAGAATTTTAGAGGTTAGCTAACCGCCTTTGCGTGAAAAGAGAGTGGTAAACCATTTAGGAAAACAGCCTACCTCAGTAGACCCAACCGGGATTCGAACCCCGATCTCTTGTCATCAGCAGGCCAGTCTAACACGAGTGTGACGCCTTAGACTATTCGGCCACTGAAGCGGGTCTCATCATAGTTAATGTTCCCTTTGTATCCCCTCAAATTAGAAACAAGTACGATTGCTTTTTTTAATTATTTACTTAAGAGTGTTGTTGTTACACCTATAATGCACCAAGAGGAAGTGTAGATTCAGTTATCCATCAGTTCATTGAGATAAGTGTTTACGTATCAAAAATTTCAGCTCAAAGAAGATTCATTAATATATTCTATAAAGCTAAACGTACGAACCTCGTGCTTTGACCAAAAATCGGGAAGCGTTGTGTTTCATATCGATGGTCAACTGTCTCTGATACTTTGTTTCAAGTCTAGGGAAGGGGTCTCTACACGTGGTGGGGTCTCGATGCTAATTATCTCGAGCTTATGAAACTAATATTAAACTAAAAGTCCATCCCACGCTGAGAGTGACAATGAAAGCCCCACGAGTTCAGTAATAGTAGCAGTACCCTAAACAGAGGAACAATGCTGTGGCCGATGTTGATCGACTACTTCAGCCAGGCTGATGATTTTAACCCTCCCCAACCCCAACAGGGGAACATGGCCTTATTTATGGTCATGTTCCTCGTCTGTTGCATCGAGGTTATCGTCGTCAAGCTGGTCACCGCAGACATTGGGGGGACGTCGTATGACACCTCCGCCGACGTCAACAGGACCAGGGGAGCACAGGTAGGACTGTGTTCCAATAGCGTTCAGTATGGTAGACATTGACAAAAGGTCCTAAAGGGAATTCTGTTGGTGCTTTTAAAATATGTTGATCGGCACATGGGATCTCAGTGGCTTTGAATAAGGAGAGAAGGTTTAAGGAGGTTAAGTAAAATGAATCGCACCGGTATTTGATTGGGGGGGAGGAGGAGCGGGTGTAAAGCTTATTTTATTTATTATTTAGTACCGCTTCTTACTATCCGTTCGGATTATACGCTTACGTACTAATTACGCTAATGGATTAGGAATTGGGAAGGTTGAATTTAGAGAAAGTGAACCCGCATTTTCGTGGAGGGAGAGTGGAAAACCACCCCAGTTCACCCGACCGAGATTCGAACCTCGATCTCCCCGTCCTCAGCAGTCTAGCTCAACGCGAAACTAGCGCATTAGCCAACTACGCCACTGAGGCGAGTCTACTAATTGTTCTACTAATATTAGTATGAGCCCTCATTTATTTTATAAAGATGAGGCTATCATGCTTATTTATTAAACAATAATAACAAAAGTAATATATATTTGTTTATAGTAGTCATCACAATAGTAAGTATTTTTATTTTTATTTTTTTATTATTATTTAGCACGCGTCTTACTACCCGTTCGGGTTATACGCTTAAGTACTAATTACGCTAATGGATTAGGAATTGGAAAGGTTGAATAGAGAAGTGAACCCGCATTTGCGTGGAGGGAGTGGAAAACCATTAGAAAAACCACCCCAGTTCACCCGACCGAGATTCGAACCTCGATCTCCCGTCCTCGGCAGTCGGGCTCAACACGACTAGCGCGTTAGCCAACTACGCCACCGAGGCGGGTTTTTATTATGATAAGAACTTAATATTAAGTATTTTATTTAAAATAATTATTCTCAGTACAGCCGTTTGGAATGAATGTAACCGATTCTGAGCTCAGCTCACCAACAAGACTATTTAGTTTGCGGAGCTTAAGGTGGGAGTGGAGGGACAGCGAGTTAAGGGCAGTATTTTTGCAGTTTTTATAGCAGAATATTTTTTGGCCAAAATAAATCCAACATTTCTTCAATACAAACATACATTTTAATTTTCTTCACATGGTGACCTCAACAGTTGTTTAATATATGTCAAGAGTGTCTTGAAATTTAATAACAACTTTTCCTTCTTATTTAAAAATTGTCTCGTCTAATGTCACTATGCTCATGACTGATATTCAACCAGTGTTGATATCACCATGTGAAGAAAATTAAACCTAGGTTTCTACTTGAGCGAAATTTATTTAATTTGACCAAAAAAAAAAAGTTTTGCTACAAAAACTGCCAAAACACTGCCCTTTTATGCATTTTCTATATCATCACATTAAAGTAGGCGGCATACAGATGACTCATAACGGAATGTTCTTGAAGGGAAGATGGAAAATCACCTTATAGGAAAGTACACAAGGTTTTATAAAGCGTATAAACACTCGCAGCAGTTACCTAACTACCTAAGTCATTAAGACATGCAAAGTGCTTTGCGGCTGTTGTTGGGGAAGGTCCAAGTTAGAATCCCTACTTGGTGTATCACTGATAGTATTCCAAGTAATTTTCATTGTGTATTTTCTCTCTGCTAGTTTTCTCATTCCTACCGTTAAATCTAAGTCGTAAACAACCCTTGGATTGAACATACAATAAAGGGCCTAACCAGGGTGGTCACCCAGGGTGCATGCCGACGATATATATAATGTTTAAAAAAGATTTTAATTAAATAACTTAACGGTTATTTCTATACAAAGAAATAACATTATCAAAATATTTAATCTAATACTAAAAATATATATATATTTTTAAAAAGCTTGATTATGATATAAGTTAATAACTTTTATGATTTTCGGTAGCTTTTGGTGGCGCATCACTTTCGTATTTAACTAAAAGCGTTTTAAAATATTAAGAGGAAAGGAAGAGAAGGACAGATAGTATTTTTGCACACGATGATTAATGGGGCTTAGTAGGCACTTTTTAAAAAAAAAATTTTTTTTTTTGTCTTTTAGTTTGGTTACCTTTAATCTTTTATTTTGCGTCGCGCAGAGAGATCGAATACAACAGGAGCGCAAATTTTAAGTGTCGCCTAAGGCACATGAAACCCTTGGGCCAACCCTGTTAATAACCATGCAACTAGCTGCGCCTGGATATTTAAAAATTGGTAAACGTTCAATTCAAAAATGTTCTAGTAAATTTTCCAATAAAACTTTTAGATAATTAAATTACGGAGAAGGGACTGAAGGGGATGAATTTATGAAGGCTTCGACTATAATATATTGAAGTATTAACATATCTGGTCTACAGCAGACTGGAGAACCCCACCGTTAGTAAGGGCTGTACATTCAACCACCAAATGCTATAGTCGATATGCGGGTGTAAATAAAGAAGTGGAATGCCTGTTACTGCTTTATTGGAACTAATTCGATAATGTTTCGTCAGGGTATCCCGTGACCTTGAAAACCTGGAAAGCAGTGAAAAGTCAGGGAATTTGCTTCGTCAGGGTAAAATCAAGGAAAAAGTCAGGGAATTTGATCAAATTTCTGGAATGTTCATGTATTCATTAAAAAAAATACGCAACTTTTATTTACAATAGTCAAAATATCTATTCTTTTCCAGTTAATACTCACGGCTAATCCCGTTTAACACAGTTCTCCCTGATGAGCATACTAATCTCAATTTTGAAGGTCAACATGTGATTTTCGTGTCGTCTTTCCTCTCCTCTTCTGCGTGTCTGTAGCCAAAATTGAGGCATGATTGATTATGCGCACGTGCAAGAATTCGATTGCGTTATAGAAAGAAGAAACTAAAAAAAAATTTGTCTCACAACAATAATTTTAAACGGCGATATTTTAATATTCCAAAATGTTCGCACTTAAATCCAACTTAGGTCACACTACCCAATAGGTCATCGTTTTAGGCTGAAATCCTTTAATCCATTCATAGATGGGCATATCTCAGTATATGTATATATATATAAAACATATATTATTACATTAATTTACGATATTAATAAAATAATGTTTATAATATATAGTGACTGGTAAAGTTCAAATTTGGCTTGGAAAACATAAAAAAATTAAGAAATTTTAAAATATGGTTTGGCTAAATACCCTGTTCTTACTTAGGCCTACTTACTTACTTACTTACTTACTTACTTACTTACTTACTTACTTACTTACTTACTTACTTACTTACTTACTTACTTACTTACTTACTTACTTACCTACTTACTTATGCTCTAGTCTGTGACATTAGGAACTCGAAAGTTCATTGCCACACTTGAGCCGGTCCCAAACTATTCACAAATGTGGACGAATGTTCGGATGACTGTCTGAAAAGTGTGGGACGTGCACGAATTGTGAATGGTGAGGGTTGCGTAAAATATTGGGGATTCAAGGGGGTTTCGCTCTGGGGATTGTTTTTGAGCACGAATCAAAGGAAGCGAATTTGGGGTAGACATTTGCGAGAAGTTTGTGAGGTCCACAGAAGGCGTATGTTCATATAGGTTTCATGACACGAATGTAGGCGAACACTTTCTGGCGAATATTCGGACAAAACATTCGTCCACATTCGCGAATAATTGGGGACCTACGCCACCTATCCATGTCTTAAACAAGTTATATCCAGTCCACCTAATTAAACCTTATCCTATCTTGAGTAAGTTCTATCCATTCCACCTCATTACACCCTATCTCGTTCAATCCATTCTAATAGTATCCTCCCATCTGGGTCTAGTTTTCCCCCTCGTCTCTTCTCATTGGGTTTGCCAGTCAAACCCTGAACAAGGTTCTAGATTCTCCCATTCACACTGCATGTTCTGTCCACCGTAATCTATTAGACTTGACTATCCTAATGATGCCTTGTGATGACTAATGGTATGTAACTCATCATTATGAAACTGCCCCACTCCCCAATGTTCAATAGTAGTTGGACCAAATGAAAATGTTTCTAGTGTCTTTAAAATAAAATAAATTGAAGTGTAAACTCTTAAACTCTGGATTTCTTGATTCCATTTGCTCTATTTAAATAGTTGTCAATTTTACCGCCTCACCTTTCTAGCTGCGCTAGTATCTACATCCGCCCTCACCACCTCTTGCCAGCCGCCAAATCATTTCATTATAAATTGATAGCGTGACTAACAATTGTATGAGAATGTTTCTATTAGCCTTACAAATAAATATGTCGTGAGGAAAGATTTATTTTCTATCAGACCATTCCGGAAATTCACAAAACTTTCCATACTTGAAATAAGTTTTCTAGTGAAGGAAAGATTAAATGGGAGATTAATTTAAATCTTAATAGAATACAATGTAAATAATTAAATAAGAAATCGCTTGGTGATCCGAGTGTTAGAATCCCAACCGTATGCACTGAGGATGATTTTTTTGTTCCATGAAAATGGATTTCTATGATCCCTTCAAGTGAATGCTAATAATTCACATCCTTTAACACTTTTCATACCTACTTCATTAGGTTAAGTTGTTTAAAAAAAAGGTTAAACATATCAATAATATATAAACCTAGCGAACCATTCAACATGAGTCATAAAGAACGGTTATAGGTTTCTTCAAATATTATATTTCCTTACAGTTCCGTTTTGAGTTATCAGGACAGTTCTAACTCCACGCCGGCACTTTTTATGATCAATATGGTACATACTACTCATATGATAATATTTAAAGACAGCCTGCGGACATATGCTCTGCGGGACATATGCTCTACAGATTTTGACAGATGGTGTCAATTAATTTTGACACTGAAAAAAATATAGTGAGTGACCTTTGACAATGTTACCAAAGTACCCTGTGTCTATATTTATTTTTTTCCTAAAATGGCGATTAAATTTAAGTTGTGCTATATTTAGTTCACTTTACTGACTCGAAAGTCCGGGAAAACGATCCCGTAGGTAGTTAATTAATATTGTTTATTAATATATATGGTAGCCTAAGTTCCAATTTCTGTCCAGCGAATGTTGGTGTAATCTTCAGCGGATCCCGGATTAGTTAGGGGGCTAAAGTGCAAACAACCTTTCAATTAAAGCACCCCAGGCTTCTTGGTGCTGACTGAAGTTCACAGCTGACCTCTGGGCAGTCAACATTTAGCATATACCAAAGTTGATGTCAGAAGTGACAGCTGTTAAACACATATTTTTTGCAATATATGTTGAGGCTAGGATACCATAATTTGGTCTGGTGAGCTTTTCAAAGCCGTCAGCTGTCAGCTTGAGGGTGGTCAGTCGCACAAACAAACCATGGGCTACTGTAACTTGGCTGAGTGAAAATCAATGCTATCACCATCATCTCAACAAAATAGGTCAATTATGTTTATCGACTTGGTCAAATGGGGCTGGCTACTTATGAAACACACTACTACAGTTTTTTATTTGATTTATTTTGGCTTTTCTGCTAGTAACAGTAATAATTAATATCAACGAAATGCTTCAATAACTTAAAGGGAAGTTCATGAGAATGGTGGACTAAGGAAAGGTTCAGCACTCGCATGGTTAAAGCACGGGAAGCCCCATTGTGGAGTAATGAAACTCCAACTCACCTTATTGGGACTGAACCTCTGACTTCCCAGGTCAAATTCCGCTTTACTACTGCCATGCTTATTTGGTGCAAGCTTGTATTGAAACAATCTCTTCTTTTTTATTTCACGTGGAAGTACGCGCATGGAATCCAACCATACACACGAGCTGTAATCGCTACTGCCTCGGAGAAGTTGTAGAAACGTGCGCCGATTAAAACGTTGTTTGTCGGAGGGAATAAGCCAGGTCAGGGATGAACCAATCCATACACTCGTATACAGGTCACGTCTGTTGTACACCGCTTACCCTGAGGCTAAACTCATATCGAGCAAAGTTTACGTAGGTATACGTCTTCATCTACTCGTGAAGAAGAGGTGAGTGATGTGCTGTGTATAGCTAAAGTCTGTTCAGCGTAGGAATTGTTTTCTGAAAGGCCTTTTTCCCTGCCAGAAATCTATTATATAGTAGGATATTGGTATGAAAAAAGACCTTTCAGAGAGTAATTCTTCCTACCGTAATGGAGTAGTGTGTTTCACGTCTTTCAGGGTATCTGCATGTGGTAATGAAGAAAAAAGGCAGAATTGAGAGTAAGTGTATCAGAATATGCATGGAGTAAGAGATCAAAACTATTTAGGAAAAAAATCTCAACACAGCACGGATTCAAAACACGTCCGTAGAAAAATATACCAGACTAGACTGACGCCTTTGTCCACATGCCCACCGATGGGGGTTTCTTCACGCTATTAGTATGACCAACAATTTTAATTTCAGCTTAATCACGCTTTGCTTATTTCTAATGTCTTTATAACATCTACATCGGCATCCCTAAACTAATTGGGACTGAATCCCGGTCGAGTTCACTAGGATTGTGTTCATACTATGAGTATTATTATTATTATATTAGCAAACAGGCGTCTTACTACCCGTTCGAGTTATACGCACTAACGCTAATGTGTAATGGTAGGGTTGGATTGTGGATGAAAATGGAGGACCTACAGTTTAACTGTGGAATCCGAACCACGGTGGAGGCCTGGCAAATTCCTTCACATTCACAAGTTGTGATTAATAACACATCTTGTCAGAGGTGAAGGAAGAGTTTTGGTAATCAGATAAATCTGTGTAGGACCGAGGATATACTATGAGTAGTTTTCCAACTTATCTCTCATTACGAATGAGGGTAGTTTTCTTAACATTCATACTCATCTTGTTCCACGCAAGTTGCAGATGATCCGAACGAGGGCTAAGACTCATGGCAAGTAAATAACCGGTTTTGATTTGTTTGTTTCTGTTTGTGAAAAATGGTTTTGTGTCTATTAAATATCGGTATTTATTAATATATTTTTGATGAAAGCTTTGAAATTAATTTTACCTTCAAACACATGTTTTTACCTGTAAATATTTACATTTCTAAATCTAATTAATTATTTTGATGAATCACAAAATCTTTGATTTATATTTAACTAAAAAGGATTAATGTTTAAATATTTGATCAAACGCATTAAAACACTCTCATAGACTTCCGTTAGGAGCCATTTCATGTAATAACGCAACAAGTACAGTAGGCCGTAGTAACATCTCCAGTCGATGCTAAGAAGTGAATATATTTTTTTATTAAATCTTTTCATTTAAGTACTGTACAATAAAAAAACTAAGATTTTTATGTTTAAAAAAATATGAAAAGACCCCTATAGGTACTTAAAGATTTCAATTTAGATTAACGTAGTGTGGTTTAGTCAAAAATAAAAATGCATGAAGAAACTACAGCCCAATTTTCATAGAAAGGGCCTTATCAGACACCAGTGTTGCCAGTGACCATATAAGTGTTGTAGTTAGATTAGTACCATAAAGTCACTAGATTGTCGCTAAACGAAAAATTAAGTCATCAGATCTGTCGCCAAACCAAAATGCATACATTAATCTGCACTGAATGTAAGCTACATCATTGGAGTAGACACCTAGAAAAGCTATTAGATCTAATTAAATGTATATTAATACTTCAATTAATATTATCTGCAGTTGTGGATTTTGATTGGTATTATCGAAACCTATAAATTAACACTAATCATACAAGAAAAAGTGATCACTTTTGGGAAAAAAAAAGATTGAAATTTCTGAAAAGTTCTCAGAATGTCCATTTGTAAGAATTTAAGGTATAGATACTGTTTATATGAAGGTGAACATATATCACCCTCGTCTTTAAAATAATAAGATATTACAGAGATAATATATTTTCTTAGAAAGCTCCTAAGTCTCAGTATTTTATTTGAATATGACTTTTAAGTAGCACTATTTCAAAACTTCTGATCAGTCGACTTATTTTATTTTAAATAACAAATAGTTTCAATAAATATAAAAAATGGCACGCTGAATCCAAAACAGACTCTTGAAGCCTATAAATTTGCATCGATACTCGACATAGGCCAGTCTCAATTCCATCAGACTCAAAAGGAACAAAGACAATATCTTATTTGATAAAACGTATATTATTGAAAGATTTAAAAAAAAATCCTGAATGCTACCAAATTATGTTTCGTTAAATAATTACTTGGTATTATATAAACCCCGCTCCAGGCGGTCATGTCCGCGCTTACAAGTCTATCCTCACCAAACACACTGCAATGATTTTACATAACCCAAAAGGTGTAATCCATTATTTCCCATTTCCAACGCTGATGGTCGATTTGTTGACCAGACAGGATCTTACCTAATACTGTTGTTAGCTTCAAAATGACTTCGCAGAATTAATTTTAGATGGCTGCAACGTCTTGAAATATGACTAAACTACTTTCGAAAATGCTCACACAATTTAGTCCTTATTTGGGACGTTTGATATTTTATGGTTTGAGTTGATGTGGTGAGTAAATTATTAGACTAGCCTACAAACTACTATTGTGCGAAAACTACAAGCTACTCTTGTGAAAAAACTATAAAATACTTTTGTGCAAAAACTTTTGTTTTCATAATATCGACCGATAAGTTTTAATATCTGGAGATGATGACGTATAGTCTCGTTTTTCTTGGAAATGAAACGGTGAAGCTGTGAAGGCACTAGTTTGTGTACTAGACCAAATAATACCCACAGCAATGGTCGATGATCTAAGGCGTTAGACTCACATTTAATTTGGTTGTAGCTCGTATAAGGGCTGTGTAGACAAAAAGGTGATTGTGCTTTACCCCCATTCTCTCTTCACGAATTCTGAGACATCCCCTTCACATTCTTATCATTTATATTAAAGGGTGATCATTTTATTAAATGTACAAACTATCCCATTTTGAGTCTTGGATCCCAAAGTAATTTTCATCCCTAGATTATTTTAAGAGCATAATAGGGTTGGTTTGAATATTAATAATGATAAATCTTGCTTGTCGACCCCGGTGGTCTTGGGGTAAAGTGCTCACCTAGGACCCGATGTTCGTGGGTTCAAACCCAGTTGAGGTAACTGATTTTTCCATGAACGATAAAAATCCGTAGCGAAACTTTCTTCGGAGGGAAAGTAAAACCGTCGGTCTAATATCGATTGTGGACGTAAAAGAACCCTAGAAAATATGTGAAAATACTTTTCCTGCCAAAATTGGTAGGCTCTTTAGAGCTTACTTGGAAGGCAAAGGGGAACCACCGCACTTCCTGAACTCCTCTAATACGAGGTATTTATACCAGATGGTGCAGGCTGCACTAACCAGCCGATGGGCTGCCAAGCTCCAGATGGATGGAAAACACATCAAACCAACCTTTGGGTTTTCGACTTAAGAAAAAGAAATCTTAATTTATGTTGATTTAAAAGTCACCCTTTCAATATATCAAGTTTTCTTGAACTCGTGTGCACGACTTGTATTTCATTAACAGATACAAATTTGAATCCTTTTGTATCATATTACAAATATTAAAAAATACAGATAGCATGGCGTCTTACTACCGTTAAGATTATACCTTATTACACAATAAAACACTTAATAGACACGAGTCACGAGCTGTAGGTGATTAAACAAGAAGCACTTGTGTATCACTAAACTAAAAAAAAAGCTCGAAAGCTTGAAAGTAGATTTGATAAAAGACCCAACATGATTAACGCCATTATATCTATCTTGTTTTATTATATAATTTTTGATGGGAAAATTATAGAAGTCTGCTTTGAGAAATATGCGGGAAACAGCTTACATTATAAATGTTTTACGCCCAGAATGCTAAATTTTTACTTTTATTTATATAGGGCTTTTTTTTTATAGAGATGTGCAATTACTCGACAACAGCTACTCAAGTTCGAGTCGAGTCATAGGAGTTTCTCGAATTCTACTTGAAAGATTTTCAAAACTCATAAATTTCAAGTTGTACTAATATATTATGTAATAAATAATCCCTCAATTATCCCTTTCATCTAATTAAAACACTATTACAGCTGTATATATTTTAGTTAAAATCCAAATTTATATAATTATTTATATTTTTTTCACAAAAAATATTTATATAATTTTTTTTTCACAAAAAATTGTAAGTTTTAAAACATAAGTTTTATGTTAGTAGTAGTATACAGGCCTAAGTAGGGTTTCTCATGTATTTAATACTAAAGTTGACTTGAAATACTTGTACGTATATATATAATATTGTGTGTGTTTGATACTATATATGTATAGTACGTTATATATGTATTATATATGTAAGTGACTATAAATATTATTAATAAATATTATACGCTTTACTATTATTCTATTATTCTTAATTGTTATACGTTTAACATAGGATGATAATGCTAAGTACTATATATATATGTTAAAATAAAGCGTATATATATAATTTTTATATATGTATAGTACAATAAAAATATGTTTATATATGTATGTCTATATATATATGTATTATATATGTATAGTTACGTATATATATATGTATTATATATGTATAGTACGTATATATATATGTATTATATATGTATAGTACGTATATATATATGTATTATATAGTATAGTACGTATATATATATGTATTAAAATATGTATAGTACGTATATATATATGTATTATATATGTATAGTACGTATATATATATTATATATGTATAGTACGTATATATATGTATTATATATGAATCTGGCTTGATTAAAACTCGATTCTATTTCCAAGTGAAAAATACCTTCTCTCACAGCCTTACTATTTTTTCTTATTAGTACTTTTAACACAAAGTTGTTATTGACGTTCTAACCAAGAGATGGATAGATGACTAGAGTAAACCTAAAAAAAACTGTGCTACATTAAGGGCGCCGCCTACTTGAAGGAAAATATCTTCCCATAGCTGCATTTCTTATGGTAATGGCAGTACTGGAGCTACAAAAAACTAAAACAATCCCCGGCTTTCTTAGAGCACGGGTTGTGACCTTACTACTATTTATTTTAGAAATATCAGATCTATGTTACTAACTTTTTTTTTTAGAACCGTGACATTTTTCGTTAAACGTCAGATAAAATGAGATCTTCACTTTTTCATTACATTCTTCACGTTTTCATGAATTTTTTAAATTATAAAACCTTTAAATGTTCTTTCAACCATATTTTTTTAATGAACCCTATTTTAGATTAACAAACCACAGCCCACATAACGCGAGATTTCGGAACATCTGCAACGCCTCTCATTTTTCTGGTAGTTGGTTCCTTAAACCTGAATAAAGAATGGTAGTATCAGAGAGGCCAGCCGTTCATCTAGCTCTGCAGGTAGATGCTAAATGACCTTGAAAGTGTGTTCAGGGAACTAAGCACCGTGGCCATAACACGCGGACTATCAAGCCAGCCGACGGAAGTCGATAGGAGAAAGCGTCCCTCACACGATGTGCGGTAATGGCTGGTCCACAGAGGACGGCTCACTGGTCTTATTACATCATAGATTATACCTTTCATACGACTGCCTCAAGTTCAGAACAGTTAACAATGTCAGACCGCTCGTGCGTAGTTGGCTAACGCGCTTGTCGTGTTGAGCTCGACGCCGAGGACGGGAGATCGAGGTCGAATCTCGGTCGGGTGAACTGGGTGGTTTTTCCTAAATGGTTTCACTCTCCCTCCACGCAAATGCGGGTTCACTCTCTCTACATTCAACCTCCCAATTCTAATCCATTAGTGTAATAGTACTTATGCGTATAACCCGAACGGTAGTAAGACGCGGTGCTAAATATTATATTATTATTATACAACTGTCGGGCATCTTAGCCGAGTCGACAGCGCGTCTCTCTAGCGAGTTGCCGGGACACATTCTCAACTTGGCTGAAAAATGTTATCTCTGATGAAAATGGAGTTTCCCATTGGCGGTAGAAGAGCTATGTGTTCTGTCTGTTCTAGATTTAATTTAGTTTTTAAGTCGTGTGCTGATATAATTAGCATGTTCAGAAAGTTTATGTTAATTAACCTACCTCTAATAAAAAAATGAGGTAGAGGAAATGAAACATGTTCTAAAGTATAGCTCCTTACTATAGACAATCATTCGTCGTTCTAGATTCATTTAAATAAAACATTTTCTATTATACAAAATACATCCTTTCTCTGGGATTTAATCAAAATTGGAATGTTTGAATGCATAGCAGGCTATTTACCTTATATTGAAGACATAATAATTTGTTTGCGTAGCTCTCTTTTTTAGAATTAGCTCTAGTTTTTAAATATCATTATTTTTGAGAACATTATTACAGTATATGCTTGCACTTAATCCTGCACTTAATTTTCAAATTGTCAAGAAACATGTCATTACATTATATACCAGTATGTCTTAAGGTCATTAAAGTCATTAACATGTCATAAATTAAGTTATCTGGCCATGAAAATTTGAAGGAAATATCTACATACTAGTAAAATAACATTTTAGAATTTTTTTTACAATCCTATAATGTTCAATTATCATTCTTAAATTATGACATTGATAACTAAAAAAATCAGATAAATCAAGCTTGTTGACATTCTTAATGATAAGTTCAATTTTAGAGGATATGTAATCTAATTTTTCAACAATATTTTATTGAATTGTGAATAGCTGTGTCTAGTGAAAAAAAATCCATATCTTCAGCCTGCAATATAGCCATACCAGCCGAGTAGCTGCCGTTAGTTGGCGATGATAGTGCCAACTTGTAGACCCCTAAATAGAAGGTGTCATGTGGTCAGCACAATGAACCCTACGGCCATTAATCTCGGTTTTCTAGACCAAGCCGCTACATTTTCTTTCAACTAGCTCCTCAGTTGTCATTACGAGGATGAGTTTGACCCTGCTCCAGATCCAGTGCTTCACAGAAAACCCAGAAGCGCCGGGGATCGAACCCAGGGCCTTTGGATCTGTAGTCAGAAACTCTGACCACTAGACCACAGAGTCGCTAAGTGTTTATTGAAAGAGTCATGAAAACAAGTTTGGTTCTGTCTGCATTCACCTCTGATGAATTAATGACATACTTATTGTTGTTCAAATTGTCCCATCAGCCGTTGTCACGCGTATTCCGAGTTCATTCCACCTTACACGCGTCTTGGTTCTTATATTATCTTGTAGTATATGTCTTGCAAGGTTTAACCATTTAATTCGCTGACGGAAAATACCCCCATCAGAATACTGCGATGCATGGTTACAATTTAATGCATAGGCCTAAGCAGGTATTAGTGGCTTATCACAACTCTAGAACAAACTTAATCCCAGAACTCATAACTTCAACTAACTATTTAGGGAGAGGGACCAAAACATATTTCACACTCACAAATTGTGGAAATGGGGAACCAGTGGAACTGGTAGGCGAACATTTTCACTATTACCGTCGATAGCGGAAAGAGTAGAACTAAAACATCTCACTCCTTCTCAGGGGCTCGTTCATTTCCTGACTGGCAAGGGACCTTATAAAGCTTCTTTATACGAACAGGGGCTGGCGGAAAGTCCAACATGTGATTGTGGAGGGCTGGCGGAAAGTCCAACATGTGATTGTGGAGGGCTGGCAACGCCAGAACATGTGGTTCTGGAATGCCCTGAAAAGGAGGAGATTAGGAGAGAACTGGAAGAGTGCCTCATTGGGAAGACAATTTGGACAATGATAAGGAATTAGAAGGAATGCAAGCAGCTAAATATCTTAGCGGACAAATTGTCAAAAGAGGAGAAAGAGAGATAAGTTCTGGTAATGTTGGTGAGGAGGGCTATTGATAACCGTGGTGCGTGACAAAGAGAAGATCACTCAGGTGGATATGACTCAAGCGGAGTTTCAGAGAACTCTGAAGTAAGTACGAGTGAAAGTGAAGTGTAGTTGGAACGGAGTAGGTGGGGTGATAGTGTCGATCGTACACAAAAGCACATACAATTACAAGTGACAGAAGAAACTGACAAGCAGAAGCAATAAGATTAGACTAGCCACAGTGCGTCGGGAAGGGGGACCGTCGCCGGATTTTACAGTCGCTGAGGTTACTGCATAAAAGGGACGGCCTACCCAAGAGTCAGCGTGTGGCGCTCAAATCCGGGAAGATAACTCAAGAAGATGACGGAGCTCACCCCCAAGGCAATCCAGCTTCATACTCTTAGGAACAAGAAAGAAGATGAAGAGGACAGTGGATGGGCCTCCAAGATCATGGGAAGAAGGGATGGTTGCAAATGCAGCCAACGTGCACCAGGAAGGACTAAATAAATATTAAGGAATATCATAAGAAAATGTATAAAAAGTTTTGTCCAACACTAGAGTAATGTAGGTTAGTTATAGGATAAACCATTTACTAGGATGAATTAGGGAAATAATTAAATCTTATTAGATTAGTATAGATTAAGTTGAGGATTTTCCGCCAGTGGTTTCACTAGTAGGTAGCCTCCCCAGGTGGCGGATAGGGGAACGCTCGCCATAGCTGGAGAGTGCCCGGTGCTCGCTGGTAACTGTGAGCTCTGGGAGTACCAGGACCCCTAATTTTGAAACTTGCGAAAATATTCACTTGTGAGCTAGCTCGCAACTCATGAACTCGCAAATCGCAGGCTGTACTAGAACAGAGCTAATTTCGAAAGGTTTCTACTGTCGTGCGAGTCGGTGTAGTGTTGTTTCGCTTGCGACTGAGTTTTCAATCCGACAACACTGTTAAGCACCCATTAAAAATATGATTAATGGGACATCAAACTTTAAGAAACATATTCTCCCATTGCAGTATTTATCATGGGAATGTCAGCTTTGAGGCTTAAAAACCACTAAAACAATCAATAATCAACTAGTTTAGAATTTTCTTCTTGATGTTTGATATTAATTAGAATTAAAAAAACAAATGTTACAATAAAAATGAATGGAGTAGATTAATAAATTGAAATAATAGAATATTTTACAGTTAAAATCATAAACATAAATTTGTCGTCAAAAGTAATGATAATATTGCGTGTCTAAGCTACATCTCTCGTAACCCTGTTGTAGAAAGACTAGCCACTACTAATGTACCGTTGCCCAGGGGATCCCCGAAGGTACTAATCATACACCCTTTCCGTGGAGGCTCTTTCCATGTCCCGATGAGATGAGGGGATGATAGTGAATATAAGGATGTGGAACCAGTGAAAACACTTAAATCAAACATAAGCCTAACTAACTAAACACTGGTGACCGTTGGGGTAACTCCCCTTTCGGGAAAAATACTCAAGATACAAATCGGGAATCGAATCCGGAACCCTTAGACTCGTAGCAAGGTGCACTGAACCCAACACCGGGGCCTGTTGTCGTCAATAGTAAAAAGATAGCCACCTCGGTGGCGTAGTTGGCTAACGCGCTAGATTCATGTTGAGCTAGACTGCGGAGGATGGGGAGATCGAGGTTCGAGTCTCGGTCGGGTGAACTGGGGGTTGGTTTTGCCTAAATGGTTTTCCACTCTCCCTCCACAAAAATTCGGGTTCACCTACTCTAAATTCAACCTTCCCAATTCCTAATACATTAGCGTAATTAGTATTTAAGCGTATAACCCAAACGGTTTATAATACGCGGTGCTATAATTTAATTTAATTTTAATTTAGTAAAAAGATTAAATAGTCAAAACTTGTTTGAAATGCTTATAAAGTATAACATTCTATTAAAAACATGTAGCATTTAAGAGAATACAGTAAAACCTTGGATTGCGAGCATAATTCGTTTCGTAAACGTGTTCGTAATACAAAGCACTCGTATATCAAAGTGAATTTCCCCATAAGAAATAATTAAAACTCAGATGATTCGTCCCACAACCCAAAAATATTTAATCTAAAAATGATTAATACCTTCTTTATTTTCGTTATTTAAATGTAACTGTACTGTAATCAAATTTATTAATTAAATTTAATCGTGGCTGGTGTGAGGTGGACGAGAGAGAGGAGAGGAGGAGGTATGTTATTGTTTAGGACGACTTTCACTGTCACTAACGGAATCACTGCTATATGTTGGATCACTAGAATATTTTTATTTTTGTGCGACTTTAACAAAGAACCTATCCAATGACACTGCTCGTATTGCAAGATATCGCTCGTTTATCAAGTTAAAATTTATTGAAAATTTTTGCTCGTCTTACAAAACACTCGCAGACCAAGTTACTCGCAATCCAAGGTTTTACTGTAGTCGTGTTTTATAGCTTGGACGAGTCACACCGCTCCTTTTCGAGGCTGATGATGACTGGAATTGCCGAAAGATCTCCATTAATAAAATGTATACTAAGGTGCGGTACGGTGTACGAAATAATTTACAATACTAGGTGTATTTTATTTATTTTCAGATTTTCATAAACTTTTTAAATAACTTATATTTTCTATTTTCTTAATTGTTACATGCTTTTAATAACTTTTAAAAACTTTTTAAAAATTTTAATCATGTTTTGACTATTTCCTCTTTTTACTATCGACAACTTTGTATTTATGGTTTTAGATCTGTATATGAATTATGTCATTATTTCAATATGTATTTATTAATCTAATCCACTCATTTTTATTATAAGATTTTGTGTATTTAATTCTAATTATTGTCAAACATTAATAATATTAAACTGCATCAGGACAATACCAAAATGTATTATAAAATTAGAATTTACTGTTGTGACCCTGTTGGAAAGGAACCATGTTCTTAAGAAAGGATGGATATAAGATTCTAGCCATTTACTTTTCAAGATTTTTTTTTAAATTGAAAATTTAAATTCACTATTTTTAATCATATAGGAAGAGACATGTTGATGCATTTTGGCTTAATTTGGGCATGAACTATATTTTAAAATAGCAAACCGTTCTTAAATCACTCGGGATTAATGAACGTATACAACGCGTCTCGTAGTTCCGGCAAGCGCCCCCCCACGCCCCCCTTAAACAGTTCCTCGTGTTGTCAGTACTTGTCTGGGCTATCATTCTACCAGATGTCGTTCAACCGGTATCCATACTTCTTGACGCAGATTTTCGCGGTTAATAAAACTTTCAAGTTAAAAATAAACACGTTTCAAAACTTCAATAAAATAATAAGGAAGCAATATTCTCTTTCCAAGAAGTAATGTTCCAGGAAGCCTAAATATGTATTCTAAGCCACAAGGATTTAACTTATTTCATTTGATTCCTTCTCCTTGATAGAATAAACCTGGTACAGTCCAATTGTCATAGAAAGGGAACTTTAGAAAATAAAAATATATTTTTGTGGCCAAAATTGATAAATTTTATCATTTTAAAAGTGTTGACAGCTTCAAATACATGACCTTACGTATAAATACTTAAAAATGGATCTATTAACTTTTCTAGGTATCATATTGTTTTATAATTATTACAATTGTATTGTAGTTTTTGTAACAGAAAATTTAAGAGATCATATTGAAAAATTTGAAGATCCTAGTTTGATCTCAAGGAATATAATTCAATTTACTATTTTGTGGGTTGATCATACCCTTGTAGAAATGTCAAAACTCGTGGCGCTAAAGTTATAGGGCAGCTAAAATCATCAAATTTGGCACACTTATGGAAATTAGATGTGCCAATTCGCCTGCCAAATTTTGTGATTCTACCTGTCCCATAAGTGTGTCATAAAATTAAAAAAGTGTGGAAAATATACTAAATTTACCTAAAATCAAAAAAGCTAGCTCTATCTAAGGTATAACCGATGGAGATACGACAAAAAGTAATAGGACCAAACTTGTGGATCTCACCAAATACGTGACTGCTGGTGCAATCCGTTTTTTGATAGGTCTTACCGCTTAGCCACAAGAGACCTCCAAAGAAATGTCCGCACCGTCTTTAAAGTTGCTCCGCCATTTTGAATTTTTTTCGGGGGTTATAAATTAAAGTTTTTAACTTTTTGGAATCTTGCCGTTGGTTGCAGGCATGAAGCTATAAGTATGCCAAATTTCAAGTTTCTAGCTTAGCTGGAAGTAGGTAAACATTAATGTTAGTGAGTGAATGAGTGAGTGAGTCAGCCATGTGGCTTTATAGTAGTATAATAGAAAAAGCATGGTTGAAACTGTTGGCTTCCAATATGCAACCCAGCTAACATGTTATGATTCTTTTTATAACTCCCTTTCTGGCCGCTACAATTATTACACCCGGTCGTCCCTCGGGTCGCCCGAGTATCCCCCGACGTGCTAACACGAGAATGCCCGTTTTTTTCTCGGTCCCACCCTATTTAAAACCTCGGTTGGACCGCTAAAAACTGGTCATTATCTTCCCACCCTTCCTCACCTTGTTTGAATTTGCACCAATGGGAAACTACAAATTCAAACTGCGAAGAAGGCACTCGAAGCTACATTTGCCTCCCCTTCCTGACGGTTAGGCCACCGACTCAGGTTCATCATCTGGTCGACCCCCTCTCCTTTCACCCAGGAAGAGGAGACAAATCAACGGTCGATCTATCCACATTCAAATACTATCGACAAAAATGTCCTTCTCAACTACCCCCTTTGTGTGCTGGGTGAACATTGTTTAGAAGGTTCATTACAGTACACACCATAATTTATACTTATACCCATTAACTACCATAATTAAGCTCCTACCTTGAAGTATGTACATTCATTACCATTATCTAAAAGCAATTTTCTATATCCTGCTAGATTAACCCTTTATCAATGACCATTACAAATGATTTTTCTATAAGTCTATCTTACTAAACAACTTTGTAACAGTCCTAACTGCTATTCCTTAATATTTTGATAGGTCCATTCCAGACATATTTACAAAGAAAAAATTCAAATTAATATCCCTAGTTCCAACCCTCACTCTAATTAAAACTTCACTCTACCATGGTAACATCCCTTACTTAAACTTGTTGACGGAGGTGTAGTCACTATCGCTCGCTATAATCCCTTCCACAGTTCCAAGAAGACATTTCACCAGGACTGAACCTCCTCCCTCCTTTTAAACTGAGTCCCTTCTGCACCTTTCATTAAGGATATTTATGTACCTGTTTCAGTCTTTTTTTTTTCTTCTTACATTTAAATACTAACACAAAACCATCTAATATTTCTTGACTCTCGTGTCATTACACTTAGTCACACACTGGTTCCTGTTGGCACTCTTTTTCTTATTAATTAGATATATCACACGATACCTCAAATGAATTATTCACCGTTATAACTTCCCAGGAATTGAACTGTGGACTCTTGCTATTCAATAAACCGTCCGATTATTGTGATGAAATTTCCCCAATTTAATGATACTGTTCGTGGTGTTTTGGGTAATATTTCTTTAGATGAACTGCATTAAAAGTACCTATAATTTCATCAGAGTCCTTGGAGTGGACAACATATGCATTATTATTCCTGATTGCTGTCACCCTACCTGGTCCCTGATAGAGTAAGAATAATTTACTGGTCTCCTTGGTAATGGCGGATGACAATTTATGGGTCTTCACAAGTACAAGATCTCCTATTTTATACTCAGCGGGTTTAGGATTGGTCCTCGCGTCTCGGGCCATTCTCCTACCCGCCACTTGTCCCATGCTGCGGCCGGCCTGTTCCAGCTTCTGTTCTCGGGACAACTCACTCCCTGGCGGAAACTGGAACAGCCGTTCCAGTGGTCTGAGTGGCCGGTAATCGTGAATGAGTTCGTGGGGGGTGAATCCAGTCACAGAGTGTATTGTTTGATTTACACATTCTTCAATCTTGGGAATAAACTTAGGCCACGAGCGGTGATTGCTATGACAATACACACGTAACATTCTTCCTATATCCCTGTGAATTCTTTCTAATGGGTTTGATCCCGGGTGATAAATGGCCGTATATCCCTGTTTGATGCCTCTCTCCCTTAGTCTTTCAATCCAGTGGTGGCTAGTGAATTGGGGCCCATGGTCTGAGACGATCATCCCTGGCTTGCCCATTTCCTGTATATAATCGACCGTCACACGGTTCACGACCGCTCGTGCCGTAGCCCTCTTAATGACATACAGTTTCACATATTTAGTATATAAGTCCATCATACCAAATACATGCTGTGCACCTCTGACTCCCTTTGGTAGCGGGCCCATTATGTCTACAAATACTTTTTCTAAAGGCTGGTGAGCTGTAACTATTTGGAGTCTTCCCTCGGTTTTAGTATTGGGAGGTTTTGTTCGTTGACATATGTCGCACCCCCTTAAGATGTTCTTTACTCTGCGGAGCATTGCCGGAAAGGTGCATGATTCTCTCAATGCCCGGGCCGTCTTGTATACGCCATAGTGCCCATACAGTTGATGATACTCTTCTATCAGATCACTAACTAGACCTTCTGGAATACACAACTTCCAACTCTGAAATCTTTTCACCCATTTGAATAGGACCTCTTTATATATTTGGTACTGTTTGCTTAATTCCTCTGATACACCGGACCCCCTTAACACTTCAATAACCTTGGCAAGTCGCGAATCATGTTTCTGCCCCTGTCGGAGCTGCTCGACATATTGAAGCTCCTTCCTACTCAGGCGTCCCTTCCCCACGACCAAGCTCATCAACCGGAACTCTCCTTCCTCTTCCGCGCTGAGAGTTTGTTGGGGTGGATATCTTGATAGGGTGTCGGGTACCACTTGATCCCGACCAGGTACGTATTTAATTTGTAAATTGTACTCTTGGAGCAATAGCACCCATCTAGTAATCCGGCCATGTAGAAGCCTGCACTTTCTTAAGAAGGAGAGTGCCTTGTGATCCGTTAGAAGGGTCGTGGGATGACCATAAATGTACACCCTAAACTTCTGACACGCAAAGGTAATGGCCAGTAGCTCTCGCTCAGTGACGGTATATCTCGTCTCTGCATCGTGTAGGGCCCTACTGGCAAAGGCTATTGGCCGCTGTTGTCCCCAACGGTCTAACTGGAACAATACTGCTCCCAGTGCACAAGATGACGCGTCGCATGCGATGTATAGTGGCTTTGTTAAGTTAGGATGTATTAGCATCACACTGGTAAGGAAACTGGCTTTGATTTTCTCGAATGCCTCTTCTTCAGTCTCAGTCCAGTTCCACTGAGCATTCTTTCGGGTCAGAGGAAGGAGTGGTCCTATTAGTTCGGCGTGCTCCTTATTAAATTTCCTATAAAAGTTGATAAGTCCCAAGAACGCTTGTAGATGTTTCTTAGATTTTGGTCTCGGGAAGTTTCTTATGGCATCGGTTTTTTCCGGAGACACTCGTATACCTTCGGGAGTGATGTAATGGCCTAGAAAATTTAATTTTTTAGAAAGGAATACTGATTTTTCCAAGTTGACCGTAATGCCTCCCTCCTTAAGCCGACCTAAAATAATTTGCAGTTTAGTACAATGCTCCTCAAAATCTGGAGTCGCTACCAACAAATCGTCCACATATACCGTTGCCCATGACAAAACATCAGGACCAAGTACGGCCTCCAGACCACGGATAAATTGGCTCACGGATACTGAGAGTCCAAACGGTAGACGCGTGAACCAATATGTACTACCGTTATACATAAATGCGGTGTATCTTTTTGATGGCTCCGTCAATGGTGTTTGCCAGTATGAAGCCGTCAAGTCCAAAGACGTTAGGTATTTGCACCCTTCAAATCGCTGAATTAGTTCCTCCAGGGGTGCAGGAGATTCATGATCCGCCACCAGAATTTGATTGACACGCCGCGCGTCTAGACAGAGTCGGACCCCCTTATTCTTCTTTTTAACAACCACCACTGGATTAATTATGTCGGAACGAGCGCGCTCTATAACGCCCCATTCTAGCATCTGGTCTAGCACCTCCTTAACTGCTTCCCGCTGACTGTATGGGACAGGATATGATTTACAGAAGAAAGGGGATGTGTTTGACACTTCCAAATGGCACACATATTTTGTGTTTAATCCCGGCCGGTTGGAGAATACTTCTTTATACTCCTGTAGTACGCGGCTTAGACAATCTCGCTGTTCCGAGGTCACGCTTTCAATCTCCGATATCTTCTGCTCCAACTCCTGGGGTAAGCTAGGAGTTTTTTCTTCTTCCTTCCTTTCTTCTAGGTCTATTTTTTTGTTCGGTGGGCTGCGTCCTTGCCCCTGAAATACTAACTCCTTTTGATTTCTTGCGGCACCATCGTCTGTCATTTCTTCCAGGTGTCGTGTGTACCCGGGCTTAGAAGTTATATTACCCTTCTCCCATGTGCTGGCCTTTCTTGCATCCTTTCCTGGCGTTTTTGATGATAACTTGCTCGTTATTAACTTTCCTAGTCCCTCTTCAGTGCACTGGTTGTCTTTAGTATAGGCTTCTTGCAAGGCTGCCTCAGGAGTCGCTGTTTTCTTCCATCTTCCGCCATCTTGATTGGTTATGAAGTTCTGTGAAATAGGGGATAAATGATTGCTGAACTCGCGTTTACTTCGAAGCTCCCCGGCTGGAGACGTATAGATCCCCACATGGTGGGGGTATGTTACCTCCCCAACATTGCAACTCAAACTAGAGTTGCCCCTGGAACTAGGCCTCACGCTACACTCAATACTATTTCTCACTGGAACCCCGCTGAGCCTCTGGCCCACGTCGACCCCTATATTTCTCCCTTCCCCCTCCCAACATTGGCAATCAGTACTGATGCTGGCGATCACCACTTCACTTATAAACGGCACGGCTACCCTCTTTTGTTCTTCTGTAAACTCTACTTTTTTCTGGATATAGTCAATAATCCCACCTCTCTTCCCGAGGAAGTCTGATCCAATAACCGCCGCCATATTTAAGTTAGGTACTATAAAAAACACAATTTCCACCGACACCTGTTGAAACGTCACTCCGAGCATCACTTGTTTCCTAACCTTGGTGTTTCTTACACCACTCGCATTAATAATGGTTACAGACTGTACGGGTAGTACTGGCAGGTCCAAGTCAGGATTTTTATTTTCAATCTCCTCAAAACAATCTTGCGAAATAGCGCTAATGTCAGCACCACTATCTACTAAAAGGTTCAGTTTGGTCTGCCCCACAACTCCTGCAATCTCTGGTGCTCTATATCTCTCCAAGTTGCGCCTCAATTGTTCTTCATGTAGAAGGTCTGGCACGGGATCATTAATTAACATGGCCATACTCTCCTTTATTTCCGTCCCTACTTTGGTTTCCTTTATAGTGGTAGCCCTATTTGAATTAGTACTTCTCACATACGGGCTGCTATGTGATGAATTTAATTGTTTTTTGATTGTGTGCATCCCAAATTCGAACCTTGGTAGGTTTCCGAGTCACTTCGATACTCCTCAATTGCGTCAATTTCCCGCGGAATTTCATTAATCTCCGCGCGGACGCGTCTTACATTCTTATAATTTGGTGGTGACTCTTGGGCACCTGTTGCACGGAAAGGTCTGGGTTGTCTCGTTACTTCTGGTCTTTGGTTGACCCCCAAATTCGATGACGGGCCTTGCCACCCATTTCTTAGTGTAGGGTACTCCCCCCCTTCAGCAGGTAGTCCTGGATTCCCCCTCCTGTCACCTTCCTCTCTCCATCTGCGGCCATTGTTATTACTATTGTTCCAATCCCGTTGTTTGTTTTGACCATCTTCCCTTCTACTTTGCTGCGCCCTTACGGCTGACTTCAGTTGGCCTGGTCCGGGGTGACCATACTGTGGCACTCTGTCATATGTAGCCCTATTCTCTAATCGATCTCGAACCACTCTTTGATCTAATCTTTCTGTGATATTTTTCAATGACGTCATATCCTTCACTCCAGCAGCTAGCATAACATCCTGCGTACCCCAGTCAAAGTGATGTATTAAATGGTTCACCAACCTATCTTCTCTTACTGGCTCTTCCAGGAAGTCCGCCTGGTTCTTCAACCGTTGTACATATTCACTCATGGACTCCCGACGTGGACTATATCTACCATTGAATACTTCCTGTAGAAATAAATCCTGTTCGTCCATTGACCAAAATTTATTCAAAAACGCCCTCCTGGCGGTGGCGTAGTCAGTCCAACCCCATTCATTTAGTTCTGCCCAATTACACGCCTGATCTCTCAATCCATTCATTAAAAGGTGTATCTTAAGTTGCTCATTTGTGATTCCCCTGACAGCCCTGTCAATCTTAGTTATGTATTGCACCGCTGATATATTGGAATTGCGGCCATTAAATTTAGGTAGTCTGGCCTTAACCAAGTCTAAATGTACATCATCTGGTGCCCTACCTACTTCCGTACCCACTAGCTGTGACGTCAGTCCCTCTTGACTGAAACTACGGGGCTCCTGCGATATGATAGTAGCTGATAATAGGTCCCGTGCTGGTGACGTCATTGGCGTTACTACACTTGCTTGTAGCACCTCCGTGGCTTGACTTGTATTGACTCTTAATTGTATATTTTCCAGCTGATTGATTCGATCTGTCACCAACTTGCATGACTTTACCAACCCCTGGTAGTTGACCTCCACCTGCTTAGCTAAGTTGGTTAGTTCTTGGTGTGATTGTTTTTGATTACTTATTAGGGTGTTTTGTTTGTCAAGTAGTCCATCTAATCTAAGTCCCTGTCGTTCTTGTGCTTCCTTAACGTACTCTTGAATAACCTTGAAATTTCGTATGTCCAACTCTTCTGCCTGACGGGCATTGCGGAGCTGTCCTATTTCCAACCTCACTGTTCCTAAATCATCTTGAATTCTTTTTTGTGACTCATATACCTGACTAAATTTTTTATTGGCTTCTTCCTGTACCCGTCTTATGTCTTCAGCTTGTTTATCCAACCTTTCTTGTACTAGAGTCTCCAGTCGATCCATCTGTTTTTGATGGTTATTTTCCCAGCCCCTTAATACTCTATTAAGTCGGGACATCACGTCCACTGGGTCGTCAAATTGTTCAGGAGGCACCTCAGTCACCCCCCTATTCCACCATGGAACGTTCGTCATCACATTTCTTCCCGTGTCATCCGAAATGTCCCTGCGCGTCTCGACGCCGTCCTTAGATACGGTCTCCTCGGGTATCATGTCACTGGTTGATGCGGACGCCTCCCCTTCTTCCGTAATTATTGTTATCGCCCGGTCATCAAAATCTGATATATTTTGTTGATCAGAGTCCATCTTGTTAGCTATCGGTCTTGTCTGTCGTGTCACCCTGCCTGTTTGACGTGATTTATCCATCCCTACTCTCCCTGAGGAAATGGTAGCACTCTACCACAGTATCCGGGACAAACCAGCAATTGACAGCAACCAGAATAACAAAACTTACAGTATCCACTTACCTTTCCTCGGTCTCCATGTACTGAAAAAATAGGCCTAGTAATATATATATTTTTTAAAACACTCACCCCGCTTCACAATTACAATACGGTGCTTAGTTTAGCACTGTGTAGGTATCACTGAATTGGTCCGTTTAGCTGTCCTCGTAGCTCCGTCCGTGTCGCTTTCCTCGTAGCTCCGTCCGTGTTGCCGTCCTCGTAGCTCCGTCCGTGTTGCTGTCCTCGTAGCTCCGTCCGTGTTGCTGTCCTCGTAGCTCCGTCCGTGTTGCTGTCCTCGTAGCTCCGTCCGTGTTGCTGTCCTCGTAGCTCCGTCCGTGTTGCTGTCCTCGTAGCTCCGTCCGTGTTGTTGTCCTCGTAGCTCCGTCCGTGTTGCTGTCCTCGTAGCTCCGTCCGTGTTGCTGTCCTCGTAGCTCCGTCCGTGTTGCTGTCCTCGTAGCTCCGTCCGTGTTGTCCTCGTAGCTCCGTCCGTGTTGTTGTCCTCGTAGCTCCGTCCGTGTTGTCCTTGTAGCTCCGTCCGTGTTGTCCTCGTAGCTCCGTCCGTTTAGCTGTCCTCGTAGCTCCGTTCGTATTTATTGCTCACCGTCGTTTATTTCCCCGTAATTCTTCTTTTCACCATTCCATATTTTACTATGTACCATGGTGAATCCTGGTCACGTCGCACCAAACTTTGTTATGATTCTTTTTATAACTCCCTTTCTGGCCGCTACAATTATTACACCCGGTCGTCCCTCGGGTCGCCCGAGTATCCCCCGACGTGCTAACACGAGAATGCCCGTTTTTTTCTCGGTCCCACCCTATTTAAAACCTCGGTTGGACCGCTAAAAACTGGTCATTATCTTCCCACCCTTCCTCACCTTGTTTGAATTTGCACCAATGGGAAACTACAAATTCAAACTGCGAAGAAGGCACTCGAAGCTACATTTGCCTCCCCTTCCTGACGGTTAGGCCACCGACTCAGGTTCATCATCTGGTCGACCCCCTCTCCTTTCACCCAGGAAGAGGAGACAAATCAACGGTCGATCTATCCACATTCAAATACTATCGACAAAAATGTCCTTCTCAAACATCAGGTATAACCATTATCTGGGTTGACAGAAGAAGCACTGATGAAGCTTTTGGATATGCCGAGGAAATCTGCAAACACGGAAACGCCCCTGCTTCCCACGTGTCCTCAACAACACACTAACCGGAAACTGCGGCACACAAACGTGCATTACTTCCGGCAGCTCACGTGACAATACGGCGTATTGTTCCCAGCTTGATTTTTATGGTAGCTACGTGAGACTTTGTATAGATAAGTCACTTTTAGTATCATTACAACTGTTTATTTGAGTGTTCAGAGTTTAATTTCTAAACACAAGGCTATATCACTTATAAGACTTACAAACTGACTTAACCAAGTACAGTAACACTCAAAGTGAACTCATCCTCTAAATCTATCTTTATTTTCCCTATCAGTCGAGTTAAACCACCAAAAGCCATGATGGAATTAGCGTTTTAAGAGAGATGGCTTGTCTAACATCTTAGCTAAGTCGGTAGTTCATCTTTATGGTGAGCTAAGTGACACCGATTCGATTCCTGCTAATGGGGGATAACGCATCATTTCTTGAATTGGTTCTTTCTACTTCATATAGATGGGTTGACTATAAGTGACCTGAGTGTTGCCTTTTGTAAAATTAAGCTTGTTTTTGATTCGTGAGCTAGTAGTTGGTTTAGAAAGTAAATGTTAAATTTATCAATTTATAAAAAAATCTATGGACATGCATCCCAAGACAACAACCGTTGGAAGTATATACTACTATATACATTCAACGCAACAACCTTGCCTGGTATATTTTGCTGATGCTAAGAAGATCGGGGTTTAAATACCGTTCTGGCGTAATGAAGGTGGTTTATCCTAAATATTTTTTGCCGTTTTCTCTCCACGCATACATTTCCTTTAAATTCTACCTTCCTCGTTCCTTCCTTTGAACTAAACGGACACTTGATTATGGTGATCCAATGGAGCAGTCACGTATCCATTTTGGAGCTATGACCTAATCAAAACATCCCTTCTTACAACTATCATAAAAAAAACAGGAACAAATATACCAGAGTTGCGATTATCCGGCCTAGAGTGGCGGCATCATTCCAGGCCGGATAACAGAAAAGCCGGATTGTACGGAATCCGAGTGTAAATAATTTTCACTATGGGTTTACCTACTTTTTTTCATTTTCACATAACATTTAACTTTGTTGTAGTAGAATCTGCTCATTTTCTTATTAAGATGTAAAATAGGAAGATACATTAATTGAAAAGGGGGCAGTCAAAATTAAACGAAAAATATATTTTTTTAAAATCTTTATTCTATATTACTTTATTTTGGTAATGGAACATTGGCTACGAAACAAGAACAACAAGTGAAAATAGAGTGTTAAATGGATTACATTATAAATTCAGTAAATGTGTTATAGTGGATATGTACCGGTTTGTTTACTTTAAGATGCACTTGTTAACACCGAGAACTGGGCCGGATAATCGCGACTCTAGCGTACCTGCTTCTTGTAAAATAAACGGCTGCTCCAAAATTTAATAAAGCCTTAGCTAAGAGCCAAAGATAGCAGTAACAGAGGGAAAGAAAGATTTTACAATTCCATGACATCACGTCAATAGCTGTTTATTTAGCAGACTCACTGTAAAGAAAAATAAAACTCAGTGGTACGTCATGTAGTCCCAGAAATCCTTCATGTATGTACCCTTGAGAGCACGCGTATCACATTTTGGCAAAACTCTGCAATATAGATCGAAAGGAACCACTATTTAGTGGGACGTCAGGTTATAACTTATCGTGTGTCTTAAGTTACCCAGTTAAATACGATAGTGAATAGAGTGATAAACCACACGTGTAGACTTTGTATTTGCTATCGACACGTCGCTCACGTACATCCGCGTGTTTATGGTAAAAAAGGAAATAGCATTAAGAAGCTTGGGGCTCTTTACCACTCGTATCTCGCTCGATAGTCTGGTGATAAACTCCTCGTGTGGTAGACCAGTGCCTTGTAGCTATCGGTCCCGACAGGACCCCGGTAAGGTGGTATAGTTCCAATTAAAACACACTGGACTCAGGTACTGGCACGCAGCCACTTTTAAACTGATTGTAATTAGATCAGATAATATGAATGGCGTCTTTCAATATATTATATAATGCCTAAAGCAGTGGTTCTCAATTATTGGGTTCTGAAAGTTATTCCGAGGAGATGCGTAGAATTTACAGGAAATTTGATTACTACTAGGAAACATTCTATATAACTACAAACGTTATGTCCACAACATATAGTTACCCACATTATGTCTTAACACAACATATAAACACAAACATTATGTCTTAACACAACATATAAATACACACATAAAGTCCTAACACAGCATAGTTACAAACATAATGTCCTAACACATTACATAATGATATGCAAGATGCCTTAATACATTACATAATGATATGTATGATGTCTTAATACACTACATAATGATATGTATGATGTCTTAATACACTACATAATGATATGCATGATGTCTTAATACATTACATAATGATATGTATGATGTCTTAATACACTACATAATGATATGCAAGATGCCTTAATACATTACATAATGATATGTATGATGTCTTAATACACTACATAATGATATGCATGATGTCTTAATACACTACATAATGATATGCATGATGTCTTAATACACTACATAATGATATGTATGATGTCTTAATACACTACATAATGATATGCATGATGTCTTAATACACTACATAATGATATGTATGATGTCTTAATACACTACATAATGATATGTATGATGTCTTAATACATTACATAATGATATGTATGATGTCTTAATACACTACATAATGATATGTATGATGCCTTAATACATTACATAATGATATGTATGATGTCTTAATACACTACATAATGATATGCATGATGTCTTAATACACTACATAATGATATGTATGATGTCTTAATACACTACATAATGATATGCATGATGTCTTAATACACTACATAATGATATGCATGATGTCTTAATACACTACATAATGATATGCATGATGTCTTAATACACTACATAATGATATGCATGATGTCTTAATACACTACATAATGATATGCATGATGTCTTAATACACTACATAATGATATGCATGATGTCTTAATACACTACATAATGATATGCATGATGTCTTAATACACTACATAATGATATGTATGATGTCTTAATACACTACATAATGATATGCATGATGTCTTAATACACTACATAATGATATGTATGATGTCTTAATACACTACATAATGATATGCATGATGTCTTAATACACTACATAATGATATGTATGATGTCTTAATACACTACATAATGATATGTATGATGTCTTAATACACTACATAATGATATGTATGATGTCTTAATACACTACATAATGATGATATCGTAACACATTACATAGAAATATTTTTTCTTCGTGATATCTACTATTTATCTTATTAAATGCGAATTATGATATTATAAATGTATATACTATATATTAAATATGTTGTTGATTTAAATGCGAATTATGGTATATTTTGTTGATTTAAATGGGAATTAACGACATAAAAATTCCAGTAACCAAAAAAGTTTTCTCAGTCTAGTAAATATATTGCCCTGAATCAAAGACTATTGGTAAAAGGTGTAACTTAGCCCGCTAATGAAGAAAAAAAAAAAAGCAAAGTTTACGCAAACTCACCTTATTTTTTTCCTTTCTTAGTTTTGAATTATTTAGTATAGACCTATACAAATTTTAGCTGTAATTTTTCAATTTGTTTAATCATACCTTTTAAATAAGAGTTGATTTGTTACAATTTATAACTAATTTTCCTTTTAAGTTTTAGCACTGCGTCTTACGATCTGTTTAGGTTATACGCATATGTACTAATTAAGCTAGTGTGATAAGGATGAGGAAGGTTGAATTTAGGGAAAGTTTACCCCCATTTGTGTGGCGGAAGAGTGGAAAAACCACCCTTAGTACACCCAAACGGGATTCAAACCACGATCTTCCTATCATCGGCATTCTAGTGTTTTGCTTTGTTAGTTACCTTAACTCAGTTGGTAACGTGTTTGTCTACTGATATAAAGGTCCCGGGTTCTATTCTCGGCATGACCGGAAAATTTATCGTCGGTGAAATGTGGGTTTCCCCTTTCATACTGATGAGTTAACGGTCGGGGGCTGGATGTTGTGTCTGGTCTAGATTCAAGTTAGTTTACAAGTCGTGTGTTGATATTATCAGTCGGTTCAGAAAGTGTACGTTAACTACCTCAAATAAAAAAAGGTATATTACGAGAGTGATGACTTAGACCAAGCGGCCAACAAAGCAGGTAATTAAATATTTCATTTACCTACTTTTAATACTGAAATACAACTTTTTATTTAACTAAATCGAATCATTTTATTCACCACAAGTCAAGGTATTTACTAATGGACTGTGTGATCCACCGTGATTGAGGGAAATTTTCCATCCTTCATCTCTTATTAATTATTGACGTTGGTTATCAGGGAGTGAATCAGCGGTCTCTTGATAGCGGTAATACGGTATATATGGGATGTGCTAGTGTTTGTTTCCTGTGCGTCCTTGTAAGGACATCTTTGACTGGTTAATCACCTTTGAAAACGTGACTTACATTGTTTAAGGCTGTGGCAACACCTTAGGAGCAACTATGGCCTATGGATCTAAATGCCCTCCCTGGTCGGTCGACACTAAACAATATAATATTATCTAGTTGACATTGGCATCGCTATTTAAATCATAGGTTTTAATAATAATATAATATTGCACGTCTGGGCTACCACATTTGAAACCCAGTTTTTTGGAAAGATTAGGCTGTATTAATGTGCCGTGGCCCAGGGGACGCCTAAATGTACTGATCGTGCATCCTTTCCATGGAAACTTTCCATGTGCCGGTGAGGTGAGGTGATGATGGTGGTTTGTTTGAGGGGGATAATGAGTAAGAGGATGTGGAACAAGTGGAAACACTTAAACCTAACTAACCAAACCCTGGTGACAGTTGGGGTGATTCCCCTTTTGGAAAAATATCTATGGTACTAGCCGGGAATTTGACCCGGGACATCTAGGCTCGTAGCCTGGTCCACTGACCACTACACCATGGGGCCGATTATCCGTTTTAATAACTTTTACTCACCCAGAGAATTTAAGGCGTTAATATTCTCTTCTACCTAATCAGATATTTAAAACAACCCAGATTACATTAATTGTAAATAAAACATATTACTATTAATTAAAGATTTATTTAAACGTCAGAGAAGTAGAAAACTATTAGCAAGCTCATTGATACAATCATTGAAAGATCAAATTATTACTAGAACAGCTCATTTCAGTTTAATTGACCAGATATTGGGTGATTGCACTCTTAAAATAAATTATGGTTGTTGAGTGACAAGTAGAGTTATACAGCTTTCTACAAACCTGCGATGTCAAGGCAGTTAAAGAACAAGAATATATTTGTGATATCTACACGACAGTAGAGATTTGTAGAGTGGATGTGTTTTTCTTTAGAAATTGAAACCGCGAGGAGAAGAAATTATATGATTAATTGTTGTTTTTGAAACCTTTTCGTAAATATTACTTTTGCAATTGTTTAATTTTGTTAGTGTATTCATATATATTTATCTACTGCTAAACAGTGATACGGTAAAATTGTTTTAAATAAAGTGTATATTTTTAGTAAGAATATTTAGTCTGCGCTTTATAGAGATCATTTTATTTCTCAACTTACAAACAAGTTACTAATAATAAAAAAAATCATTTAACAAGTTTCGATTTGTCACTACAAAATGGAAAACCCCAGTTTCACATATGATTAAAAAAATCTGTTATGCTAAGACTAAATTACAGGACCCTTAATAAGTAAACGGAGACACTAACGATTGAAACCCCCTCCTCGCCGCCAAAAAATCAGACAAGACGAGAATGACACCGTTGTCCTTGTCCATTTGTCCATCGGTGCTAGTACATGTACAAGTGTATGTTTCGTTTACTAGCAAGTAGTAAAAACCCAACAAATGGTGGAGCTTTATTCACACGTTCGCTGAAAATAGCAGAATCTGTTTGAGTGGCGCAGCAATTCACACGCTGTTTGTTGACCCATGATGCATTGCAAGGCTAACTTAAAAACAACTGATTATAAACATATTTTATTTTCTAGTGGATACAAATATATATTATATAATTGTCACGATCCATGGTTTCATATTATAGCACTGTGTCGGACACAGTCCAATACATCGACACACACGCGCTTTCCATTGATGGGTTATTTCAAATCTAATATGTTTTCTCACCTCATCTCATTACTCGTTCGGGCTACAAGCTACAGCTTCTTAAGGTCATTTGACCATAAAAATGTTGCTGCACAATTTTAACAAGTGGCTTCACCAGACTGACTAAGGGTACGGTTACGAAACACCTCATTTCTACTAGCGCTAATAAGAGATAGTAGCCTGTTGACGCTTTTGCGCTTGTTCTCGATTGTAGAGTGGTTATGAATTTGAGCGAGTCCTCAGCTGCTCAGTATCATACGACTTTTCTGAGAGTGCACATATAGTGGAGTTTCTACCATTGAAAAGATATTTGTATATGAAATTAGTTATTTTAAATCTAGATACCTACGACGACGAAGGCATTCAGTGCATCCAATTTACGAAAAGTGACGTGAAGTGGGGAGATTCCACCATTTGCATAAAATGCTTGGATTATTATTATTATTATTATTATTATTATTATTATTATTATCACCGCGTCTTACTATCCGTTCGGGTTATACGCACTTACGCTAATGTGCAATGGTAGGATGATTGTGAGATGAAATGGAGGACCTACAGTTTAACGTGGAATCCGAACCACGGTGGAGGCCTGGCATTCCTCACACTCACAAGTTGTGATTAATACACATCTTGTCAGAGGTGAAGGAAGGGTTTGGCAATCAGATAAATCTGTGCCGGGACCGAGGATTGAGCCCCGGACCCTCAACACTGAAGTCTTGACACCTTACCCCTAGACCACCGGGTCACCCTAAAATGCTTAGAGAAACCGAAAAAAGATTTTTTAAATATTATAGGATGATACATTTTATTATATCATGAATAAGATAGAAGAGCGTCGTTTTTGCACTTCACTAATTAATTTCTCACAATCTATCTCCACTACTCAACTAGCGCGAAGAAATAGATGAACGATTCACTCGCTGGTGTGGAAAACTGCAAGTGCCAGCTAGCGCTAGCTGACACGTGTAAAAATTAGAATCTCTTCCACACAAATTTAAAACTGTAGAAATCGAAACAATCGCTTGCTAGGGCTAGTTAGCGCCTGCAGGCGCTTGTAGTTCCGTAACCGCAGCCACTTGTAGTTCCGTAACCGCAGCCTTATGGAGGGGATGTAGGGAACGCGGGAAAAGGCCAATGTTTGTGCAGTTTTATAGCAAAACTTTTTTTGACCAAAAATAAATAAAATATTGCTTCCGTACAATCGTAAAGTTTAATTTTTTTCACGTGGTGACATCAACAGTTCCTGAATATCTGTCATGAGCATAGAGGTATTAGATGAGAAACATTTAAATGAAGAGAAAAGTTATCATTAAATTCCAGGATATCCTTGACAGATATTCAACAGCTATTGAGGTCACCATGGGAAGAAAATTAACTCTATGTTTCTACTGAATCAATATTTGATTTAATTTGACAAATAACAGTTTTTATTTAAAAACTGCAAAAAACACTGCCTTTAACCCTCGTTCCCTATATCCCCACCTTAAGGGTACATGGCAAAAGAAAGAATTAAATAACCTCTGTTCTACAGAATAGGAACAAACCCAATTTCAGAAAGACACATCACCGTGAATCAAATCTAGGACCTCTTATGTCGCCTGACAGACGCTTTACCACATGGTATGACGTTTCAGATGCTATGTTTGATCACCGATAGCATGAAGTTACTTGTCATAAGCACTAAAGCATACAAACAAATTAATTTTAAAAATCTAGTTGTACGATTTAACACAACCACGTGAGATAATTTTCAGTTTTTATTGAAGCCACTTTAATTTTATTTACAAACTAGCTTTTACCCGTCGTGGCTTCGCTCGCAATAATTGATAAAATCTTTTAATTTTTAACTAAATTGTTTTGGTCATAAATCAAACTTTTTTTTCAAATATCTATGCGTTTTTCTCAGTTCTAGCTGTAAATAATATTTCCGTATTATGTTATCTTTACTTTAACATTTTAATTATAATCACATTCATATTTATTCGTAAAATTAAAATCCCAATATATGTCTTATCACTCATATCTTTTATATACGAAAAGTTAAACATTAGTTTTGTAAAATTAATGTAAAATCAAAGGTTGGGAATAGTTCTATATGTTATTCCAGGACATACTCTACCTACATACCAAATTTCATTCGAATCCGTTCAGCGGTTTTGGTGTGATTGAGTAACAAACAGCCAAACATCCAAACACACAAACTTTCGCATTTAAAATATTAGTAAGATGTAAAATATTGAATTAATTTTAAATGTAGATAAACATAATTAAATATGTTCTTATTAAATGTACAGTATTAATATTATTTAATAATAGTGGTGGCATTTCTTACTATGTCAGAATTATGAAGTAAGGAATTTTTTTTTTTTTCCTAATATGTACAGTAAATGGCAAAAGGTTTCTTGTTTCCATTTTGTAGTCGGACTGCCATTACACAGGTCAAAGAGCTACTTAATACATTGGTTTATTCATTGACCATGTGTTCTTCATCTATCACTTTTAATAAATGGTATACATTTTTACAACTGTGAAATAAATATAGTGATACTTTGACAACTTTGGTTGCTGTTCCTTTTTTAAAAATCTTTTAATTACTTCTTATGGCAATCCGTCTAAAAATGACTACCCTCAAACTTTTGTTTATTAATTTATATGTCATATAGATAAGTGTGTAGTTTATAGTGTATTAGTTTATTTTTTGTGGGTTTAGTCTTCCTGTGTAATATTGTAAGCTTTATTCATGCTGAACTATTTATGTCGTAGAACTGTTTTTGTAGTTGCTTGTTTTTATAACGGCTTTTAGTGATGTATATAACAAGGAAAATATTTTTGATGTCCTTGCTAATATCTTTAAACGTCAATTTTTGTAAGTTAACAAAAATAAAGTTCACCAACATAGCATAAAAAAACAGGTCATGTGTTTAAATTTCCATGATTATTAATGTTATCTAACTTATATTTATTTTATTAACTAACAGTTGATGAAGACTTATAATTTAGACTAGCCAAGGAGTGCTTCACACAGTCAAGGACGTTCTTAACCTTGACCTTGAACAAGTTATTGAACTCTTGAGTAGTTTAAGTTACAAGAATGCTTTCACTAGCTACAGGCTGGTCACAAATTCGCGGAATTCATAAGGTGATTCGTTGCAAAAAAGTTAAGTTATATTAAAGATACTAAAATATTATTTGGCGTCCATAGGAGCAGTGGTTTTGTAATTCGCTATTACCATGCCTATATCAAAATAGGCTCTTATTCGCTGACAATATTTTGCAAATCACTGAGCTCTACGACTTAATTTAGTCTGGTAACTTTGACATTAAGTTTAATTTTTAAGCACCTGGCAAATAAGTAATATCACATTGAATTAATTTTACACCTGCTTCGGTGGCCGCATGATCTAAGGGTCACTCTGGCAATCGACTAGGCTGCCGATGATTGGGAGATCAAGGTTCGGATCCCCGTCAAGTGTAATGAGTTTTTTTTCTATACTGCCTTTTAAACTGCTTTAGGATTGAGGTCAGCGCAGCCAGAGTGGAGGCTCGTCACATGCTCGACCAATCCGTGAAGGGTAGGTGTCATAGCAACCGATGCACATTGCCAGATTTCTTGACAGTCACTGAGTATGCTTGTATAGTAGTAACGCACATACTCGGGCTATGTGGCAACTATGCTCCTCAGCCTATCCACCACGCGGATCTAAGTAGTTTAAATCGTAGTATACAATATTTTTCCACTCTCCCTCTACGCAAAGGCGGGTACATTTTATTTAACTAAACCTTGCTCATCCCTAAGCCACTAGCTTAGTGTACATACGCGTATATTCTGAACAGGTAGTAAGACGTAGTGCTAAAAAAAATATTTTGACAAAGTGACCGTGGTTTTTTTTTGAGCCCAGTGAATACTAGATGCCGTGATATAACATTTAAACCACCAGAAAAGACCAAAGCCCCCCTAAAGCCAAACATACCAAAGACGGTTTAATCCATGCTCTCGTTCAACTCAGGTAAACACAACTTCCTTTTAAGTGTACAAGGACTGTTTGACTCACCCCGCTGTGGCTTTGAGTGCATAGAAACGAAGCTATAAACGGCCGTTTCAGCAAATTAGTTTCATTTTTACATTATTATTTCTTTGCACGGCATCTTACTACTCGTTTGGGCTATACGCATATGTACTAATAAATACGCTAATTTATTAGGGATGAGTAAGGTTGAATTTAGAGTAAGTGTACCAACATTCACATGGAGAGAGAGAGAGGGAGAGTGGAAAACTTACCTAGGTATACCTGACTGGGATTTGAACCCCGATATCCCCGTCGTTGGTAGCCCCATTATATTGAGATTGTGATACCTTTTAGAGTTTAGACCATGCGGCCACCAAAGCTGTATTTTCACATTTAATTTGATTTTAAAAAATATTATATTATTTTAATTACAAGCACACTATTATAATATTACTAATTTTTTTATACATAAATATCGTTAAAATATATTTGCCCGTCCTTCCATAGTTATAGTCCCATTTGAAGAAGATATCACAAAAAAGCATTAAAATAATATGCTCTTTAGGCATTTTAGACTTAATTTTACATTAGTTATCGATTCTTAGGGACCTGTACTGTGAATTTTTAGCACTCCAATTGCCTCCTTAACATACTATTAAACTATATACCAAAATTATCCAGTCCACCAGATCCGTTCTCAAGGTAAACGTTTAGTGACGCTGCTATACAGGGTGTGTCAGTATTACGTGTTGTGCTCCGCAGTAGACTGAGGGCTGAGCTACAGGAGGAAGAGGAGAGGCAAGCTGCGCAGAGGCTAGCACGCCACCCTCGCTGCGCAAACGCACAGTGCCGCAATGTGTTGTTACCCTTCCTGTCCGGGAAGCGCGTGACGTGCGCCGAGTGCGAGGACCAGGTTTGCCGGCCCTGCGCCGAACGACGCGGCGACCTTTGGGTGTGCGTCGGTTGTGCCAAGAAGAGGTGATCTTACCTTCACAAGTGTGTTTGGTGGCCTCGGCATGGACTCCAATATGTGACGTCATTTCCGTTATCTTTCTCGCACCTACCCTTCCTTAGCAACGTGTCTTTGGTCGTCGTTGTTAAGGAATGGCAAGACGCAGCAAGAGAAACATATAAAAAAGAATAATGTAATCACATTTTGTAGTCTATTGTTGTGCTTTGCTTCTAATTGTCGTCTTGGTGGGTGGAATATGACCGTTGAGTGAACCAAATAGAGGGAAACATAGCTCCCCTAGAGCTGCGCATCATCCCCCCCCGCTCATGCTCTGGTATCGTGGTCGAAAATTATTAAAGACTAAATCATATTACTCCAGCGAGACACATACAAAAGAAGGACTAAAATGTTAAAATTATAATAAAAACATCATAGCAAAAAACATTATCTGAGATTTTAAAGGTTAACAAGCATACTTTAATTCATTCTTGCGCAAATTTTTTTAAAGGTGTCACTTTTTACGGATATAAGATAGAGGTACATTTTGTTGTTAATGTTGGCTACTTGATATATTTCCATATGCTGTAGAAAGGTTCTTACCATGCAATCCGATTACGAAATCTACTCAATCCTCACAATGCTGTTCATCGGGATAATATATCCGGCTTACTCTCGTTCCAAAGCTTGTCACACTAAGATATTTGCTAAACCCCAGCGTTACCATAAACCTCAGCGTTACCATAATAGTCATATCATCTGGCACCGACAGTGAGGAGCTCCTAAAATACAGCGTGAACGTATTCTAGAGAGCGGCACTAGACCATACCTTCACTGAATAACATAGGTAGAACCTTGCCACCCCCGCTTCCATCTTATAACTTGTTCTAAATGCTGGGAATCTCTCTCTCTCCAGATGCAGTAAACAACATTACAGGATGAATTAAGAGCTGAACCTAAGGGACTTTACACACACACGGACCATTCAGTGCCACCACTTCACACCAAGTGGCGTAATTTGTTGACCTGGCCACTCGGTGGTGCAATTTAGTGTTTGCACAGTAGTTGTTGCCACTACCAAGCACAAACAAGCCAGTTTTTTTTGATGAATTCGAACGAAGAAGCATTGCCTTATGGTATTAATGATCCAACGAAAGTTTAAGAAAATAATATAGTGTAACAAAAAATAAAAAAATTGGATGCACCTCTTACTAAGCTCAAGGACGCGATGGGGGTCTTCAAAGTATTTTTCTTTTCAACTTTATTACCACACTCCTCATTTATAAAATTGTAAATGACCAATAGAATCTTAGAAAATCTTAGAAATAAAATCACTTGTATTCATAGAGTCCATAATTTGGAGGCCGCATGATCATTGAAAGTAGCTTGTGTTAATGCACTAATTTAAAACAATGTTATGGTTCTGCTAAATATGGCAAGGGTGGTCGAAAGGTGGCGTACTACTTATGAGCGCACTGTCGTAGCTTAAATCGGTGACGTGGTCTCGTGTATATATATAATCTCCATTTAAAACAGTGTTTTGTTATATTGAACTCCCGGTGGTGAAAGTGATTCGTTACCCCTAAAGATTGCCTGGCACGAGTACCAGGCGCTACCCCAAGTTACCCAACAGAGACCTCGAAGTGTCCAGATCAGCTTCCTGGGAATTCTCCCATCTCAACAAATGAGTGCATAGTGATACATACTTGAGTGCGGGTCTTTAATCCGCATGTCCGTTAGCCGGAGTCCACCACATGGAGGCACCCTGTACATATTTGAATGGCTCAGTTCATACGGATTATAAACATACCAACATCAGACCACCGGCCTGGCATCAGTGGCGCTGTGGGAGGTCACGGGGAAAGCCACATACCAAGCCATTGAACACCCAACTGTGACAACATGTCGATCCGACTGTAGATTACTATCTCGATCCAGGTGAAAAGGCGCAGCTCGTTCTAACATTGGCATATTTCCTTAATCATCTCACTCATGTATCACCGAGTGTGCTTCGCACTCGTTCTAACATTGGCATATTCCTTTATCATCTCACTCAATGGTATCACCGAGTGTTGCTTTCGCAGCTCGTTCTAACATTGTATATTTCCTTTTTCATCTCACCAATGGTATCACCGATGTTCTTATTGCTTTGCTTCATAAAAGTCCTAATCATTGGTTCATGTTTGTTGTGTGCTGAACGTGCTATTAATTATTGTGTTTCATGGTTTTGATTTGTGCTTTTTTTTTAATCATGGGCTATATGTTTCTGTATGTATCTAACAGCATTGTCTTGTTTATTAATAAATTTGATTTTGATTGAACTCTTAAAAATGTATCTTAAGATGGGTGTGCTAGTGAGCGTGAGTTTAGGGCAGTATTTTCGAAGTTTTTATAGCATAAACATTTATTTTGGCCAAAATAAATCGAATATTTCTTCTATAGAAACATAGAGTTTAGTTTTCCGCACATGCTTATCTCAACAGTCCTTGAATATCTGTCAAGAGTGTCCTGGAATTTAGTGACAACTTTTTCTCTGCATTTAAAAAGTTTGTCACCAAAGGACGCTATGCTTATGAAGATATTCAAGAACTCTTGAGATTAGCATGTGCAGAAAGCTAAACTCTATGTTTCTATAGAAGAAATATTTGATCTATTTTGGCCAAAAAATGTTTATGCTATAAAAACTGCAAAATTAATGCACTAAACTGGTGCTCACTAGCACCTCACCTTAATATTTGGTTGGATTTTTATTGATTAACACATTACAAAGTTGTACTGTCTTACTCAAATTTAACATTAAGATGAAATTATTGTTAATGTGCTGTGTTATACCATGTTTTTGTACGCGAGGTAAACACAACCGTTTAACTAATAATATCATACAAACCCACGAAATGGATCTCATTTTAGCATCAAAAGTTGGAAACCTTGTCTACCTGAAGATCGAACGCTTATGCTTTTAATACCCAAACAGGGAAGTAAGTGAAAATATTGTCCACAGGTAAAGATGGCTAAGAAAAACTAAGTTTGCATTATAAAGTTGCAGTGATCGATGCTTAAGTTTGTCCCTTATAATTTGTTTATAAAATATTAAACTGATAAGAGATTTGTCCATGCTAAGCTGTTAGTAATGTGAATCTATAGAAAGAAGACTTTTTTCTAAATAGTTTCTCACCAAATCAAATCCTGTATTAAGATAATTTGATATTAAATACAAAACTTTATATAAATATCACCAACATTTTTTTATGAGACGGAATTCCCTTTCTTTATAAGATTTGCGAATTTGTTATCGACCAAGAAAAATTATAAAAGTTAGTTAATGTGTTTCAGTGACTAGAGCGTGAGGTTAATACCGTAAGAGTTATAAATGGAATCATTACTACTAAAACACGCATCAAGCTTACAGTCAACAGAACCCACATGTATAGTTTGCTTAGCACGAAAGGTAGCAAGCTTACCTTACTTTTCCAGTAACGTGCAGCTTGTATTATAGGGCCACAGTAGAACTCACCAAGATAAGACTAAGCTTTCTCATTAAAAGGAATCTACTTCAAACTTCAGCCCACTGTCTTCAATTTAAGTTTTTGGCACAGCATATTATTGATTATGGCCTCTTCCTGTGCAATAAAAAGGGATACCACTACGCTAACTATTTGTGCACAGGTGCAGTGCCTTAAAAAGCGTCAGTCACAAAGAAACGTTGGTTGCATCTGACCTAAGGGGAATGGCTAGACACATGCTTTTCCTAGAAGTAATAAGCCTGATTAACAATCAAAGTGCCATCATATACCAAGTTTTCTCTTCAAAGGGCATATTTCAAGCCTCGTGCAACGGAGCATGGCTCGAGTAACAGTAGCATAACTCGAGTTCCGTGTTTTCCCGAGTGTAAAAATGACAAGACCAGGTTGCACTTCCGTCATGGCTGACAGTTTTAAGAATCGGAAACCACCAATCTCCACGAGTACAGGATGACGTAGGTTCTTGTCGGTTTCTCGCCAGTTGGGCATAAGAGCACTAAACATGCGTTCACGCATGTCAATATACTTTTAATTGTTCAAGGTGCGTTCTAGTCAAATACCTGGGCTGCATATTTTCATATTAGGATGTAAAATTTCTAATGAATAAGTATATTAAATAAAATAAACATTCATTGGTAACAACAAAAGGCTTTTAAGGGATGTAGAACTACTGACAGAAACAACGTGGTTTGCCACGTAGATTGTGTGTTTGACTTCAACTTATGAGTGAATTTTATATAGTTTATTTTAACTCTTACTAAAGATATGTGTAGTAATATTCTTATTTCCCTTTATCATTCCTTCGCCGAGGACGGGGAGATGGAGGTGCGAATCTCGGTCGGGTGAACTGGGGTGGTTTTTCCTAAATGGTTTTCCACTCTCCCTCAACGCAAATGCGGGTTCACTTCCTTTAAATTCAACCCTCCCAATTCCTAATCCATTAGCGTAATTAGTACTTAAGCGTATAACCCGAACGGGTAGTAAGACGCGGTGCTAAATATTATTATTATTATTATTTATCGTTCCTTCTAAACTACACCAAGCAGAAAGAGCGCCACTTCACTCTGTTCTTTTACTAGACCACAAAATGAACGGCGTCTTTTTTTATGGAATTATAGATTCCTCTCTACTAAAATTGATATTGCGTACTCTCCCTTTTTCTCCAAGTCATGGTGGTGCCATTATACAGGAAAATATTTCCAAATTGTTACCGCCAAAGAAAAATTAAATTCGCAATGCAGTTGGTTATGTAGCCCTCCTTAATGGAACTTTTCATGTTAATATACCAATTTTTTTTTTACTATTATAAAGATTGTATGTTAATATTGCGCGTTTGGGCAACATCATTCGTAACCCAGTATTGGAAAGACTATCCAGTACTATAAATATACTGCTGCCCAGGGGACGCCTGACTGTACTAATCGTACTTTTCTCTGAGGAGACTCTTTCCATATTCCGATAAAATGAGGGGATGGTGATAGTGAGTATAAGGGTGTGTAACCAGTGGAAACACTTAAACTTATCTTAAGACTAATTAACACTAATAAAACCCTGATAACCGTTGGGGTAAGTCCTCTTTCGGGAAAAATACCCACGGTACCAGCCGGAAATTGAACCTGGGACCCTTAGGCTCATAGCTGGGTGCACTGACCAATACACCATGGATACTTTTATTAATCTTATATCAATACGCATAAGTGCAAGTGTAATGGTTATTAGCGACTTTATTGTGTTTTGTCTTGAAGTTAAATGAGATAAAGGCGATTTCATACTTTTTTTTATACTTCAAGGGTTCTAACTCATCTGCTTTCCAATAATTCTAACTCTTTATGTATCTACAGTGAAATAGTAATAATAAGATTAGTATTGGACCAGTATTATTATACAACGTTAGAATAGGGTTAAATAAAGTGTGTGTTCGCTTTCGAGAAGCTCCATATAGTTCTTACATCACCTGATTTTTCGCACCCCGTCACGTCTCATTTTGCTAGCGTGTACCAAAGTATAATTTTGATCACTTCTGAAGAACCAATTCTCAATGGTCTCGATGATGGATAAGGTTCTTTGTAAAATAAATATCGGTGGACATAAAATCAAGTATATTAAATTATATATCTCACTGATTACTCACTGATATTAAATTATATAACTCACTGATTTTGTCCCAACACTTTTTATAGACGTTGGGGGTTAAGAGGGTGTAAAGGAGGCGGAGTAATATAAAAATTGTTTGGCGGTAGTATAGGTATGTTGATGAAATTGTGTACCCCCCCCTTTTTTTTAACACCGCGTCTTACCTTCCATTCTGGTTATATGCTCATTTACTAATTACATTAATGGTTTGTGGGATGAGGAAGGTACCCTCATTTGCGTGGAGGGAGATTGTAAAACTATTTTGGGGGAGCTCCCCTCAGCACACCTGATCAAGATTCAAATCTCGACTTCCCCGTCATTGGCACGCCCTATTTATTAACCACATGAGGGCTACTTTCTGACAAAACAATAGGCGAGTTTTCGTGGTTGACTTGGTATCGACGTTTACGACTAGAGAGTTTTAAGGGTTGACCTGGAATCGATGTTAACGAAATGTTTGTGACCTAGACGATACCAGAGCTTGGTATGGTAACGATTTCCTTGAGAGTATGGTTACGGACGTTGAGCCGAGAATTTGCGCGCCAATTTCAAAACAGCATCCCTTCTTAAGTTAGATTTAAACGAGTGTAACTTCGTAGTCAATGGATTTTAAGTTTTTGTAAATTAAAATGGAGAGCAATTACTAGCTAGAAATACAAGACAGTAAGTAGGTACTTAAAAACCGTTTAGTCATGGATAAAATAGAGTACTATATGATCTAGGCCTATTTAATATTACATGCATACCTCATGTTTTCTTAAGGTTATTTTTGGAAATATTTATGTTTAGCTTGACATTTTGTGTAAATAAACTAGGACTAGTCAAAATAAGCACTAATCTAGCTAAAAATAAAATTTAAAAACTCATTTTCTGTCGATTTGCAGTACATGTAGTAGGAATACGTAAATTCACCTACCAGCTATTAGATCTACTCCATCCTAACCGCCATTTATGTTTAAGAAAAACATCTCAAAACTGTTTTCGCACTCCACCTTGGTCAGAACCACTTGGTCAAAAACACTCGAAACCAAGACATGACCAGGTCAATCGTGAAAACTCGCCTAATACATCGTACCACATGAGAATCTTCCTGCATTAGCTATCTTACCAGCCACTACCTTTCATGAATGTCTACAGTGATAAGCGATTTGTGTTAGACCACACACCTAGGAGATCCTGGTTCAATTTTATTCGGTGCTGACAAAGATATCTACTATATGTATACTCGTTTATCCTTATATCTATTTGTTATACAGGTGTTCTCCGATTAAACAGCCAAACTTTAGGAAGTGGTAGGAGATATAAAAATTAACTCAAAATGACCTTTGGAGAATCATGCGTTTTCGCTTCCTTTGAAAGTAAAAGTAAAAAAAACACTAACATTTTATGTTTATTTAGAAATACCTTGATATAAAGGTTGTGCAACATTAAATTATAATTAAGATTATCCCTAATTTGTCCAGATCTTTTGCTTGGTTAAGGAAGAATCCAGTATAAAACATTTAATGAGGTATGTGAAATTAATCGAAAAGCTAGGTTATGATTTAGCTAAAAACATTAAATAAATTTAAAAATGTAAGTTAAAAGATTTCTTTGAAAGTTGTACACCCGTAGATTTCCTTTAAGTTGACATTTTAACAATAACTATTTGTTGATTACCTTTATTAAGAGTTAATCACACACAAATATTTGATTTAGTACTGATATTTTGATTTTGTTTAGTTTTCACTGTTTGCTCGTAAAGGAAGCTAAAACGAGCTAATCTCCGAAGGACATTGAGTTAGTTTTTCAATAGTTTACCCATTCCCAAAGTTCGACTGTTTAATCCGGGAACATCTGTATATCTAGACGAGCTGGGTGTTTGAGATTAGATTCACTGGCCTATGTTAAGTTAATTTATAAGTCATGTGCTTATACGTGCACGTATGGTTGGAAAGTGTAAGTAAAAAAATAAATTCACCTCCCCCCTCCCCCTATCCCCACTTTCCGAAGAACTAAAAACTTGTGACATTAAGCGTATAAACCGAACGGGTAGTAAGACGTGGTGATTTAAAAAAAGTTTATTTTAATGTTTATAAGTTGTCTCAACCTCTACGCTCTCTTAGATAAGTTCCCTAAAAATACTTGTTTATTTTAAGGGTTAACTTTAAAAACAACTTCTATTAGATTTTAAATTTTGAACCATAAATTTAAGCTAATTAAGAATTGACTTTACTTTTAAATACAATTTTATTCTCTCTTTGGTTCTGATGTTATTTTCCAATGAATATGAAAGTATACCTATTTTTCAATAACAAAACCAAGTATCAATATTTACAACCGTAGTTATTGATGTTAAAACAGAGAAAATAACAAACAAGAACGGAATACATTTTCTGTCTGCTGTGTAAACTGGAGTTTTAATTGGCTCCTCGCAATCTCATCGGCTGACACGTCTCAAGTCCATTCATTAGGGTTCGGCCAGACTGACAAGCGCGCGAACGACTGAGCGACTGGGTGGCCAAACTGGCGAGCGAACGAGCGGGCGCGTGATTAGCAGATATCGATCAATAGCTGTTGACGGGGATGCAAAGGTTCGAATCTTGGCTCAGTGAACTATGAGTGGTTCTTAACTGATTTATTGTAGTGGTTTTTCCATCCTCTCTCCACGCTAATGGTGATTCTTATTTGTAAAGGCCTATCATAATATTGAAGTATTTTAACATATCAGTTTTACATATAATATATGTAAAAGTGATATTTTAAAATCATATATATATATATAATGGTCTTACCATTTAAATTAGGTCGTTTATAGCAAGTGTGCTAAACCTATCGATTGTTATATAAAAAAATCAAATATCATGTCAAATTAAGAAGTTTTCCTAGCACTCAATGAACCAACAATCCAACATACAATAATATTGCCCAGTGCCTATAAGCTAGACTGTTTCGGCTCGCGCTTGAAAAATAGAACCAATTCTATCTTCAAGCGCGTCGCTCGCTCGCTCCAGTCTGGCCATCTCTCATTACAACCAATGTGTTCTCTTGTATTTTTTAGTCGCTCACCCAGTCTGGTCGTACCCTTATGCGCAAAAGGTTAAAGCTAGATCAACTTCAACTTTATTAATTGTGAATGAGTTTTGAACGCTATAGATGAAAGTTAAATGTTTAAAATGTATGCATATTATTTGTTATGCACTATTCATTATTAGTTATGAGTTATACATTAATCCAGGGACTTTCAATACTTTCCAACTCAAGGCACACTGAACAAGGCAATAAAATGGTCAAGGCACCCCAATAGTATTTTAAGGAGAGATTATATTATTAAAATAACGAATATCGTCACTGTGTTTAAAAATTCAATAGCTAAAATTCTAATAGCTGTGTTATTTTTAAAAATACTGGGTTTTGTTCTAGCCTATTTTTTTATCCTACTCGAAACACTCACGGCACACCAATCTACCACGGAAAACCGGCTGAAAAATGCTGAATTGATCCAAACATAACCTTAACGGGCCCATACATTTTCGGGATTTTTGGCAGATTTAACTGTACGGGAAATCACCAGTATGGGACAGTCACGATAAAATTATCCCGAACGGGTGAACCTGAACTTGATTGTCTCTCGTTTTCATCGTCGTGATTAACTTAACGGTTGACAATCCCGAGAGTATGTGACCTCTATGGCCGGGACAGTTTTCCCCGCACGTGAGCAAAGGACGGTCCGAGGTTTCCATAATCACGTACGCGACTCCAAATTCGATTGAACATGCCTGCGCGGAACATACTAGACTAGTTTGTGAAAGTTCTGGATCAAATTATATTCGTAATTCCCTTTCGGTTATCTTGAACGGAAAACTGTACGGAAATCATGAAAAGGAAAGACTGCTTTGTCGAGAAACAGGATAGCACGACGGGAAACCTGCTGATTGATCAAGTACGGTTAACTTCTCCACCAATCCCGAAATTGTGTGGGCCCTCTTTAAGGGATATGATGATCCTGTAGTTTGCCTCAGATCGTGGGAGAGTCCCATTGGCGTTATGTCTGCAAATGGCACGACCCCTTGATCATCATGGGAAATACACTGTATGATATGCTAATGTGATTGTTGTTTGTCCGACACAGAGAGGTGAAGCTGCAGTCGGGGGAGTGGTTCTACAGGCAAGTCCAGGGGCGGTTCAGCAAAGCAGCGATAGCGGCCAATAGCAACGGTGAGTTCTTGCAAAGATAATTTCTTTTCTTATTTTCTCTCTAATCAATCGTATTGAAATGAGACAAAAGTCAACAACTGAAAGCGTTTTAGTGTTATTTTATAGGCACTGACAATACATATCAAAAGGGACAGCTGCAGATAATATTACTTGACGTATGAACACGTGAAAGTAGGCCTTATAGTGATGATGAATGTCAAATTTAGAGGAAATTCACCCGAATTTTTGTGGATGGACGAATAGATTGGGGCTGCGGGGGCGGGGAGGGGGAGAATCAGGAAAAAACAGCTCATTACACTACCCGAGATTCGCACCATAACCTTCCCGTGATTAGCATATAAGGTAGTTGGACACCTTTGCTCAGTCGGTAGCGTGTTTGTCTATTGAGATAAGATTCCCGGGTTTGATTCCTGGCATGGTCGAAAATGTATCATTTCACAGTGATGAATTAACTGCCGGGGGGGGGGGGGGCTGGGTGTTGTGTCTGTTCTAGATTTAACTTGGTTTATAAGTCATGTGCTGCCGCCGATTATAACAATATAATACAAAAGTTAGTGAAACTACGTCCATGTATTCATACGTCAAGTCATATAATCTGCCGCTATCATTTTTGATAGATAGCTTGGATACCGATAAAATAATAATATTACAAGGTTATTTTTTAATTTATTAATATTGAGAGCAAAATAATATGTTTTTAATTTTTGAATTATACTAACCACCATGTTCTTATAAGATGTATTCTAAATAACGGCAAAAGGTAGAAATTACAGCAGAGTTTTCCAAAATTTTTAGACCAAAGGAGCTCTTGCATCAGACACAATACATGCCAGAGCCCTCATAAAAAAGTTTACATTAATCTTAGGAAAGCTCAGTGGTTAGAGCGTTGGCGAACTAAACCAAAGGGTCCTGGTTCGATTCCCGTGCCCAGATATCATTTTTCAATCTAAAGAATATCAATAACGTAAGTTAAATTTTACAAGAATACAAGTATAAGACAAATGGAAAACATTATATATTCTGCCTGCGCCTTGTCTTTGATACAGATTTGAAAAAAAAAATTAAAAAATATTGGCAATCATAGTTAATGATGCTATTTTACAGTGTAAAAATAAAACAAATAAAGAGTAGTCTAAAATAGAATCACGGAGTCTGAGATAACTATGGCAAGCATAGCTTTGAAAAACGATGAGCTACATTATCTAAATTTTATATTTTAACAAAATTATAACATGGATTAACCCTTTTTGGTTGCCGTATGGTCTAACGCGCTACTCTAGTGTCAGACTAGACTGCCGATGACGGGGAGATTGATGTTCGAATCTCGGACTGAGAAGGGTTTTCAAAACGCGTTTCCACTCTTCCTCCACCAAATGTAGGTACAATTCCTCTAAATATAGCCTTCCTAATCCCTAAAATCATTAGCGTAATTAGTACATAAGTGTATAAATAGCATGTATTACACTAAATGCTATTGAATAAGCAAGTGAGTTCCGAGTGGTTAGCAGACGCTAAAGGCTCCACATGTGAAAGCACATGAAGAACCATTGATACCATATTCACATACTTGGGATCGTGTGTTATTGTTGTTTCCGCAGTAGAAGAATACTTTGGAGAGTGAGTACGTGAGAACACGACACCATGAAAGCCACACTCGACTGAAATGCTAATTAGAGGAAAGCTTATCTCTTTTGTGCGCTTGATAAACACAACGATTAGCCTAACGTGAGAGAAATTGTTTTCACCAACCTCTAATTATTTATAGTTGGTTTTGAATACAACCTCGTTAAGAGTGATGAACACGGCGTGAGTTTTGTGAGGAAAATAATTTATTTCACATTATAGAGAATAAAATGGGAATAAAAATAATGTAGGGGGGATTGAAGAAATCTCGGGTTAATGTCCTTATATTTACAGTCGTTATTAAAAAATATATTTTTGAACAAAATAAGTTAAACATTACTTCGGTAGATACGTTTAATTTAATTGTCTACACAAGGTTCCGGCTATACGCATATGTAGCTACAAAATACGCACATATGTTAGCGATGAGGAAGGTTTAATTTAAAGGAAGGGTACCCACGTTTGCGTGTGGACTTGGGATAAGTGGACAACACCATTTTGGGAAAAAACCACCGTCAGTACACCCGACTAAAATTTGAACCACAACCTCCCCGTCATCGGCAGTATGCAAGAGTAGCGCCTTGGACCATGCAGCCACCGAAGCGGGCTATAATTTATTATTTTCGATAGTTGGCCTAGCTCACATTTATTTTCGTTATTTTGCAACACATCTTACAAACCATCCGGGATATCCCCATATTTACACTAATAGGGTAGAAATAATGAAGGTAAAATGTAAAGGAAATGCACCCAAATTTGCGAGACCATTTAGTAAAAACCACCTTTAATACACCCAACCAAGATTCGAACCTCGATCTCAGCATCACCAGCAATGCTGTATGATAAAGAGTCAAACATATACACCCGCAACGGTGGTCGCATGATCTAATGCGTCACTCTCGAACTCGACTGCCGGTGACCAAAAGATTGGGGTTCGAATGCCAATTGGGTGTATTGAGGTTGATTGGCTTCCCATTCTCCCTACATATGAATGTGGGTACTTTTCCTCCAAAATAATTCATTCTTTATCTCTTATGCGTATATCCCGATTAAGTAGTAAAACGCGAAGCAAAAAAACCTAAAATTATCTACTTTAGACCTAATAGCCTATCTGTTCTAAATATGATGTTACCTTAAACACGAATAAAGCCGAACAATATCGGGAATAAACGAATTGTTCTACATGGCGTGATAACTGCGATATTTAAATCGTTCACTTTATAATTCACTTTGGTTTATTCGTTACTCGTGGGAAAGTCTCATACACCTAAATAATTACATTTTGTGTGTGACATTAATTAAATTAATTATTTGTGAATTAAAGTTTAGAATTTAGACTTGCTACAGTTTCAGCCCGCTATGGAAAAATCTGTGTTTGTTCTTCATACGGAACAAATAATTTATTTGTTCCTTTAGTTACAAATTGTTTGGAACTACTGATCTATAAGACTTTGGTTCGTTTCAGGGTATCGCTAAAAAAAAAAAGAGAGAGAGAGAGATTTACAATTTTGGTTTCATAAATAGTAAATATTTAAACATTAAATCTGGATGTGTAAGGTTAGACATGCTTCCATAGGTAAAGTTAGTTTATAAGTCCGGTGCTGACATAATATGAGAGTTAAGAAAAGGAACGTTCGCTATATGGCTCAAATAAAATGCCTTTCAAAGAATATTTTGGTAAAAAGTCACGTACAATACTTAATTAGTAGCTGCATTGAACCCGTTCGATAAACCTCAACTACACTTTCGAGTTGTGTTTCGATTTTCTAACTACACAGAGCAAGTTTACTCGCCTTAAAAACAACTGATAGATTTTAAATTTATATTTATGTAATTTTTATAAACATATTTAAACTAGGATGTTCGAAAACAAGGTGCTTGGGAAGATGATTGGTCCAAAAAGAGATGACGATACTGGGCAGTGGAGGAGGTTACATAATGATGAGTAGCATACCCTGTACTCATTACAATACACTTAGGATAATCAAGTCAATTAGATACGGTGGACAGGACATGCACCTTGAATTGGAGATTCTAGAACCTTGTTCAGGGTATTGATTGGTAAAACCAATGTAGAGACCATTGGGAAAACCTAGACTTAGATGGGAAGATAACATTAGGATGGACCTGAAAGAGAGAGGGTGTAATGAGGTGGACTGGATAGAAATAGGTCAAGATAGGGATAGGGTGTAATGAGCTGGACTGGATAGTACTAGTTCAAGATAGGGATAGGGTGTAATGATTTGGACTGGATAGAACTAGTTCAAGATAGGGATAGGGTGTAATGAGCTGGACTGGATAGAACTAGTTCAAGATAGGGATAGGGTGTAATGAGCTGGACTGGATAGAACTAGTTCAAGATAGGAATAGGGTTTAATGAGCTTGACTGGATAGAACTAGTTCAAGATAGGGATAGGGTGTAATGAGCTGGACTGGATAGAACTAGTTCAAGATAGGGATAGGGTGTAATAAGGTGGACTGGATAGAACTAGTTCCAGATAGGGATAGGGTGTAATGAGATGGACTGGATAGAACTAGTTCAAGATAGGGATAGGGTGTAATGAGCTGGACTGGATAGAACTAGGTCAAGATAGGGATAGGGTGTAATGAGCTGGACTGGATAGAACTAGTTCCAGATAGGGATATGGTGTAATGAGCTGGACTGGATAGAACTATTTCAAGATAGGGATAGGGTGTAATGAGGTGGACTGGATAGAACTAGTTCAAGATAGGGATAGGGTGTAATGAGGTGGACTGGATAGAACTAGTTCAAGATAGAGATAGGGTGTAATAAGGTGGACTGGATAGAACTAGTTCAAGATAGGGATAAGGTGTAATAAACTTGAATGGATCTGTGAGGTGCAACATTGAACCCATTGTTCACTTCCTCCGACTTGCCGAAGTTTTGTTTAGCTATAAAAAAGTGAATATTCAGTCTGACCAATGAAGCAATAGAATTTATGTTGATACTCGCATCTGCATATTTGTATGAAAGTAGTTTCTTAACAATGACATTAATCGAAATTACAGAAATCGACTCTCATTTGAAAATTGCCTTTTTCTGTGTATTATAAGAAAAAAATAACCTGACGTGAACCATCACAATGATAGGAAACAAACTCATCCTTCCAAACGACAAGTACATAATTATCATGAATACTATTTATGTCATAAAATATAATAGCAAAATGCTATAAAGTTGATATTTAATGGATATTTTTATAAAAATTTATTTGTCTTAATATTTCACAAATTTACGAAACTTAATTTTTTTAAATATAGTAGACAATAAAATATCACGCACTTTCTTTTTGTTCTAATCTTAACGTAAAAGTGGTTAGGCCTATTACTTTCAATGTTCAAATGAAGCTTGAAGTGCAAAAAGTTTGAGAATCCTTGTATTAGATTATGATAAATAATGATTTTAATTTTTGAAGGGGACTCCAGAGTGCCTTCGCTATATATTTATATATATATTATATAATATATATATATTATATATATATATATATATTATATATATATTATTATATAGCGAAGGCACTCTGGAGTCCCCCTAAAAAAATATATATATAAAATTATATATTATATTATATATAATATATAATTATAATATAATATATAATTTATAATATAGTATATAATTGTATATATATATTTTTTAGGGGGACTCCAGAGTGCCTTCGCTATATAATATATATATATATATATATATATATATATATATTATATATATAATATATAATATATATATATATATATAGCGAAGGCACTCTGGAGTCCCCCTAAAAAATATATATATATAAAATTATATATTATATTATATAAATTTTATATATATAAAATATTTCGTGTCTAGGCTACATCACTCTTAGCTCAGTAGTGTAAAGATTAGCCAGTATTAATGTACTATTACCCAGGGGATGCCCAAATGTACTAATCGTACATCCTTTCCGTGGAGGCTCTTTCCATGTCCCGATGAGATGAGATGATGATTATAATGAATATAAGAATGTGGAACCAGTGGAAACACTTAAACCTAACATAAGCCTAACTAACCAAACCCTGGTGACCGTTGGGGTAATTCCCCTTTCGGGAAAAATACTCAAGATACCAATCGGGGATCAAACCCGGAACCCCTAGGCTCGTAGCAAGGTGCACTGACCACTACACCACTGGGCCAGTTACCAGTGCAAGTATTTGTCGATATATTAACCTATGAGTAGACATGATGCACAAAAAATAATCAATATTCTTCACTCTCCAACATGAAGAATTCAAGGTGTATCTCACTTTTTTTCCCCTCCCCTTCCTCTACCTTCAGAGCGTGGGGGAGAGGGGGAACTCACGCAAGTTTTCGTGGCTACATTATGACGGGAACAGTTTACTACGCCTGACATGCGATGACCTTGAGAGAGTTGGAGCGAACCGGTGAAGGTCCGATACTCTCCAGGCTGGCTTGGCGGCATCCTATGAAGCATCCTTCCCCTACATTTGTTTTTACTTTTTTAGCTATGAAACGGTGGTGACCTGGCGGTCTAGGGGTAAGGTGTCAGACTACTGTGCCGGGGTCCGGGGTTCAATCCTCGGTCCCAGCACAGAGTTATCTGATTACCAAACCCTTCTTTCAACTCTGACAAGACGTGTATTAATCACAACTTGTGAATGTGTGGAATACCAGGCCTCCACCGTGGTTCGGATCCCACGTTAAACTGTAGGTCCTCCATTTCATATCACAATAACCCTACCATTACACATTAGCGTAAGTACGTACAACCCGAACGGGTAGTAAGACGTGGTGCTAATAATAATTTAGCACTGCATTTTACTACCCATTTGGTTTATACGCTTTTGTACAAATTAGAAACCACGCTAATGGTTTAAGGGATAAGGAAGTTTATATTTAGAGATGTACCTGCATTTGCGTGAAGGGAGAGTGGAAAACCACTTTGGAGAAACCACCCTGACTACACCCGAATAAGATTCGATCCTCGGTCTCCTTGTCATCGGCAGTCTAGTCTACTGTGAGAGTAGCGCCTTTGACCACGCAGCAACTGAAGCGGGTCTTCCTCTCAATTGATTAAAACTAGACTTGCTAGACAATCTCTTTGTTTAAATAAATCGATAATTGAAGTCTGGGAACATTGGCGCAAGTATAACATCAAGGGAATACTTTTTTTAAACTGTCTCCAATTTGCATTAAAGTATTGTAAATTGTAATCGTGAACATTTTCTCTCTCAAGATTATAATTACATGCTTCGGTGGCCGCATTGTTGTATTAAACTAGACTTGCAATGACGGGGAGATCAGGGTTTGAATTCCGGTTGAGTGTACTGAGGATAGGTCTCCCAAAATGGTTTTCCACTCTTCGTCCATGAAAATGCGGTTACACTTTCTCAAAATTCAACCTGACTCATTAGCTTAGTTGGTATATAATTTGTACCTGAACAGATAGTAAGACGCGGTGCTATTTTTTTTAAATATAATTTTATGTATCCTTTAAGTCAAAAAATGGGTTCTACGGTATTATGTTAATCTGTCTGTCTGTTTATTTAACTAGGGCTACAGCCAAAATGGTCTTATGGATTTAATTCACATTTGATAATAAGAGCGTACATCATTTGCCCATCAACTCTGTGACACAGTCGGCTCAAAATCGTAGATTTACATGAACACTATTGCACGTGGATCATTTCTGATTACACATTGATGGAGATAAAGAGTTAATAGATGTTACTAATACTGAACATTGTTGAAATATTAAATTATTTATGGATAAAAACTGCGTTGAAAAGGCCGTTTTTGACCATTTTAGAATGGCTTCACAAATCTTCATTCTGTCATATTAGGGACATGCTGTAGTTATTAACAAGAAACTTTGTCGTTTTATCTCCCATCGTCACCACGGAAAATTTCGAGTAATCATTCAAATACAAATGCACTGCACACATTTCTGGCATATCTTGATATTTTCTTTTCCCTATAACTTCCATACCTCGCGCGAGCCAGGAGATGAGTTAGGCTTGCTATGATGATGCTATTATGGTCATAGCTCGAGGCTAGATCGTGGATTTATTAATATACCCACATCGTTGGGCACGCGTACAAAGGCGTTAGTTTCGTACAGTGTAGATCGCCGATAAATGGGAGGTCGGGGTTTAAAATCCCGGCTGAGTGTATCGAGTTGTTTTCCTCTTGCACCACCCCTTTAAATTGATTGCGACTCCACCTTTCTACGAATACAGGTGCACTTCCTCTAGATTTCATCTAACTCGACCCTACTTCATTAGGGGAAAATATGTGGATAATCCTGATGGGTAATAAATAAGACGCAAAGCTCTGGTGGAAAAAAAAACTTGTTAAGGCCAACCGGTTTACCACTTAAACGAGCCGGAGAAGGTAATCTGTATTTAAGATAAACACTCTCTTCATGGCGTATTTCATTTTTAATCAACCTCGTGACTTGACAATGGTTGCCTAACGACGCGAAGGAAGGAGCTCTGGAATATTTCCTGCGCATCAGCACCGAGTGTTATGTCTTTGGCTTATTAGTTGATACACCCGAAATCATTGCTGGGGCGACTGCAGGTCTTATGGAGTAAAGCTTTATCTTAGCTCGCTCTCAGTCAACTGTTGCCAAACCTACTCGCCTTCAGCTATATCTGAATGTGGTGTGCTGGGGTAAGGAAGGAGCTACTAGCAACTAGGGATGTGGTATCGAAATAAAAGTATCGATACTGTACTCATTAAAAAAGTATCGAAAGAAAAATATTGATACCGTACTAGTATCGAAATTACTATGGAATTTTTTTTTATCTAATAATAATAATTTCTAATTTTACATCATAATTGTATTTTCATATTTATTTAAAAACTGAAAATTATATTGATTTAACCAAAATATACTTAGGTCTATCGCATCCATTTGATGTGCTGGAACTTGGAAGGTATGATAGTTTTTTTATGATGGATATTTTAAAAGGTTTTACCATACCGGCTAGAGTTCTTCTTGCTTGTCATGCAGAAAATGAGTGAGAATTGAAAAATAGGGTCATCTGTTCTTCAACCACAATCCACCTTGGTAAACTTTTAATCCCTGAATGAGTGAAGATATAAAAAAAAGTGGTTTCTTTCGATACCGATCCGATACCGGAGTGTGAGTACTAACATCAGTAAAAGTATCGGAAAAAAAGTATCGAGTAAAAAAATACTGGTATTGAAAGGAAAATATCGACATTAGTAAGGTATAAATACTTTTTTAACATCTCTACTGGCAACCTCCACTAATCAGCTTTGCGAAACTTGTGTTATATTTGAGAGGAGCTTGACCACACGAAAACCAGAGAGTGACAAAGCTAAAGCTGTTTCCCAATAGCATACACGCAGTTCCTTCAGCGATGATATCCAGTGTAGCTAGTAGTTGAGGGTTAGCTTCTGGCTTAACAGAGGACAGCAAAGTTAATGATCACGAGTTGGCCAGCAACTGGCAAAGCGAGCTACACCAAATATATTTGTTTTACGGCCACTGGCCACCCTGATATAAAAGACTGACAGCATTTGTAAGTTGGTTGTTGAGGCAAGTCGGTGTTATTTACAAGTTTACTCTTATTGGTACAGCTTTACACATTGTTGTTTGTGTCTGCGCGTTGAATGGTTGGTGCTATTAAACTCAAAAGTTAACCGAATGGCTTGGGCTTTTTTTATAACACCGCGTCTTACTACCTGTTCAGTTTGTACGCCTATGTAATAGTTACACTTATGGTTTAGGGATGGTGAAGATTTAATAAAGAGTAAATGCATCCGCATTTGCGTGGAAAGAGATTGGAAAACCATTTAGTAAAAAACCTCAGTGCGCCCGACCTGGATCGAACCCCAATCTCCCCGTATTAGGAAGTCTTGTCCACGCAAGAGTAGCGCGTTAGACCACGCGGCCACCGTAACGGGTTTGGACTTCATTCTCATTACAGCTGATAATGCTACTAAAGACCTTTTACGAAGCCATTCCACACATTCTTTGTCCTAAGCCTCTTCTCTTCATTTATTAGACTTAATAATTATTCTCACAGTATCAAATAAAATGATTTTATTACATTAAGAATAAGAGCCATACGTTCTTCAGACATAGGCCCATTACACGTAACGACTTCCCCAAGGGCTTCCTGAGATGGGCTTCTTCGTGAGGAAGTTGGAGTGTGTAATGCAGCAAAACCATGTGGGAAGACCATATCGACTTCCCCATGAATATCCGAATGGTTGGATATTTCCAAGAATCCCATGGGGATCTGTCTAATAGCAGCTAATTGTATTGCGCATGCGCCAGTAAGACTCGACCCACCAAAAGACATATTCTAATAGAAAATGATGGGGATGTTCTACGTGTAATAGGTACCGACCTCCAGTAACTTACCCACGGAAGCGGAAGCCCATCTCAGGAAGCCCATGGGGAAGTCGTTACGTGTAATTCGGCCTTTAACATTGCCACTGACTACCCCGTGTGATCAGCAAGGGTCAGCACAGAAGAGCCCAGTAGTTGTCCACGCATTTAGAAGAGCATTTACTGACTTACTGGAAAACCATTAGCTCGCACCGTGTAAATTAGTCTTTATACACTTAGGGTGACCAGATAGAGGCCTTTGGCGCAAAGGAGGACGAGGACTCCCAAAATGTAAGACATTCAACAAAAATGTAGGAAGTTACAAAATAAAAATTCAAAATGTACCTTGTACAAATTCACTTCTTGTATGTTTTTATTGTTTTTCCTTTTAGCACCGCGTCTTTCTACCCGTTTGAGTTTATACGCTTATATACTTATTACGCTAATGGTTTTAGGGATTAGGAAGGCTATATTTATAGAAAGTGTACCCGAACTTGCGTGAAGGGAGAGTAGAATACAATTTTGGAAAAACAACTCTCAGTATACCCGACCGAGATTTGAACCTCACTTTCCTTGTCATCGGCGGTCTAGTATGCTGCGAGAGTCGCGCGTTAGACCATGCGGCCACTGTAGCGATTTTATGTTTTATTTATAGCCATATTACATATTTTATTTACGTTTAAGATAAACGTATGAATTAGGACACTCGCTATGATTGGTTGCTGACGGCATACACGCTACACGTAACCAATATAAACAAAAAAATTATCACAGTGAACACCGTGTTTGCCGACGAAAACGCACGAAGAATGATAATTGAAATGCCATCTTACGACAGAATTTATAAATGTGAAATCCCTTTGATAGCAACTCACACTAAAAAAACATGACATCTATTTTGTCAAAATGGAGGACATTTTGGAATTTTCGAAAATTCCTCTTGGATGTCGGGCCGAGGTCAAGGTGTTGAAATGTAGGACATGTCCGAAAAAAGGACAACGTCTAGTCACCCTATACAGGATGTTCCCGGGTTAAATGGCTAAACTTTAGGAAGTATTAGTGGATCAAAAAAAACGCAAAATGTATTTTGGAGATTTGACCATTTTCGCTTCCTTTTAGCGCAAACATAAAAAAAAACCCAAGTCGGTAGATATTAAATAAAATGATTTATTTATACATTTTGTTCAAATTGATGGCCTCCAGCACGTAGACAAGCATTGCACCTATCAATGACAGAACGAGTAGCTGACCAACATTGCACGACTGTTGTTTCATCGCACCTTGCGTTATCCTTTTTCGTAATGATTGAAAGTTATTAACAGGCTCTTCATATACTTTTAGCTTGAGAGCTCCCTATACAAACAAATCTAATGGCGTTAAGTCAGATGAACGCAGAGGCCAAACCACAGGTCCAACACGACCGATTCCATCTTCCAGGAAAATTAATATTAAGCCATTGCTGAGAACCTCTCTAGAAAAGCGTGTTTTTATATTAGTTTTTTTGCTATTTGTGCGAAAAGGAATCAAAACGAGCAAATCTCCAAAATAAATTTCGAGATTTTTTTAAATCCATTTCCACTTCCCAAATTTTAGCTGTTTAACACCTTGTATACACTGGATATCATTTTGAGGGAAATGCACGGTAACTATTGGGAAACAGCCTTGTCATTCTCTTGTTTTCATATAGTCAATCTTTCCTAAAATATAATATAATTGCAACGCTGTTACGTCAACGTTGCCATTAGCTTCTTATTACTCCAGCATACCACCTTCTGATATAACTGAGAGCAAGGAAATTTGGCAAAGTTAACTGAGAGAGCTAAGATAAACCATGAGACTTGCAGTTTCCTCAGAGGTGATATTCAGTGTAGTGCTCTTTACTTAGGAAGGGCCTTTATAAAATACAAACATATTTTTTGTGCTCAGCTTTGATAACATTTAAATACATTAGTGCTATTTTACAAGCATTGATAAAATCTATGAAACATGACAGCTGCAGATCAAATTACTTAACGTATGAATACGTGAAAGTAGATCTAGCACTTTTTATAGCTGTTATGTAAGGTTATTATATGAAAATTAGACTGTATATAACTTGTGTTTTAAAAATATATATTTTATCAGTAGATTCAACACCAAGTCTAATAACGAATTTGTTTAGTAGGTTGAAGATGGGAGGTTTACATAGGGGAAGCGCATGAGCACTAGCTGTAAGGAGGGTAGTTTATCAGGGCTGGTCCGTCCATTAGACAAACTTAAGTGATCAAATAAAATCTAAATATTTGATCAAATACTAAGAATAATTTGTATTAGGTGATAAAAAGGGTTTTTTACAAAAGAAATATACATTATACAATATTTGATGTCAGAAGGCAATGTTAGATTTTTGTTTTAACTTAAATTTTAAACAAACAATGTGTTTTAACGTAAACTGAGTATGCTATGTCATAGGTCAGTAAAAAAAATCCTATCCACTGATATCTTATTCATCCCTGTAGGCTTTGTATTAGTTGAGAAATAAATGGTACGGCACACCGCACAGACTTTCTCTCTCTTTCTATAAACTCGTAAGATTTCTGAACGGAATAATGTACATTGTATCATCACCACTCCACATAAGAACACGCATAAAATAATATACAATGATATAGAATCAATGAGAAAAGAGGCGCATCTTTGTCCACCTAAGAACATTTCAAACAGTTTAATGTCTTCCACAAGGGTCAACACTTCGTATTAAAATTTCGATTTCTGGTTAAAATTTTAACATTTTAAAAGGTGTTGCAGATCTTCAAGTCATCGCATTGATATTTAATTATTCATTTATACATTTTGACCAATAAAAAATGTAAATATTGACTATTGAGTCTAAAATGGAGATAGATCATTGCTATGCAAACATTTCTCCTAAGAGATTTAAGGAAAAATAACATACTTTTTTTAGATACTTACTTATATTTAATTACTCTATGGCATTGGAGTATTATTGCGTTAAGACTTAAGTAGTATATGTTTACAACTAAAGCTCACAAAATTGTATTAATATATTTGCAAATATCTCAGAAACTGCTGTTTTTATAAAAATATATGTCAAATAAAAGTTTTTTCTTTCTAATAGTCCTACAATTTTGCAATGATAAGTTGTTTAGTTTCTCCAATAGTTGTGGAGATACGGAAATTAACGCTTCTGTAATGTACCCTAAAAATCATTTTCATAGGAAAATGAAAATAGCCAGTTTATTTATAATCTTAATCAATGCCTAGATACGAATTTTAATCAAAATCGTTTAAGCAGATTTTGAGAAAACAAAATTTTTCTCTTTTCGTCCTTCAGTAAACTACCCTTAATTTTAAGTTTTTATAGACACACAGACAGACGGCATTGCAAAGACTATTTTTTAGGGTTCGGGGGGTCATGAGACGTCGACATCCATCAACATTTCAGGTTAGTTTTTTTTTTACGGTCGCAATACTTAAACTTTAATGTCCAAAAAGTTAAAAAAATTCATATAATTGCGTATATATTGAAAGTTATTGATTTTATTAAAATATGTTTCGGATAAAATATCTGTATTATAAATATATATACATATTTGTAATGCTAAGTAATTTCATATTTCAAATAGTTTAGGAGCTATTTAAAAAAAATGTTAATTTACGCATCAGACCGGAGCCCTTAAAGCCATTTTGCCGAAATATTGAGGGTAGCCATTTTGTTTGGAATATTTATTAATGTTTATAAATGAAATTTAATCAAAATCGTTTGAGCCGATTTTGAGAAAATCGACTTTTTCTCTTTTTGCCATTCAGTAAACTACCCTTAATTTTAAGTTTTAATAGACACACAGACAGACGGCATTGCAAAGACTATTTTTAAGGGTTCGGGGGGTCATGAGACGTCGACATCCATCAACATTTCAGGTTAGTTTTTCTTACGGTCGCAATACTTAAGCTTTAATGCCCAAAAAGTTAAAAATATATATATAATTGCGTATATATTGAAAGTTATTGAATTTATAAAAATATGTTTCGAATAAAATATTTGTATTATAAATATATATACATATTTGTAATGCTAAGTAATTTCATATCTCAAATAGTTTCGGAGCTATTATAAAAAATGTTAATTTACGCATCAGACCGGAGCCCTTAAAGCGATTTTGCCGAAATATTGAGAGTAGCCATTTTGTTTGGAATATTTATTTATGTTCATAAATGAAATTTAATCAACATCGTTAGAGCCGATTTTGAGATAATCGACTTTTTCTCTTTTTGCCCTTCAGTAAACTACCCTTAATTTTAAGTTTTAATAGACAAACAGACAGACGGCATTGCAAAGACTATTTTTAAGGGTTCGGGGGGTCATTAGACGTCGACATCCATCAACATTTCAGGTTAGTTTTTCTTACGGTCGCAATACTTAAGCTTTAATGCCCAAAAAGTTAAAAATATATATATAATTGCGTATATATTGAAAGTTATTGATTTTATAAAAATATGTTTCGAATAAAATATTTGTATTATAAATATATATACATATTTGTAATGCTAAGTAATTTCAAATCTCAAATAGTTTCGGATCTATTATAAAAAATGTTAATTTACGCATCAGACCGGAGCCCTTAAAACGATTTTGCCGAAATATTGAGAGTAGCCATTTTGTTTGGAATATTTATTTATGTTCATAAATGAAATTTAATCAAAATCGTTAGAGCCGATTTTGAGAAAATCGATTTTTTCTCTTTTTTCCCTTCAGTAAACTACCCTTAATTTTAGGGGTAGATATCCAATTCCAAAAACCCCTCGGGGAAACCCTATGAAAACCATAGATATCAAGTTTCAGCTCAATCGGTAAAATAGTTTAGGCTCTAGTTGGAGGTACAGACAGACAGACAGACGGAAATTCAAAAACCACTTTTTCGGATTCAGGAAGTCATGAAACGTCAAAATTCATCAAAATCTCGAGTTCGATTTTTTTGACGATCACAATACTTTCTCTACCTGTAAGAGAGAGAGAAAGTAAAAATAATGTTGACAACAGAAATAATATATAGGATTATAAAGTTCATCTATCTAAGAGTTATCAAAAGTTTCCAATAATACATTTTTATGTATTACTGTAGAATTTATATTTACAATATTAATTAAGTAATATAGAGCTCAGATAACGGTCTTACTATGAAAATCAAAACTGTAGGTCTGCACTTTGATAAATTAATATTAATCCATTTCATAGTTATAAGAATTGACGCTGGGTACAGACATATTTTTAAAGTTTTGTGATTCAAATCCCGATGTTTAAACTATAAATCTCGAAAAGGTGCGATGACAGTTGCCAGTAAATATTTGTTTCTTACACATGGCAGCGTGGATGGGTTTGTTATGGACACAATCACATGACTGTTATCAGAAATGTTTGAACCTTTCAGGTGGTGGTGAGGATGGGTCTGTTGTGTACTCATACACAACACAGGTGTAATGATTTTCATAGCAGTGGAATTGCATCCCTAGTTTGAATCCTCTGATAAGATGTCCCGATAATTTTAAGTAGACGTCCCAAGTTTTTTTAGTCAACAAACGAATTGGGTCCCAACTTGTCAAATCAGATACCTTCATGTCTTTTTCCATTAGACCTTCATGGCTTTTTCCATTTGGTGTCATATTTTATCTTGGACAAGTTAGTTGCGCGGTGAAAAGATGGAGAATAGTGTCTCAATCTCTGGTTACATGGTTGGAGAAAGAGGAAAGCAACTCTATGTTGTTGATAAGTACAAGTTCAGGTTCCATGAATGTTGAAGAATAATATCCTGAGGTGGGCCTGCTCGAATAAGAAATGTTCAGCATTCATCATCAAGGGGTGAAATTGTTAATAGTTCGCTACAACATAACCATGAGAACAAAAGTGATACTGTACTTAACCGCCATAAAGTTAGTAACAGCCTGAATGGAAAGGTAGGGGACCGACCAAGGAAACTAGTTCATGAACAATTACAGAAAGCTGATATCGAAACTTTAACTTTATATGATTTAAGCCAGATTCGTGACAACATCCACAATGCTCGCTTGCTCTTCGGTTCTACCACCAAAAACACTGGAGGAACTGTATTCTTCTTTGGAAAAATTGGACACTAAGACGAATAGGGAAGAACCTTTTATTAGTGATGACATAGAAAAAAATTGATTCTTTATACGGTAGCAAACTTGAAGTTTTTGGCACAGCTTAGCATCATTTACATGGACGGAATGTTCCATGTCTCTCCAAAGCTGTTTTTGAAATTATTCGCCAATATAGACAACAAAGATGACGTATACACTTCTTTGGTCTTCTTTTTGTTTTCAATCAAATCCGCGAACAATAACATTGCAGCACTTCAACACTTAATTTTAAAATTTCGTGAACTCGGTTGGGACTTTGCTCCCTCTACAGTAATCATTGATTTTGAAGAGGCTATTCATCAAGATGGGGGAAGAGTATTACATACAAAAATCATCAAAGGTTATAGGTTTCATCTAGGCCAAAGTTGGTGGAGGAAAATCTAACAATTATACCTTACTCAAGAATATAAGGCTAAAGATTCTGAAATTGGGAAAGTTTTAAAATACTTCTTCGAACTATTATTTCCGAACCCTGATGACGTGGATGACTGCTTTACTGATGACCTCATAAAGATCCATCCCGATGACGACAGAGTAAGCCGCTTTATTGACTACATTTTAGAAACGTACGTATGTAACAAAAATTTCAAAATTTCCACCCCACGTCTGGGCAGATCAATCTCTCCCTGCATCACGTAATAAATTGCTGCGAATATTTTCATTCTAAAATAAATGTAATTCTATACTCAGCACACCCCAACATTTGTCAATTTACAGAAGAAATGAAAAATGTACAATGTGATTCCTACGTAAAAATGCGCACTAAAGGATAGAGACGACATTAAGCGGTGCACAAAGAAGCCTTCATGAGGGAGAAAATTTTGAGATATGAAACTAATGAAATATCTCGATTTACATTTATCAAAAGTGTATGTTACAAATATTTACCAGTGAACAAAAAGTAGACAGTGTTAAATTCAAAGCTATAAAAAACCTGAAATTATCAATTATTTTACCAGGAAAATTACATGATGTATTCATATTTATTTAACCTTAACTTCTAAAAAACACCATGTCTCGTTGTTTAATTTGATTTTGTAGCCCAAACTCTCGGATTAGAGGGGCCCAAATACAAATAATGGAAATCAACAAAAAGATAAGTTAAGATATGTAAATAAGAGTGGGCAGTGAGAGTAATTATTATTAATGCTGCTAGACACGTAATACGTCCCAAGCAATCCCATCCAATATTTAAAAAAAAGGAAACACGGTCCTCATTACAACAAAAAAAAAATAAGTAGAAAGATTAAGTTACAAGGGGAGATGCCAGGGTAATATGATTGCATAAACTAGGGATAACCAGACTTGAATATATATATATAAAGACGGCAGGTCAAAAAAAATAGAGTTTTATTATATGAATGCAATATTTAACAATATGATATATTTGGGCATAATATTCACATATTCTTTTTATTTTTGATATGATTTTATATTACAACTTATATTATAAATGCCCTTTAACCAGTAATTCCTTGACACATAGCAAGATTTAAAAAAGAATTTAAATGTAGCAAAAAATTTTAATTTATATTTTATGTTTATGAAAATCATACTCAACATTTAGCATAAATAATTTCGACCTCTTGTTCCTACAGATATCTCTTAAAGGTAAAGTCCATTACTTTTCTTTTATCATTGTGAACTCCAATATAGAATAGTTTACTTTTTTATATTTATACACAACTGACAATATTTCGCGCATTAACATTTGAATGTTCTGGCACAATGTCCGTACTGAATCCTTCACAATAGATCAAAATAAATATTTATAATTCATAAGTCTAAGTTTAAATTTAATGTTTTTAGAACACATAGATTACGCATGGCATTACCATTAATATGAAAATGTTCTGTCTTAAAGTCCTGACTTACATCTTCCAAAAATATCTTTAATAATTTACAAGTCATAAATAGAATTTAAGTTCATTAAATATTCTAAGTTTAAATTTGATGTTCACACACCACATACTTTGACAAAGAAAATAAATAAATGTAAATAAATATCCGAAAGAGAATTTTGATATAAAAAAAATATATAAGAAAAATATATTATGCCAAAAATGAATTTCTCCTTACATCTTTTCTATTAAACAAGTCCTTGAAGCCTCAGCTTCGTCCGTCTGCTTCCAGACCTGGCCTAAGAGTGACGCCATAGTTTCCTGGGCGGTCTTTTATACGGTGCAAACTCCATGAACACAAGAGACAGGATCCACAAAGGAAGGGGGGGAACGTGCGTGACCAGGAAACGTCTGTATTTTTCGAGAAGCCGAACTCGTGTATTCTAGAACGAAAATTCTCTTCTTCTTGGGGTTAGTGTAGGTTGGCACTATGCTAGCGACCTCTAGCGGGGCGTGTCCGGACTCTTGTTTCACAAAGGCAGTCGTTGATCGGGTGAAGTAGGGGCTGGATGTGTTTATGTTTTCTCGACTGTAGCCGGGATGGTGATATTGGGTAAGTAATATTTTGTTGACTCGTTGACTAACATTAGCTTGTAGCCATATGAATGCTACAATTTGTCTTAATACCTATACAACATAAGGGATTTAAGAACAGGTAAGCATTTAGATTATTAAATTAAACCTTAAAGTTAACCTTTAAAGAGGTACGCAATTAAAATTCAGCCATAATTTTTGTTTCATAATTAGTTATTTGTTGCAGGTGGGGGCAAGGATCAGTCTGTTATAAATTCGGAAACAGTGCAGGTGTTATGATTTTTGTTTTATAATAGATTGTTTGTTTGTTGCAGGTGGGGGTGAGGATGGGTCTGTTATGGACTCGGACACAGCGCAGGTGCGAGAGTTCATCGAGAAACTGGTAGAGGGCCTTGTGAACGGTAGACTGGACAACGTCTACGTCAACAGACTGTACAACCATCCCGATTGTGAGTACCGGTTTCCTTCACTCCAGTCTGTACAGCGCTCCCTAAGGTAGCACTAGCTAGCATGACTCGCGTGTACAGTAGATCCTGCAGGACTAATAATAACTACTGGTTACTAAGGACGCTGCCTACCTGTGACGTCATACCATATCAAGATAGTATTTCCCATGTAAATATATTTAAGTTTTATTTGGCGAGCTTTAACGATATAAAAGTAAAACAAAAACCATATATTCTTATAAATTCTAAGAATGGTCTTACAGTGTTACAACATTATTTTTTTTATATTAAAGCAGTTTTTTGTAAGGGTGTTTTTTTTTATAAATCGTCTTCAACTCAGGCTATTTGATTTAGGCACGAAAATGTCCTGAAGGAATCTTCCTTCTAGTCTTATTACTAAAAAAAAGGCCGTGGAAATTTGATATCTATCAAGAAGAGAAAACAAGAAAAAATGTAATTTTAAAAAGCAAGGTAGTGTTGCCCAGGTGCAAATAGTAGAGTGAGTGTGTAAACTCGTCAGAGGAAGAGGGGAAGTGTTATCTACCCATAGGCAAGAGGCCTCGCATGGTGAACTACTCATTTTATTCCTTCTTTTTCTAACTCGTATATTGGTATCTTAAGTGTATTAGTGCTTAAGTGCGTTAAGGTAAGAATCAACCCGCTTCGCAAAATATAGGACTAATGCGTTCATTATAGCTTTTATATATTCAGTTGTGTTAAATTAAAGGTGTAGGGTTTGGTTTTTAAATTTGTTCTAAGATTATGCTAAGGCAGAACCACCAAAAAGCAAAGATAGAGCTATAAAAAAAATGCTTTCAAATTAAATTTTTTTCCTATTTTGAATACAAAATTTTCTCGAATCTTTGAATCTAAAATATTCTTTAGGATTGTAGGGTCCCACCCCTAGTTATTATATTAGGCGTGAACATTTTTTAAGGTGACAGTGGTGGAAAATAGCATAAATTTCTACACAGGCGTAGTCCATAAAAGGCTTAATATGATTTTATACCCGTGTTAAATACTTGTAAGTATTAAGAATTAATAGCCAGAGCTATTATTTATGCTTATTAGTGGGAATTACTCCATCTAGATATCATATTCTGAAAATTGAAAAATGACACCTGGACACGGGACTGGACGGGGTCCCGGGTTCGATTCCCGTGTCCAGGTGTCATTTTTCAATTTTCAGAAGAGGATTTGTAAGTATGATAATGCAACCTTTTTTCTAGTAACACGACGCATATAGACTTCCTAATTTCAAACGTAAGGGAGTAGTAACAATTACATTAAAGCCACAGGCAAAATAATTTATATTTCAATAAATAAGATATTATACGAGCAATATCGATTCTATGGTCTAGTGGATCAGTTCCTGGCTACAAGTTCATAGGTCCCGGGTTTGATCCCCGGCGCTTCTAAAATGTATCTGTAAGCAGTGGGTTGGAACTGGGGTCAAACTCAGCCTCGTGAGAACAAATTAGGTGCTACTTGAATAAAGAAGTAGCGGGTCTGATCTAGAAAATGAGATTAACGGCTGAGGGCTCATTATGCTGGCCACGTGACACCTACACTCCACAAATGTTGGCACTATCATCGCTAATGGCCACGGCCGCTCTGTGGTATAGCTCACTTACGGGCTGACGTCATGGAGGTTTTTTTGTGTACAATACAAGGAAAAGTATGAAAATTTGAATTAAAATAATTATCTAATCTGCAAATCAAGCTAGACAAAAACACCAATCACCAAACACAAATGAGCAATTTTCATTAATTTTTATTTTAAAAAAATCGCCTTGATTTTTTTTTTACTAGTTCTGCAAGTTCTATTGTTTAGTGTGTCCACTCTGTTCATATAAAATGAAGACCCCTTGAAAACGTCAAGAGACGTGTGTGAAACAGATGATGTTCCAATGATCCATCATAGTTATTGTGTTTCTTATATATTTTCATTAATAAATGGTCAATATTTCCATGAAGCGGTGTGTACACGCCGTTTACTTTTATATTTTGTTTTAACGGTTTCAATTTTTTTATAGTATGTTTAATCAAAATAAATACATAGGCTATTGCTTATTACACTAGAGGAACTGATAGTAATTCAACATAAATCATCTTGAAATTACCTTGAACCATATTTTCAATTAAAATTAAAGTTTTCTTTTCAATGGCGATTATAAAGTTATGTGTATTTTTACTAAATAAGATGCTTAAAATAGTTTTATTCTGTTTAAGTCACTTTTTCGACACCTTATATCAATTGGTAGTGTGTGTGCCTGCTGGGTTAAGAGCTCCAGGTTCAATTCCCTCTATGGCATGAAAATGTACCACTGTAATATTTTGATTAACCCTTTCATAGTGATGAATCAATGGCCAGTGGACTGGCTGATTTAGAGATAAGCTAGTTTGTAAGTCATGTGTGATCTAACCATTGTGTTCATAAATTTCACGTTAAATACGTTTAATAATAAAATAATACTCAACCTTGCTACTACTACGAGCATTTTAGTGCTACCACCTTCACATTGTGATAATATGCTATATCCCTCAAGTAACAAATTAGAAAAAAATCTATAGATTTGGTAATTGTATTCTAAATATTATTTCTGAGCCTTCTAATACTCTATATATGTGATAATTGTATTGTAAATATAATTTATAAGCCTTTTAATAAACTATAGATTTATTGTCGTATTGTAAATATCATTTCTAAGCCTTCTAATAATCTATAAATTTGATTATTACACTGTAAATATCATTTCTAAGCTGTCTGATAGTCTATAGATTTGATTAATGTATTCTAAATATTATTTCTGAACCTTCTAATAATTTATAGATTTTATTATTGTACTGTGGATATAATTTTTAAGCCTTCTAATAATCTATAGCTTTGAGTAATGTATTGTAAATATAATTTTGGGGTCTTTTTAAACGTTTGTACAAAATTTGTATAAACAAAAATTATATTTTTTTAAATCTAAATTTTTAAATTAGAATCAATCTGGGTGTTTTCAAGATGTTTAGACTTTGTTGAATTGTATTATTAAGAGTTGGTTTTCAGATCAAATTTATTTACCGCCCTTATATATTTGTAAAAAAAAAAGTATTGTGTCTCCCACCTAGATGGCAACGCAACGCACCTGCCCATCGGCTCTCCAGCTTGTCTCAGTTCAGTAAACGGTACACTTTCAGAACGTGCTTCATTTCTAATGTTATTCAGTCACATTCCCGATCAGAAACGGTGGACGCAGTTACATAATATTGGTTTGCAAACTATAATATTGTGTGAAGAAACGTGTATAAAACAGAAGTTGTTCTAGCATTGTACTTAAAGATGATTACGAATATTTCAATAGAATAGCCTCGACGAAACCAAACCGACGTAAGCGTGTCTTATTTTCAAAGGATTATTGGCCTTAAAATAGAACATTTTTCTTATTAACACACACCCACTGCCTCTTTAGCAGACGGGAAAACACAAGCTGTATAAATAAACCCTGCTACAGTCTAATTTCAAAGGAAAAACCTTTTCTAATGGCTAGAAAAGTTACTAGATCTACTTTCACGTATTCATACGTCTAGTCATATGATTATGCAGCTGTCATTTTTGGTAAATAATATCAGTACCTGTAAAATAACACTAATAAGTGGCTGTAAAAATATGTTTTGTATTGTATATAAAGCCGTTACGTCGGCAGTCAGTTTTGTTTAGGTTCCTGGTAACAAATTTTTTTTAAATCCACGTACCCCCAGATATAATTATTTCTCTTAATCTTTGAACCCCCAAAGCTGTTGGTGCATAATGCAAGTTGTACAACCGACTATGTACATATTCTATAATACACATAAAAATAAAATAAATTACATCCAATATAATGAGAAATATATATATATATTTAAAATTTTACGTATTCTTCTTTTACGTATCTTAGCGTATCCAAGGTTGGAAACACCGAGGTAGATGGATCGTTGGGTCTGATGCCATCTTGTTATTGATGGTAGCCTGGATGTTGTGGGGCTAGTAGGGTATTTTCCACGGAAAGAGAGTGGAAAGCGTTTCCATTCGAAGAGTAGCCTTTTTTTTTGGAGGATATTGGGGAATCTTCAGCGTCGTCGAGAGTTAAGAATAGGGTTGGTCGATGATTAAAGAGTTCTACTTGAAGGGCAAGGCAAAGTACCAAGAAAGGGTGTCTCAAAAATTTGAAGAGTAGGATGATAGTGGTGAAAAGATAACTATTTTATTTCTAACGGGATTAGATGAGTTGATAATATGCGGATCGGCGTTTGGGATTTATAGGTAGAGATCTGGAGAAATGTGAAAGGGAGGCGAAAGGCTGAGTAACTATTCTTGAAAACACGGCTTCTTCTCTGGTGTAGGCTAGTGTAGGGATATAAGAAGTGATTCGTGGGGGAGGGAACAGATTGTTGTCCTTGTAGATATATCCTGAGTAAGAGACTTTCTTACAGGCGTTCTGCTTCTTGGCCTCTGCTCTGTGTCCTCTTCAACGAGAATTTGGCATCTCAGGAAGAAGTCAGGTCACGTCTGTGCTAGAATAGTTATTTAGGGGAAATGGTCAATGTAAGTACAACTTTAGTTGGCGACAGGTGAGCATCCAGTAAAGGCGCAACCTTGGAGCAGTCCCGTGAAGGCGTAACCTCAAGTAATGAGTTTATAGTTGATTTTTTGACTATATTTATTTCAAAAAAGAACTGATACTCTGCGATACCTCCAATTACAGTTATAATTTATTAATACAAACCTCGGGAGTGTGATGGGCGGGACGTAACAAAGCCCCTTCCTGCCAAAATCTTACTTTAGCTTGTAGGTTTAAAGTGGGATTCTTTCAACCTGACAAATAAAAGATCTTTAATATTAGAGTTCATAGAAATATATAGATATATCAAAAGTGACTGCTATAGATAGCATGATCTGACGTATGAATACGTGAAAATAGATGTAGTAACTTTTCTTTCAGATAATGTTATTCTTATAAAAATTGAACTGCATATTATCAACACAAAATAGATACGTCATGTGTGGAGTTGTTGGTATTGAATAATAAAAACGGGAGTGGTATCTTTTAAAAGGTATGAATTCCCAGAGCGGTCTTTTTGTCACACCGGCATTATTCAGGGCTCGACACTTCCTCCTTTATTCCCCCTTTCCCCCGTACCAGTGTCCACATGGTATGCGAGGTCACTCCCACAATAGACTGGATTTTATACGAGGGGAAGGTCAAGCAAGGTTAGAATCTCCCCAGCTCTTATATTAAGCCGTTAATTATGTACAAGTGAGTTTTGAATTCTTTTTTAACACTTAATCTTTTTAAAGACATTTGTCCTCTCTTGTTTGGCAAGCGTTTGATAACATATCTGGGGGCCTTCACTAATATTTTCATCGCTACATAAAAATATTACCATATTTAATGAGGTTTTTAATTTTTTTTTTATTTAGCACCGCGTCTTATTACCCGTTCGGGTTATACGCTTAAGTACTAATTACACTAATGGATTAGGAATTGGGAAGGTTGAACTTAGAGGAAGTGAACCCGCATTTGCGTGGAGGGAGAGTGGAAAACCATTTAGGAAAAACCACCCCAGTTCACCCGACCGAGATTCGAACCTCGATCTCCCCGTCCTCGGTGGTCTGGCTCAACACGACTGGCGCGTTAGCAGGTTTTTAATGATTTATTAGTAGACTACTAAACTCAATAAACACTTTACAGTAGCTTTTGTAACAACGCAAATATTATGAAAGGTCCGTAATAATGTTTATTTTAGAACAAAAAAGTACATATTGTTTCACCCCCTCCCGGCCACCCCTCCCCAAAAGTTAAAAATAATTAAAGACTGACTCAACGCCCTTAATATTCATGGTGTTAAATTTAATAACAATTGAACACTATCTCGCGCAACAGCGACAGTATCTTGTTTAGACCAAGACAATGAATGCGCAGCTATCTGGAGAAATTGTCTTGGGACGGCGCGTTGTTGCCCTCTAGTACGGGACACCCATTTAAGTTGGGAGTCTAGTGAACGCGAGTTAAGGGCAGTTTTTTTTTCAGTTTTTATAGCAAAACTTTTTTTTTGTCAAAATAAAACAAAATATTGTTCTAATTAGATGACCAACTTTTTAAATGAAGAGAAAAAGTTGTCATTAAATTCCTGGAAAACCTTGTCAGATACTCAACAACTGATTATATCACCATGTGAAGAAAATTAAACGCGTATGTTTCTACTGGAGCAATATTTGATTTATTTTGGCCGAAAAAGTTTTGATATAAAAACTTCAAAAACACCTTTTCTCGCGTTCCCTACAATCCCGCCTTAACTTCCCATCTCCCCTGCAGCTGGTGATGTATTCTGGAGGTATGAGACTGCATGTACTAACACCCTGGACTAACCCTCCACTAACCGGGGCATGGTTGTTTGCAGATGACCGCATGTTCTCCCGATACCACTCTTGTCTGTGCGAGACGCTCGCTCGGCTGGGGTTTGCGTTACACATGGCTATAACTAGTAAGTGTTTGTTACCAGTAGGACCATACTGTGTTGAAACGTGTGTCCTAGAAAAAAATAAGACAAGTCCAACTCTACATTTCCTTTAAAATATTTAGGTCCTTCCAATCTTTGTTAAGGACCTCTCCTAAACAGATGGACAGCAAAGTAGTCGATCCACTGGTGGGTGGATCACCGCACAGGTGCAAGAAGCGCGTGCTTGGGGCATTGGTATAGTAAGGGGCCTAAAAAAAACTAAAACAAGCTTTTGTTTTTTTTCATTTTTAACATTTTGTTAATTTATAAAATATATAATATAATAATGATATAAATGTGACTACGTGGGTCGAGTAAAGAGCTGCAAAATGTATGGAAGCATACGGGATTTCGAATTCAGGTGTTATGAATGAGAAGAGTTCTTCCAAAACCATTACGACATGATTTAGCTTTAACATAGTCTTACAAACATACCGGACCCTCCAACTCCAGTGTAACCAGGCCCTCCTAATCTTGGGTAGCCCATTACTTTCTCCTATGAAGCCACAATCGCCGTAAAGCGACACAAATTCTAAACATAGGCTACACTGCTCTCAAAGAACTGCGCTGTGATAAGTAAGGCGGAAATTACTCGTTACGTTACCAGAAATAAAAGTTATGTCACATGTATTTTATTTTATAATACACGAGTATGTAATTATTTATATGTATGCGTTTTTGTATATTTGAAAAATAATAAATGGCTTATTTTTCAATGCGCACATTTTAGTATAAAGTCCTTAAAATAATATTGTTTTAAATTATAAAGAACTTAAATCAGGTTGCGCTTAGATGGCCTCCAAATGAATAATTCGCCACTGAGTAGATCATCTTATCATAGTCAATTGCCCTCAAAAGTTCTGATTTCATAGTCTCAGCTCTTTTTAATTTAAGTATTTATAACAATTTTATAAGGATTAGGGTGGGATGGAGGAAGATTCATGGTAAATATTCTCAGTTTTGTAGCAAAAACGTTTTTGGTAAAAATAAAATAAAATAGTGCATCTATAAATAAGTTTAGTTTAATTTTCTGCATAATATAACCCAGCATTTCTTGAATACATTTCATCAGCATTATGGCATTTATTAAAAATAATTTAAAAGAAATAGTCCTGGACCGATTCCTTGAATTCCCATGCCAGCTATTCAAGGAATTACTTTTTATCAAACTAAACTACGAGTAAAATATGATCTTAACACGCCCTTAAATTTTACCAATTAAAAATGTTTCCATCCCAGAATTATTGTACTTAGATACATCTATGTGTAGGAGCACCCCAAGGATTTCATGCACCCCTAGGCTAGGATTAATATTTGCGCCCCCATTTGTGTTCTGTATTTATAAGTAAACCGCACTACCTGCGTGAAGCAAAATAATAATTCTAGGGTGCCAAAATGCCGGAAAAAAAGAGATAAAATAAATATAAATAAGTGGCGATCCTCCATCACTATTCATTCCCCTACCCTTATATTAATGTATGCAAAAATATTATCCCTTCTATTTTATTAATATTTTCATAAGCTTTTAATTAAATATCAAAGTGATTAGTCGACAAAGTGACCCCAAATTGTCACAAAACAATGAAAGTGATTAAGTTGTTAATTAATCTTTAAAGTGTATATGTATATATTCTTAATACTAGATAAAATATTTAGATGTTAATTTTTTATTTAGGCCTATAAATAATATTAGATTATTTAATTTAAATATAATTTGTCCAAAATAGTTTAAATTAAATATTCTTAAATAAATTCCCCACTTTCAAGTTTAATATTAACGCGTTTCAAAAATACAAAGCTCCAATATATTTTTTTAAGGCTAATTGTAAGATTTTGTCTTTCTACTGTCACTATTTGAAGGGTACAGGGGAAAAAGGGAGAAAATTCAATAAATTTAACTCAAAGTGAGCTAATGATGCCATGTTTTAGGCAATAATGAGACATTCTAATGCACTTTATATTATGGTTAAAAGAGGTCTCTTCCAAATTTAAATATATATTATTTATGTAGTTTCTGGGGTCCTTGTGGTGTTTTAGATATAAAAGTCGTCTGGAAAATTTGTTTAGTTTTTACTTCCCCTCTTTTTCCCCTGTATCCTTCATATGCTTTCGTTCAGGTTATATTTAGAGGAAGTGTACCCGAATTTGCATGAAGGGAAATGAAAAAACAATTAGGTAAAACCACCCTCAGTACACCAGCCGAGGTTCGAATCTCGATTCCCCATCATCGGCAATCTAGTCTACTGCAAGAGTAGCGCCTTAGACCATGCATCCACAGAAGTGGATGTTATCTTGTTTGTATATTATTTTGATGAAGAATTAAACTAAAAGTAAAATTATTGCTTAGAGTTAGAAAGTGAAATGTTTTAATAAGGAGATGTAATGTAATTAGTGATTAACAACCTTTACTCAGTCTACTCACTGAAATTTAACGTGTCAAGTTTAATTATTGACACGACAAAAAAAATTATCATTGGGGAGATTGAAGTTTCCTCAATCACATTATCAATTAATTAATACCAGCTTCGGTGGCCACTTGGTCTATGGCACCATTCTCGCAGTAAACAGGACTGCCGATGATGGGGAGGTCAAGGTTCGAATCTCGGTCAGGTGTACTGAGGGAGATTTTTCCAAAATGGTTTTACACTCTCCCTCCATGCAAATGCGGGTACAATTCCTATGAATATCACTTTCCAATTCCCTAAAACTATTTAGCATAATTATTTTATAAGTGTTAAACTAACGAGTAGTAAGACGCGACGCTAAGAAAAAAAAATGAATGACCAGGAAACCTGAGTGTTGGACCTATTTTAGAATTAAATTAGTTTGTATATTGTTTTGTGATCAGTTGGTTTCAGAGAATGCAGGTTAATTTTACCTAAAAAAAAGTAAAATTATAATTGGGTACATAAACATGTAGCATGAAAAAGGAAAAAAAGGATGGATGGTGTGAATATTGGCTATTGAAAATATTAATGTTTTAAATTAATACAACGTTAATTTTTTTCTTAACTAAAATGTAATCAGTAGGCTTAATCAAATATTTGGGTACTTGAAAGAACTGACTTTTGCATGAAACTTTGGAACTTTAATATTAATATGCAAGGGGACTTTTATGCATGTTTTCCTTTTGGTACATCACAGAACATATTTTATGCATGAGAAGCAAAATTAATAATTACTATTTTGTACATAAAAATATAGAAGACATGATTAAATGGAGCTTTAAATATTTCTACTTCTCTCTCTCTCTCACAATTTTTTTTTTTTCTCTCATAAGGATGGTGAGAATTTTTTAAAAACAATAAATCCCTCTTCAAGGAGTTTCGAGTGCTTAAAAAAAAACACTAGGTGTTGTGGGAAAAATTAATTTTATAAAATTGCAACATGCTTTTAGCATAGATATTAAGAAGTAATACATAAACATTTTTAGGGGGATGTGGGGAGATGGATTTACAACACCCCTCCATCCTCAGTATGGCCCATGAATAATTATGTATATATAACTGTTGGAATTATATTTTAAACAGATAAACCTCTGACCGAGGTAGAATCTCCTTCGTCTGTCCATGCAGAACTGAAGACACTGGTGAATCGCATAATACGTGATGCTGTGACTCTACCCAATTTCAAGGTCAGTATTTCAGACATTTGAAGTTTTTAAGAGGGTGCCGACTTAATTTATAGCAGCTTGTGAAGAATTCATAAAGTTAAATATTATCTGACTAGAATCAATGGCATTTGTACAAATACTTCAGTTCAGCTACTTTGGTTGAAGCGTATAACCCGAACGGGTAGTAAGACGCGTGCTAAGTAATTATTATTACTTTGGTTGGTCACTTATGGTGAGGTCGTGGTTTGTTTTCCGGAAGGGTGTATAAAGGTGTTTTTACTTAAATTATTTCCCACTCTTCTTCTATGCAAATGTGGGTACACTTAATATAAATTATACCTCTATAATTACTACGCCATTAGTGTTGCGGGTAGTATGTTGTGAAGCACACAAAATATCCTGGCAAACATACAGTTTTGTGTTGTATGTATAACATGAACACTAATAATTAAGTTCTAGCATAACATTTGAATTACCTGCTTCAGTGATCACGTGGTCTAAGGCGTCAATCTAGTGTTAGACTAGATTGCCAACAACGGCAATCGGGGTTTGAATCCCGGTCAGGTGTATCCCCCAAGTAGACCCAACCAGGATTTCAATACCGATCTCTCCATTATCAGCAGACCAGTCTAACACGGGACTGACGCCTTAGACCATTCGGCCACTCAAGTGGGTAAAGGCTTATTCAAGTCCAGCACCTTAAAATCTATGATAATTTGTTTATCAGTCTTACTGTCAAGAAAAACACTTAATAAAACTCAGTGTAACTTCACTTAACCTTAGGGGTACGTAACACAGTTTGAGAAACACGACCTTAGGATAAGTTGTGGATATCCTCGGTGCTAGACATATTAATTAAAAAGAGTTTGTTTGGGTATATTTTCTGTAGCAGGTAATTGAAAGGAAAATGTCGAATGGAGAGAGATTGTCAGAAGATATTGACATCAAGACATATGAAGATATTCTAGCTACAGCCATTTTGAACAAGGTATTTATTTTATGTAGTAATTAAACTGAAATAATAATAGGACTTATACAAGCTAGAACAACATCAAATTATAATTTAAATTTTTGCGAACTAATTTAATTAATCACTAATCTTTTTTAATCATTTTAAACATATATTCCATACATTATAGAAGTGATATATCTGTGAAACTCTTTTTTTTATATTATTTATCCTTATTTTAAGTACAAATACCTATAAATAAAATGATACCAACCTATGAATAAAATAACATAGTTATAATATTTATTTACCTAGTCTCTTCAATGGGAGCATATAAAAATGCCTACTTTTCAGGCTAGCATAGCCACATAGTGTACACATATCTAGTAATTTAATTAATAACAAACAAAATATGTGTCAGTGTAGAGCAATGTCATACTGATAGTATCACAATACAGGTTTATTTCACTTAGATGGGGATTTAGGGGACGCAAGATAAGGTCAGTGTTTTTGTAGTTTTTATATCAAAACTTTTTTGGTCAAAATAAATAAAATATTGCTTCAGTAGAAACATAGAGCTTAATTCTATTCACATGGTGATATTAACAGATGTTGAATATCTGTCAATGGTGTCATGAAATTTAATGACAACTTTTTATCTTCATTTAAAAAGTTTGTCATCTAATGTCGATATGCTCATGATAGATATTTAACAAATGTTGATATTACTATGTAAAGAAAATTAGCCTCTATGTTTGTATTGATTGAAGCAATATTTTATTTATTTTGCCCAAAAAAAAGTTTTGCTATAAAAACTACGAAAACATTGGACTCTTCACATGTTCCCTGCGTCCCCACCTAAAGAAATATTACCAAAGGAAATATAAATTTTTATAATTGGTCTTTATTTAACGTTTTAATAATGTGTTCAATTTATTTTGTATATATATATATATTTGGAATTTCAATAAAGACAAACATGAGATGGGAAAAAGAAGACAAATAAAAATGAACATATTAAAATACGAAACAATGATGAAGGTGCAGCTATAATATATTACACAACTTCAATAAAACTAGCACAAAATCACAAAAACATTCATACATAATATTTATTATACTTTTATTACTTATTAATTTCTGTCTTCCCGACTACTCATAACATTTGCCAAATAAACATAAAAGATGAGCCATCATACGCTTTTAAACAATGACAATATTTTTAATCCTTGTATAATTCCTAGAATGGCAGCTGTAGGATAAGTAATTACTAATTATTGAAAATTAATCCACCACAAATGATTAATCTTACTAAAAATCCAGGAAATGCCAGGAAGTAATTAGTTTGTTGAATTTTTCACTAATTTTTTATAAAGTGATAAAGTTCATCTTATTTACATTTTCATCTCCAGCCGCTTAAAATTAAGTTTATAGAAAATTTGTGTCAATAAAGAAAGTTTGTAGAAATGATTACAGTGAAATTAAATCATATACTCTTGATATAATCTAAAACATATTGAAATACATTTTGAAATACACAAGATTTTGTTATAATCATGTAAAAAGTGTGTTGCCCACTTCAGTGCCAAACGATCTAAGGTGTCACTTATTGTTAGATTGGCCTGCTGAAGATGGAGAGATTGGGGTTTGAATCCCAGTTAAGTCTACTAAGCGTGGTTTTCCCTAAACCGTTTCCCACTCTTCTTCCACGCAAATGCGGGTAGATTACATCTAGAAATGCTTCTTTCCTCATTCATACCCAGAAGTTTTCATAATATATGCAAATAACCTGAAGAGGTAGTAAGACAGACACGGCAATAAAAAAGTAAATTAAAAAAGTGGGTTTATTCTCACTTTAAATCCCTTGACCTCTTTACTACAGTACAGTAAGCTCTGAGCCTAATAAATCTGTACTCAAAGTTCTTAGGCCTGGCTTGAGCACAATTCCTTGGTGGGTGATTCTCAGAGATAATAAATCAGTACTCTTGGTAAAGCTAGCAAAGTAATTGTATTTTTAAAATACACCTTTACAAATAAGAAGGTACACCTACTTTGCTAATCCTCTAGCATGTGTACAAATAAAAATATTTGTAGACCTGTGAGAGTATTTACTAAGAAGTCAACAAACCATACTTAACAATTAGTTTGTAGTTCCCTGCACTGTTTATAATACATAACTCAATATACTATAATCTTAATTCTTAAGCTTACCACACACTGAATCAGATTGGAATGGTTGGAATCGGAACCCTACGAATGAAAACGAGTTTTGTTTGCACACTGGTTCGGAGTTCAATTCATGCCAATTGGAAGACAGAAAACAAAGAAGGTACATTTATTTGAGTGATTTGGCAATGCCATTTTTTTCATTTATTTGAGTGTACTTTCTGGACTGACTGATTATATCACCACACGATAATTTATATGAGCGAGAGCTAATGGACCTTTCAATTTTGCCAATAAAGGTATTTTCACATACTTTCCAGTGTTTTACTTCCCCTCTGAAGGACGTTGTGCTACAGATTTTTATCGGTCAGCAAAAATTTGTCAACCTGGCTGGGTGTGAACCCACGAACATCAAGTCCTGAGGCGAACACTTTATCCCAAGATCACTGAGGTTCATGAGTGATCAGCAGTGAAGAGGAGACAATGGTGGTTCTGATGTGCATTGTTACCAATGCTGATGCCGCTTCAGCTTCAAAAATACTTTGAATGCACAACATAAATGCAACATAAAATTTCCAAGATTTCATCCCACGCATTTTCCTTCATAGTACAGTCATACTAATGTTTGTTACCAATGTCTAAATTATTGGATACTGTTGAACTAAAGTGATTATTTTTTCATCCAAAAAATTTAAAAAAATAAGCAAAACATTGTCGAGGAATAGAAATCAAACATCAACAAGTGTAAACTGAGCGCAGTGTAGATGAGGCAATGGTCCAGTGCAGAGGACACATGCACATAGCTTTGGATCCGTAAAAATATTCCATCCTAGCAAACCAATTAATTCTGTTCTGATGTTTTCAATCTGAGCCAGTTTGCGGGCCTCTGTTAAAATGCAGGTAGCCAAAAATTCCTGATTGTCGCGTTTCACTTCGATCCAGTGTGCAGCAAGCTTAAGTCAGCTAGGTTATTTGGTGAAGTATTCACTCCTCCCTAAATATCACCACTTGCTACACCATTCAAAAGAATGTGGGTCAAAAATTACAACCAGTTACAAAAGTATTTACTCAAATATTAAAAATTATAATATAATGATACATAAAAAAAACACCATATACTACAGTCCAATTTTCATAGGAAGAGCCTTTTAGAAAACACAAGCAAATTTTTAGAGGTCAACAATGATAATATTTTACTATTTTATAGTGTTATTTCATAATATTGTAAAGGTCAACAACTGAAGATCACATGACCTGAGGTATGAATACACGAAAGTAGATCTATTAACTTTTATTGCTTTTCTTTGAAAATCGAACTGTACCAGCAGCTGAAACACACAGTGTAAGACCTAACACCATTCACTTGTGAATTACACACACAGTCATGATGAACTAGAAAGGGATATTTAGAACTGTTAGTAGCTTTGTTTCTACCAAGATAATCTATTTTTGGTTGTTCCATTCTCTGACCAGCTATCCTCAAATCTTCATTACAAAAGTAGTTTTTTTCAAATTAAGTTATTACACTTGTTTATCAACTTTAGTCAAAAACTATTTAAAAATAATATGCATAATAATCTCTGAACACGAATATTTATTTTTTAGAAGGAAATATAGCCAAATATTATTAGAAAGGGTAACATTTTTGATGTCAATGTGACAAAGCAACTGACTATTCCATCCCTACTTTTTTTTTTACTACACCTACCAACCTAGTTGAAATAATCTGTAAGTCTGTGACGATGTGAAAGAATCCCTAGGAATTCACAAGTGACTTATAGGGTTTGAAAGAGCTCTTCCCATTTCCCTTCAGTTCATCCCTCTAACGTCAGTTTAAGTGAACAGTTCTCAAGAGAGAGAATGCTTGATGAGTGAGAATGGAAAAACATAATATTACACTTTACTCAAATAGTTGTTGCTTTCATCATAGTAACCACCGAGTAACTAAACAGTGTGGATACAGTTTGTTTTGTGATTCATTGCAACAACACAAAGCTGGACAATTTAAATAAGTTGATTTAACTAGTGCTTTAACAATAACATTATGTAGAATGTAGTATTCAGAAATTCCAAACAACTTCATATCAAAGAATAATTTAATTTGTCTCTAAAAGGCCTCATCTCTAAACAAGATCGCTAGATACCTACAAGAAACTTTGTAGTTTCTTAGTCTTCATGTGTTGAAAAGCAGATGAGGGAAAAATGATTTGGAGTTCACTAAAAGTTCAATGCCTCTCTTTCAAATTGTATTATCGATTCCATCAAAGCTTGAAACTTATCATGCAAGTCCAAACTAAACTTAATATGTTCCCAGGTAATAGAAAAGTTCCAAAGATACCAGGTCACTAATAGTTCTGCTCTCGATGGAAACAGCAACTTATTGGATGGTTTCCCCGGACATATTGGACAAAAACCTAAATACATAAGTGAGTACAATATTTTCAATTTATAATATTGCAAGGCTTGTTGATAGCTTAAGATACTGTCTCACCCCACGAACCAGATGTTGCATTGTAGTCAGGCCCTAGGCTTATGAGCTTGGCGCCCTGGGCATAGATATCTTAGATGCCTCCACCCCTCCCCACTCGTAATTTTTATAAGCTTGTTTAACTATTAGTAGCTACATTTTATAATTGAAAAATGCACACTTATTAGATAATCTTTCGGTTATTTTGATTATTTATTACTAGCTGCTATATTTAGGGCTATAGTAAATAAAAACAACATACCAGGTATTTTGCTAGTTTCTTTTAGAAGTCTTATTTATTTTTGAACATCACTGTATACATTTACATAAATACATACACCCAATAGAAAACAATGCAAATAAGAGCCCCACAGTGCTCTCATATGATGAGCGCTATAGGACATTGTGAACACTTCGCTGTTGTGTTTTAAAGCAACACGCTTTTTGAACTCGGCACCAATTAATTTTCTACTCATATTTAAGGACTAAAACTTAGAAAGGAATTACTTAAAATTCATATAAAATCACTGAAAAGAGGTTATGTATGAAATACTTGACAGCGAGCATGGGAATGAAATGTCAACATTGAGGATGAAACACGCAAGGTAGGCTAACGAGAATTAAAGTAACTAAGAGTTAGTTTGTAAATTACTACACTAGTTGCATATAATCCCGAACGGGTAGTAAGACGTGGTGCTAATAATATAATAATAATAATAATAATAATAATAATAATAATAATAATAATAATAATATAATAATAATAATAATAATAATAATAATAATAATAATAATAATAATAATAATAATAATAATAATAATAATAATAATAATAATAATAATAATAATTTAATAATAATTTAATAATAATTTAATAATAATTTAATAATAATTTAATAATAATTTAATAATAATATAATAATAATATAATAATAATATAATAATAATACACTAGAATGCAAGGATGGCAAGAACTCGACTATGATTTATGCATTTCTCATTTTTACAAGCAGAATAAAAACAACATTAAGTGTAATTTTGTCACTTTTTAATTCCTGTGCAAATAAAATAAATATTTTTCCTCTTAAAAAATATGGTCCTCTTGTGGTGCACCCCCTAAAGTCTGGCACCCTGGGCATTTGCCCAGTCTGCCCAGTTATAAACTTACATTGAATTAATTATTTAAAAATAAAAAATATATTAAACTGGTTACAATTTTGCTTGTCAAATAAAGAATCCATAAAACCGCAATTTGATATGTTTTCCAATTCGAGAGTAATCTTGTAACTAATTTCCCAGTTAATCAGCCATGGGATGGGCTCTTAAGGAAAACAATTGATTAACATTAGTGAGACCCGCTTCAGTGGCCGTGTGGTCTAACACGCTACTCTCATGTTAGACTGCCGAAGACGGGGAGATCAGGGTTTGATCCCGGTCGAGTGCATTGTGGGTGGTTTTCCCTAAATGGTTTTCCACTATTCTTCCACGTAAATGCGGGAGCACTTCCTCTAAATTACACCTTCCTAATCCATAAACCATTATGCAATTAGTAGGCGTATAACCCAAACGACTAGTAAAATGCGGTGCTAAAAAAGTTAGCATTTTTTGCATAAAATAAATAATTATCTCTTTAGCATATTAATAATTAAAACTAAATTAATACATATTAGATAATTTCCTATTCATAAAATTCACCAAATTAAATTTCTTGAAATATATTAAGTTCATTAAATAGACTTTTTTCTTAGGGTCTCGTTTTGCTATCCGTTTGGGTAATACACCTATGTATTAATTACACTAATGTGTTAAGGATTAAAAAGGTTTCATTTTAGAGGAAGTGCACACACATTTGCATGAAGGGAGAGTGGAAAACAATTTATAAGTAAACCTCCTTGCACCTGACCAGGATCAAACCCCAATCTCCCTATCTTCAGCAGTCTAGTCTAGTGCTAGAGTAGCACCCTTGACTCTGCGGCCACCAAAGTGGGTCATTAACCTATTATATTCAGCTCAAATCGAAAGAGCTAATAACCTACTTTGCAAATGTTAAATCTGTGTCACTTTACAGAGAATTTCATAAGATATTGTATTAGAGTTTAGAGGGATAGGGGATACTTTTTGGATGCATATTGCTAAAAAAAAATTGTTCCTTAGTTAAGTGAGAGGTCGACATAAAGATGTAGAATCACTTTTAAATACAGAGGAAGGGAAATTAAGAATATCACAATACATGATTATAAGTTATTAATATTATTGTTAATATTATTATTCTCAGTGAAAAAGGTGCAGTATGGAATGATAGGAATAAATAAGAGAATACACATTAAGGACAAACCCTACTCTAAGAGAAGTATCCTACCACTGTGCATTCTTATGGGAATTGCAGTTGTGGAGCTTCCAAACTACTAAAATAATCCTCATTGATTTTAAGTACTTTCTGTTGTGACCCTGTTGAAAATTTACTCTTCGTTTTAGTAAGTCTAGTGGATCTATTGTTTTTATACCATTTATTTTGAATCAGAACTGACACATTACTTATGACAAGTTGTTTAAAATGAGATAATTTCACTTTTCATTATTTTTTTTTAGCTAAAAACTTAAAAAGTAAGGTTTTTAATGCATTTGAAAATGTTTTAACTTTCACCTTCATTTTGCCATGAGCCATATTTTTTAGTAACTAAACTACTTATTAAATAACACAAATTTCTGGGCGCCTGCAATGTATTTCAGTGCTATGGTAGGCGGCTCCCTTAAGGGCCATTCAATGAAAATAGAAACCTATTTCACACTTAACACTGCTTCCACATGGAATCAACTGAAACTATTTAAGGAACAAGATGCTTTGTAAGAATATCATGACTAAGATTTATAAATAACTGCTAGGTTTGAACGTGGATATAGACATGCTTGACTATGACTTTGAAGATAAAGGTTCAATCCCGATCGAATACACTTGGGTATTTTCCACATAGTGATTATTGCTCTTTGTCCGAGGAAAATATGGTTGTTAAGTTTGCTCTCCCTCTAGATCCTTTCCCCGCTATAATAAACTGCAAATAAGTTTTGTTAAAACTTATCACAAAAATAATCATTAAATCTCATGGTTCCCAGATTGACAGTGTTATGTTGTGTATTTCAGGTCGACTGGAGATTGGAGTGAGCGAGAGTGGAAGTGTAGAGGATTGCGATGGGATATCTCGAGGGGATGGAAGTTGGAGCGAGTCAAGCCACACTGAACCAATGTCACTCATGGTTAGAAGATTTTAATTATTGAAGAGTAAAACCTCTTTAATAGGTTTTATGTGTTGAATATTTTAGTTTTTTTCAGTTCTTATGCAGTACAAATTTACAGTGTTAGGTGAAAATAAAACAAGAGAACTTTTCATAAAGCTTAATTACTAGTAACAATGAGTGTATACAGTACAATTTTTATAGGCAGAACTTTTCAAGACAATACAAAAATTTTATTTTGCGCCAACATAGATAGCATTTTGCTATATTATGTATGGAAAATATCTATCAAAAATAACAGCGGTAGATTACATGGTTTGATATAATAGATCTAGTGACTTTTATAGCTGTCAATTTTTAAATTTGACCGTACCTGTACCATAGCGTATAGAGATGAGAATGCGTGGACACTTGCTGTTACATGCAATGCAAATAGCGGCACAGAGGTGGATTATAGAAACTTGAGCAGTGTAGTCGAACTGGCCGGGTATTGTATTCTTTCAGTATCAGCATAGCATGTATAAATGAGTGAGTGTGCTGTGTTATTTTGTTTGTTATACGTTCATTCGTTGCTTGTGTGTTTGAAATCTTTTTTTAAATTTATGATGGTTCTTTTGTTATTAACTTAATAATTAAGTATTCAGTCTATGTAAGTAATTTTATATATATATTATATATTTATATTTTCTTTTAGTACATAATATATGCTTCAATCATGACGATCACAATCATGATTTTTTTTATACCGGGATGAAAATCAGTCTATGACAAAGCTTCAAGCGGCAAAATACATTATTTTCATCCTCCTCAAGACAAATGCAAGTTTTAAAAGTGGGAATGGAATCTCGAGTTTGTGACTTAATTTTTATGAAGATTTTTTTGTAAAATAAGACGATTTTTTAATCAATGGAGAACTTCCTCTATCAAATTGGCGTTTGAAACCCAGTTATATTTTAAATATTTTTCCTAACCTGCCAAATTATTTTAGTAAAAATAAAAAACATAGGAACCCTCCTAAAAACGAACATCTTGTGTTCCAAAATTGAATAAGCCAGCCGTAAAAGAAATGAGATAAGTGTTGCAAACACTGCCAAATCAGTCCAGAAGTTGTCAAAGGTTGCCAATTTTTAAAACTACAGTTAATACTTAATTTTAAATCTCAATTTAAAAAAAATTATATCTGCTAAATTTGTAATTATTATAATGTTTATGGAAATTGGCTGTTTAGTAATTGAGATTTCTTGAAATTTTACAAAGCGATTCATAATGCCATTAAATAATAACCTTAGCAGACCTCTATTTACAATTTAATACTAAAAAAAAGGTTTTAAATATATATTTATATATTATGTAGTTTATATAATTTACTGCAAAAAAAACATAAGGACTCTTGTAGCATTACATTTATGCTTGAATGCAGCTGTTATAAGAAGACAACAATAAATATGTGGATTCAACAGATAAAGAAATTCCAATTTTATTGATACTACATTAAATAATTTAAATAAGTATAATAATGATAAAATAATAATAAAAAAACTGTGTAAGATATTACTGGAATCCAGACTGTAAATATTGTAGCTTGCTATTATTATTATTATTACTATAAATTACAAATAAAATTTAGATGTATAATTGATTGCATTACGATAGATTAAAGAAATACTTTATTAGGCTATGGTATTAATAATAGTAAAAATTTCAGTTTAAATTATGTTTTTAGTATTTTAAGCATTTAAACTACATCAGCCTCTGATTACCAAACCCTTCCTTCACCTCTGACAAGACCTGTATTAATCACAACTTGTGAATGTGTGGAATGCCAGGCCTCCACCGTGGTTCGGATCCCACGTTAAACTGTAGGTCCTCCATTTCATCTCACAATCACCCTACCATCACACATTAGCGTAAGTGCGTACAACCCGAACGGGTATTAAGATGAGGTACTAATATAATAATAATAATAATAATAATAATAATAATAATAATAATAATAATAATAATAATAAAATTATAATTATTAATATTAATTATAATTATAATTATTAATATTAATATTAATATTAATAATAATAATAATTAATCCTACTAATAACAAAGTAATTTAGTGTAGCATATCTACTTAACTGTGTTACGGTATTCTAAATTATTGTATTGCTCAGTTGCCAGCATGCCAAATCGATGCGAGCACTTCAAGCGGCTGACCCATGTAAAATAATAGTATGTCCACACTTTCTCATTTCTATATGCAATACCTGTACTATATGTTTAGTCTTTAAGAATATATCTTACCTTGTTTTATTGCGCTCTCCTGATTTATTATGGCTAAAGCTATAATGCTGTCTTTCAGAGTAAGCATTGTGTGCGTTGAATATATTTGTTTGGTTAAACTAAATATTTTCCAAAATAGTTTTAATAATTGTGACAGCATATATTATGATTTAGAATTAGTTCAATCCTGAGTTAACTAGTTTATTCGAAACGTATTTTACAGTGACAAAATTTATAAAACTCTCTTGAGTTGTGAGAATGAGGTTCAATCCCCATCAAACTATTGTTTTTTTATGTTTGTTTTTTAATCTTCTCTTTAGCCAATGCTGGCATTTTTTTTATTGAAATATAACTTTTTCATTTTATACTATTTGCTTGGGTAGTTTAGGTCTTTGAAACCAAATATTGGCACACAAACGAAAAAAAAAAAAAAGCAACAACTACTAGCGAGTTAATTAAAAAATTTGAAATAATTGCTCCTTAAAACTATGAATAATATAGGCTATGCACCTTATGTCCTTATTAGTAATTTCTAAAAGATCTAGGAAAAAAATATTGTGAAGCTGTACATCATGTTAGCAATTTTTATCATTTGTAGTAGTACACTTTTTTTTTATTCTTTTCAAGCTCTCTAGGATATTTATAAATAATGGTGAGTGAGTAGATTATTATGTTGGGGACACTTCAGTAATTATTTCAACGAGGTCAAGCTCTAACAATGTTGAGATAGAGAACATTTTACTATCAAGGTAAGTCCATATTGAAAATTTTAGTGACGCTTAATTCACAGCATGCCTTTAATTTTCTAAAATATTATACCTTAAAAATAACACTATAACTATTACATTATGGTTAGGAATTTACAGATAATTATTTACATGTGTAAGCATTCTTTGTACACATACATTCATTTCATTTAATACCCAGAGGTGTAACTAGAGTTGATGGCACCTATGGGGGAAGGGTGGTGAAATAGCGCCCCTTTATAATGGTTTGTAAAGTTTATCTGAATTTCTTATATTGATATTATAACTAGTTACTCGTTTTTAGTAGGATACCCACGGGAGGGCTTGAGAGTGCTCGAGCCCCCCCTAACGTAGTTTGTGGATGCCCTGAGATCCACGCAGATCCGAAGAGAAAATGTGGGGAGAGGGGTGGGTTATGCAACTAAGTGTGACCGTCATATAGACCTTAGCTAATATTGTGAAGTGTTTTACAAATAATATAAGGATATACACATTTACATATTATAAATAATCGGTGATTTTGTGACAGTAGGCCTATATTAGGGTTAAGCCAAATTTAACTTAGGCCTATTTATTTACTATTTTATTAGATTATCATGTTTATAAAAGTAAAAATTTAAATGATCGAGTTAACAAATACCAATAAAAAAACCTCCCAAAATTTTTTCTAGGTGAATATAATGGTAAAAAAATGTGCCTATGGCGGTTGGGGGGACCTCACCCCAAACTCCCCTTGAGATCCCCCCCACTTTATAATCCTGCGTACACTACTGCAGTCGTTTTAGTACTGGTTATAAAATAATAAAAATAATAAACATTTTATTGTTAAAAAATTTAAACTTATATTATTGTTAGTAAATTTAGCACCCAGGGCATGTACCCCACCTGCCTCTCCCTAGTTATGTCACTGCAGCCACACCAGTGGGAGCGCAAGCAAAGATGTCAGTCTCGTCTTGTTTAGTTTTCCTGTGATGTTCTGGGGTGATATTTTCTAAATGGTTTCTCCCTCTTCTTCCATGCACATTTATCACTGCAATTCCTATCAATTATGCCTTTTTCATTCCTGTCCCGTTAGTTTAAATAAATGACAAACTAGGGTAGGTAGTAAGAAACGAAGTACATGAATTTTGATTTAAATATTTTTAGGCTTTGTGCAAAGTCCACTTTTTCAATTAAAAGTAAAGTCAAATCGAATAATATGAAATATTCTCGAAACTGAATCAAAGTTTGAATATTTTTTTTAATGTTAATGTGGTGGGGGTAAAAAAAATTGATATTTGTCAATGTGAGCCAAGAGGAGGTTTATGATCCCAGTCTCTCCCACCTTACCTCCTTGCTCCTCCTCCTTCCTCCGTCTACTTAAGGTACTATTAATATAATTTACAAAATGTTATATTGCAGACACAATTGAGATTGAAAAGATAAAAAAATAATTTTTTCTCAAAATTGGCTGTAACAATTTTGATTAAAATTTGTATCTAAGCTCTGTTTAACATTACAAATAAAATGACGCATCAAATTTTACATTGAAAATTATTTAGAGGGTATTTTACACATGTGGATATCTCCAATTTTGGTCAAATCTCTGCTACTCTTTGAGATAAAAAATAACTTATCATAGGAAAGTTGTAGGACTGTTAAAGATAAAAAAAACTCTTCCGTTTAAATTAACATTTAATAAAAAACAATAGTTTCCGGGTTGACGGCAAATACATTTTTTAAAAAGAGAGCTTTGGTTAATGGAGAATGGAAAAGGCTTAGAACAAAATGTGTTTCTGTAACAGTGCATATTATTTTATGTATGTTCTTTGGTGAAATATTGTGGTATTTTTTTCCCTTTTATGTTTTTATAACAATGTATATTACTTAAGTTTCACTTATATTATGATCGATCTTAGACATAAATTGCTTTGTAGACCTTTATGGATTCCATCCAGTTGTGTTTGTTGCTATACAAAAAGGTTAGGTACTGTTTTGTTTCAAATTTTTGATTTATTGATTACCTTAATTGTTTTAAAATACTGTTTTCCTTTTCTCTTTTAATATTTTGTAAATAGTATTATCATGCATGGGGAGATGGAAGGTACCTCCCAGTTTCTGAGTTATAAGCAAATGACTCCATATTGAGGTAAAGGAACAAGAAAGTCTGTGCGGTGTGCCCTACCATTTAATAAAAAAGTATATAAATAATAATTCGTGAGAAAGTTTTACATAAACCAGAAACCAAAATATATTTAAACAACAGAATTTCATTTTTTATACATGTAACAAAATAAATTATATGTGAGTAACCAAAAGCAAAATCAGGACAAAATTTACGTATTATGTAAACAGGTTGAAGAATGCATCGAAGAAGTGACAACATACAACAGTTCTGAGGAAGAGGAGGCGGTGGGGCCCGAGGACCACTCAGGAGGCTCTGAATTGGATTTCTATTTGTCCGGTCTTAACTTTATCCAACGACATCGTGTGCCGTTCCCAGAGCTGGGCATGGACATTATTGATGGTAACAAAAGCAAAGAATCATTTTATTTAAAGTTATTTGAAATAGAACACAAGGCTAAATAATGGTTAAAATTAGTAAGGACAGATAGAACACTAACCTTAATTATAGTTGAATAGAAATTGTGTAAATAAAACACTAAAAAACACCACAAGAACAAGCTTTCACAGTCAAACACAACTGATTGTTAACAGTCAACCTTACAGTCCAACCAAGAGCATCAGTTTACTCTCCTGACCTGATAAAGCTGTAACAGTGAAAACTTTTTTTTATGTTATATTTAAACAAATTCTATTCCAGTATCATTAAGGTAAGTGTGCTAGCTATCCCTCCTAAGTTTAACAATCATTTTACTTAAATTCACTGTATGATTCCAATACATAAGGCTTTGCGTAGCAGTTTTATAAATTTGTTATGAAAGTGTGTGCTAAACAATAATTTATGACATGTTAGTACCAGCATATTATAAAATTAGCCTAGTAACCATTTTCACAGCAAACATACCATTTTCCTTTTACCTGAATGTAGCACAATGTGATCAATGAGTTCCTTTATCAATATTAGGTATTTTAGTTATTTAATTTAGACGATAAACAACAGTAGGATTCTTGACTTTTTCTCTCAAAACAATTACATAATTTTACGTTCTTTAATCTTTCTTAAGTATACCCGCATTTGTGTGGAGGGAGAGTAGAAAACCACTTTGGAAAAAACACTCTCAGTACACCCGACCGAGATTCGAACTTCACTCTTCCCATTATCTACAGTTTAGTCAATTACATGAGTAGCGCCTTAAACCGTACAACCACCAAGGCGAGTATATGGAATATTAAACATTGTTTGGGAATACTAAAACCCCATTGTATTAGGAGGGCTAAGCTAGATATGGGTTAAACAGTGATTTTACGATATCAGTGACTACAGTGACTGTGATTTATACCAGTGATTTTTCACTGTGACTGGCATTCACAGTGTCTTGATGGACCGATATTTTTTTCAATTTCACAATTTGTTGCTAGGTATTAGGTACCTAGTAGATTGATATTTTGTCTGTCTGTATATACTTTAGAAAATATAAATTACCATATGTTTATTTTGGTTGCGGTTTATCAAAGCAAAGACCGCCACTGTCCGCCCCTGCTGGTCACCAAATCGTCAACAGAATGAAGTGTGAACGTGAACTGATAATTTGTCAACCACAGTCAAAGCTAGTATTTAGCTGCTGTCCGAGTAGGCGAGTACAATCGAGTATCGAGTATTTCTGAGTACTGGATATTTACTAGAATAGTCCCATGAGTATCGGTTGGAAGGAAAACTAATTACTCAGGAGTTTGGCGGCTTGCAATGGAATTCGATACTTAAAGGCCTGACATAAGCTCTTCCTGTCAGCATTGACATTTACAATTGACATACAGCTACCTAATCTTCAGGTTTCATCTGGGTTTTATGTTGCCTGACTAATGTACAGTCAATACAAACGTATACGTTTTAAGAAGTTTCATACAATTGAAAAAAAAAAGTTATTTAATATATAATAGTGAAATGTTATGCAATTTGGGTAAAATTAGTGGTCCAACAAACATTATGTTAAACTTGAGTACCAATATTAAAACTTATTTGACGTACTATGAGAAACTCTTGTAATTGTGTAATTTATTTAATACAATTAAAATTTTATGTGACATTAAAAATGAACATAATATAATGGTGATTGGTTTAGAAAATGTTGTTTGGATTGCAGGTCATGTATTATATTATTGTGGTGTTATTTTATTTTAAATATCGTACATCTAATAGTAGATGAAACTATACATCTATTAGAAGCAAATAAACTAATTTAAATATAAAGGAATAAAACTCATAACCACAGCACTGAGACATAACATTAAATTAATAGATGCTAGAAAATATTTAATTAATTATTTTATACACACACTTTAGATTAGACTATAGGACGATTAGGGTGATCAACGCATAGTAAATATTAATGTTTATTTATATTTTTTCTATTTTGTTACTTATTTTAAATTATTATTTGCGATTTTGGGGATAGGATCACCGAAAAAAATTATAAATATTTTTTTTCATAGCCTACTTTTAAAAAGAATCCGAAATGTGATTTGCTTAGTAAGCTCACTTTTCGATTTTGTTCTTAACAACAAATATTTTGTATTGAAAACGCATGTGAATGAAACATTTAAGCCATTAAAGTCATTTTTACATAGCAATCTGATACTGTTTTTGAAAATTGAGCTCTACGAGATCAAGTGTTTTAAATAGAAATAACACATAAAACATGCCAGTCAATAAGGTTGATTCTCATTTAGCTGGTAGAAAATAAAAAATAAAAGAATAACAAGGACCGCGAAGTGAGTTTTTACTCGAGTGTCTAAAAGATGCATTACTAGTTCTGTAGCTTGAGTAACTGTTGTCATCTGATGCGAGTATCTCCAATCACTGATATCTCAATCACCAATACTTTTGAGATCGAGTCACTGGGAGTAACGGTGATCAAATGGTATCGGTGAAAAAATCACAGTCAGGGATTTATCGCCCATCTATAAGCTAAGCACTGGAAAATTTAAAACCAAGTATTTTAAGTATGTCTTATAAAGTATGTAATTGAAGAAATTTTTTTTTTTTTTTTTTTTTCAAAATACTCTAACTAAAGAACTTTCTTAAACAATGTGGATTATAATTTAAAACCAAAATACTTTATTATTGTGGTGTTTACATATATATTTTAATGTTGGTATGATCCATTTAGGAGCTGGCTACGAGTCTAACGAGAGTGGCGAGGACGACGAAGCAGAAGGCAAGGTCTCACCAAAACCAACTGATTTGTACACCCCTATCGAGTCCTGGGAGGAAAACTGGCTGTTCCAAAAACGCCGACTGAAATCGAATTCCGGGGCGAACCAATCTGTGCCCGTCCCAATGTTAGTCCCAAACCCCAGCGAAGACTACCGGGCGCTTATAGGCGACAGGGACGCGGAGGAGATCTCTGATCTGTCAGAATGCAGCGAAGGAGAATTGGATGCCACACTTTCTGAACTTGCATCTCCTGAGGACGGTACAACCTTCACCTTTCCAGAAAGAGGTGTAATGATTGGCGGAGACACGAGTGACAAGCCTGCAAAGGGTGACAGGAATGTGAAGTCAGACAAGTCACAGCAAGCTCTTTCCCAATCAGATACACCAGACGGAGGGTGTGGTGGATACAGCGAGGAATATTCCTCTCTGCAGGATGGTGCGCCTGAGCTTGCAGAAGCAACAAACAATGAACTCTTTAAGACCTCTTGTAAGTTATTATCAATAACGAAAACCGGTTTACATTTATTTATAGAAGTGTTTCAAAAGTATCATACTAATGCTGTTGGGAATAAACAGAATTAAAAACTGAATTAGAATGAATACCAAGTTAAGACACTGACCAAGCTTGTTTTTTTTAGTAAATACAATTAAATATATTTCCTCCAGGAATAAGCAAATAGATTGATTAAAAGAATTATAAATAGGGTATACACTCATTTAACTAGGCAAGATCAGTATTGGTGACACTTTACAATGACAAGAAATAAAAATAGAGTTGATCTCCTAATCTCCAAATTTAAATAATAAGCATAAGAGGTGAACTTTCCCACTTGAGCTTATTTCTAAGATTTATTTTTATACTCTTTTTTGATTTTATTCATAACAATTATTATTAAATTGTTAAAGAAAACAGAAACAGTGAATAATGAAAGGTTCATCATCATTTTATGGTAAATAAATTCAGGTGTTTGGCTGTTGGTTTTGTTCCAATATTGTTTTGGGCTAAGCTACCAACACTAAAGGAAAAAACTCAAAGAATTTCAAATTTGAATATGGTTTAAGTATTTTAAGGTCCACTCTTTTAAAAATAATAAAAAGTAAGCAAACTCTAAAAATAATCCAGCTCATTAAATTACAGGTATATCTAAATCTTAAGGGCTGGTGGAGGGCTCCTATAGGGGCTCACTTTATTCTAGCTACCCATTTTATACATGATTTATTTATTATATGAATCAGTCTCTTTATGAAAGCAATCATGAATTAAAATAGAGAAATAAGACCCTCAACTATATAATAAACTAGCAGCTTTTCTTCAAAGAGACAGAAAAAAATCTCTTAATCTTATTTCTTCCAACACAATTTCTAATGAATTAAAAAAAAATCTAATCAAAAATTTAAATACCAGCTTCGAGGTGCACATGTTTGTACACAGAGACTACTAATTTTAAAATTTTAGACCCTGCCTTCGGCAATACATATATATATATGCTCATGACAGACACACAAACAAACTCATTTTATTATTATAGATAAAGTGAAAATAATTTGGCAATAAATACAGCTGCCATGCAAGGAAATGGTACATTATGCTTTGGACTATTAAAATCTAGCTCCCTTGGAAATTATACAAATACATCCCAGAAAAATAAACATACTGGGGATGTTTTTACCACCTCATTGATGGGTGAAGGTTTAAGTTAATTTCTTTCTTTTTTTAGCACTGCGTCTTACTACCCATTCAGGCTATATGCTTATGTAATAATTACGCTAATAGTTTTAGAGATTATAAAGATTACACTTAGAGGAAGTGTACCCACACTTGCATGGAGAAAGTGGAAAACCATTTTGAAAAAACCACCCTCATTACACTTTACAAAGATTCAAACCTCAATCTCCCCATCATCAGCAGCCTAGTGTACTGCAAGAGTGACGCTTTAGATCATTCACTCACTGAAGCGGGTTTTAAGTTAAATTGTCTCTTAAAACACTTAGAGTTGCATGTGAAATTTATTAAGTATTTAGGAGAATAGAATTTAATGGAAAATAATATACATGGTATAAGAGCCATCTTTATGAACTGTCTCTATGTCCAGCCCATATTTTATTCTTTCCATGGGATGTCATGGACAAATGGACGGCTCATTAATTCGTTAATATTCCTCTTTGAGAGACAACAATGAGAAATGATGTGTATTTACAGCTGTAGACTGTCTCTCAGAGTTTGGACAGCAAGACAGCGAGTATACAGAGGACTATGCAGCAGTCACTCAGCGGCAGATGAGTAGCCTTACGTTGATAGATGAATCGGAGGCCAAACCTCGGTGAGTGCCATTGGGAAGTTTCACAATAAAGTCTAGTCTTGCCACATCCGGGAGTGACAGATTGTTGGTCTTGAGCCTCTTAAACAGCTCTTGCTTGAATATTAGCAAGATATTCAAATTTATCAGGCGAGTTCTTGTGGTTGTATTGGTAACGTGTTTGTTTTTGAATTTTATCTGAGTTTCATGGCAAATTGAAGAATGGAAACAACTGGTGAGTTTTATTCATAAACAAACATTCTATATAAGAGTGTGCAGCAATAACTGACTCTGTTAAGTAGTCTCAATATATTTTTAGACTTTTGCACCAAGTGTACAAATTAAACTGATTAATAACCCTTAAATTGATTCACCAAAAAATTGCATTTAATAAACTAATCAGGCAAATCAATCGATTTTAGTAACACCTATAATATTAATAATAAGCCATTTTTACTAAATTGTTTCAATAATGATGATGATAATACTGATCATGATGATAATGATGTTTTAAACATATAAACTACAAATACCACGTGGTTTATACAGTATATATTTCTTATAGCAATTAAAAAAGTAACTTAATTATGACATTAATATTTTTTGTTATGATGTGAATTAAAATTCGGTTAATCTTTGAGGATGAATGATATTAATTACGGAAATGAGCCGTATTTAAATCATAAATTAATTGATTGAAAAATGACACCTGTACATAAGAAGTTAACCCGGGACCTTTGGCTCGTCACGCCAATGCTTTATCATTGAGCTATCCAGGATTCGTCCTGTGTTTAGGATCATTCTTCACTCATATTTTAAGGCAGAGAGTGTGATGGACGTGTGAATATCATCAGCTACTAAGTTCCATCATTGATAGCCAATGGCTGTGGTAACCGATGATATTGTTTCACATATCCATCACAGACTCTGTCTTAAAATGTGAATGAAAAATGACCCTAAACACAGGACGAATCCTGGATAGCTCAATGGTAAAGCATTGGCACGACAAGCAAAAAGTTCCGGTCATTTTTTAATTAATTTGATTATTCTTTTAAGTGTTAAATTAACTAGCTTAGGTCTAGTAGTTCCTATTATTAATTTTATTTTAGATCTTATATTTTTTTTGATCCTTGAATTTGGAATATTCTTAAGGATTCAGGGAATTCATAGATTCAAAGGGCCCATCCTTAATTATAACATCACTCATCATGACTAACCTATTATAGTGAGATTACTTATTTGATTCACTGGATAAAAATTTGTCTTCATAATATTTTTATTCCATCAGAAGTTTAGGTGTGCCTCCACAACTTAAAGAGAATGGGGAATCTTCAACTGAAAATCAAAAAGCCTATCATCTTGAAAGTATTGATTCACAAATAGAGATCGAGTTGGCCACACCACCGAAACCAGGTACAGACCAATCGGATGACTGCATGCTACCTCAACTAGGTAATAGATTATTTACATTATATAACTTAATAAGCGTCTTTAAAATATCTTATGAATGTACTAAAATGTTTCAATTGATGTTACTGATGTGAAATATTATAGGTGTTAATGTTTTATATTTATTTTATTAATATATCATCTATCACACTGCAGGCACAATTGCAGAAAGAGAACATAAAAAATGGGAAAGTGCCCTTCCACTACAAAATAATCCATATTCTTCAGAGAATATAACTAAAAGGCTACAGAAAAAAACTCGATATGGAAGCCGCAGTAGTAGTGAAGCATCAATGTAAGTAGAGAAAAGTTAATTATTTTGTTAGCTATTAGGTTAAAAAAAACTAAGTTGTCATATATGATATATTTGTTTCATAAATTAATTAATTTATCACAAAACTTATGATACAGTACAGATTTTAAAAACAATTAAATCTATACATATATTCACACACTACCTTCCCTAAAAAAGAATGTGATTCAAAATATTTTTTCCCTAATTTTGTTTTTATCAATAAACTTTCCAAAAAGGTTTTTCCCCTTATTTTTTTAATACTTTGTTAAGTTTATTTGTGAAACACTTTTTAGATAAGGTTTGTATTCATATATTTTAACTAATTGGTTTAATAATGACATAATATAAAATATAGATGAGGAGGGTAGCTGAGAGGAAATGTACTCATATTAGTGCGAAAGAGTGTAAAATTACACTTTGAAATCTGTTCCCAGGGGAGTTGGCTAGGATTTTAACCTTAACTTCTAAGTCACTGATCACCAAGTGCAATGGAATATTTGAATGACTCCCACCGAGGGTAAAATACCGCTTCTGCTGGGGATGGTTTTTACCGATCTGTAATTTTCTATCCTAGCCGCCGCAGCTGTGCTCTAATGCTAATAGAGGCTTATTGGTAACAACAATCTAGAAATATGAATTTTAAGAAACTACATTAAAGTTTAGAGTTGAATATATAATATGCACACTAAATACTAACACATTTTTATAGACATAATAGGAAAAAAACTAAATTTGTTATTAACGACATGCATTACAAATGTATTATTCCCATAATTAGTTTAATATGTTTGTAAACATAGAAAAATAACACCTGTACAGGGATATGAACCCTGGTCATCTGTGCCGACTGATTTACACGATAGCTCAGTAGGTAAAGCAGGACAAGAACCTGTACCTGTAGGTAGGACAAGTACCTGTATAAGCAATTTTTCTATATTTACAAAATCATATAATTGAAAAATAAAACCTAGACACAAAAATCTAAACAGTGTCCAGGTCTCATTTTTCAAATAAATTTAAATGGATACCTGTGAATGACAAAAACTTCTGTACAATAAGGACACTTTCAATGTATTGTCATAATCAACTGCCTACTGAGCTTAGGGTCCCGGTTTCGATTCCCGGCATGGCCGAAAATGTATCATTGATGAAAATATGGGTTTACCCTTTTACAGTGATGAATTAATAGCTGGGGAATGGATGTTGTGCTTGTCCTAGTCTTAAGTTAGATTATTAGGTATTTGAAGCTGCGACCGGTCTAGTAAGCCGATAAAGGAAAAATACATGACTTGAATAAAAAACTGACCAAGGCCAAAGGCTGGAAACAGTAATGGATGTAAAAAAAAGTTTAATCAACCTCTTTTTAAGTTGCCAATAGTTTAAAAATAGTTTAACTTTAATTCCCAACTTTATTTGCAGAGAATTGCCTGACTTTCATAATGAGCTGCCAGTGGTAAAACATCCAACTAGTCCACTCAAAGTGGTGTGTACAGGCAGTGAACTCGATACAAGAAGGTACGAAAAGGACTTGACACAGCTATCTACTTTAAAAGAGAAAGCGATTTGACAACGTTTAAAGTTATATTTTTATTTCAATATCATTAAAAGAAATTATGCTAAAGTGTAAAAGCGAGTTTTTACCTCCATATTGACATAGAAATAATTTTGCAAACTCAATGATATTCAATATAAGTAGTTAGAGTATTGAAAATAGTGATAGGACTACCCATGGAATATGGAGGAATCTACAAAGTTATGTTGTTAAGTGTAAAAAAATTTACTTATGACTAAAGTTTTATGACATGGATTTTTAATCACTAAAAAAAATTGGGGAAAACAGAAAAATACTGTTCTTTGAGTGAATTATTTAATTATAGATTATGGCCCAGTGTTTCTAGAAAAAAACTAATTATTTTGATCATTTGACATTAATCATTTTTTCCCACTTTGATCTAAGATTTTTTTATATGTTCCTAGTTTATACTTATTCAAACATTACTCTTCTGTTTTTTACTTTACTCACTTCCTTTTGATTTATTATTCTCGGCCACACTAGAATAAATACGGGTATTATGATATTTCAATTTTGTATTCTGTTTTGTCCCTGGATTTAACATATTCTTTCTTAAAAATCTCATCATTGCCGAGTGTACTCAATTTTACTTTTCTTTTTTAACGTGACATACGTTTCTTCTTCATATTTTAAAATTGATATGGTACATAGGTATTGAATGTACACGAATAACTCTTTAAGCTCTCTGTGGTCAAGCGTGTTTAAGTATATGAGTATCATCACTACTAGCTTGGGTCAATCTATGGCTGGGTATTTTTCAACAACAAATATTATGGAATGGTCAAAATTTTGAAAATATAATTATTTATTAATTTTATATGATTCTACCAATTTAACAATAAGGAAAACATATTTATAATCCTTATATTTGTTACATGTTCATATATACTTGTAGATATGGGCGTGACTACTATGTGAATTCAAAGCTTCCCAAAGATGAAACAAAGCAAAACACCAAATTGGCTGCCCTTGAGGAACTGCTGCTATCCAGTGGGAGCTCTCAACAACCTAAGTCATCTAATACAGGAGCACGCCAGGTAAGTGGAGGGTCTACGCTCTCTCTGACAAGCCTCGAAGAAGAAATGTTACAAAGAGATATCTACCATTCATCATTCCGCGCTCGCAACGCATCCCCCAATTTCACGATGAACCCACTGTATGAAGGTGGTGGTAACATGGATGAAGAGAGGGACCGGCTCCAGGAACATAAACACCTGCTGGCCATACGGCGCAAGAGATTGAGGCCCGAGTCTGGGTATAGTAGTTCGCTGGATTCTATAGCGGAACCGCTAATCTTGCTTCGTCTCACGCCTCCGCTAGAACCCCAAATGGTAGAGCGCTCATTTGAGTCCCTGTCCAGCCTTCGTAGAGCAGCAAGTTTAAAGGGCAAAGGAACTCGAAAGACAAGGAGCCCTTTGTTGGGAGGTAGTTTGAGGTCTAGGAGACAAATTAGAGAGGATGTCACTTCTGCCCTCTGGTGAAAACTGCGCCGTACATACTTTTATAGCACAATTTTTAGTATTATTTATAGCAAAACTTTCAAGGAAAACCTCTTTTTATATGGGGTGAATAATTTTATACATATAAAAGGTACAAAAATGAGTGATAGGAAGTTATTTTGTTCCTGTTACTCTTAGTACTATTGCCAACATTTTAGTGAGGCTAAGTTATTCTGCTATCTTCCAAATTCTTATTTATCTCATGTTGCATGTTTTAAAAGTGGAATTTTTTATCTGTGAATCTTTCTAAAAGGTAGTATGGATTATTGTTGTTTCATGTTAAACACATTTTTTTGGTAATTTAAAGCAACAGAAATCAATTAGTGTAATCCAAAAAACCTACATTTGTATTTTATAGATTTTAAAATCTAGTACAAATTTATAATATTACTTGGGTAAATTTAAACAAACACCTTAGGTACTAGACATCTTCTGATGGAGAGTTTGTATATTAAAAAAAATTTGTTATGAAAAATAAATAATGAATCGCACTATTTAGTGTTTAGCAGGTATTCAGAACCCTAAAAAGGGATGGTTAGAGATATTTGTAGACTCTGAGAGATGGGGTACTAATTGACTTTGATTGCAGCCTTATTCTCCAAATAAGGTGTTAAAGCAGTGGTTTCTAACCTTTTGCGGGGGTTGACCCCAATTTTTGTCTTTGAGGCCATTGTGAACCCTTGATAATATAAGTGTTCATATCCTAGTTTTTAAATAATTATTTTCCCTGAATTTTACACTCATATGGGCTATCTGGATTTAATTATACTTGGGGTGTAGGTAGAATCTAGAGGAAATTTACTTTTATTTGCATGTAGGGAGAAGGGAGAAACGTTTAGGAAAATTCATTCCAAGTATGCCTGGTCAGAATTTGAATCCTGACCTCATCACTGACAAACTAAACGAATATGATGTTAAGCCCACGTGCTTGAGTTAATTATTATAAATTACTTATTAATGAATGCTACTAGGTTTTCTCAAAAGAGAATAAACGAGCCAAGTGGTATTTTGGAAATGATGCTAGCAGCGCCACTTGCCAACAAACGCAAGTAAACTGAGTCAGCAAGCAAACTGTCAAGAGTTGAGTAACCAAAAGTAACCTAAGCAATTTATCATTTAAAATGCTTACATATCTTTTTTTTTTAATTTTGCACTTCCTATAATAATTATAATCACTTTAAAAAGTAAATATAAAGCTATGGCTTCAACAAGTATTGCGACCCTGGCCCGAAACACAATGCGACACCCAGGTTAGAAACCACTGAGTCATTGGAAGATAGAGTTAATTTAAAAAGTTTAATTTATTCAAAACCAACCTTATATTATATATATCTAGCACACATACTTTGTACAATACAAAAATATAGTAAATGTTTTAAAATAATTTGAATTTAATTTTTTTTAATGTTAGATTATGACTCAGACCTTATCAACTATTTAATATGTATATTTTACATACAATTATTTTTACTAAACAACCTTCCATTCAGGTATTCTATGCAATGAAATACCAAAAAAGGAGAATTTAAGAACTGTCAGTTTACAAATACCTACTCTAATATGCAATATGGCATAATAAATTGATGCATATGTACCAAGTAATAATTATTAGCGACGTTTTTGGGCAACTTGATTATTCATTCATCTAGTAATTATAGTTTTGGGGTGGGAATAAACATTCATTGCATTAAAATCACTTAAAGGTTAATTAAAACCTACATGGGATTAAATCCTGGAAAATTTGTCTTAGTAGTCCAATATAATTATCATTGAACTAAAGTTAATAACACTCAAATTATCCAAGGTTGATTTATTTTTTTACATATTCCCCTCCAAATATCTAATTTTCTTATCTTATGAACAAAAAATACAATTTTAAATGTATTCAGTGGGAAGGGCAAACATTTAAAAATCATCTAAATATAATATTTATTTTCATTTCAAATTCAAAGTGTATGGTAGGTACTTTTGTACGTAATATATATAATAATAAATGCATTTGTATAGTTTAATTATTTATGAAAAAATTAGTACAATCAATTTGTGCAAAATGAGCTACAATTTTTAATTAATTCCAGTTTATATTTTCCGAATCAACTTCAAATGCCTCCATGGCAATAATGTTCAAATCCTGGTCATGGATTTTGAGTGGGGAATTTAACTTAATGAATCTCAAGGCTAGCTTAATTAGGTGGTCCAATAAGCCAATAACCCAACCATGTGTTTTTTTCCCCACCGCATCTTATTAGCCATTTGGCTATCTGCATATTTACATTGGGATAGGGATGAGAAAGGTTGATCTTAGAATAATGTACTTACATTTTTGTATGGGGAGATTGTGAAACATTTTGAAAAAAAAAATCTTAAGTCCATTTGACCAAGATTCAAACCTTGATCTCCTTGTCATCAGCAACCCAGTCTATGGTGAGAATGGCACCTTAAACCATTTGAATACTGACGCGGGTTCCAGGCATTAAGTGTTCAAATTAAAAAAAACTGCAAACAAAATTAAGATTCAACATTTGTTGTTAAGATCCAACCTTTTATACGTTACTTATGCATGCACTCATATTATAGCTTTGGCTTTTTGTGCTAACTTATAAAAGTCTAATATATTTGGTCATTTTTTACAAAAGAAGTATATTCACATTACTTGCCAAAGGCACAAAAGGAGTAAAATGTATCTTCAAAGTGAATGATTATGAGACCGTTTTTAGTATATTTTTAACTCCCATGAAAAGCATAAAAGGCCAAAGTTAGCTAGAATTAACAGTAGCAACCTTGTCCATCATTGATTTATTGTTTTTTACAACTAAAAATGGCACTCTTTAAGAAAAATATATTTTCATTTACCTCAAAAGTGAAAAGAGGTTTTTCCTTAAAATGTAATTCCTAATTTAATGTATTAATATGCAAGGTTGTATTACTTTTAGCGGTTGTAGCCAAAATATATTTCTAAATAATTATTTTAGTCATTAATAACTAATAAGTATTAGGACTAGTGTGTGTGACAGTATTTTTTCATTAAAACTCACAATAAGTTTTGGTTTGAGTATACATATCTGAACAGAAATGGGTATTTACCAATGTAGGGAGGTGATCCAAATATCCTAGAGATTTAATCACATTACACAGCCAGCAGTAAGATAAATTAAATCATTTTTAGCAACCAAACTGCATGGAATCACCCAAATAGACCAAAACATTCAATACTATAAATAAAATAATAATGTAATCGACAACAAGATGTCAAAGTAAAATGTGTTTAATAATTACATTATTTGGATATTCTTAAGTTTACAGTATACAGTATATTAAATAAAATATCTATCATCAAACAAATTTTAGCCAACTCATCAATTTTATTACTGACATATTTTCTATTTATAGCTTAAAATAAATTAAATGAAATATTAACAGAGCTTTTCCTCACATAGATGCTTGATTGTCAATAAGGAAGGAAATGTACATTAGGGTTTTGCCATGGTTGAGTGAAATTAGGCATTAGTTTACTACTTTTAAAGTTATTAAGGATGCTTGTATTTGAATCCAGGTTGAATACTTCACGAGGAAATATATCAAGTAAGAAAAAAGTGATCCAGTTTCTACTAAACTCTGTATTTCTCAGACACTTATAACTCATGCATGTGGAGTGTCTGAATAAAACAATGAAACGAGAACACTTGGCACAATTAATATGCTTAGTATTAAACAAATTCTGTGATTTAGTTACTGCTAGAAAGTACAGTTGCTGAACAAATTGCTTCCCCTTCTGAGAAGTTAGGATATAATCATAATAAATGTGTAACTGGGTCACGGTGTATAGCGTATATGTAGTTAACACACACAAGCTTGATGCTTCTGTCAGTCTTGTCACTTTTGTTGAACTGTCGCTGTTAATACTTTATTTTTTCCCCCTTCAGTAATCTCAAAGTAGTGGCATGGTTTGTTATTTTCCGTTTTAAATGGTTTCTTTTGTTAGGTATCACACAACACAAAATGGCAGCTTGCCTGTGAAAATAGGAACACGGTTAACACGCTTGTTTGCCAATGTAATAGCCATAATATGTTTTTATTTCTAACTATTCCGATCACTCTTTCCTGTAAATGGCCATCCCAAGTTTAAGTTGTTGTGAGCCACAACACTTGTAAAAATTATGTTTGAGTGGCAAAGTAAAGGATTTAGAAGACGATACTAGAGAAAAGTAGGGAATGCTATGAAAGACACCCCCTCTATCTAGCTTCTCGAGGCATTAAATGTTCAAAACATCACAAAGGTAGAGTCCCCTATTAAGCTTCTTGGGAGAAAGGCAGGAGGGTTCACAGATACTGAAAGGGTCCCCCTTGCAACACTAGCTATTTGTTATTTTTGGACTAAGGCAACTAAGCACCCTTCTTCTATATTCCGTTAAGAATTATAGCAAGAACTGTGATGAAACATTAAAAAAAATAGTGCCAACTTAAATTATAAAGAGCACATTTACAATTTAGCTTGCCAATTGAAGTCTTAGAAAATATGAAAAATGTATGCATCACATGATTCACATTTAATAAGTGTCACATATTTTAATGTTTCTAATAAAATAGGTTGCTATTCACCAAGAGCATACAAAATAAGTTATACCCGTTTTGGTGAACAAAAATGTTTATTTAATTAGGATTGGGGTGTGGGCCTTATGAGCTACAGATGCAACATTTGTTTCAAACTAGACATAACCTACAAAAGAAGCGGTTTAAACTTTACACTTCTAATACCAATGCACAGTCTTACTCTTCATTAATAGATCTGAAATGTAATTATTATGTAGAATAATCTGTATAAATATGTATGTGTTTAGTTGGAAATATGATCTATCCAAGCTTGAGTACTCATTTTGATTCTGTAGTATTTTGCCAGTAAAAGTTTTCGACATACATACATAGAAAAATAAAGCACCCCTTGGATTAAAATATGTATTTATGCCTAAAAATAATAATTTGGTACAAATCTACTGAAGTGAGAACTTGAACTTCATCCTTATCCTAAGAGGGTACACCAAAGGCTGTCTTGATATTAGCAGTTTTTATAAAAAGAATAAAGCTCATTATAAATAACTTAATGTGAAGTCAGTTTTTAAAGAGTATTTTATATAACTTTCAAGGTTAGAAAAAATAAACTTATGATACAATCACTTCATTTTAATTTAATATTTAACTATTCAAACTTTACATTCTCTGCGGCACTCAATTATATTATTTTAATTAGACCTAAAATAATAGTAAAAACATATATGTGGTGATAAGTCCTTGCTAGTATTTATTTAAATGTAAAGATTATTTGTAATTTGTTTCCAATGACAGCCTATGGTTAAAACCTTTTAATTTTGCCATAGTCTACCAAAAGCGTAAGGAGCTATTCATTTTTATCTGTCACATTTACGTTATTTATTTTTTCAATAACATATTTTATGCAAACTTTATAACCATTCAGGATTTAAAATCTCAATAAATTCATTATTAATCCAAACTATTTTTTTTTTAGTTTGCCTATTTTTTGTTTTCATATATTTTTTATGTTAATATATACTGCATATTTATGTCTACACACCTTTCAACACATCACATAATTAAAACCAATAAGGTGTCTTTGTTTTATTAATTGTATTTTTGGAAGAATGTGGCAAGAAATCTATGACTTTATTCCATTCAGGTTTGATTTTGTGTGCATGTTAAATTAGTCTTTGGCGATTCTCTTCTAAACTTGTTTTATCTAATCTTTTGTGAGATTACATTTACATATTAAAATATAACTTTAATAAAACTAAAATTTTCAAATTTAAGAAAGATGTTAACTTACCATATAAAATCAATCATGAATTTTAAGTGTTCACTGAAATTTAAAGTTAAATAAAAATAAATTATGATAAAAAAAATTCAAGTTTATAAAAATTAATTACTTTATCATAATTAACTTTTTAGTATCAAATTAACCAGAAATACAACTTTGTTTATTTTTATTTTTCTAAACTTCAAAATTACTTTATTTTAAATTTGTAATTTTATTTTTTCAAAGTAAATTTATTAAAGACAGTGAAAGTTATAAACAAAAGTAAAAAGTTTCTTCTTTGCCGAGTTGTGCCATGTATAAAATAAAACCCTGTAATTATTGGTAGCTTTGTTTAGTTTTGTGCCAGTAAAATATGGAATATTGTTATTTTATATGAACATTTTGATTACAATAAAGGTATTAATTGATATGCTGAAGTCATGTTGTACTTGTTTGCATTATAAAACCATTAAGGTGGAGGGAACTATGTAAAAATGGTAACTTAAATGTTTAAACATTTATTTAGTAAGGAAATTAAGAAAAATACTTATTTGAGAAAAGATAAAAAAATAAAAAATCTGTGAGACATACTAACTAAAATATATGCGACAGAATTGTACTATAATTAATTCAATTAGTAGCACATTAATGTCTGAAATATTGGACCCATATCACACCAAAGTTTTATTTTTCCTATACACAATTTTATTTCCTTTACAAAGTTTTTTTTAAGGTATTAATTTTCATTTAATATACAGTAAAACCTTGGATTGCGAGCATAATTCGTTTCGTAAACATGTTCGTAATACAAAGCACTCGTATATCAAAGCAAATTTCCCCTATAAGAAATAATGGAAACTCAAATGATTCGTCCCACAGCCCAAAAATATTTAATCTAAACATGATTAATACCATTTTTATTTTCGTTATTTAAATATAACTGTACTGTAATCAAATTTATTTATTAAATTTAATGGTGGCTAGTGTGAGGTGGACGAGAGAGAGGAGAGGAGGAGGTGTGTTTAGTTTAGGTCGACTTTCACTGTCACTAATGGAATTACCGCTATCTGTTGGCTCACTCAAATATTTTTCTTTTTGTGCGACTTTAACAAAGAACCTATCCAACGACACTGCTCGGCAGACAAAGCGTAACCATAGTACTACTCGTATTGCAAGATATCGCTCGTTTATCAAGTTAAAATTTATTGAAAATTTTTGCTCGTCTTACAAAACACTCGCAAACCAAGTTACTCGCAATCCAAGGTTTTACTGTACATGAATCTTTATCTAATTTTGTAGAGGAATTTTAAATTAGTATCAATATATGTCAGATTGTAATTTAAAATAAAATCACACTTGCCAGTTAAGCTTAAAAAATAATATCTTTTTAAATAGATCACTAACATATTTGATTAAGTATGTGGGAGAAAGTTTATAAAATTCAAATATACAAATAAATTTAAACAAAAAGGTTCCTTTTTTTTTTGTCAAAGCGTCTAACTACTCATTCAGATTAGGTAAATAAATACATGAAAGCTATGAGTCTTAATAGCAAGAAAGTATAGCACCAATAAGATTATATTCTTTTTAAATTTTCACCTAGTTAGGCTATAATATGTTAACTCAAAACATGTTATTTAAAGTTTGATTTAAAAGAAAAAATGAGTGTCGTATCACTAAAAGAGGCAAATCAAAATTAATAAGTGTAATTTTATGCTTTTTGGTACTCGTTCTTGTTTGAATATGAAAGAGAGATTATTTGCATTTGTTTGCATTTAATAAAGTACAGTCATTTAATGGGTTGATCAATATTCCATAAAACATGAGAAATTTTTAAGTAACAAAAGTACTGAGTACTTATCAATATATTATAATGGCTTAGTGTTAAAACTGAAAAACTGCCATAGAGAAGGGGGGGAGGGGGGAGCGCTCAGATTTTTTTCTGCCCCGGGCCTCACATTTTCTTAAAACAGCCCTGAGAGTGATTAAAGCCAATATGAATACTGATAAGTTTTGAAGACCATCTCTCCTTTTATAGATTCTCATTAAAAGATATGTGATTTTTGTGTTGACAATAAGTAACTGTGCTAATGTAAAATTGAAATCTCCCTTTATAACCTCAATAAGCACACCCGTTGTCTTGGATAATGAAACTAATATTGAGAAACTTATGTTTACTGGCATTTCAAAAATCATGTGAAAAATAAATTGCTCCACTCAGTCCAGCTAACAAAAATAACATTTTGCTTACAAACTACAGTATTAACTAAGGTATTCTACTGCTTGTCCAAGGCTTCATACTTTCGTTATGTTCATCACAATGATATTGTTTATAGTATCATTGCTGTGATAGTAATAACTCTTCTGCATTAAGTTAAAGTTTATTTATCTTTTTTTTTATCTTGATGTAACCTCAGCGGCAGTTTTTAGTTAGGTTAGCTAGGGTACAAAAATGAAAATAAAAATATTAAGTATCAATAAAACGTGTAGAAAGTTTCTCATTCTTGGATATATTACACAGAGCAAAAATTATATATATTTAATCTTTAGTCATGGTTAATCTTTTGATATTAAGGTTGAGTGAAAAGAGATGCAAGAAAAGGTAATTGTTTTTGTGTTTGTAGTTATCATACCAAACCTTTTTTTGATCAAAATAAAAAAAAAATCATTTTCCAGTAGAAACATAAAGAGTTTAATTTTCTTCACAAGATGACCTTAACAGTGTTTTTGAATATCTGTTGAGGGTGTCCTTAAATTTAATGACAACTTTTACTCTTCATTATAAAGGTTTCTCCTCTATGCTCATGACAGATATTCAAGAACTGTTGAGGTCACCATGTGAAGAAAAATTAAACTCTATATTTCTATTGGAGCAATATTTTATTTATTTTGATCAAAAGAGTTTTGCTATAAAAACTGCAAAAAACAATGGCCTTTTATCGCATTCCCTAAATCCCCACCTTAAGCTCTTCTTTTAATGAATGAGAAAAGAAGAAATATTTTGGTAAAAAATTTCTATAAATAAAAAAAAGCAAATTTAAAACACACTTATGTTAAAGACAGTATGCATTAAAACTTGAAGTAAAACCAATCACAGTCTATGTAAATATAAACAACTTTAGAGAATCAAAATTCTGCACACAAGCATGGAAAACAAACTAGACCAAAAATAATGATTCACAGCACAAGAGCGATTCTTAGGTGGCTAAAATGAGAATAAAGTAGTCATAATTTAATGTGCCCTTCTATGTATTTTTTTTATTCATTCCAATATTATTCTACCTTTAAGATTTTTTTTACATCAAACTATTTTATTATTGATTTTTGTCTCAATGTTTGAGTGTTTCTGTAGCCATTCTCTTGAAAGTTTTCTAAGAATTTAAGTCATCCTTCTAGAATTTACATGCACCGAGTCTTACTGCCCATCAATGCTGTCTACATATTTACACTACCATACTGTAATAGGGACAAGTAAGATAGAATTGAAAGGAAATGTATCCACATTTGTATGGAGGGAGAATGGTAAATCATTTAAGAAAAAAAACACCTCATTTAACTTGGCCTGGATTCTAACTCTATCCTCCTTATCACCGGCAAATCAGATCAGACAAGACTGACATCTTTATCCGTGTACTCACCAGTGCGAGTTTTCTAAAAGTTGAACAACTTGAGAACTGCACACTGAATTATTTTAATATGTTTTGAGCAGACAACTTCTGTGCATTTGTATGTGAATGCCTATGCATAAAACTGATCTTAGTTATTCACCACAAAGACCTGGAGAGAGCTGGGTGTGTGCTGGAACACTCACATTTATACCTGTGAGGCCAAGGTCCAGTCCTTAGCTAGGTATGATAGAGGTGCTTCTTTATTCTTTATCCAGAGGAGCGCTGGTGCATTTTCTTAAAATTCATTTACTTAATTCTTTAATCCTAGTTTAGATAGTGTAAGTCATTAATATATACTACACATGTTCTAAGACAGTGATTCTTAACCTTTTATTACTCGCGGCCCCCTAAATATTCTAAAATATTTTCGCTGCCCCTAGTTTTTACTAACATATCTTTAAGATTTATTCTAAAATAGCGGCTTTATTATTGATTATAATAACAAACAAATATATAATCTGTATTATTCTGAATAGTACTTGTGCTGCATATAATAGTGCCCACTTTTTTTAAAACTAATTCTTAAGTTAATCTAGCACTTGTTAACTGTAGCACATTGTGTTAGTACGCCTCAAAGTTTTATACTGTTTTTAATTCACGTTTGTCACAGATCATCCATCTCCTGAAGGTCCTTCCCAGTGTTGCCAACTGAACACTTCACTATCCCCCTCTCCCACCAAAAAGGCGAATATGTGAGCCTTCTTGGGGGCTGCTTCTACCTTTGCGGCTGAACGTGCCCTTGAGGGATTTCCTCATTCTGCTCCCCTAGAGGTGATCTTGATAGGATAGGCCTGCGCTCATTTGAGCCTGGCGAAGTTTCTGGGGTCCTTCTAATGTCCTGCAGCTCTTGCCTCTTCATCGACAGTAGGTGGTAGGGCACTATTTCTCACTGCCACTAGGGAGTGGGATTCTGCCATTCACATCCTCCAACCGCCTGGGCAAGACAGATTGGCTGGGAGACACATCCTCAATGCTGCTCCTTTTATTTGATAATTTGGAATGTGTTATTTGGTTCAAATGTCTCTTTACAATGTTTCCATTCGCACACAGTAAATATAAGCACCTCCTGGCACTTTATGCACTTCCACTTCAATCCAGGTAATTTTCTTTTTGTTGAACTGTTTCATTAAAAGTTTCTCCCATTTCTTGAAATGACATTCCCTATTACCTGAGTTCTTTATTTGCCTCTCTTGCTGAACACTCTCTTTGCTTTGGACTTGTGTTAGTAGTAGTTCTCTGTTGTCCACATTCTTAACCCTAATGTTGATTATATCCAAACAAGTGTGCAGAGTCCTACCTAACATAAGCTCTGCTGGAGCTACTCCAGTTGTGATGTGTGGGGTGTTTCGGTAAGTTAGTAGAAATTCCTTCATTGCCGTGGATAAATCGACTTCTTCAAATTTAGCTTTGCATAAGCATTGTTTTATCTAATACACTCCGTTTTCGGCTTGGCCATTGGTTGCGAGATGGTATGGGCCCCAGCCCTACATTCTATGCCATTTCTTGAACAAAATTCAGTGAATTCTGTAGACCTTATTAGTTTACTGCCATTATTTGATATTAGAACCTCTGTATATCTAAACCGAGAAAAATTTGTAGTAAGGGCACAAATTGTGCCGCGGAAGTAGTCAACTTCATTGAGCATAACTCAAGTCATTTACTGTGAGCATCAACAACAAGTAAGTAAATCATCCCATCCATAGGTCCAAGGAAGTCAATGTAGATTCGACTCAACGGTGTTGCCGGACACTTCCATGAAATCAGACGACTTTTCAGAGGTGATTGTTGAACTACCCGACATGTGTGGCATCCCAAGACGTAGTTCTCGATGTCCTTGTTTATGCGGGGCCACCAGAAGTAATTCTTAGGTGATAGCTTAGTCTTGACCACTCCTAAATGCCCAACATGTAGCTAGCTTCCTCAGGATTCTGTCTTGAAGAGAAGATGGCACGACCAATCGGCTTCCTCGAAAAATGCATCCTCCTTTGACATTTGGTTCATCTTGTATAGACTTGAACTGGGATGATGGCTCCTTAGCTGTTGCTGGCCAATCAATAACAATGCACTTCGCCAGCCTGCTTAGCACTGGATCTGTTCTGCTCTCTAAGTCCACTAGTTTTTTGTTCATGTTCAGGTTACAGAGTCCCTCCTGGAAAAACTGGGAGTAATGTAAAAGAGCACTTTCATGTTCCAAATCTGATGGCTGGACTGCACGAGACAATTAATCAGAATAATTCATATGGGTGGGCACAAATTGTATCAGGTAGTCAAAATTTGATAAGAAATATGCATAGTTTTGGAGGCAATACGTGAAAAGAATTGGTATTTATATTTTTGCCCCAAAAATAGTGACCAGCGGCTTGTGATCTGTTTAAAGCCTAAATTTCCACATATACAAATATTGCGCAAACTTTAGCAAACCAAAAACCAATCCTAGTGCTTCCCTATGTATTTGGGGATATCTGCGTTCTGTCTCTATCAGCGTGCTGGAGGCTTATGCAACCGGACGTATTGTTCCCTCTTCATATAGTTGATTCAGAAACCCAGACCCTCCTACTGGGCTGGTATCTGTTGTATCAACCTTTGCGTTGGGTCATAATGAGCCAATATTGGAGCCGAGGTTAGTTGAACCTTAATTTGTTCAAATACTTGAGAACACTCGGTCTAGTTCCACTCGGTTCCCTTCTTCAACAGACTGTATAAGGGGCTTAGTGTAGTTGACGCGTCCTGAAGAAACCTTATATAATATTCCACCATCCCAAGGAGGATTTGACTTGGGTGGCGTTGACTGGTGCGGCGTTTACTGGTGCTTCAACCTTCAAAATTGGTTCGATCAATTTCTTATCTAACATTAGGCCTTTTTCACTTATAATGTATATTTATTGAATAACTGCATGAATGAGCACTTATTGACGTTTAGAGTTAATCCATTTTCCTTAAGCCTTGACAAGACATCACACAATCTCTTATCATTTTCCTCTTTTGTTTTGCCCCCCAACAATAATATCATCCTGCCATACTGCAATTCCTTCCACTCCTGCTAATACACCTTCAATAATTTTCTGAAATAACTGTGGTGCTGGTGATATTCCAAACAGCCCTTTGTGTGTGCTGATTGTGACCATTTCTTTGGAACTATCATCTAGTAGTACTTATTGATATGTACTCTGTAAATCCAATTTTGAAAAGAATATACTTCCTTGCATTGTTTGAAAAACTTCTTCTACCCTAGGTAGCAGGTGGCGGTCAACCTCCAAAAATGGGTTTAATTTCACTTTAAAATCCCCGCAGATTCTGACAAAACTATCCGACTTAGCAATAGGAACCATCAGCGTTCCCCATCTACTGTATTTGTTGGAGGAATCACTCAAATTTCCTGTAAGCAAATTAATTCAGCCTCCACTTTAGGTTTTAACGCAAAAGGCATGGACCTATATTTACAGAATGTTGGCACTGCTCCATCTTTTAATTTCAAATTAAATTTCCCTTTGTTAAAGGTACCCAAAATGTCTATAAAAACTGTAGGATACTTCTTCCGCAAGATTGACAAATAGTCATCTTCAGATGTCGTGTGATGTATTTGACACACTTCAAAACCAAAAGTCTTCATGAAGTCCCTACCTAATAACAAAGGGTCCCCCTTTGGCCCCACGTGGAACCATATTATACTCGTTTTCTGTTTGTATGTCACCCCTATAAAACAACGGCCCAGAGGTTTCACTACATGCTGGGAATAATATCGCAAAGTTTGATTTGTTTGTCTCAAAGGTTTTTCAGAAAATCTTTCCATAAACATAGATTCAGCAAAACCACTGAATGTTGCTCCTGAATCTATTTCCCCAGTGAAATATTTATTTTGAAGTATAACAGTTACCGGCACCAAAGAAGTTCCTTGATTCTCCACAATCATGTTGAAATTGGGAATGTCCACCAGATGTAGCTATCTTGTACTTAGAAGTGCCTTTTAGTTCCACACAGATTACAGATATAATTTCTGAATCGACAACATTAAATACATGGTTGTTCGAGCCACATACCTTGCAAGGAGGCCGGACTAATAGCTTTTGCGATGTTCCTTGAGATCTTGATTCTAGCACCTTGCGCATAATGATATGACAGTAGCATTTTAATTTCCTTATAAGTCTTATCTCCAGACTTGTTGGGAACACATAAGTCTCTTAATAACTTGTACGCGACCTGATGTAATAAACTTAGCAAGATATCTTTTTGTTTCTTTGCATCAACCACTTCATTAACTCTAAAAAAGATTGCAACTTGCGCTCAAACACTTCCCATTCATCATCAAGTGGATTAAATTCGTAATTTGACCAATATAGGCTGACATGATTACTTTAGTATGCCCTGTAACAAAATAAATTGACAAATACTTAAGTCTACAGCACCAATATAATATTCTGAATAATACTTGTGCTGCATATAATAGTGCACACTTTGTTTAAACTAATTCTTAAGTTAATCTAGCACTTGTTAACTGTAGCACATTGTGTTAGTACGCCTCAAAGTTTGACACTGTTTTTAATTCATGTTTGTCACAGATCATCCATCTCCTGAAGGTCCTTCCCAGTGTTGACAACTGAACACTTCACAAACAAAAATTAACTTACCTAAATGTATTTAATGGGACCTCTATTGTTGAACCCTTTCCACTAATTTGTCTATTCTTGTTTCAATTGTACTACTTAATTATGTTCGCATGCTTCATGCAAACAAGATTGACACAATTTTCTAAATTAAAAGTAGATGCATATTTTTATATTATAGTGTAAGATATAGTAATAATATTAACCTATGGCTGTTATTTTTAAGACATTTGAATAATGTACAATGTGAACTATTTATACTATATATATATATAGGGCAATTTTGACATTACTGTAGCAACACAGTTATGAACAAATAAACTTAACGTATATGTTTATAGTTTATTTTATCTGAAACACACACACACACCACACAAATATATATATATTTAAAAAAATAACTCTGCAAATTAACCAAAAAGGGGGTCTACTAAAAGAACAATATTTCCAAGTCTTGTGCCATTTGTTGTATTGATTATGTTTGTGCCCAGCTCTCCAAAAAATAATGCATGTGGCATGTAGCGTCACTTGCAACTTCTCTCTCATTCTCTCTTGGTAAGTAATTAGAAGTTTTCAGTACATATTCGCTTCTTGTCTTAACCCTCATGTAAGCTGCATCACACATTTACTTTTGTAGTGTGTTTTATAATGACAAATACAGCATGACTCTTTCTTTAACCATGTAAATAAGTTGCAATTTTGCTCTTACAATAAGAAATGCATGAATGAACTGTTGAACACTTGCAACCAATGTCTTGTAAAAACTTCTTTATGTCACCACCACCCTTCCAGCGGGCCTATTATGTCAGGATAGCTTGCGGGGAAAGGAAGCGACAGTGGCAAAATAGATAGGTGGGTTCAAAATTATAGAAGGCTTTAGTTTTTAGGGTTTATTAATAGCACTACAAGTTACTACAAAAGTGTGATGTTAAAAAGATGTTCCAAAAAGATATAAGGACTTTGACGTAGGAGCGCGTGAGAGAACTAGCTTAGAGAGGAATACTTAACTACTGGTTCGGCTGAAACCCCTTACAGATTAGAACCTGGTACCCTGGGCCGACCGATGTTTTAAACCGCATGGCCCCGAAAACGGACAGAGTGACCCCTCTGAGTAGATCTTATTATGTCAGCCTCTATAGCTCTAAAATAGAACCCTTTATACTGTAAATCGGCCCAAATGCTGAGCATAACAAGGACAAGTTGTGAGTTTTCAGCGTTCTTTTCTAATGTTTACTAACTCGTCACAACAAATAATCTAACCCAGTTCTTTGATTTGTTTAGTTTTTACACTTTTATGCTAGTTTTAAACAAACATCCCAATCTAGGGTAGGACTATTACAATTCTATAGATTAAAAAAAAGTTAAACAAGAAAAACAAAGTGGCTTTGTGTTCCTTTAATTAAGACAATTTTACTGATCTGGTTTACTCAGCACTAACTTTTCATTATTTAAGTGGTTTACATTTTGGTGCTGTGGCAAAATTAATTTTAATATATAATGAATGTCAGACAGGATCTTAAATATATATAAACTTTCACACACGCTATAGGATCGTAACAAAGATGATAGCTTATGCTGGGATCATGATCAACTTGATGTTGAGTTAACATTCACTTAACTTTCATGTAGCATAACATAACATAACGGTTCTCATGTTTTTAAATGGAAGCCAGAACGATAAAGTTAACTTAACGTTCGAGTTGTCCAGGGGAGAACTTTGATGTTACATAAGTGTTAAGTAAAGAATACCACATTTCTAGCTAACCAATCATGTTGCTATTTAGTACTTCATTTGTTAATGGTATGCAGAAAAATTCTTAGGTATTTTTTTCCCCGTGTCCCACACAAACTCTAAAAGGTCGTAGCCTCTATATTATGTATATCCAATAAGCTTCTTTTGCAAGTACTTGCAGCCTAATCAGCCCTAAATACTTGGGTTACATTTTAGTGAACAATTGGTATTAAAACATTTCATATTCATTGTATGTGTTTTGCTCAAGTTATTATGTTAAATTATGTGAATCCTGATCACACACTAGTTTCTTTACATTAAATTAATCTTAAGTGAGCGTTATATTACTTGAACATAAATGTGAATGTGATCCCAGCATTTAAGTCTAATATCCTTTAAGAAGGGTATTGAAGAAATTACACACTTTTTTTGGGGGAGGGGGGGCAAAATTGATAACAATCAAAAGTGACAACTACAGATCACATGAGCTGCTGTATGAATAAGTGGAATCAGTTCTAGTTAACTTTTCTGTCACAAATTCCTATGAAAATTGATCTCTAAGAATATATAGGTAATAATCAACCAAACAACATAAGCCTCTTGTAAGAGCATTTAAAAGAGTACAAAAATATAAAGCAACATTGACAAATTTACTTCATTAGTTCAGCTGTCAAAATTGTGAGCTGCAAACACAACTTATGGAGTATAAATGCATATACGTAAACAAATGAACATTTCAGATTGTAGTGTGAGGTTCAACTGGCAGATTGATTATGCCTAGTATATTTATGCTTAGTTGATTAGTACTATATCATAATAAATGTATCTCTTTGCATGGGTATACCATTTTACTAAATTAGTAAACAACATTTTTTATTTGTTTTAGTTTGCTCAAAGTAATAAAACATTACTAAATATAATTTATATGATCATCAAATTAATCATTTAACAGAACCCATCAAACAAATTTTAGTGCAATACCAGGAGAAATGTTTGGTTATGAATCACGATTATATTACTGTGACTATACCATTGTTTCCCATGGGAACAATGTGAGATGTGAGGGGAAGTTAGGGAGGGGAAGGGGGACACCTGTGTTTATCCAAGCGTAGCAGGTGCCCCATTGTGTTCCTGTCACATCACAGGTGGTAGGTGAAGGAAGCACATATACACAGGGGGTTATAGAGAGAGAGTACCAACTGTAGTTAGCTGGCGGGTCAAGCAGAACACTGCTGCCACAACTGTGCCAGCAGCAACACAACAAAGTGTGGCTTTTCACAAACACAATATAGACTCTGGGAAAGTAGCATCGACGATACAGTTGATAACCAAGGACGATATCAGTTGACAGATTTAATACTATCAGTGTTCTACTGGGTGCCTTGAGTGTGGTTTTTTTAACTAGTGCTTTAGTAAGTACATATTATATTAACCATAAAATAATATTTTCTGTTTCTAACAAATTATTTAATATTAATAACGCATATGGAATAGTTTGTAAAGTTTTAAAACTATCGCATGATCATTCTATGAGACGTTTTATTTGACAGGATAAAATACATTTGAATGTTTGTGGTCTTAAATCCATAAATTTGATTACCTTCATTAAATGTTGAATTATAACAATTACTGTGATAAACAATCATTTTTATTATTGATACATTAAAATTTGATGGTAGTTAAATAATAAATGTCTTCACAAATTATTATTTTTCAAATAAAAACTGTAGGGCCTATTGTACTAAATACAATTTTATTTACATTTTAAAGAGTAGAGTAAATTCAAAAAAAATAAAAATTCTTTCCAAGCAAAGTTTTACTTCTTTGTTATAAAAATTAATTGGCCAGTTTCAAAACTATGTGAAAGCTTCACACACTCTTGTTTCAATAAAATACAAACTATATTAAAATGTATAGATGTGATGTTACTTTTAATCATTAATCTTGACCAAATACACTTAAGGGTGGATAGTTCCATGATGTTGTGTTCCATCCTCTTTCCAGGTGAATGATTATGAATGTACTTAAAGTTTATCCTCATCATCCTCTGTCCTTTGGTTAGTTTTAAGTTTGGATGGGCATTAAGAAGTGTAGAACTAGGCAGGTCAGTTAGCCTACAAGTGATACACAAACAAAGCTTGTAGTAAACCAGCTTACTAACCAAAATAGGTTCTTCCTGAACTGCTTTACAAAAAAAAAGAGTATATTTTAACCCCTTCTTCTCTAATTTCTTAGACCTTTAGATTCTAAATTTGAGACCTTTGTTAAACAATTAAAATAGTCTCAAATTATAAAATTATTGTAAATATAAAAGTTGAGAGTAGTTTGATTTTTTAAACAAAAATTTACAGCAATAACACAATAATTTGTGATGCTAACTTTGTCTTTATAATCGCAAAATGCCTCACTTTATGGCATTTTTAAAGTATAAGCATACTTAATGAACCTCCCAATTTGTTGCAATAAATTTACATAATATTAACAAAACATAAAATAAAATGTTAAATGACATGTAATATTATCATGTTCAATTTGATATAATAATAATTTATTTTAACAGCACAACCACAAAAAGTGTTTTGAATATTTAAACTATTTAATTTTACTAATGTGGAAAATATCTCTTGTTATAGATATACCCACCTTTGGATACATCTTTCAATCAATTTAAATATAGTTTTGAAAAATAACACCTAGAAACAAATTAAAAGTCTGGGCTTTGGTTACCAAGTCCAGCTGTCATTTTTTGACTATAGTTATATTTAAAATATTTGATTTTAATTATAGCTTGGACATTAGAAAAAATACCTTTTTAAATTGTTACTAACATTAATGTATATTTAATCAGGATTGGAAAACATATTTATGATTGTAAACACTAGAGTAATATTCCGCAGAGTCGGCAGAATATTTTCCTCAGGTGTTTTTATAATTCCTAAACTGTTATGTGTTTTGTCTACAGGAAGGTACGGTGACACCAAGTTCAAGGTCAACAACAACAGAGGGCAACGGCAAGCAGTCAGACTCTGAAGAACTACAACAGGTAAATCTCATTATAAACCTGGTTGTTTTTTACTGCCTTGTTTGCAACAAAGCGGTGAATGGAAACCAAAACAGTGATAGCCGCGAGAGTAATAACTTGGCTGCCTTCATAATGGGTACACGATTTTGTTTACATATTTCTTACTGGTATTTATATTATACTTGTATTATTTATTATGTAACTTAGTTCAACATCCTATTATTTAAATTAGCTTTTTAAACAATATAACCCGCCTCGGTGGCGTAGTTGGCTAACGCGCTAGACGTGTTGAGCCCGACTGCTGAGGACGGGGAGATCGAGGTTCGAATCTCGGTCGGGTGAACTGGGGTGGTTTTTCCTAAATGGTTTTCCACTCTCCCTCCACGCAAATGCGGGTTCACTTCCTCTATTCAACCTTTCCAATTCCTAATCCATTAGCGTAATTAGTACTTAAGCGTATAACCCGAACGGGTAGTAATACGCGGTGCTAAATAATAAATAAAAAAAAAACAAAAAAAAAATATAAAATAAAAATATATTTATGTGATTTGTTACTATAGTCATGAGATGTCTTTCAGCAACTTTTTTTTTTTAGCACTGCAACTTTATTACCTGTATGGTATATTAATTTTTTAAATTACTATACTGGGTCAGGAACCGGAGAGGTATATTTTAATTTTCATAGGAAAAGCATTTTAGAAAAGACAAACCTATTTTTTTGCAGCTAGTGGTATTTTAAAGCTATTGATAATAACTTGCAAAATTGACAGCTGCAGATAACATGAAATGATGTAGGATTAGGTGGAAGTATATCTAATAACTTTTCTAGCTGTCAGAAAAGGGCCTTGCTATGATAATTGAGCTGTAGAATTTAAAGGAGTACCCATATTTGTGTGGAGGTAAAGTGGGGCATAATTTAGGAAAAATCAACCATAATACTATTTAACCAGGAATCAAACCCTAAACTTCCAGTCACCAGCAAACCTTACTAGTCAAGCTTTAGGTTTAATACACCTACCACCCGCCTCGGTGGCGTAGTTGGCTAACGCGCCAGTCGTGTTGAGTCAGACCACCGAGGACGGGGAGATCGAGGTTCGAATCTCGGTCGGGTGAACTGGGGGTGGTTTTTCCTAAATGGTTTTCCACTCTCCCTCCACGCAAATGCGGGTTCACTTCCCCTATATTCAACCTTCCCAATTCCTAATCCATTAGTGTAATTAGTACTTAAGCGTATAACCCGAACGGGTAGTAAGACGCGGTGCTAAAAATTAAAAATTAAAAAATACACCTACCCTCCGATAAGAGTAAAATATAATTATAAGATAGGGTTGGAGACATAGAACTATCATTCGAGAAATTTCCAAAGACTCTTTGAAAAGTATTTGCAACCAGATTTTCATGAAAATCCTTGGGTAGGTGGTGGAATAAATAGAATCAGAGGATGGGGTGGATAAAATAATTTGAAAATGAAAGACCCATATCGGTGTTTGCATGGTCCAATGTGTCACTCTAGTGTTTGACTGGATTGTGGTGATGAGGAGATAAGGGTCTTAACCTCGGTTGGATGTATTGGGAGTGGTTTTTTTCCAAAATGGTTTACAGCTATCCCTTCATGAAAGTGCAGGTATATTTCCTCTAAAACCCTAACTTCCTCATTCCTACTCCATTAGTGTAATTAATGTATTTGGTCAAGCCAAACAGGTACTGTAACATGGTGAAAATAATAGTATGAAATATACTTTGTACAATTTTTTTTTAAGGGTACTTGAGAAACTTGTAAAGGTTTTTGTTTGGATTAAACAGCAAATATTATATTTCGGGAAAATGTTTGGATTTTACAATGCTTTATGTTTGGTTCCACCATATACATTTATAAAAGCAAATATATGAACCAATGTATATAAGTGTCTCTCAAATTTAGTCAGTCTTATTTTAAAAATATGTTCCAAGTCATCGCTATTGCAGATTTTACTTATGTGGGGGCCTCCATAAACTCATGTGAATTACGTCAAAGCTTGTCTTGAGGAAAGGTAGAAAAACCAAACAACCATTTCATTTTATACAAATGTAATAATAAAAAAGTAAAAAGAAGTAGGCTACATAAACACTTAATAAAAAAAGTTAATTATATAAAACCTTTCCTTGCTTTCTTTGAAGCAAACTCACTAAATAGATAGTCTGTTTTCTTTCTTGTAAGATAAATAAATAATTAAATGTAAATTTTGAAAATAAAATATACAATTTCCACACAAATGCTATAATGTAAAAAAAAAGCATAGTTACAAAATATTATTTCATAGCAATAAATGCCAAAATAAATTTTATGTAGAAAAGAAACGCCCTAATCTTAGTAAAATTTTTGCACAAATTATATAAAGGGTTAAACGAAACATGGGGGTTGGGGGGAAATTATAACAAAAGCAATGTCCAAACATTTCCAGCAACAAGCCGACTGTTCAGAAAGGTTGTAGAGTAAGGTGTGTGTGATTTTAATTTCAGTTCTCTAGACACGTGGAAAGTGAGGTAGCTCGCTGGCAGCACGAAATAAATCAGACAGAGCAACACTGGATCAAGAAGCTTCAGAGTAACAAGTCAGAGAATGATAACAGCGCAGTTATCACATCAACACGAGTGAGTGATGTCACTCATGAAGCAACGTGTATGATAATAACCAAACCAGGAACAAACAAACCTCAGACGCGAATAGAACTCCCTCATGTGGCAGATATTTCAAGAAAATTTGAAAGCATAGTTTCGGATGAAAATAAATTGTTAGCGACAAATAAGGATACTGTCAAACAACAATCATCTATAAAGGAAACTAAGGCAGTGAATATAATTTCCAAAACATTTGAAAAGCCCCCAAAAGTGCCTATAAAAGAAACAGTTCGAAAGTCTAAGCTTTCTAAAAATTGTGAAAAACGTCAAAAGTCAACTAAGGGTGAAATCACAAGTGTGTCAGTGCTTTCCAAGAACTTTGAAAAAAGTCTACAGGTTCTAAAAGAAGACAACTTAAGGAGAAATAACACCAGACAAGACATTATAACAAAGAGTAGATCGTGTGAAAGTGTGCTAACATTACCGATGCTAGGGAAAGGAATGGAAACAAAAGTTCCAGTGACCCCTTACCCTACGCCTCCATGTGTTGTGACAGAAACCTTGAAGGCCAATGGTGACTCGCCGGCGATGAACGGGAACAGCAGGAAATGGGAAGTGGAAAGCAGTCGAAGTGAGGGAAGCACTGTCTCTTCTGACAGCGAGTTTTCTCCCCGTCTACCCTCTGTCAAGGAACTCTCCAAACATTTCTCAGGAGGAACTGATTCAGACTCATCAACATCAGCATCCAAGGTATGCCGACGAAAGACTATCATCGTTCTATTTCTCCAATTCCTTATCCTTTTATTCCCATGGACTTGAAGTGTTGTACTTTTGACCCAACCCAATACCCTCTCAGGGACCTTATCGTGAATTCTAATTAGGTCACAGATTTAATTCTCATGTGAGGTGAAACCATGCCATTAGATTGACCTGAATCACATTGTCAGATAAGTATAGTAGGCAAATGACACCACTTATGAGTTAAACCTTTGTTAAAACAAAGATAAAACCAAAATAATAATATAAAATATACCCTTTGGTTTTCTTGGTGATATGTTTCAACATAAGATTAATAATGATAAAATAATAATAATAATGAGGGTGAAGATTCATGGAAGAACTAACTACACCATCTAAAACATTCCTTACTAACAGTTATAACATTTTTCAAAAAACTACACTGATATTTACTTGGCATGAGGAAGGAAAATTACAATGTGGGAATATTCCCTACAGTGCAGACTGGTTGGATTGAACCATAGGCATCTTCAATACTTGTGCAACCAATCCTAATAGACTTCCAAACATCAACAATACAAGATTATAAAACATTTCAATGCACTCGATACATAGCTCTTAACATCTTCAATAAGTCAGTTTAAAAATGAATATTAACTAAACATAATCATCAATTTGCGAATAGAATATTTGTTACAACTGAAAGTGTGATTATTTATAACACCCTTGCACCAAGGTATTTACATAATTATTATCGCTGAGAACATGTTTCAGTGTAAAACAAGAATATTGAATTATAAACTAATGTCATATTTTACATGTTGACCTTTTAAAGGCCTACTGACCTCGTGTATAAATCATACATAACCTTTTCTTTAGTGTTTTAACATATTATGGTTAACTTGTTTTTAACAAATGTCATGCTTTTTACTCTAGGGCCCGAGTCCATCGCCGAGGCTTAAAGGCACGGATTTGTGCACAGCAATGAAGGAAGTGGTGATTATTACTAAAGAGGACCAATTAAAAGACCATCAACAGCAACATTACCACCTTGCGACACCTCCTACTAGGCCCGTACGGCAGGTTAGCAACAACGCGAGATAAAACCAGTAGTGAAACTCTACAAGTGAGGAAGCAAGTCTTGTAAACCAGTTGACTGCACCAAAAATTGCACCCACAAGCACCTCAGGGAGGTTGTGGTGCGATAAAAGATACTACCTCACTCGCTCTACACAGATAGTAGTTGTAGATTATACATTAGTTGCTTACCATTTTTTTATGAGAAAATACTCATACTGTTGCAATCAGTACTTTAGAGACTTAGCACACTTAAATTACCTTTTTATTCTTCAACAAATGTCTTTAGCTGAGATTTAAACGAGAAACTTACCAAGGAAAAATTGTTTAAGTGTTTTCTGCAAAGGCATAGCATGGTTTGAGGATGTTATATTAAGAGCTTCTTTTTGTGCACTGAGATTACAATATATTTTTAAGTTATTCACATATTTATACTATTGGCTCAGAGATGAAGAAGGTTTAATTTAGAGAAAATGTACCTGCCTTGCATGAAGGAATAATGGGAAACCATTTAGAGAGAGATACACCACAAAACCCTAAAACTGAGATTCAAACCTCTGTCTCATAATCAGAAATCCAGTATATTGTAAGAGCGAACACTTTAGACCACCAAAACAAGTTATTTTGAGAGTTAAAGCTGGAATGAGGTGCTTGTGATCTTAGGAATGCAATGCATTTATTATAGACATCAAGAAACTAATACAACTATCAGTATTTTTTAAAATATATTCCTAGGGTTTGACTATTGCTAAATATTATGCAATGTATAAAATATGTTTTCAAATGAACTAGAACAACTTCCAACCCTCCCAAATTTTTCATAAAATGTTTTAGACATATAAGGGGTCATAAAACTTAAGAAATAGTTTTTTTTTTTTTACTTTCTCTCAATAGCTCAGAAAAAAAATAGGGGTCATCAAAAAAACTCTGGATTTTGATAAATGTCGATGTTTCATGCATGACCCCCTGAAACAAAACAAAAAAGTGGTTTTCGCGATTCCGTATGTCTGTACTTCTGGTGAGGTTTTATATGGAACTCGACAGTGCAGGTAGGGGTGGAAAGAATGAGAGGAAGGGATATGGTGGGGGTGAATAAGAATGTTTCTTTCTCTCTGTTAGGTATGAGTCATTCTCAGCTACTACCCAGACACTAACTTGTACTACTTGCCCAACAAATCTTAAAAAACTTCCAAGCAGCTTAAATTATTGTCATCATCACCCAAAGTGTTTTCGCTGGAGCTGTGTCTGACGAATCATCCTCCAAGTTGATAATAATATTATTGAATACTTCATCAACTCTTTGCTCTGGTTTCAATTATGCTTTGTGCATGTGCATCAAACGCTAACTACTCCCCTTTCCCTACAGAGTTATATTTTTTCCTCCATTAGGCTCATAACGGCGTTAACATTGGATGTAAAGTTGTTGTTTTTTTTTTTTTTTGCCACATCAATTCTAAGCTGTTGAGATCGAGATGCTTTGGGGGTAGACGTAGAACAGAATGCCTATACTTTGCTATAGCCTGATTTTGGTTGGAAGAACAATAGAAAAAATTCAAACATATTTCTTTGTGGTCAACACTTATAACATTTTACTATAATATTAGTGTTATATTTTATAGGTATTGATAATATCTATCAAAAGTGACAGCTGCAGATAACATCCCTTGATGTATTAATATATTAAAATTGTTTTAATAACTTTAGTAACAAACTTCTACTGTTATTCCTACCAAAATCCTTCTATAGTAGTGTAGCTACCATACATGTCTTAAATCATGATTTGTGCAGTCGAATAGTAAATATAATTTTGGGTTGAGCATAAAATTACCGAAGGAAATATTGTGTTGTCCACACCAATTCATTATGACTATGTTTTTCGAAGATGCTGGTGGTGGGTCTAATTGAATGTTGTGTTAGGAAGTTTGGGATCCATTTGTTTATTATTCTATGAAAAATGGATAGCAATGTTTTTAAAAAGACAGTAAGCACCACATGGCTGCTTACTTCTCCCCTACATTACTGATACTGTTGGCTTGTCCTTGAACTATCCCGTGCATGTGGACATGTTGTTTGCCACCGCACAATCATAACAGTTCCATGTTAAACCTTATCAGCATACGTTGGGCTAAAGCTTAAACTATTTTACAGATTGTGCTATAACTTGGTTTCTGGGGTGTTCATAAGGTCCTCCCAAGGGGTTTTTGGAATTAGATGTCCAATCCTAAATTTAAGGGTAGTTCACTGAAGGCAAAAAGAGAAAAAATAGATTTTCCTAAAATTTGTTTTAACAGTTTTAATTAAATTTTATACCTACACACAGTTTATTACTGTAAACAAGAAGCCAACTTTCAATTTTTCATGAAAATGACTTTGGGAGTACTTTACATAAGGAAAATTTTCCAGTTTTTATCATTTCTCTGCAACTATTTGAGATACAAAATATTTTATCATTCTAAAGTTGGAGTAATACTGTATTAAAGATAGTTACAAATCTTTTATTTGAAATATATATTTTATAGAATCAATAGTGATTCTTAGCTCTTTGGTCGACAAAGATATTTTTCTTTTCTCAATGTTTTTGTAACAGCGTTCATAGTTTCTAATGCTAAAGAGTGAGTTAAAAGTTTTTAGTAAATGTCTATTTTAAGATAAAAGCGAGAGAAAGTCTGTGCAGTGCACCGTACCATATATTTACAAATGCAATGAGTAGCATTATTTGAAAGCGTAGATTTGGCACGATTGTGCTTATGTCCATTAAATTAAAGGTCATAAATTATGTTATTTTGAGAAGTTGTCAGGTTAGTTCACAGTTAAGATGTGTTAATGTGTTTATAAAGTGTGTATGAAAAATACATACCATAATATATGTGCACTTTGTTCACCCTGAAAGGTCTTACCTTGATAGACCACATTATGGTCCGAACTTATAAGCTACACCATAGTGGTAAACTTGCTACCTTTAAGGGTAAACAAAGGATACATTATAATTAAATCCTGCTATGGGGAAGTTTTATTAACTCTCACGAGTATTTTCGAAATATTTTACTAATTTTCAACTAACACACCTATGAGCTAGGTATAGCAGCTCACCTTGCAGCATTCCACTAGGGTAAAGCTTATAATATAAGGTAATAGTATAATTCGCCAATGTAAGACTGCTACCTTTAAGAATAAATTGAGTATACAAAATAAATATAGAGTAAGTGAGATTGGCAGCTCATAATTATGTATCTTAAAACTGTCAAAATGTATATCACGTCAACAACGACACAGAATTATAAAAACATTAGAGAAGATTTAGCCTAGTTTTTAATTGTCAGGTAAGGTAAATGTTAAAGTGACCCGACTATATATGAACCGCAACTTGTAGTAGAGTTGAATAAAAATGTGAGAATGGTGTCATCTGCAGAGAAAACTCATTTCAATCTAATGTGTTTACAATAAATTAATATACTTACTTACTTTACAGCAATAGGAATTTGAAAGCTCATTGCCACACTTACAAAAGTAAGCCAATTATCTCTATCTTGAGTTAGTTCTATCCAGTCTACCTCATTACACCTTATCTATTTCAGCTAAAGTCTAATATTATACTCTCATCTGTGTATAGGTCTTTTCAATGGTATCTTTCAAATTGGGTTTACCAGTCAGTATCCTGAACAAGGTTCTAAATTCTCCCATTCACACTGTATATCTTGCCTACTGTAATATGCGAAATTTGACTATTCTAACAATGTCTTGTGATGAATACAGGGTTTGTGACTCATCATTATGTAACCTCCTTCACTACCCAGTAGCTTCATACCCTTTTAGACCAAATATCTTCCTAAGTATATTGTTTTTTAAACACACTAAATTTCTTTTCGTCATGTAAGGTGTGTGCTAGTAAAGTTAGTCACTTTTATTTTCAGTATCCTACTATTGATATATGCATTAAAATATTAAATTAACTCTTTTAGTTTGTAAATTTTAATTGGAATTTGTTATATCATTTGAAAGTAAGTCCCTAAATTCACAGATCCATGGCTAAGACATAGACTGATTCACACACACACACACACAAAAAAAACCTTATCATTTTAAATTATATTTAAAATGTACAATTTTACACTTTAGCTCAGCCGGTAGCGTGTCTGTCTACTGAGCTAATGGTCCTGGGTTCAATTTCTGGCATGGCCAAAAACTTTTATTTTTGGTAAATGTGGGTTTCCTTTCACAGTGATGAATTAACAGCTGGATGTTGTGACTGTCCTAGTCTTAAGTTAGAATGTAAGACATATGAAGCTACGACAAGTTTAGCAAGCTGGAATTTATGGAAAATTTATGGCTTGAATAAAAAACTGACATAGGCCACAGGCTGAAACAGTAATGATGTAAAAAAAATTACTATGTACAAATATTGTTTGCATGCTTTTTGTAGAAAGTCAAACTAATAATAGCTTTGACTTTGTGATACAAACATAACTTACATCAGTTGCGTACTACATTTTGTGCAACCTTGTCACTTACAATATTATCAATTCTGCTACAAGAAAATAGGGTGGCAACAGCTTTGTTGATTGGCAGGCCTAGATTTTAAAAATAATTAATAGAGAATGTGTCAAATTAAAAGTCTTATCCGGAATAAACAACTAAAATAATTTTTGGTATAAATGTGATAACTATTTATTATATCTATTAAATTATTTACCTTTTAAATAATTTTACACGGGTCTCAGAGTTTGACTAGGTACCTGTTCGTGCTATACACACCATAACTAACCAAGCTTATGTGTTAGGGATGAGAAGGTTGAATGTAAAGGAAGTTTACCTGCATTTGTGTGGAAGAGTGGAAAAGCATCTATGAAAAAACCACCTGAACACGGTTTGAACCTTGATCTCGCTATCACCGGCAGTCCATTCTATTGAGAAAGTGATGCCTCAGGGCAAAAACCATTGGTTTCCAAGCCCTGGCTTGATCCCAAATGATGGTCGCAGGGATGTTCTTGAGGGTCGTGGGGAGGTCTCAAATTGTATTTTCAAACTTAATGAAATATTACATTTACAAACACATAATCAAACTGGGACATTATGAAGCGTTACTTAAATAATGACAATAGCAACAGTGTTTGAACAAAGTTTTGAAACACTCTTGTACTCGGAATTTTGGACCCAGCTCAAAGACACGCCCATTCTGATTCGGACAATTTTAAAGGCTCCTTTCCCTCTAATGACAAAATAACCTTGCTGAACAAAAATTTTAAAGTCTTGTAGCGATAAAGATCCTTAGAATGAACTGTGTTGGACTCCACCCATCAAAACAGGACTCAAAATCTAAAAGCTCACTTACAAACTGAAGCAGCATCATGACTGTCATTGAAAGAAACCGTTTTTGTCATCAATTTATTCATGGGAACATAATGTGGAATAAAAAGTTACTAAAATTGATTCAAACTAATTGATAACATTTATCGATACAAAATAAGAATGCAAAAGATTTTTCCCCTAAAATAAAACAGCATTATAGTAGCCATTGAAATAGTATTTTTTGGTTACTTACCAAACAGTCACATTTTTACTAAAAATTGTGCTTTACATTTTCTTTGATTATAAAGTTATTGAAATAATATAGTTATGTTATTTTAATTGATTAAATTAAATTAATTTAAATAATATGAAAATATAAACTATGAGTCACCAGGCTGAGAAAATATATTTAAGAATTGTAAACGGCGCCTGCAGGATTTTTCTCCGGAATGGGGGGAAGGGTTGGAGGGGGGCAAATCGAGGAGTCTTGGGGGTATGGAATATCCACTAGTACAGCAGGGGTCCCTCCTCGGGAAAATATTGCCCCTCCTGCGGGCGCCCCTGGGGATCGTGATCAAAAATTTTGAGAAACACTGACTTAGACCATTCGACCACTGAAATGGGCTAGAGAGGTAGAGAGATGAGGCTGGACTTGAGGAAATGTGTCAGAATTACCAAAGAGAGAGGTTGGGAAAATAACAGTGAAAACACATGTGGAAAACCACTCTTATTATACCTGGATAGGATTTAATCCTAAACTCCCCCTCATTAGTGGACCAAATATAATATGAATTTGAGCACAGCCAATTGGAACGTTTAGCCTTTCATTTATGTGAGGTATTTAACATGCACTTTCTGAACCGACTGATTATATCAGAACACGAGAATTTCTATGAGCGAGAGCGAAAGAGCATACCAGTTTTTCCAGAAAAGGTATTTTCACATACTTCCAAGGGGTTATTTTAGATTTCACGTCCAAACATGGGACTGAACGAATTTATTCCCCTTCTGAAGAAAGTTGTGCTAAAGATTTTTTTTTTAAATCTGTCAACCCTGGCTGAGTTGGAACCCACAAACATTGGATCCTGGGGCGCGAGCACGTCACCCCAAGACCACTGAGGTTGACCAGACTTATCCAATACTGCTATTAAATATATATTTATAATTTTAAGCACATGGCCGGGTCAATGGTTTAACTTAGGCTTAAAGGATGTGCTCCCATATTGGTGTTGCGAGAATTAAGGGAAAATAGTTTTAAATTACACGTAGAAAACTAGCTCTAGTTTCTTTGGCCGAGATTAAAAACTTGACCATCCCGACCCGACTAACCAATCTATTGTGAGCTTAACAGCTTAGAGTGGGTGACCACAGGTGCAGGAATTTAATAATGAATGAAAGGAAGAATAGCACAAGAGCCTGCTTCTGTGGCCACATGGTCTCTTTGATTGACTAAGCTGCCAATGACAGGGAGATCGAGGTTCAAATCCTGGTCAGGTGTACTAAGTGTTGTTTTTTCAAAATGGTTTTCAACTCTTCTGTCGTGCAAATATGGGTACACCTAATCTAAAATCAACCTTCCTCATTCCCACTCATTGGCATAATTAGTACATATGTGTATAGCCTGAACAGGTAGTAAGGTGAGGTGCTAAAAAACAAAGCTTAAGACTTAGACGCTATTTTAATATACATATTTTTTTTGATAGTCAATCAAAATTCTACCACACAACGTATACCATACATGTTGGTTTTTTTTCCAATTAAATGTGTTTTTATTTGGTTTTATTTAACGATTTCAGCACATTTTGTATTCTTATTTTAGTTTACTTGAAACTAAGTAAAACAATTTCCCCTCTTAGTTAATTTCTCTTTAAGAAAATCTTCTGTTCACTTTTAATTAATGTAATCCCAAAGGAACACTTGAATTATAAGTATTAAATATTAATTCTTTAAGCTATAATAATTTAAAAAGTTAAGCATGCATCTAATAAAACACTCGAGGCATATTAATTTGAGTTGCAATTTCTAGGTTCATAGCTTGACAGCGAGAAGCATGACTCGAGAGTTTCGAGAAGGTTTGCGTCGCAACTTTCCTGTTGCGATGGATCGTAACGTGTACAACACAACTGGCAGTGACTCTAGTCTTACAGGGGCCAAATCCCCAGTGAATGGGAGGGATGGATATGATACTACACCAGGGTACACCTCAGATGAGAGTGGTACAGTTTCACCAGTGCCTACCCCTGGCCAAATGCGCAACAACATTGCGTTTTGGGAACAGATGAACAACTCTAAGTGAAATGTAAAATGCAACGATATAGCTAGTGACATATATAAATACCATAACACATTGTCATAATATTGAGATCATTTAAATACATGTTAAGCCTGTTAGATTAAGATTTGGGAAAAAATAATTAATATGACAATTATGAAATAATCAAACTTATATGGCTAAAGAGCAAGACTGTTAAATAATAACAATGGTCAAATTCTCAAAGTTACTAATATTCTATAATGTATATTTGTAATTTTTAAGTCAAGTTTTGATATAATGAATGACAATGATTGCTATGTAATGTAAAATAAATAATACACTTTTTTAATATTATATTTTAACTAAAATTATTATTCTTCTTAGTAATTTTAGTACATCATTTATGAATTAAAATATCACATTTGCTTTTAATAATATTGTTTAAAAAAATAACATCAAGTTTGTATGGAGGTAAAGTATTTAAAAATATTATTATGCTAAAATAGTAATATCTAAACACACAAATACAAGATCCCATTCCAATAAAATTACAGTTTAGCTATTTAATGTGCATACAAAATTTAATTATTTTAATTCCAGTAGAATAAATATTATAAAAAATAAAACTATGATTAATTACTATTTGTTGGAGTTGAGAACTGCTGTGGTTCTTTACATTAATGACATAATTATGTTTTTTATTCAAAACAAAATTCAAACCCAATTCAAAGCAACAAATCATTTGTAAAAAAACCGTTAAAATTTTTTTTAATGTTTACTTTGAAATGTACTTTCAGCAAGAGAATTTTTATCAGTAACCTTGGATAATACATATTTCTTGTAGAGTGGTATGTATGGTAATAGTACAGCCACATGTTATAAAATATCTTGAATAAAAATGCATCCAAACTATAGTAATACTGTACAAGAAAGAAGGTCCAAAAACTAATATTATGTAGTACTTCAAAAGTGTCAATTTTCCTTATGGATTAGTAATCATTTAGAACAAAACAAATGTGTGAAAGTGAAGTGCCAAAATACTTGTATAAATGCGTTTTAGCTATAGATTTGATTCTAAAATAAAAGGACATCCACAATTTCTAAATTTCCAAACCAGTTGGTTACTTAAGTCAGAACTATCCAGTGGCTTAGAAGTTGTGTTGCATGTCCTGAATTAATTTATAGAAATAAGTTGTGTCTTGTAGACTTTAACTTGGTTTAAAAGCTATTAAAAGATGTACAACCCCTTGTGCTAATAATGTATTACAAAGTAAACATTTCATTGCAAAACCTGCCAACATAATTGATTGTAGCATATTTTATTTCTATATAACAAATTCCCTGATAAAACAGGTTTTCTAGAAGGAATTTCCATTTTTTTAAGGTGAAAGAGACAATGTAATTGAACCTATGACCTTTTTTTTCATGCCAATGCTATTCCAATGAGGCATCCAAATTGTTTAGTTAAGTAATAAATGGCCCTGGATACGAGATGAATCAGGAAGGCTCAATGAGTATTGGCATGAAAAGCCAAAAGTCCCGGGTTCAATTCCCATTTCCAGGTTGTCATTCTTCATTTGAGTGAATTTGATTCAACTATCAGGACTGATCTGTAGACAATCATAACATATCAGTTTGTGATGAGCAGGTCCAGAATTTTGATGACATGTAATCTTTTTATTTTTATTTTAGTACATCACAGACAATGCTCAAGAGTACATAAATTGTTTTATGATCCCCTCTTTGTGGAAACGTTTTCCTAATAAGTCACGTTGGTCATTTTTTCTTGGTTTGCATCATTTATTATATTAATTTTTATAAATGCAATAATACTCAAACATAATTTTTAAACTCATAATTGTTAGAGTAAAAAAGATAATAAGGCCCTTTTTAGCTTGTATGGTTGTAAAATACACATTACTGGTCAGACATTGCAACTAAACTGGAGAGGGTTGCGTTGGAAGGTTGAAGCCGGTATTTGTAAATCAATATTAGATTTAGCAAGATGAAAGTTAGGTTGTTATGTTGGGAATGTATTGGACGCAAGAAAAGGTAGGGTTTTTGCAGTTTTTATGACAACTTTTTTTTTTGGTCACAAGAAATAAAACATAGTTTCAATCAATACAAACGAAAAGTTTAATTTTATTCACATGTTGATATCAACATTCTTTAATGTTGTCAAGGGTGTCCTGGAATCTAATGACAATATTTTATCTCCATTTAGATGCTATGCTCATGACAGATATTCAACAACTGTTGATATCGCCATGTAAAGAAAATTAAACAATATGTTTCTACTGAAGTAATATTTTATTAGTATAAACAAAAAAATATTTTGATATAAAAACTGCAAAAACACTGGCCTTTTCCCACGTCTCCTACACTTCCACCTTAAGGACTTTTCATTGCATATATATTACATTTTAGTTTCCATTTGTAAAGTGCATGTTTGATAAGTCGCGTTCATTGTTAGTTTTGTTCATATTTTAAGGTAGTTTTTTTTTTGTAAATTAAAAATTATCCTTTGGTACCTTTTAGACCATCAAAGTCTGGGCCCATTTAGATGAAATGGCGGAGACAAAATATTTAGATCAGTTTGTATGATTAAGTATAATTTTGGATCAGGAACCGCGAATCAAATTAATAGAATATCAACCGGTAGAATTTTGGAATCACCTCATCACTAATAATGCTAGTTGTGATGTTAAGTTAGCTACAAATAAACAAACATAAATTAATGAACTTAATTTTAATAAACAGAGTCATAAACATTATAATATAATAACAATTCAGTTTGTTATATTTAAATAAATGAGTAAACATCAATAAAAGCTCACCTTTTGTATAATTAAATGTGATGATATATTTTAATAAATATTTAAAGTTTTGGCATGTGATGAAAAATTGAAAATACATCTAGGTAAAATATTTATATTAATACTTCAATGTAGTACATTCCGAGATAAATCTTTAATATGAGGCATATTTGGAAAGTAAGTACCATTTGTCTTTTAAAAAATAAAGACAATTTATTTTTAAACAAATTTCTTGCTACAGTAAAGGCCACATAGTTTCCACGAATATTAAGGCATTTGTCGCAACACGGCGCCAATTTCTGAATGGCCTTGTAATAAAATGAAGCTGCCTGTGAAGACAGCCAATGCTGTAAAGCTCTTTTGACGTCGTCGTCATTGTCGCACTGATCAGCAAGAAACCACTTCAACTGCAGGAACAGGTGAAAGTCACTTGGCACTAGTCTGGGCTGTAGGGGAAATGATTCATTTGTTTCCAGCCAATTGACGTGATGAGCTCTTGGGTTCGATCAGCAGCGCGACTGAGCATGCCTTGCCTTTTGTTTTGAATCGCGAGGCGCAATTTTTTCAAGGTCTCACAAAAGGATGTGGCATTTATTGTTGTGCTATGTGGCATGAAGTCAACAAGCAAACTTCACTTTTTGTCCCCAAAAACAGTGCACATGATCTTCCAGGTTGAGATTGTAATGTTATTTTTCACAATGCATTGCAGGTACCAGCCTATTGTTCTTTCCTGCCACCACTTGTGCAGCCAATTTTGTAGTGAAAATGTTCATGCCTACATGTAAGTAGCTATTTTTGTAATTACAGGGTTCACTTTTCACAATTCATGCATTTTGATATTATACTGATTAGGTTGATGTGACTTATTATCAAGTTATAATTGAAATCACTTGTGTGAATTTAACTAATCATTTATTCAGCATCATTGCTATATTGAACATAGTGAATATGTGATCCTATATCACACACGCTGCTATTCACTTCTTGGGGAACTGGAATGATTAAAATGTGATTGGATCAATATAGATCAAATTTAGTTACCGGTACAGAATAATAATTATGGTCCCATTTTTAGATTAGGTGATTAATAAAAAAAAGTTTTCTCATGACGAACATAGGTTTTGACTGTCTGGTGGCTATTACGCAAGTGTCCTTATATTTGTTTTTCAACAGGCTTGTTTATGAAGACTTTGCTTTTAAAATATTCTGCTAACGAGATACATTCGTCCCTCGATCATCCCCCCTTATCCTTCAAAAATAACTTGCTTGCGTGGCCAATAAAATAGAGACAAAAGGATTTTGCACCACATAAATATTTAATGAAAAATATATTGTAAATTAAGTAAATTTTGAATATTATTATGTTGGATTAGATATGATTATCTCTATTAATTGATCAAAAGGGATGTGTAAAATATAATCATTACAAAATTGTTTGCTTGAATTTCTGCTTTTTCAAAGATGAGGTGTGCCACCACAACATGGATAGCTGTTTTGATTCCGGCATAATGTGAGACACACATGTCTCATCACCAGTTATGATGTGGCTTATAAAATCATCATCTTCATCACTCTAACACATGAGAATAGTCAAAGCACTATTAAGTTACTTATTTTTGTGCACCCCAGAGAGCATTTTTGGCACCCAGCCAAACTTGCAATATTTTAAACAATCTATCACACAATTTCATAGAGAATAATTCTTAAAATTAGTAGAAATTCACAAGAAAGTGATGAAATCGTAAACTGTTTGTTCTCACAAATTTTTTTCATTGCTATTCTGCACCAAATCATCATTAATGATAGATGGCCACCCACTCCATGCCTCATCATACACATTTTCTTGTTGTTCGTTAAAATGTACAACCTATTTCCTCACCATTCCATGATTCATTGCATTTTCACAGTAAACTTCACTAATCTGCCGATGAATTGACTGGATTCACATTTCTTGCTTGCAAAAAATTAATAACAAACCATATTTCACAGTCGGTGGGTCCTTTAACTGTTTTATACATTTTAAACGTTCAAATCAAAACGTAAACAAACCTGCGTCTCCAGTAATAGTATCTGGGGTATATGTATGAAAGAGCTTGGCGCGCATGTGAACAACAATAAATGAAGCACTCTGGTGGCAATATTTGGAAACGGTATTTACTTTCTGAACACACCTCGTACAAGAGCACAATGTATCAAATAGTATTTTCAAACAAAATATCTCTCAATTGATACAGCCTATAGTTGGAACTGGGCGACTAAATTTTTTTTATATCTGTATGCCTTAAATGTTATTGCTGCGATTGTTGGCTTCTTGTCCTAACTGGAATTAAGGGTAATTAGGTATATTTATGTGAGCAAGGTTAACCTATATTTATTATGTTTTTAAAGATTAAACTTTAGGAGTCACAGGCAAAGTTAAGGTTAGGGACTACAAAGTCTTTTTAAGCCCATATTTATTAATCAACTTTGCAAATTAATAAGTTTAATTTGTGCATTGTGTTTTAATACCTATTAGTACCTATTAATACCTATTACCAGCATATTTACACAAATTAGAGGATAAACCCAACATTCGCATGGAAGGAGAGTGAGAAACCATTTAGGGAAAACCACCCTCAGTACACCCGATCTGGATAAAAACTTTAATATCCCAGTAATAGACAATCCAATCTATCATGAGAGTGATGCCATAGAACATGTGGCCACCGGAATGGCTCACTAATAGTAGATACAACGTGTTTTGTGAAAAGGTATGGTTTCAAGTTGTTCTGCATGCTGACGCCGATAATCCCACAGGAAGTGGTCAATGAGAATAGAGTTGATGCTGAGATTCTGGATGCCTTCTTCTTGGAGCAGTCGATGCACTTCCTCACAGACCATCGACACAGCATGTATACAGCAAGCTCTTATCTCAACTTCTTCTGGGCTGCCACTTGGCAGTTCAACGCCTAAAGTTCATAGTTTCCCATCAGTTTGTACATTTTGATGGAGTTTTGTAATTGTATTAAGTAGATTAACATAAAATAATGATAATTCAAATTATTTTTACTTTTTAGTTATCACACCAAGTGCAAATAATTATGTATACGTAGACCTTCAAATATGAAGATTGATCATTTTGAAGCAGCTATTCTAATATTAATTTGTTTCTAAAGAGACAAATGCAATTAATGCCAGTTGGTAGGCAGCGTTTATGGTCTACCAAGACTACACTAGATATACAGGCCTCAAGGCTCCCCCACCACTCCCACTGCCTCGTCACTCGACACGCCCAACCTGAGCATTGAGCACTGACAGCCAGTCACCACTTCGCTGATAACGTGGCGACATTGCCATGTTTACACTCCTTATTTGGATTCTTATTTCAAGCAATGCCCACATCATGTTGCTTTCCCGGTTGCAAAGCAACTACAATTCCAGACACCCACGTGTATCAGCATTTCAATTTCCTAATGATGGAGTTTTAGAACAAAAATGGCTCTCAGCTATTAACCGGGCGGATTTTGTACCAAGAAAACGTTTCGTGATGTGTATAAAACATTGTGATGAACGTTTTGTTATCTGAGAAGACTCCGTAAAGACATCCGATGGATCAATTTTAACAGTGAAATGCGATCATTTAAAATGAACAAAAGATGTTTTCCCCGACATATTTTGAGAACATTCCGGTTTATTTGTCTAAAAAACTCCCTGCACTGAGGAAAAAGACCAGCTATAATGCAAGAGGAATTTGAAAAAACATCATGAGTTTATTTAGGTATATTTGCAATAGCATTTTGTAAAAGTGTGTATGACATGGTTACCGTGAGTAATTACTTTTAGATAAAAATGTACATTCAGAAGTTATTTTACAACAAGAAATTGTTACTTCAATATTATTGCTCGAGGGTCCCGCAAATACCCTTCCGACTTTGTCACTAAGATTTTAGTTACTGTATTTAAAGTTTTCAATGTAGTAATTTGTGAGAGATATGAGGCATTATTTTTGACTTGCAAGTCACAAAGAAACATTTTGATTAAACTAGTAATGGATGCTTTAGAAAATGTAAATGTCGAGTGCTGTAAAACTTGTGGAACAAGCTATGAGGTTTTTATTGAGAACTGTGTTTTAGTTTTTAGCAACGTTTTGCTAAACAACTACAGCAAAATGATAAAGAGATAATTTTAAAAGCCAAACATAAATCCTCAGGTACACAAGAGAAGTCCCTCAAAAAAACCGAAAGGTTGTACACTTAGTTCCTAGTTTTACTGTTTAAAAATTGCATTTGTATAGGCTTACAAACAAAACTGATTTTAACTTTATAAATAATTAAGTAGCCTACTTATAACTATTTATTTTTTAATCAGCCTATTCATTTATTGGATCTAGCTTAAATGTTATCAGAAATATTACACAATATTATTTGGTTTGTATAAGAGTCTGTAAAAACCTTTTTGTTAAGTCCAAAATATTGACGTTATTTTATATTACCACCTAAATACCTAAAATGTATCAACACAAGAAGCTACACAATAAAATAAAAGTGAAATAATTACATATTAATTCTAAATTAAACTGTAGAGCAAAGAAATGTGTGGCTAGAACACAGGAGTGCCGTATACTGCCATGCAGTTGGTAGCGGCTTGCTGAGCTTAGCAGTGTTAACAGGCTATGTATACTCTAATGAAATAAGTTTAAGCAGTGTTGACGCTCTACGTATACTCTAATGAAATAAAGTTTATGCAGTGTTGACACACTACATATACTTTAATGAAATAAACTTTAAGCAATGTTAACGCTTTATGTATATTTTAATTAAATATAAACTAATAGGAGCCATCTGCACTCTTGCACCTCTTAAGACAAATAAAATGAGTAGGTACAATTCCTGGTAAATAAAAAATCTTTTCAGGTTGGTTTTTTCAATTTAAATTATTGTACAGTGTTTCTACACTGTCTTATTAAAACTATTTTAATATATTTATATGTGAAGTCATGTGATCATTAATTGTCAATTTTGATATAAATTAGCAATACTTATAAAATAACACTAAAAATATTTGAAAATGTTATCAATGTTGACCACCAGAAAATTATTATACAGTTATGTCAAACTTACCTGATTTCAGTATTGCCATAAGCTCATCACTATACTTCAAAGCACCAAAGTGAATAAGTGACTGAGGGATCCTTAAAAAAACAAACTCAATTAAGAATAAGGGATGAAACCATTTTAGTTATGCTAAGATAACAATATCTAAACTATATTTTCAGTCAACACTTTCCTCCTAAAATGTATTTGTAAAAAAAAAAAAGGATGAAAGAAAAAGGTAAAGATTGAAAGAAAAAATGGATAATAAAAGTGAGTGAAAGAAAAAAAGCGAGAAAATACACATGTTTATTTTTGCTGGGGTTAGACTTGTAATGTTTAAAAAAGCTAGCGTGATATATGAATGTTTATACGCCACCATTTAGGTGACATTTGGTATCATGATTAAATTGGGTCCAAGTTTGTTATCCTGAATTTATAATTAAAAAGGGGTGATATCTTATTTTAGAAATTAAAAGTCCTGGTATTTTATAGTTTTTATTATAAATAGATAAACAGTTTTTGCTCGATATTTTACACGTTATTGACTTAAATTTAAATGTCAGACTATTATGTCATATAAATGAAAATTCCCGACTCGCAAGATTTAGATTCCGGTAAAAACGCGAATTAAGATTTCATTTACTTTACCTACTCAGCTCCTTGTCAGGAAGGATAGTGAGGAGATGCACACCCTGAAGGGGTACATCAAGTGAAATTTCCTTCTCAAATCTTTCTAGAAAAAAGAGGTGCGGTCATCCAGGTGCGTCTTTGTTGACCAAACTGCGTTGTCTTTTTAAATAGAGACGTAGAAAGATGTCGCCATACCTTGCAACTTAACAGCTTAAATAAAAAAATCTACCCGCTCTCATTTATAATGTCGTGATTTTGAATATAAATGTGAATAAGAAATCATTGGGATGTATAATTCCATATCATTACAGCCCTCAATTACGATATTGAAGGTTAAGGTTTAGACAGTGATAAACTTTGAAAGTCTGTTTAAAAGCTAGTTCAAATGTGGTGTAAAAGATGGTGCAAGTGGTTATGTAATCCCAACAATTGTAATCTTAAGTGTAAAATACCCATTAGTTATATTTGGATATCTTTCTTCCTCACATCATTTTTCTTTCTTTTATCCTCTCCCTTTTTATTAATATTTTGTTTGCATGAACAGTTATATGAATTTTTTATTGATAGATTAAAAATATAATATATGCAACTACAAAACATAATATTTAAAAAGTTTTGCTTACCTGTAGTCGGCAAACATGGTAATACTGTCAATATCTGTGAAAAAGCCCAAGCCTTTTCCTCGAAAAGATGCCCAAATATCTCCAATGAGAATCTGCGCTCGTTTATAAAATGCCACTGAAAGTTTAAGTGAAAATTTCCCAATTAGTAGGCCCCTTAGTCACCTCTTAGGACTGACGATACTAAATGATTTCAAGAAATTAATAATGGAATCATTACTCCAGTAAGAATTGGATACATTTTTTCAAGAGTATATTGGTGGTTAGAAACTGGGTAATGGTAAGTTAGTTATTAATTGGGTAACTGTGTAAAAACCAGCTAGCCTACTCAATTTTTCTTCACAACTATCAGCCAAATAATGCAAACTGAAACATTAAAACTTTAAAAGCTGTGCACACATTTTAATGACGATGTGTAGTTACCGGGAGTGATTGTTTTAAAAGGACCTCCTGATATTTTAATAATTCAATCTCTTAATGGATGAAGGACAGAAAAAAGTAGAATCAAATTAAGAAGCAACTCATTGAAATGATGAAAAAACAATATTTTAGTAATATTTAGGTTTAGGTTTTATTCTTCAACCCACCTTTTTAGCTGGTGGCACTGTTTGGGTAGTATTCCATGAAAGATTCAAAAATTTTCTGTGCATGACCTACATGAGCCAATAATATATCATGTTGGTAGGCCTGCAGCTTCTTGTCAGAGTTATGGCATTCATGATGGTCAACGTCTCACTTATTGCTTTGACAACATGCACTTAACCACAGTGTAACTTAATTAGCTTCAAAAGACACATTTATAGGCAACAATATGGGAGAGCCTGTTTTTACCACTGCACAGATTGCAGTGACCACACTGTAACTATTATGTGTGAATAAAATTTACTTCTTATGTAGTCATTTTAAATATTCAGAGTAACAAGGCAACAAAGTGACCCAGGCTACAGGCTGGAAAACAGTAGGTAATGGATGTAAAGCAACAAGGCAGCAAACTGACCCAGGCTACAGGCTGGAAAACAGTAGGTAATGGATGTAAAGTAGCAAGGCAACAAACTGACCCAGGCCACAGGCTGGAAAACAGTAGGTAATGGATGTAAAGTAGCAAGGCAACAAACTGACCCAGGCCACAGGCTGGAAAACAGTAGGTAATGGATGTAAAGTAGCAAGGCAACAAACTGACCCAGGCCACAGGCTGGAAAACAGTAGGTAATGGATGTAAAGTAGCAAGGCAACAAACTGACCCAGGCTACAGGCTGGAAAACAGTAGGTAATGGATGTAAAGTAGCAAGGCAACAAACTGACCCAGGCTACAGGCTGGAAAACAGTAGGTAATGAATGTAAAGTAACAAGGCAGCAAACTGACTCAGGCCACAAGCTGGAAAACAGTAGGTAATGGATGTAAAGTAGCAAGGCAACAAACTGACCCAGGCTACAGGCTGGAAAACAGTAGGTAATGGATGTAAAGTAACAAGGCAACAAACTGACCCAGGCCACAAGCTGGAAAACAGTAGGTAATGGATGTAAAGTAGCAAGGCAACAAACTGACCCAGGCTACAGACTGGAAAACAGTAGGTAATGGATGTAAAGTAACAAGGCAGCAAACTGACTCAGGCCACAGGCTGGAAAACAGTAGGTAATGGATGTAAAGTAGCAAGGCAACAAACTGACCCAGGCCACAGGCTGGAAAACAGTAGGTAATGGATGTAAAGTAGCAAGGCAACAAACTGACCCAGGCTACAGGCTGGAAAACAGTAGGTAATGGATGTAAAGTAACAAGGCAGCAAACTGACTCAGGCCACAGGCTGGAAAACAGTAGGTAATGGATGTAAAGTAGCAAGGCAACAAACTGACCCAGGCCACAGGCTGGAAAACAGTAGGTAATGGATGTAAAGTAGCAAGGCAACAAACTGACCCAGGCTACAGGCTGGAAAACAGTAGGTAATGGATGTAAAGTAGCAAGGCAACAAACTGACCCAGGCCACAGGCTGGAAAACAGTAGGTAATGGATGTAAAGTAACAAGGCAGCAAACTGACTCAGGCTACAGGCTGGAAAACAGTAGGTAATGAATGTAAAGTAGCAAGGCAACAAACTGACCCAGGCTACAGGCTGGAAAACAGTAGGTAATGAATGTAAAGTAGCATGGCAACCTCTCTGTTCTTGAAATAAATTTAGCTTTTGCACCTAACATGGGTTGCCGATCTTTGAAATAATGTATGATTGCTGACACTAATAAGTTAAATTTCTCAAAATAAAATTATGTAAAGTCCAACTAAGATACACCTAGCTTGTAAACAATCACCTTGGTTCTAAAGACTTAAGTACCACCACCACCATCATCATCATCATCATCAACAACTGTTTCCAGCCTGTGACCGGGTAGGTTTGGTAAAATGCCTCCATCTTTCTCTATCCTTCCACCATTCTTCCACCTTTAATTTCTTCCATTATTCTCCTTTCACTTGAACACTTTTTGTTATCTGCTTTTCATATCTATTTCTTGGCCTTACTTGCGGTCTTTTTCCTAAATACTTCATTTCAAACATTTTTTTTTCCATCCTCCCTTTTTCCATCTTTATTACATGCCCATACTATCTCAGTTTTGCTTCCTCTACTATCTCATCTACTCCCTATACCCCCACTCTTTCCAGGATAACTTCATTTCTAATCTTATTTCTCCTCATGACAGCTAACATGCTCCCCACAAATTTCATTTCATGGCTTCCACTTTCCTAATCTCTATTAACATTCAATATCCATGTTTCTGCTGCATATGCAACAATGGGGACAATGGGCAGGTCCGTGTCTGGGGGCGGAGGGGGGGGGGCAAAGGGGGCGATTTCCCATGGCCTCACATTCCAAGGGGCCACATTTCCCCCCAAAAATATTAAATTCAATCAGTGACAATTCTAAATTTCACATCAAATAATGGTGTAACTTACAAATAATAAAAGCACTACATACAAGCAATAAGTTTTCGCTTAGCGTAAAATTCCATTTCAGATTCTAGAAAACTTTGTATTTATGTAATTTACGATTTATGTTAGTTGAGTAAAAAATGCCACCATTGTTCTACTGCATCCAGTCTACGTAAAACTAACAGTGCAATGATGGCACATTTTGTAATATCTTTGCATTTCTAGCTCAGAAACTAGGTGGTTATGCAGGGAAGATGCATTAAGAACTTTGAGAAGTCATTATGATTAAATTTATAGTGCTTTCTGTGAAATTTCAAATGATAAAAATCAAACACAGTTCACAAGAATAGAAGCAACTTCTCTGATGAAGAAAATGCATTAATTGGAATTTGCATTTATGACTGTATTGTGGAATGACATTATGGAAAGATTTGGTGGGGTAAGTAAGCATCTACAAAAACCTGGACTCGATGTAGAAACTAGTCTTCAATTGCTGAATTTTTTGAAAACATTCGTTTCCAATCCAAGAAGTGACTTTGACAAAATGGAAATTAGAGCAAAATAACTAAGCCAGCATGTGTTACCAACCTTCACAGATGCCTGACGTTCCAAAAAGTATCCTGATGGAAAAGATGAACTTTCCACTATTGTAACATCCCGTGACAGTTTCAGAATTTCATCATTTCTGTGTTCTATTGATAAGCTCAAAATGGAACTTGAGAAGAGAACTGCTTCCTACAAAGAAGTTGCCACAGCATTTGGTTTTCTTTGTAGATTAACTACAAGTAATGATGAGGAGCTCAAATCGAGCGCTAATGAGTTGGTCAAACAATACTGTAAGGATCTGCAGCCAGTTTTTGAAGAGTGAAGTATTACAACTCTCTTCTTTTCTCAAAGGACTTCAGATTGAAGATGATGTTTATTTTTCCAATGCACAGGAGATTTTGTGACAGTTATATAAAAGTGATTTAAATGATGTCTTCCCAAATGCAGCAATGGCTATACGCTTGTATTTGACATTATCAATTTCAAACTGTGAAGGCGAAAGGTCATTTTCCAGACTGTCTTTTGTAAGGAACTGATTCCAATCTACAATGACACAAGGAAGATTGAACTCGTTGACGGTGATGAACAACCTTTCGTTGACATGACCTGATTAAAAACCTTTCGTTTGATGAACTTATTAGTATGTTTGCTGTTAAGAAGGTGAAAAAGAAATTTCTTTCAAAGTGTGTTGATTAATATATTGTTTTATTTATATTGTGTAAATTGTAGTCTCTAATTAATTTTATTTATTTTTTATTCATTTGTTTAAATGAACTTGCCACTTTTGTAACTAAAAGGGTGAAATAATTCTTTTGTTTGCTTAATTGGATTGATTGTTTGGACTTAATAATGCACAGTTATTTAATGGGTTGATCAATATTTCACAAAGCATGTGAAATTATTAAGTAACAAAAATATGTATTAATATATTAGAACGGTTTGATGCTAAATTGAAAAACGGATGTAAAAATTGGGCCCTCAGATTTTTTTCTGCCCCGGGCCTCACATTTTCTAAAGCAAGCCCTGACAATGGGTATGCCTTGAACAACACTTCCTTACACTTCCAAGGCACTTCTCTTCTCCATAGTCTGTCTCTTACACATCTAGAGAACAACTCTCTCTGCTATAAGTACCAAAGAGTTTTAAAGTTGTTAGAATCAAACCTAGGTTGGGAGATCGGGCTGTAACAATAAATTTTCTTCAAAAGGCAGCCTTTGCCTCTTTGTACAATGGCAGCAGTGTAAAGTGTTAGCTGTGTTCTTCTTTTCATTGTAAAAGCCATATTGTGTTTGTTCCTTTTACATGTTCCTATCTAAGTGTCCTATCATTCTTTACAAATTTCCTTTTTCTCCCGTTTGTGATTTTTTGTTTCCTATTTTAAGAAGTTGCATAATACATGTTTCACACTTCTCCCTGATGAGTTTTAATAGAATGAAACCTAGGCAGGGGATTGGGCAATAACGGTTGATTTTCTTCAAGAGGCGGTTATTGCCTCTTTGTCCAATAGCAGCAGTGTAAAGTATAAACCGTGTTCTTCTCATTGTAAAAACCATTTTGTGTTCGTTCCTTTGATATGTTTCTATCCACCTTCTTCCAAATATAAAGCCGTTAAAAGTTATTTTCAAAATAATACATATTATAAACAATAAAAGTGATGATAAAACTTCATTAAAATGGATAATAAACAAACTAAATGCACATAACACAAGCTCTATTGATTAAGTAAAACCAAGTCTTAAAGGTGTTAGAATTTAAACTAAAGGCAGTGTCAGACAAAGTCAACATTTAGACTACAAAATATGATGTTACCTTTGTGACCTTGGTAATCTGCCTCATCACGGTAACATGGAAAGTCTGTAATTACAAGTTCCAACAGCTTCTGAGCACTATTGTCTGCCTGCTCAAGACAATTAACAAAAGAACCTAAAACAAATGTCTCCAATAAAGATCCATGTTATTATATTATAGCTATGGATTAAAACAGTCACATTATTATATGTGTCAATTTTACGACTATATTATTATTATTATCACCGCATCTTACTACCCGTTCGGGTTATACGCACTTACGCTAATGTGTAATGGTAGGGTGATTGTGAGATGAAATGGAGGACCTACAGTATAACGTGGAATCCGAACCACGGTGGAGGCCTGGCATTCCTCACATTCATAAGTTGTGATTAATACACATCTTGTCAGAGGTGAAGGAAGGGTTTGGCAATCAGATAAATCTGTGCCGGTACCGAGGATTGAACCCCGGACCCTCAGCACAGAAGTCTGACACCTTACCCCTAGACCACCAGGTCACCTTTGCCAATGCTCTAACCACTGAGCTATCCAGGAGTCTATATAAAAGAGATGGATTTGTGTCTGAGTAAGTTTTAGTAAGTAAAGAAAATAATAATATTTGTTGAAGGATTGTAAAACATTACAGACTTATAAAACATGTTGAAGAAATGTATTTTTAAAATATTTGAAAGAAAAATCAGTTTCAAATGATATCAGGTGTGGATATAATATTATTTTATTTAAAATAAAAATTTGTTTTACCGTTTGAAATTTGAATATAACTCTTTATGAAACAATTAAGTATTCCTAATTTAAAAAAACTTAATTTGTAAAAGTAAATATCTAGAAAGACACTTTTATTTTATCAAAGTGTAGTTTTACAACAACAAAAATTCAAGGTTACACACCTTTGTATTTGTTAACTAATATTTTCCCAACCTCATGAAGATTAGATACCCTCTCTTTGATCATAGGTGCTGGCGTTGATGTGTCTGAGCGCAAAATATGAGTCAACTGCTCAACACTCACGTTGCAATAATAATTAGGATCTGTTATTTGGACACCTTCCTGCAAATAAAAAAAAAAATGTAAATGCTTACAAGCCATTAACAAACAATTGTGTCAACAAGGATCTGTTAATACCCACTTCGGTGGCCATGTGGTCTATGGAGCTACTCTCACAATAGACTAGACTGCCGATGACAGGTAGATTGTGGTTCAACCTTGGTCGGGTGTACTGAGGTTTCCTAAATTATTTCCCACTTTATATCCATACAAATGTGGGTACACTTCCTTTAAATTTAACCTTCCTATATGAGTATATAACCTGAATCGATAGTAAGACCCGGTGCTTAAAAAAAAAATCCTGTGATGAACATATTAACAGATTTTGTTAAAAATCTTATTTGTATATACCTACCATGATTTATTAAAAATTAGAAAAAGACCTTGATTAAACTAAATTTGGGTCAAATCCACTAGGGTATTTAATGACTCTGTATCCTAAGAAAATATATGTGACCCGGTGCAGGAAAAGGGACCCAAAGTCGGAAAATGTCATTTTAATGTTTTGATACAATCTTATAAAGCAAAAATTTCTGAACATTTTCATGTAAAAATTATTCCTGTATGTGCAATACTTTCAAAGATATATACCATTGAAGTTTAAATATTCAAAACACATAATGCTGAGAAAAAACAAATAAAGATTGGTAACTTTCTGATTGGATTGCTCTGATGAAATTTAGAAGTTAAGGACGATTTATGGGTTAGTTAATAAAAGAATTTCATGGTGAATAAGAATTTACAATCAGATTTGTAAAAGCAAAGCACATAGTTTTATTTCACAATACTTTATACATTAAATATACACTAAATTAGGCGTTTTCTACATTTCAACGTAAGAGATACAGATGAAGTACTTTGACCAGGTTCTGGATCATCAACTTTCTCTTCGAACTGTCTCTTTCTTAAACTTTTGTCTTGCACAAGTCTCGGACAAAGCAGATTTTCAGTCCCCTCCAGACAGAAAGTCCTAATTTTTTATCAGGAGTAAGGCCAAGAGGAACAATTTCTTCCGGAAATCCTTTAGGTGCCATCATTCAGGTTGTATACCTATGTACTAACTACACTAATGGGCTAGGGATGAGGAAGGTTAAATTTATATTAAGTGTACCCACATTTGCATAGAGAGGGGAGAGAGAGTGGGAAACCACTTAGAAAAATACACACAACCGTGATCAAACCATATCATCGGCAGTCTAATATATTGTGAGAGTTACGCCTTGGATCAAGCAACCACCGAAGCAGGTCTAAATTCTGAATATTGAATATCATGTTGAACATAAGAGAAAATAGAAATATTAACTAAATATTAGATTATATTTTGATATAGTGAAATAATGAAATTGACTCTTCATATGAAAACTTACGTGGCACAAGTTCGGAGGAAGGTGCTAGGAGTGGGAGTCAAAAACGGTAAGAAAAAGCGTTAGGTTGTTTATGGATGACCACTTGGTAGTAGCATTTGGTTCTCAGGTGGGCTAAGTGACTAAATCTAGGAACTGTACTAGCTATTGTACATTTCAGAGCCGAATCAACTCCTCCAGCAGCTTAGCCAGAATAAATGTGGTGTCTATCAACATTTTACTAGCCACATGTTTATGGGGAAAAGTTTATCTGCATTTAAATAACCAGCGACATGCTTTGGCGGCTGCATGGTCTAAGGCGTCACTCTCGCAATAGACTGGATTGCCGATGATGGGGTGATTGGGGTTTGATCCCAGTTGGGTGTACTGAGGGTTTTTTTTTCCTAACTAAGTTTCCACCCTACCTCCAAGAAAATATAGATACATGTCCTCTAAATTCAACATTCCTAATCCCTATCTCGTTAGAGTAATTAGTACATGGGTATATGACCTGAATGAGTAGTTTAAGACCCAGTACAAACAAAAAAAAAAAGAGCCAGCAAAGCTGAATAATTTACATCCAGGTATCTTTCCCATAACTTTCAATATTGCTGATCAAAAAAAAAACCTATTTATCTTGAGCTGATTTTTTTTTTACTAATGAGCCGCTCTAAGCAAATTGTGGCACATTTTTTTTTCCCCAACCTGCAAGCTATATAACATTCTATATAAGAAGAATATTTAGTGCTAAAATACTAGTGTTTAAAAAGAAATATTCTTATTTGAAGTATACTTTTATTTAACAAACCGATGATCATTTATAAGTAGTTTTAAGTGTCTCAACTACAAAATCCACATCTGCTATTAAAGAAATGATGAAAGATATGAAAAAATGCATTCATCAAATTAAGTTTTGTTTTATTGGATAGTCACTCACTTAATTTTTATATTATTTTCAGTTTTTTATGTTGTTTAAGTATTTTTTTTATATAATAAGTTCAGTGCCGGATTAAGGTCTTTGGGAGCCCTAGGGGATTATTGAAGAATTTGAGGGCCATATTTACTTATGTCATTTAAGATGCCAAGGCTTTATAGAACACGCATTTAAAATGAAAATAAAAAGAACCATTAGTATACCATATTTTGACTCTAATTAATATTTTAAATCTTGGCAAAACACAGACTTCAAATCAATATTATAGTTACAATCAAACAAAAATGTACAAAAGTAAACTTAGGTTACAAGTAGAAATGTCAATTTAAAATGTATTCTTCCTTGCCTTAATATTTGTGAATGTTTGCACAACATCGTCAAATGACAACTGTCTTGTAATATCATGTTCTAAGGACATGATTGCAAGACCATTATGTCTTGGTTCAAGAATTGTTGACAGTAATTTACTTTTAATTAAGGTAAGTTTTGAAAAGGATCATTGTGCTTCACAGTTGGTTAGAAGGCTAATTAACAAATACAATTTAAAAGCAGTAGGCCTAGTTACATATGTAAAAATATCAATCAAATTATTATCATACATATATTTAGCTATGTCTTGGCAACTAACTACATCAACACTCTTGATAACGTGATAGAACTGTGACATTTCTATTTTAAAAGATTCATCAAGATACTCACTGTAAAAACTTAGTTATTAAGCGAAATTTCGTCCATAGTATTTGAAGTTTTGTAATCAACTAAAAATTGAAAATTTTTGTAAGACTGTAAGTGATTATTAAGTCCACTGTATAACTGATCAAGTATCACAACAACAAAAAAATCACATAAATAAGGGCATAAAATGTAATTTTTGAGGTTGCACAAGATTGTTCAGAATGGTTCATGAGCTGGGGCCCCTGAATCAGCGAGGGTCCGGGGCTGCAGTCCCTGTAGCCACCCTCCCCTTTAATCCGACACTGAATAAATTGCATCTACCAAAAAATCATATTTTATGTTTAGCTTTTTTTTTTTTATTTGGCACCGCGTCTTACTACCCATTCGGGTTATACGCTTAAGTACTAATTACACTAATGGATTAGGAATTGGGAAGGTTGAATTTAGAGGAAGTGAACCCGCATTTGCGTGGAGGGAGAGTGGAAAACCATTTAGGAAAAACCACCCCCAGTTCACCCGACCGAGATTCGAACCTCGATCTCCCCGTCCTCAATGGTCTGGCTCAACACGACTGGCGCGTTAGCCAACTACGCCACCAAGGCGGGTTATATTTAGCTCACTCCCTGGTTTATTGGTCTGGAGAGTTTTGCACACACATAAATTTTGTGTATACATAACCAACTATTCAAAACTATAGATCCAAAACTGTGTAAATATGTCTATATTTTAAAAGCAAGACCTAGATTTTTTTTTAGCATAGCGTCTTACTACCTGTTCAGCTCATGTATATATGCCTAGTTAAATGTTTAGTTTAAGGTGAAGGGATAAACAAAGTAGTAGCTGCACTGTGTTTACTTGGCGGAAGAATGAACGATAAACCATTCGGTAAAAACCAATATCATCCGCATCAGTGGGATAAGATGTCAGACTCGTATGATCTAGTTTGCTGGTGATAAGGATGTCAAGTTTTGAATTCCACCCAAGTGTACAGTAAGCTTAGGGCCTACCTACTTAAGGTGTTTTTACTGAATATTTTTTCACTTTCACTATACGCAAATGTGGGTATATTTTGACCTTTCTCATCCCTATTTCATTGTTTTGAATATGTGGATGGGAAACAAGGTGCAGTGTAAAATAACTCTCCTTGATGTGCAAACTTTGTTCATAAAATACAACTTAATAGTTGTTTTAAGACTTTCAACTAGGTCTGAAATGCTTGCGCAATAATTTAACCATTAATACTAATACCTAACCAATTCAATTGTGAACACTTGCCTAATGTAAATTTGTGGTTTATATATGTATATATAGTTATATTTCAGAAGTTAAATTGGCCATTTCATGAATTGGGCAAATTTCTGCCCATTCTGTGAACTGGCTTCTTCACTTGTCCATTTCATGAACTAGGCTAAAACTCGTCTAGTTTATGAATTGCATAGAGATTATGCTTCCTAGTTCATAGACTGGCTAGTTCATGAACTGGGCATCTCCAAGTGCCATCCAATTCATGAAGTGGACGAGTTTTTGCCTGGTCTGTGAAATGGACAAGTGAAGAACAGGTTTGGTCAAACCTTTAATACTTTTAGAATGGAAGGTTAGGTTTAGTAAGGTTGGGTTTTTATAATACCAAACATATAATATCTGAAAACGAATTTCAGTCAAGCTTACAGTAGATAAAGTAATTTTTAGTTTATTAAATGGGCAAAAGTCCAATGAATTTATGCACAGTTCGAGAAATGATCAAGAGAAGAGGCCAGTTCATGGAATGGACATAAATTTGCCCAATTCATGAAATGGATAGTTTCACTAGTATAGTGCGTGTTTTTTGTGCAAAATTGCTGTCAGACCTGAATAGCTCTGTTAATTGCTGCACACAAGGCAAAGTATCCAGTATATTTCCTTCCATTGTGAGAGACCTCCCACTTACAGGAGCTGTCATCTGGTGACCAGAAACTGAAGTTAAGTGTGTCCACAACAAAAATCCAATCTACAGCTGCACTGTCTGATACTTGAGGATGGAGTTCATGTTGGGAAAATGCTTCCAAAGAAATAGTCTTCCTTTTAAGACCATTTAGGACCTAAGAATTTAAAAACACAGTAACAATTAAATTACTATAGTGGAGACTATACAAGCTAAACTTCACAATAGCCACAATATAATAATTAGCATATATATATATATATATATATACACACACACACACACACACACACACACACACAAAACAAATATAAAAAATAAGGCTTGTGAAATTAAATGCTATAGCAAACACAGAAATAGTATGAAAGTATAAAACCAATCATAAAGAGAGAAGTTAACAGTAGCCTACCTATGTTATTGGCAGTAAAATTAAAAAAATAAAAGTAAAAACAAATGAACATTAAAAGTAAATTATTGGAAATATGTCGCAGTTATAAATGTGTTAATTTGATTTAGGTTATATATAGGTTTAGGTCTACATAATTATGTTTCAAAGGCAACCCAACATAGTGGGAATACCACATGTGAAGATTAGAAATGATATTATCAGTGTCGGAGTGTGATCTTTCTTTTTGGTGGGGCCAGGTCAAAGCTAGCCGTTAATGATTTTTTTTTCTCACCACGTGTTAACATATTCAATTAAATTCATTTAATTTTACCTAATTTTTAAAAATCACTAGAATAACAAAACTTCTAAACAAATCTACAAACAGAAAGAATAAAAGAATACAGGTTTTGAATTAAGCTTACCAAGTGATGACATTACTTGTACAAACGTTGGGCGCATTTGTCTCTTAATAACAGTTCATGAGTACCACAGTATTTTAAGGCCATTCGACAAGCAAGCCTCTCTGAGAATGAAAAAGACCTTGTGAGGCTATGATGTCCTGGTAGTGATTGTAACATTGGGTGGCGAGAGGGGGGCGAGTGGCGAACACTGACTTACTAGTCTAGAGCTTTTCTTACATGTTTGTAAATACCTTCTGTTGCTTCCGTTCCCTTACCAAGACTTACAATGTTCTATTTTTAGCTTGTCGCCCTGTATTTTTACATCGGAGGGTTTTAGCTATGATCTGACTCTTTCCCAGGGAGTTAAGATTTGAGTGCTCAAAATTACATAGGCATTCTTATTTTAAAAATAATTTACATATGAAGTTTGTCGAAACGTTTTTATTGTATTGAAAACTAGATTTATAAACTATGTGCTTAGACAAAAATATATTTGTATCACGAAGTACTTTAGTAAGAATAAAAGTGTTTAATGTTTAAAGGTGCTTTATTTGTAGTCAAAACTTTTATTAGGCCAACTATTAATTTTTATTACAATAATTAACACCCACACGAGTGGTCCCTTAGATAGAGGCATCAGTTTCTTTTTACCGGTTTACAGGCTACGAAAATTGTAACATGGCTGAATGTACTAAGGTGGTCTTCCTATTTATGATTAATTATGAACCAGTAATATTTTAGTCTGTATAACATTTAACATAAGCAAATTATGAGCCACTGAGACCCTGGCCCTTGGAACATCCAACATTAGCAAATTATAAACCACTAGTAGAATATCCCCTTGAACATTCAACCTTAGCAAATTATAAACCACTAGTAGAATATCCCCTGGAACATCAAATGTCAGCATATTATTAATCACTATTACAATATCCCCTGAAACATCCAACATTAGCATATTAAAAACAACTATTAAAATATCCCTGGAACATCCAACATTAGCAAATTATGAACCGCTAGTAGAATGGCCCCTGCAACATCCAACTTTAGCCGATTCTGAAGGACTTGTATATTGACCCTGTTATTCAACCAGTGTGTGTACCGAGCCACTGGTAAACTTCTCACTTGAAATCTCATTAGTAATTATTTTCAGAAGATGTGGTTCAAACCAAAACTCTATATTTGGGAAACTTGTAACAAGTTTATGTTTTATTTGGGATTTATATATTTCTTTTATGTATATTGGTCCCTGTATAGCGAGGGAAACATCACCAACTCATCTACAAAGTCTTCGTCTAAGTATGACAAATTATGTTTCGACTAACTAATTGGCTTTGGGTTGAACTTTTTATCTTTTGATAAAAATTTGTCTGCAAGAAAAGTGAAGGTGTTATGTAACCTGCTGTCATTTTGTCATTTTTGTGACTATTACATCTTATATTATGAGAGAAAAAAATCTAATCAGAAATGCATCTTTTGCACTTCCTTTTAGTAGGTACCAATTCCACTGATGTTTCTTCAAACATGATACGTAATACATGATAAGCCTTTTCACTATCTGTAATCAGAATTTTAAGCTAAGTTCCTTTGCCATTTTTCAAAATCTTCATATTTGCTTTCATCTTTCTAGAACATCAATCAAAATTCAGAAGGGCATAGTATAATTTTGCAATTGTGCACAGCTCAATTACAGAGTATTGGAGTGCTTAATTTATTCTATCAATGTTTTTCAAAATATTTTCCCAAATGACTGTCCCGAATGCCATTTAAAAGCTATTCAGATTTTTTTTTACAAAAGTTTTTGCTTCATGAACCACTGTCACATTCTGAGATTTCAACCAGTGCTGCACTGATTTCACTGTAATTTATTTTAAATTATCTTGCAGCATTGTAGCATCAAACTACAAGTATGTGTAAAGCAATTATTTGTAAACGCATAAGCCCAACGGGTAGTAAGACGCGGTGCTAAAAAAATAATAACTGTAGAATGCCAAAAAAATAACCGCAACTTTTTATAGACGTGGTTCCTTCATCTGTAGAGCTATGTCCTTATGAATGCCACCACTGAAATCTTGTGACTATCAACAAATAAAATATATGGGATTGTCACTATTTAGATGTTTAAATTGAAAGCGCATGCACATACAAAATAGAGAGGTTGTTCCAGAAAGTAGATCTAAAGAAGTGCTGTGATCATCCCATCAATAAAGGTGGTTCATCATCTAAAATAGTTGAAACTTGAGTAATTAGAATTGACATGATTCCCAATCAAAAGGTTAAAATTGAATAACAAATACTATAATAAAAGTGCCTAAGGCAAACGAGCACCAAAATTCGGCCCTGCCCTTAATTGTGTTGTTTTGCATCAGTAACAACATTTAAAAATGAGATATTTTTAGTGTAGTGTTTTGCAGCATTAAAATTAAAAATGTCTCATGTAGACCTACCACCACCCCTAAACCATTCTTATAAAGAAGAAGCAAGGGATGGCACTGTACTTCAAAACACACATAAGTTAACCAATAATTTTTTTCTAGCTAAAATGTCAATATTTTATGATTATTTTTACAAACAAAATATTGTAATATGGTGAATCGAAATTAATACATCAGCTTCTACTTTTTTTTTTTAATAAACTACCACATATTAACTCACCTAAGAAACAGGATACCTACTTATCAGCCGGCCATTAGGTCTACCAAACTAAATTTATTGTTTTATAAGATACAAACACCGTATAAAATGACCACATAGCCTAAGGAGTTATATCTTCTTTCCATAAAAAAAACATAGCTCTTGCAAATGAAAAGGCCTAACTAATGTTAGCATTAGAAGTGAATGCTGAAAAGACTGTGTGTATGATCACACAGAGACCAGAAATTGAGGACAATCTATTAGAGCAGCAGTTCCCAAACTTTCTTGACTCGCGAACTCCTTTCATGAAAATCTGAGTTGCACAAACCCCCTGGTAAATATCCGTAACCCCTCAATTATATACTTAATTTTTATGAAATTTAGTTATTAATTGTAATTAAAATGTTTAATACCTTTAAATTAACCTACTATAGCTCGGTAGGTACTTTGGGATATGTTATCAAATGTAATGAAACAGTATTGAAACTACTTAAGTAAAAGTTCAAATAATTATACATTGTTTTAAAAATTAAAACTGAAATTAAATAAGAAAAGTACAGTAGTAACATTTTCTTATTTTTACTGTCACAATATTATCACATTTCACATGTTTTATAAAGTTGTACTGGAAATTGCTGCTTTGACATAACTGAAATACCCTCCTTTAATCACAAAATTCCATGCCGATTTAAGTTTAAAAATTGTTAACAAGTTTTAACAGCTACTCACCTCTTCACAAAACTTAGTTAGAAGGATGTGCTTGCTGTGGATGGCACAGAGCTTTAAAGTCAGGAACCACAAACGATAAATAAAGTCTCAAGTAACTTTCAGAATTGAGAGTATTTCTATATTTATTTTTTAAATAAGCATATGAAGAAAAGTTTCTCGCTCAAATACGTAGAAAAAAATTGTTACAAAGCTGTAATAGCTTTATTCTCTAACAATGAGAACTTTTCCTTTAAACTTAACCAGAAACAAATTAATGACAAAGATTTATAGCTTTTCTTTAATTCAAAATCAGTGGAAATTTCAAGGAGCTGCTCTTTTTCACTCACGCTTAATGTAAGGATTTCAAAACTGCTGTCTCTTATAGGGGATTGTGAATCCAATTGTTATTATTGGACATGGCTGGGAAATATTCTCTGAAGGTTTTTACAAGTCCCTTCAAGTGTTCTATAACCATGTTCTTTACATTTTTGTCCAAAGAAAGCTGAGTTTCTGACATTAAGCCGTGAAGGGTATCAAAGCACTCCGTTTGATTGCTAATTAAACACGTTTCCCAAAACTTTTTTTTATGAACGACTCGATACACTTGCACAATAAGAACGTTGATATTTTTTTTTTTAAATGTCTGCCAAATAGGCCAAAGCCTTGGACCACATTTGATCTTGCATGAACTTTGCTTTGTGAAAGGGATGGTTGGTAAGAAAAATGAAAACTTTGTGTTTAAGTTCAAACAATCTTGTAAGAGTGCTATCTCGAGATAACCACCTGACTTCAGTGTGAGACGATAAACAGTTGTAAATACTTCCCCTTTCCTCACAAAATGCTGCAAAAATCCGCCATTACAGAAATATTTTAGCAAACCCTTTGGAAGATTTCGTTAACTCCCAGGAGATTCGTGAACCACAGTTTGGGAACCACTGCTTTAGAGATTACTGTGAACAACCATTTGCCATGGCTCATCATCATCATCATCATTACACAACAGCTTCAAGCCATTAGCTGGGTATGTTTGGAACATAAGCCTCCCTATCGCCTCCTTTCTTCCCTCCATCTTAGCCAAGTCTTCTCCTCTTTCCATGGTTCTTGCCATGGTTAATGAATTTAAATATTTAGGAACAATTTTAACCAGAGTGGAAACTAGGAAAATAATACATTCGGGAAATACATGCTATTACTTGCTCATTAAGTTGTTTGTTAGCCTCTCGGCTGCTGTCAAAGAATATAAAACTAAGATGATACAAAACAATACCATTAATTATACCAGTTGTTCTCTATGGTCGTGAAACGTGGTCTCTTACCATACATGGCGAGAAAAAAAATATGGTGTTTGAAAATAAGGTGCTGAAGAGGATATTTGGTCCAAAAAGGGATTAAGGTATTGGGGAGTGAAGGAGGTTACATAGTGATGAATTACATACCCTGTGATCATCACAAAACATTGTTAGGATTTTATAAAATCTCACAGATTTTGATGGGCAGGACATGAAACATGAATGGAAGAATCTATAACTGTGTTGAGGGTAATGACTGGTAAACCTAATGGGAAGAGTCCATTGGGAAGACCTAAACACAGATGAGAGCATAGCATTAGAATGGACCTATATGGTGGAATGAGGTGGACTGGATATAACTAGCTCATGTGGCATACTTTTGTAAGTGCGGCAATGAACTTTTGTATTTATGATGCCGTAGAGTAAGTACATAATAACTAATAAGTAAGTTAATGGCATTAATTAATGTTTATTATTATTCTTATCTGTCCCACCTAACCTAATCTTTAAAATTAAAAAGGCTAAGTTAAAATTTTGATTAATAGCCCATTGGTAAGATACATTTTTTAAATAATATTGATCAAATAGGCCTAAACAATTTAAAGTGGAAAACTGTGTCATCATTCACTCCAACTATTCATAAGTTACTAACTGCAGTATAATGAAAAGAACATAAGCTACCACACATAAGTCAACACAAATGAAAGTCAATATTTCAATTTTTCTTGTAATTTTAGTGAGTTTGTTTAGTTATAGAGCCATATAAAATATGAGATAAAATGTTTGAGGACATATAATGGAAACATTTTATTGAAGTGTCGTGGTAGCCTATTGTGAAACCAAATTTAATTATTTGAAATATTCGATTTTCATAGCACTTGGTTCCTGTTGAAGGTCGGAGTTGGAAACCCAGTTGGATAAATTGGGAATTTTATTTATCCTTTTACAAGGATACTGTGGGTTAACTTCCTTTGTAAGCCTTTCGTAACTATTATTTATCCTTTTACAAGGATAATGTGGGTTAACTTCCTTTGTAAGCCTTTCGTAACTCTTATTTAAATAAAATCATTTTAAAAACGGCTCACCGTTTTAGCTAAACTAAAAATTCCATTCTGCAGTATTAAGACATGTTTTGCAAGTTTGGCAACTAGTTCTCCTGAAATTTTCGGAGAGAGTGAATTCATTATTATAATTAAACAAAACCCAGGTACTACCCAAGTAGCTTAAGTTAAATATTTTAATCTAAATGTAAAGTTTCGAAAAATCACAGGTGTGCTTTATCAACATTGATGTGTTTGTTTACTGTAAAGTGTAAACAGTATACGCAAACATTTTTAAAAAAGAGATAGAGAGAGAAAATTAGATATATTCTCACCAACATTAAAATTATAATCTTCCCAACAAATAATAGATAGAAACTGTCTTTAGTACGAATATAGGCCATGCACTGAGTTACATTTTTCAATAGAAAAATGATACCTAAAAGTCATGGAAATAAAACCAGGAATTGTTGACAAGAGCCAATGCTCAGAAATTCATTGCCGCACTTACAAAAGTACACCACCAATCCCTCTTTCTAGCTTGTTCCATCCAGTCCACCACATTACCACGTATCCCTTTCAGGTTCATTCTAATATTATTCTTCCATCTTTGTCCCAATGGTCTCTTCCCATTGGATTTTTGCCGGTCAATACCGTAAACACGGTTATAGATTCATTCTACCTTTAGGAAAGCTCTATGAAAATATAACAATATGAAAAGTGTTAGGAAATGAAATACCAGGTACTTAATTTTACCTATTTCAAATATAATTACGAAGTAAGTTTGTGATAATTTTTTTTTTACTTGTATCAAGTTAAGTTTAACTGAGTTTGCTGATGATAATTTGTGTTGACAGTAAAAACACGAAACTCACCTCCTTCGTGAAACGTTATCGTTTAATGTGGATTGTAGAATTTGCCCTCTTCCTTTCTGTGGATTCACAAGTTCGCTGTATAAAAAGGAGCAGTGTTGATATTTGTCACGTGATAGCTCTAATCCAATCATAGGAAGTCCGCGTAGTCAGCGTAGCTCGCACTGCTCAGGTAGAAATAATTTAAACTTTTACAACGCTTCTACAGAAAAACCGCCAAGACCCTATCAGCGCATGCGCAAAAATTCAAATATGCGTTATTTATAAACACAGCACATTCTCACTATGGCGTATCTCAAAAGTGATGATTTAAAAACAAGTTTATTGGAATTCACGGGGTTTATCGATGACAAAATCAAACCCAGGCAGTAAATAAAACATCTAGTTTTATTTTAAATACAGTAACTTGAACGTATTATAATATTTACGTTTTTGTTTGACGTTTCAATGCATCATGGGTAAACAGAGATGCCCAACTTTCCACGAGTGTGTGAACAGCTGAACCTAAAGATGATGACTCACTGTAAAGGGCCTACTGCTTTCAAATTTCAACACACATATAAATTTAGCTTTATAGGAATCAATGAGCTTACAATAATAATTATTTTTAATGTTTTTCCCCGCAGTCCAAGAATGAAAAAAATATAACAAATCTTGTCGAGATTGAGGTACATTTTGATAGCTGTTTTTTAAACAGCATTGTATCACTATTTTAAAACTTATATTCAACAGCATTTACCTTGCTCCCATAAGTTGTGTAATACTTACACCTGTCTTTATTTAGCTTTTCTAAACGTTTCTTTTATAGATTTTCAAGACTTTGTCACATTTTTTCTTTTGCTACTTTATTTTATTCTTAAAGACTTTTCAATTTCACTAACTATTGAAGCCTCAATTAAAACTTAGGCTATACTCAGTGTCTTAGGTCCTAACCACTAGAGACATATCCGTGTCTTAGGCTATAATAACAAGACATAACAGTGTCTTAGGCTATACTCACCAGATATAACAGTGTCTTAGATTTAGGCTATACTTACCAGAGACATACAAGTGTCTTAGGCGATATTCAGCAGAGACATAACAGGGTCTTAGGCTATACTCATCAGAGACATAACAGTGTCTTAGGCTATACTCACCAGAGGCATAACAGTGTCTTAGGCTATACTCACCAGAGATATAACAGTGTCTTAGGCTATAATCGAGGCACGTGAACAACCACACCTGATCTAGCCCAGGACAATCCCGTATTTATCCTGCTATTCACCAGAGACATAACAGTGTCTTATAAGTTTTTTTATATTAATTATTATGCCTTCATTTTCGAAATAATAAGTTAATTTATATCTCAAAGAGGTGCGCATATACGATAAATATTAGAAGTTTCCTTAAGTGTAAATTACCCTCAAAGCTATTTTCGTGAGGAAATGTGAGCTTCCATTTTGTTTTAATACTAAACAATACAGATATACGAATTTTAATCAATTCGACAACGAGTGCAGGAAAATCTCCTTCATCGAGCTCAACCCTACTCCACTCTTTAACTTGGTAATCGAAAGCTTTATCTTTATCATTTTCTAAAGGCTGCATGGGTGAGGGTGACATTTCTTGAAGTATGACATCCTCTCTAATATGACATAAAAAAAGAGAAAATAAGTTGGTTTTATCTTTGTGTTTAGACAATTTATTACTAAACTTATTTTATAAACAATTATGTGCTAAGTAAGTAACATGCAAAGAAAGCAATTATATTTGCAATCATTTAGTATAAAACCAAATTACTTAGAAAAAATCGTAACTTAAAATACCAAATTAGATCTTAAAAATTTAAAGAATTTTATATATAATTTGATAAGCCCATTTCCGGTTATAGAAATTACCAGGAAATGGCTGAACATATTTTGATAAATGACCCCTTATTTTAATGATTTGGGGTCCAGGATGTCGGGAAAAAAATGAGTTTTCCACGAAAACCGGTTTACACAGAGAATTTTCAGTTTTTTATTCATTGCTTAGTCACCATGGAAACCATTATTTACTGCATAGCTGTACATCTCTGAATAAAATATATCCCTTTTGCTAAAAAATAATAGTTCACACATAGAACCAGTGGCGGATTTACACATTTGCCGCCAGTAGGCTATTCAAATTTTGCCGCCCCTACCAACCTCTACAATGTGTCAGTTCCTAGATTATTTTTACAATCCAACGATTTAGTTAAGATTGCACAAGAAATAGTTTTTGGGTATATTTCTGAGCTAATAAAATCTCAATCATGTACTACTAATAAAGCGGGGTAAGGTATGCTTTAATACTACTTACACAATAATGTACATTCGATAAACGTAATTAAATAATTTTTACTGCGCTTACTTACAGTTTAAAAACAATCTATTCAATTATCTGATAACAATCCGGCTTTTCTTTTGAAATAAATACGAGACGGGACTTCCCCGTTTGTATCGCCGTTCTATATCTATCTCTCTCTAACTCAATGCCGCCAACACCACGCGGCGTATGTCTACAGCACGACCCCGCTTCGGCTCCGGCGCACAACGCCGCGCTCGTGCAGTCAGGTTTGGCCAAACACACTTAGCGAACGGTCATGTCACTCGTTCCCGCGCCGCAACCAAACGCGACTACGCAGATTGTAGAAAAATTGATCTAAGTGGTGAAACATACTACATGTTGAATTGTTTGTGTGGACCTAATAACATTTAGGTATATAAATATGAATCTTTTTAATTTCTGTAAGACAAAAATAATAAAAAATTTAGCCCCAAATTTGCCGCCCTAGGCTCCAGCCTACTCAGCCTGTTGGTAAATCCGCCACTGCATAGAACACATCAAATATTTCAATCTGCAAATACAATATTTCTCTTTAGATGCTGGTCATAGCACGTCTAGATTGAGTTGCTTAAACTAGGGAAACTGTTATTTATTATTGGAATTAGCTATCATTAGTTCACATTTAAATCAGTAATATATTGAGCATAGTTGGCAAATTAAAAAGTTAAGTTGTCAATTTCATGAAAATATTTTCTATATTTTGTTTCGCGCAAGAGTTATAAAATATAAACGACACAATGATGTTTAAATATGTTTTAGTATGTATTATAAGATTTAAAAAAACGAGAAAAATTCTTGAAATAGGTTTAAAATAATGATTTAATTAACTATGTATGCGTTTTGACGTTCATTTTTTTTTTAATAATGGGTTTTGATGTTTACTTTATCAAATATTAACACAATACAAATACAGTAAGTTCAGTTATGTTTCCATATTACCACTTAATTTTGAGGGGATTATCAAAGTTATTTTTTGAGTGAAAAGTTGTAGAGAAATTGAGAGAGAGATAGTTTGAGGGGGAGAGATATATTGAGTGAGAGAGCTTGAGACAGAAAGAGAGTAAGTTTGAGACAGGGAGAGAGTTTGAGAGAGGGAGAGTGAGTTTATAGATAGTGAGTATGAGAGAGTGTGTGTTTGAGAGAGTTTAAAAGAGAGTGTGATAAGATAATTTGAGAGAGATTGTGTGATAGAGTATGTGTAAGGGGAGAGAGTGTAAGATAGAGGGAAAAGTGTGAGTGAGAGGGTGAGAGAAGATAATGTGTGTGAGAGAGAGAGAAGAGAAAATGTGAGAGCGAGAGGCACCATGCCTCATATGTACAATGATTCTTTTTTTTCTTCACATCTCCACGGAAGCCCTGATTTGTTTATGATTGTATATAGGTAAGAAAAAAATATTTTTGGCTAAATATAATAAAAACTAAATTCTTACTTAATTGGTATGGTGCAACAAATAGTTTGATATAGAACTGGGAAAATGGTCGTTTTAAATATCTCATTTTGGCATGAAAGGGAAAAATAAACGTTTTGCAACTAAACACCAGAAGCTCTAAATATACTATCGAAAATTGTTGTCCTTTGACGAGTAAACCTTTCAATAGAATGTCAAGTGAGGCCTCATTACATAGAACATTCCCCAGTAAAAAGGTTTAAATACATTTAAGCATGATAATCCGCAACCATCGCTGCAACGGCGAACTAGTACTTTAGAAAATCCCACTTCTTTGGTGGAATGATTAAAGTCGTCAATCTCACATTATACTAGATAGCCGATGGTGGGAGATCAGGGGTTGAGTCCCGGCCAGGTGTATAGGTGGTGAATTTTATTTCTACCTACACTAAAAAAAATTATACTATAAATGCCACAGTTCACGCCTCACATATGAGCTAGTAAGTTAGTTTATTACCACAATCAAATAATTTAATATCGCACATCGCTGTCATACAATGAAAATATGTAGTATCAAATCAAATGTGCCTCAGCGATCATAATCACGGGAAAACAGCATCGCCAAACCACGCGTTCATTATATTTGAAAATATAAAATAAAGTGACTAACTTAAATTTTAAACAGCATGCTTATTTGGAAGCTTTCGATAAATATGTTCACTAACGATAAAAACATTAACAGTTCTTTTTCAAGGATTTTACAAATGTGACACAAACCTTTTCAAAATACTAAAGCTAGTTATATTAGTTAAAAAAATTATGACATTTTTGGTATGAATACAGATTACAATTAAAGTGGTTTAATGTTTCTAGTTCATTTTTAATAATTATAAAAAAAACTTAAATGCCATTTAAAAAAATATGACCCCGAATATGTCCTAGCTATTGATCAGTTATTTTATATGTAATTAATGTAGCTATTTTTATAATTACTTTCACACGAAAAACTACTATTGTTATAATTACTTTCACACCCAAAGTTGCTATTTGTTCATTACTTTCATACCCAAGTTGCTATTATGATCATTACTTTCACACCTTAAGTTAAGTACCTATTTATGAAAGTGGAGTTAAACTATAAATGTAATTTTTTAAACATCCTACCTGCTTAGTATTTTTTAACCTTCAAGTTTGGATCAAACCTATCAAATCAAGGTCATGACATTACCATATAATTTTGTACTGAATTAATTAATAGTGTCGATTTGTACACACCTACACGTCATTTTAAAGGAACTTAAAACACATTTACCACAAAAATATAGTAATCATCCACTTACTCAGATTCCATTGGTTTTTAAGTCAAGTCTTCAGTGTTTGTGAACGTGGTACAAGATTAACTATGATCCACTTTGCCATTATCACTAAATAAATAATAAAATAAATGAATAAATAGTAAATAATAAGTAGACTATCAAGACCATTTATTTAAAATATATTTTGTTAATTCTAAGTTAAATATGATCTTAGCTTTAAAATTTAAATATGGGAGCATAAAATATATTATGGCGAATAGAGCCATTAAGAGATGAAATAATTCTGCATTGATGGAGTTTTAATTAAAAGGCCTAAATAATTTTATAGCAGTTCAAAAGATTAATATTTTGAAAAAGATAAATCCGTTCACAAGGCGCACTTTATTTTTTCTCAATATAATAGAAAAATGATTATTGTAGTGTACATGGTAATCGAACCCGGACCTTGTGCTTGGCACACCAAAGCTTCACCATTGAGCTACTTACTCAGTATGTGTACAATGCTAAGAAGTACTTATTAGTCATAATTTAAAGCAGATTTGGTGAAAGACGTGTGGTAGGACATGGCTCGTTAATAGCTATAATATTATATTATAGATCATAATTATTTACTATAAATTATATCCAAGAAACCATTTAAAATTAATAAAAATTGTCCAAATATCAGCATAAAGCTACCCTGGATCAACGATGGAGTGTGTTTTAGGATTGTTATTAAATGGCCGACGATTTTACATATCTATTACCGGCTAACCCTTAAAATATGAGCGATAAATGACCTTAGCACAGGATTAGCCTTAGATAGCTCAGCGGTAAGATATTGACGTTCTAAGTTGGTGGTTCCCGATTTGTTTCCGGATTTCAAAAGAATTGTCAAAAAAGGTTAAGTATTTAACTTCAATAAATTATTATTTATTATTTAGCACCGCGTCTTACTACCCGTTCGGGTTATACGCTTAAGTACTAATTACACTAATGGATTAGGAATTGGGAAGGTTGAATTTAGAGGAAGTGAACCCGCATTTGCGTGGAGGGAGAGTGGAAAACCATTTAGGAACCCCCCAGTTCACCCGACCGAGATTCGAACCTCGATCTCCCCGTCCTCGGTGGTCTGGCTCAACACGACTTGCGCGTTAGCCAACTACGCCATCGAGGCGGGTAACTTCAATAAGATAATATATGTTTGAAGTCATTTTACCAACTTATTCTTCGTAAAAGCGTTTCATTTGCCTTGTAATGATTATTCCTTTTGCCTTTTACATCCAATATTTAAACTTTTGTGGGGCCTTTTTTTAAATAATAAAAAAACCCACAATTAATACAATTTACACATCCCTAAAGACATAAATGCAATTACTCAACCACACTGAAAAAAAATCCTTTCAGTAGTACATGCTTCACTGTTTTGAAAACGGTGGGGAACCAGTGACAATCCCTAAAGAGAGATGGTGATGGGTCAGGTCGATAAGCTTTACAAACATGCCAAAACCACTGGCGACATATTTATGGTTTCAAGGACAAACACCTAGTGGCTTGGAGTGAGAAGGGATGAGTTGTCTGCTCTACTCTAACAGGGCCGTTCTGTTTCGGTTATTGCGGGGTTGCATCAGATATATTTTCAAAATCCGGGGACAAAATATGTAGCACCTCAGCTCGTATCAATTTTCATGAGTTTCAGATTGAATATTAATGTGAATGAAATACCATTATAAAGTTAAAAGAAGTCGGCACTAATTGATTTACTTCCCCCCATTTATTACACACGTTTAAGTATACAAAATAATTAATTGAATATTGCATTTATTTGGCAGTTTTTTATGCAATTAATTGAAGGTTCATTGAAATAATATTTATTTCTCTTAATAAACCTCTTCAAGTACTTCTAACATTCCAAATACGATATCTTTGCATCATTTTGTTTTTCTAAAAATTGTTGTATTAGATGCCAAAATTTCAAACTTTGAGTAAACAATGTGTTTAAAATATACATTTGATCTATATTTAATACACTGATCCAAGTTTGGTTTAAGAAGACTTACTAATATATATAAATATATATTTTTTATATATTATTAATTTTGGGCCATACTTCCTTAAGGTATGTTCTTGCCATATTACTGTCATGGGCAAAATAAAATAAAATAAAAATATAGTGTTGCTAATGACAAAAATCGCATTAAGTGTGTATTATCGAAATACTTGACAAAGGAATCCCTCAATATACTATTGAGTTAAATTAAGATACCTTCGAACAAAAAATGCGGTAATAGATGGAATGAGAAAATTAAGCTATTTGCTTTGAATATGTTATTTTGCAGTCCACAAGGCTATCGATTTTGGTCTAGATATTTAACTTACCTTCTGTGCGAACACTGCAAAAGTTTGTTGAAGGTATTAGACTCCAGTGTGGTGTAAATGAGAACATATTTACATTGTTAAAGGAAAAAGTGCATTATATGTCTGAAAATGAAAAAATTGTGAATGTGTCCATGGATGAAATGTCGCTAATGTGCAATTTGTCATATGACAGGTCAGCTGATTATATTCTAGGATTTGAGGATCCTGGTAACAAACGAACACGAAATATTGCGAACAGTGCACTTGTTATAGTGATTAATGGAATTTTTTCTATGATGATACAACCACTGTTATATTTTTTTTAATAGCGAAAATTTGAAAGCTCTGGATTTGGAAAATTTATTTATTTATGTTGTTGGCAAATTTAAAGAAGTAGGATTAGCAGTAAAAACTTGTGTTACAGATCTAGTATCTAATTTCGTGGAATGGAGGAAGGATATTGGAATTACAAAGGAAAAGCCTTATTTAATTCATGATGCTGACAAAATTTATTTCTTTTATGACACACCTCACGTGCTAAAAAGTGTTAAAAATAAATGAGCTAAGTACAACATTGAACATAATTTGGACAATGGAGGGACTGGAATAGCTTCCTGGAAACACATTTTAACTTTGTATTTAAGTGACATCAAGAGAAAGTACAACTTGGCTCCAAAACTGACAAAAAAAGTCTGTTTACCTAACACCATTTTCAAAGATGAAAGTTTGTATTGCTGCTCGGGTTTTAAGTTACACTGTAGCTGCCGCCATTGAAACACTTTTCACTTGTGGCACTATAGTGTCTGCGGCTTTTGCTACAGCTGAGTTTTGCCAAAAAAAATTAATGATTGGTTAGACATATTTAATGTTTATTGAATGAATGGCCCTGTACCCCTAAGAAATTGCATAACTAAAATTTCTAAGCACATTGAAGTTATTTTAGAAATTGAAGAATGGGTAAATACATGGAAGATTTGTGATTCAAAAAATAAGGACGTCACCAATAGAATAAAATGTATTAAAGGGTTGAAAATTAACAATATATCTCTCAGGATGTTTGTGAATGAGCTGTTAGAAGATAGCATAAGTGACAAATATTTGTTGACAAGAAAAATAAATCAGGATGGAGTGGAAAACTTTTTTCAGTAATTAGGCACAAAGGGGGATTCCGAAGCAATCCATCTCCGAAACATTTTATTTCGGCCTTTAATAGTGAGTGCAACGTTGAGTAAGCTACTCAACTGTGACAACACCACAACTGGCAATTGAAAAAATTAGGACTGGGGACAATTGATTTTGGACATAAAATCTGCAAACACCATTAGGGTGACTTCATTATTGAAGCCTGAAAATGAGAGCTGCACATTAGAGACAACCATTAATAGCAATGATTTCTCAAGAGATTTGGGTGAGCTTAATAGCATGCGCTATGTATTTGGGTATATTTAAAAAAAGTTTTTTTGCAGTCCACAAATGTGATAAATGCAAATTATTTTTAACTGAGAAAGACAGTATTGTTGATGAAAGCAACAAAATGTATTTTCATTTCAAAAACTATGATAACAATATTGAATTTGGAAGCTAAGTGATTTGCAAAACTGATGTTTTTACATTTTTGGAAAATTGTGAAAATCAGTTGGCATGCGATTTTGATGAGTTTGTTTATAAAAATAAATGTGGGGTGGTGTTTGTCAAATCACTTATGAATGTTCCTGGTTTTCCAGGTGAATGCTGCCAAGATACAAAACTTTCTCTCATTAAACTGTTTGTAAAGATTAGGTTATATTACATTCTGAAATTTAGTAAAGAACTGCTTCAGTCCAAGCAAAGAAAGGACAAAAAATACCTAACATTTAACCATTTGGGATGTTGACTTTAAGAAACGTGTGATCATGACTGTGCACAGAACTAACATTTGATTTTTAATTAAATTTTATTGCTGTTAAAGTTTGCTACCTTTGTTTAAGTTTTGTTATGTATTTAAGTTAGCTTACTTTACAGGATATTTTATATAAGTAAATAAATAATCAAATTAAAATTAATCCTAATACAAGTGTGTATTTTTCTTGCTGTCTTTATGCACAATTTTTTTCTATTTTGCTACTTTAATTAATAGTTATGATGTAGCATTTTAACATAAAAAAATTACTATCTCTATTAATTTATAGGCCTATGTTATATTTTATAAAGTTATACATTATAGTTCATTTATAATTTTGAATTAAATTGAAAGATTTAATAGTGTTGTTCTTAAAAGCCTCAACATGAATATTGTAATTAATTTAACGCTCAACTAATATTACATTGTCTTTCTAGTGATTTTTTCTAAATTCTTTAATTAACGTTTCCTTATCAAACAAATTTAATATATCTCAATAAATAACGTTTTAAACTGATATTCTAAGTGCAGAGCTATACAACATAATGGACAGGTCCGTGCTTCTGCTTGCAGGCCACTTGTAGCGCCAGCGTGGCGCCGGGTTGTACTTTTCACCACTAGTAAACTTCGTGACTGTGGCTGTATCCGAATAGTCTACTTCACGCGCCGTCGACCCTTGACGCTCACTCGATAATTGCATTGGCAATCACGTGATCGAGTGAACAACCGTCCGAATAGTCACGAAGTGAGCCGATGCACCCTGCACAAGCCCTTGAGACCAAGTGTGACGGCAAGTTACCCTTGACACGCCGTCGATGCGGAGTTTGACTGGCAACTGTTTAATTTTTCGTCTGCTAGAGTAATGTGATCTGTGATGTGTAATCTGCTATCTATGATAAAGTATTTTAACTATACCGGTACTGCTCATGTTGTAGTGTTTTTTTGTGTTGTGTTGGAAATGTCTAGTGAAAAGAAGTGGGTTTGGATATTAAAACGTTGTATTCGTTTTCATTCCCTGATTATAGATGGCGTTTAAAATAGTTTCTAAGATCACGGGTAGGAAGCAGCACTGCAGACTCAAGGGCGTGTAAAGGGTAATTGCCGTTCGAAAAGTCTGTTGCAGTTTTCGATCTCAAGTGGGTGTAAAGTGTAATTTTATCGAGTCTGCATGAAGTCTGCGTCAAGTCAAGTGTACTTGACTATTCGGATACGGCCTGTATAATGTATATACTACACTGTGGTGATATACTAAGGCTCTGTTACAAATAAACAATATAATGTATTAATTTTTATTTTACCATAAAAATAAGTAGATTAATCAATATTGCGAACTTAAAAGCTAGTATCAGCACTCGTTTATTAAGCACTGGTTATTTTTTTCTAAACATATAAATCTAGTAACAAAATGTTGTATCCTGCCAGTCAAAATAATTTCCATTTTGGGTCCGTGTACTATCGCTTGAGGCTAAAGTGTTGGCAGTCCTGATAGGGCTTCCTTTCCGTGTAATTGCTTGTTGGTAACACGACGTTATGATTAAATTGATCTGTGACTTAGGTTACTATGGCTACCAAATGTTGTCTTGTCTAGTATTTAATTAAAATATGAATGTCTATTTTAAAATTAATCAGTTGTATTTTTTTAAAAGGCTTTAAAATTATAAACATTTGTCTTCAGAAGTGAAATTGTAGCTTTCTACATTTTTAGCTCATCATTAGTCTATAACTTCAGGTAAATTAACCAAAGCCTCAAATAAAACCTAAAAAATAATTGTTTTATTTTACATTACATTCCAGACCAGTTGGACTCAGGGACGTCCTGCTGAGGGTTTTAGGGAGAAGGTGTCACATCCACTCCAATTTTGGGGAAAAGCTTGAAGGCTGGAAATTTCCCCTGACTGGTGGTATTCGATACCATACTCCCTATACTCCCCTGTGTTCTCAACGTTGCCCTTGTACTATCCCTGGTCACCTATAAATTTTTCTAATTTCGTGCAATGTCCCTGGCTAGATTAAGACCCTATACCCCAACGCATGTTTTTGAATAAATATTGTTTCCCTTAAAACAAGTATTTTTTTATTCTGAAAATTGAAAAATGACACCTGGACACGGGAATCGAACCCAGGACCTTTGGCTTAGTATGCCAATGCTCTAACCACTGAGCTATCCAGGAATCATCTCATGCCCAGGGTCATTCTTCACTCATATTTTAAGGCAGTCTATGATGGACGTGCAGAAATCGTCAGCTACAAATATGTGATTTTATTAAAATCACGAGCTATCAGATAATGTAGCCACCTTCAACTCGGTAGTTGGCTTATTTCTCCCACTTGTACAATTATTATAATTGTAAGGGATTGCATATTTAAGAATCAAATAGCCAAAGCTATTATTTATGCTTTTAGTGAGGATTACTCCATCTAGATATATTCTGAAAATTGAAAAATAACACCTGAACATGGGAATCGAACCTGGGACATTTGACTTAATATGCCATTGCTCTAACCACTGAGCTATCCAGGAAAGCCAAATAGTGGCCTCAGCAACACGTCTCTTGCGCGGCGTGTCAGTTTGTAAACACAGGTCAATGAGTTGTAAAATCAATAATAATTATTCTTGTACCTTATTAGATTATTTTCACGTTGTTCTTTGGCCGGAGAAAAAAACGGATATAAAGTGGCAAGACAAAGAACAAATGATGCAAATGAAACCCAAAATATATCAAGGAAATATAATTTGAAGTTTGTCACACTAATACAGTCTTTTGAAAAGCAAAAAAGACTAACCATGTCTATACGTTTAGCCTACATGTAATATTAATATCGGCTAGTTTGTTGTTATCAAACTTTTAACCCTAAACGGGGGGGGGGGGGGGGAATATGGAACTGTTTTTAAAACTCTAAGAGTGGTCTGATGTTTTCTTGTTTTCAATGACGGGAGTGAAGGTTTGTATTGTTTGTGGGATTTCTAAAATCTGTTAAGGGTAAAGCCACAGTATTGGGAGTGCTACGGAAGGACACTTTTTAGTTATTTCTTTGTTTATTAAAGCAAAACTATCTAACTTTAGAAATTAAAAAACAGGCTCAGCATGAAGCAGATAGGTGACACTTTTTCTAAGCTTGATGGCAAAAATTTTGCATTGAATTAAAAAAAATTAAAAGTAAAACAATCTTGTGTTATGGAAGGACAAAATAAAGACATGATAAAATCTTGTGAAAACTTAATATAATAATTCTCCTCCACTTTACATTGCAGAAGGTTGGTATTTGTTGTGGCTAGATGTTGGTGTATGTAGTTTGTAAAAAATATTAAAATTATTTCTTTGTTATTTTTATTTTATTCAAAATTTAAACAAGCACATATAACGTTACGGAAGGACAATTTTGTCACACTTGTAATTAGTTAATAAGTTCACATTAGTTTGTGGTGTTGATTGTGTCTAGACATAAAAGACTGTCCAAATGTAAAAATACATTATTATTGAGATTTTTTAATGACCACTTTCTGAACATACAGACTATGTCAGTGCATGACTTAAAATCTAATGAACGAACACAACGCCCAGCCATAAATGCATCTCTGTGTAAGGAAAACCCACTGCACCGACAATAAATTGTTCGGCATCGCTGAGAATCGAACCAGGACCCTTGGGTCAGTAGTTGTGAATGCAACCAACTGAGCCGCACAGTTCTGATTTTTTTTAGCACCGCATATTACTATCTGTCTGGCTTATACGCTTAGGTACTAATTACGCTAGTCGATCAGGAATTGGGAGGTTGAATTTAGAGTAAGTGAACCCACATTTGTGTGGAGGGAGAGGGGAAACTCATTTAGGAAATACCACCTCCAGTTCACCCAACTGAGATTCAAACCTCTATCTCCTCGTCCTCGGCAGTCTGGTGTCTTCAAGTTTAAACAACCAAAAAGTTATGTTTTTAAAGAATTATGATGTTAGAATGACATTTCTTGTTGGAAGTTTAAAGCTTTCGGTTCACTAAAACTGAAGTTGAGGGTTCAATATAAACAAATTTTTTAACACATATTGAAATGCATGCAGGTTAGGACCAATGAATTAGGTTCACTGTAGCTGAATGTTCACTACACCCGATTTCACTAAAACCAGAGTTGACTGTATGTATAAATTGATTTGTTGGACTCGCATAATAATATCAATACCTATGAAATAATACTAATATATTAAAATATTTTTAATAGTGACAGTAAGAAAAAAAATTGTTATTTTTAGAATGATTTATTTCAACCAGAATCCCACTAGCATATATGAATTGTATTATTAATAAAACAAACAGCTAAAAGGTAAAAAAAAAAGGTTTACTCTAAGCTGACAAAGCTAGGACATGTGTCAGACCAAAGAATGTTTACCAGATTTCTACCCACGACTAATCTATAACTATCAGTTAAACTACGCGAAGCACGTTTCACTCAAGATAAGCTTCACAGGAGCCAGCGACTTAGTCCTCATTGCCAAACAGTCCTTGGACCAATGTGAACTATTACGTCAAGCACAGGGATCCCTTCACATTAAAAATGTAGTGGGGAAGGTCAGTAAACACCAAGCTATTATGATTTACTCAGATGTGTGACATAATTATTTGAGATGTACTGCCCTTAAGTTAACAATTTTTTTTTTTACTTTTAAAGGAAAATTATATGAACAGAACATTATAGTTGGGAAAGTGGATAGAGCGTTTTAATGCACTATTATGTATATCATAATGCATAGGGCTAACCAATCAGATTAATTTTTTTTTTTTAGTTATCTTAGTAATCTTTCTTAAATTTGCGAACTTCATCCATCCCTACTACTTTTCCTCTTAAAGAACTCCACTGAAAAATGAAAACCTTCCCACTAGTCTTATAACTTTTTAAATTTTTAAAATTTTCATTAATGCTTTTCCCTCTCTCTTTTCACTGGCCTTTTTATCTGGCTTCCCATTTTATTCTTAATTTGTTCCTGCCGTGAACATGATACACATCCATTACCTTTTGCCTTCTTTCTATAATGTTTCTAACCAAATTCCATCACCTTATAGGGCCATCCTAAGCTCACTCTATCTCCACATTCTTCTTCCCACTTGCCTACTTCATTTCATTTTTCCTAGCACCCTGCTTTTACTGAGTTTCAGCATTTATTACATATTCCAATTATGAGCCTCTAGTGTAGAACCCACAGGCTTACCAAACAAGAATCCAACCCATTGTGATGTTATTTTTGGTTAAAAGAGTTACTTACAATAGAAATCTAATAATCAGTTGATTAAATGCTTCAAATATATAATATCGTTGTCAATTTTACTGTTTATTTGTTTTAAATTTCATTCAAAACTCCTAAAGTTTTGAATATTCATTATTTATTCATTTACAATTAAAATATATGTTATACATATAATCTACTTACCTTTATTTCACTATAGTAAATCATCTTTCTTTATTTTTATTTTTATTCATAAACTGCCAACCCGCCATGTTTATTAATTTTGTTGGTAGGTGATTTTAACGCTATCTGCTCCAGAGAGTGGTTTATTTCGGAACTATTCGATTTGTTTATTTTATGTTCTTGGACACTTATAGCATCTGGCTGTCTCTTGAAACATTAATTGCCCCTAGCGGAAGAAATTATTATTCTCGTTTTGTTTTTTTGTTTGGTGCCAAGTTTAAAATTAATTCTAAAGATGAATTATGTTTCTTTGTAAAAATGTATCATTATCTTTTTAGTAATACCCCCAATCTCTAAATAATTAAGATTGTTTGCTTTATTCTTGCATACAAATCCCGGCGAATGTTTTCTCCTAGGCCGGTGATTGTTTATTTTAAACAAAAATAACGTGTTTGTGTTTTGTCTTACTTATTGTTGTGACTCTCAAAAATTGGCGTCGAAAGTGTAAGGAAGGATCCGATCTGCGGATCCTTCAATTATATCTTTTTTAAAGGTTCATGGTAATGTTATTCATCTAAAACTTCTAAAAGCTGTATAAACTCGTGAAGAAAGTTGAGTGGAAGCACTCAAAGAAGATCTTGGTGGAAAGTTAAGGTCAGAGAGTTAAATATCGACGGAGCTTTGATTCAACATTTTTACCAGAGCAAGGACATTTTCGGGTGAGATCCAATCCATCTGTAAACATCCTGTTACGGATGTAAATAATTAAGCATAATCCTTAAAATTACTAAAGAAGGACAAATAATTTTCAGTTTCCAAACTAGAATTAATACTTTTTGTCCACCTCAGAACTATTTTTTTTTGTTTATTATTGTTACATGTTATAAAGAATAAATTTTGTTGTTAAAATCTTATTTGCTTAAAGAAATATGTATATTCAAATATACTCACAATTCAAGTGAGAATTTAACAATTTCAAGTATTGCTTAACAATACTTTTAATAATATTATAATATACGAGGCATGCTTCATAGGTAGGGTTCATTTAAGAATATCATTCACTTCAATAATTAAAATTACTCTTTAAATTTAATTGTTTTATTGTTATTTACATCAATGTACATTGTATTTGCTTCTGAACTTGCATCCCATGTATAGCGATGCTCAGTAGAGTGGATTGGTCAAATCAAGGATAATAACCTGCATCAGGAAGTCTTCGGTTGTAAGTGTCCAACTTAAGTCCAAACTTTAGGTAAAGTCCAGGGGTCTTGAGAAAAGGGGTTTTCGTATTACCGCTGAGCAGTTTACGGGGATAAATTTATTCTATAATTAAAAATCTACCTATCTCACCAAAATAAATGGGGTTGGTAGTTGGCGCCCAATAAAACACAAGATTATATATTATATATTATAGATTATCTAAAATTAAATTAATTCTTTCATTCAAAATATAGAAATAAATACACAAATATACACACACACATATTTTTATACTATTATTTTATTATTTTTTCATTACAGTGTCGCCTTAACGTGGGGCTATTGTTATACCTAAAGTTTTTCAAAGATATGTATTTTGAGGCCTGATTACACTAGGGTGTATTTGTGACTTGAGGGAGTAGTTGATGTTTTTTGCGGCCAACTTACAATAGCACGTTTGAATGGAAAGCCAGATTACCTCAATTGGGTTTTGGGTCATTTTTACTTCGTATAGAAGGTTATGCCAGAGGGGCAGTATTATGAACAGATAAATATGGATGCCCAGCAACCATCGGTCAGTGGAGAAGTAGAGGAGTCAGAAGAGGAGGTTGAAATGCCTCAAGCCGAGCCCATAACAGAAGAATGGGATAAGAGTTCTGTCACAACGTTAGAGTAAATAGTTATGGCAGGTTTACGACCAGTAGTTCCACACATGGAGGATGGTACACCATTGGGGGCAGATGCCCTGGATAGCAGTAGGAGTATTTCAGCTGTGGAGAAGTTAGAGGAAGCTCCAAAGACAGTGAAGGAATTTACCATGTTTGACCTATGGCAAGTATTGAGGGGGGACATGAAATCAATGGAGAAAAAAATGGACAATAACATGGAAAAAATGGACAATAACATGAAAAAAATGGACAATAACATGGAAAAAATGGACAATAACATGAAAAAAATGGAGAATAACATGGAGAAAATGGATAACAACATGAAGTCACTGAGGAATGATGTTATCTCAAGATTTGACCATTATAGTACCGAGTTTAGGTCAGTCCACAACCAATTGGCGGAAAAGGGGAAAGAGGTCGAGGCGCAAGTACAGGACTTGTCAACGACTGGGGAGAAACTAGTGGCAGCAGTGGAGGAAGTACCAGAGCAAGTGGTAATAATGCCAGTTAAGGACCCTTCGACGAATGGTTCTTATATTTACCCTTTCATATATTTAGGGGCCTACTACTACAAGAAATGCGATTCACAATTGTGTGAAACCCCTAATGAGTACTACATAAGTCAGTCACGTGTTCCAATAATGGGTCATTCTCGCAGTCATGTGAACAATTTTGACTGGGAAGTTGACTATGAAGTCATGCAGTTTAAGGAGTCGAATGAGTCATTTAATGTAAAAACAAGGGTTTCTGAAGCACAGAAGTTATCGTGCACTTTGTGGGTAAATGATGAAGTGTTATTGTCAAGTTGTTTTGGGGTGTCGTTAAATGGGCCCACAGAGACAAAACTTGTAGGAGATGTCTTGTCAGCTGCGATGATAAGCCAGGATACAAGGAGAATTATAAGAGTGGAATTGCAAACTGAAGCTACTGCCATTGGGAGGAGTGTTCTTCACCAACACCGAAACAATGAAGAATGCCCTAAACATTTTGATGTTCAGGATGTATTATTCAATATCTCCTCGCATCATTGGACCAGGAACCAGGTCACACGGCAGTCATCGAATCAAGATGATACCTGCAACAAAATCAAACCAAGGATCAAGAAACGAGGCCTCGGTAAAAGGAAGCGACATGGATTTCTTCCAGATCTAGGAAATGTATGGCTAGTTGGAGGAAGTGGAATTAGGCCCTCTCTTCCACAATTTCAACCTAGGGATTGTAGAAGGACTATTTTTGATCCTGGAATAAGTTTTAGGACATAATTACAAAGCTTTTGTGGGAGTCGAGAAATCCCTGAAGCTCGGGTTGCTGTTGGAGGAGGGAATGTTTCAGAACAGAAGAAGGTTATGGGAGTCGAGGAATCCCTGAAGCTCGGTATGCGATTGGAGAAGGAATAGTGTGAACAAAAGAGGTCCCTAAAAACTTTCATTTGAGGCACATGTCTAGGTGAAATAATACACATTTGTTTACATATAGGCCAAATCTGTGTTGAAGAAAACAAGATTTTTTTTTTATTACAATTACTATTTATTTCTACCTTATTATACGTCGAGGAAAAATATATTTATGTCACCAAGGACCATAATTTGGTGAAAATCACCAAAGAAATGCCAGAGTACACCCCAGCGCTCCAATGAAGATGATAATTATGTGTATAGGAGGTTCTACGAGATGAGGAAGCGATGAGGAGAGTAATGTTTTGGAGTTTATGACAGTTGTCAATATGTTTGATTGCCCTATAAGTCCTCACTGATAACAAGACAGTGACGGTACCAATGTAGAGGTGATTTTTGTTTATTTGGAGGAACTACGTCTGATTGAGGGAACTACGATACTCAATTATTTTTCATAAAGGATCTACGGTTTATGGGAGAAAGCTACGTCTGATTGAGGGAACTAAGATACTCAATTATTTTTCATAAAGGATCTACGGTTTATGGGAGAAAGCTACGTCTGATTGAGGGAACTAAGATACTCAATTATTTTTCATAAAGGATCTACGGTTTATGGGAGAAAGTTATGTCTGATTGAGGGAACTAAGATACTCAATTATTTTTCATAAAGGATCTACGGTTTATGGGAAAAAGTTATGTCTTATTGAGGGAACTACGATACTCAATTATTTTTCGTGAAGGAGCTATTTACTTTGTTTTTCCAACAGAAGTAATTATTATTAAGTGATTATCAGTTACCAACAAGGTCAACAATGTTATGGAGAGCGCTGGTATGAGAATCTGTATGCAGCATGGTGTAACAAGAGCCAAAGTTCAGTTTCGTCTAATTTTATGGACTATCTATTATTTTGTCTCATTTTTCCTCTAAAAAATTATGAGGCCACTCAGATATTATACTATCAAAGAAAAGTCTATGGTAGAACATTAAATACCCCCAAAATGTGTATTTCATCTTAACAAGATCTTGAAGACAGGTCAAGCAGTTGATCTAGTGCAAATATGAAGAAGGCCAAGAGTTGTTTCGCAGTGGGACCGCAATGTAGCGAAGAATGCTAGAACAGAAGAAGGTTATTTATGTTATGTTATATTATATGTATGTTATTTGTAAGAAGAGTAATCAACTTGTTGTTTTGTTTATATATCAAAGCTAAAATCTGCATTTGACTGTGAAGAATGGAAGAGAAAAAGAGTTAAATCCATTTTAACACTTTAAAAATATATGATTTTTGAGTTTAATGAAATGTTATTTAAACATTTCTCTTTGAGAACTGACATTAATATTGAGGGGCTGTTGGAAAGTACCCATATAACAAGTTTGAGTAAGTTTAAATGTGTATACAAACATTTGATAATACTCAAGTTAGGCGTGGGCCTAAATTTTCAAATATTCTATTTCCTTTTCAATTATTTTAAAGGGTTATTATTAATATTTTTAAATGATACTTCTACATTACCTTGAAAAGAGTATATAATAACTGGTTTCACTAAAAGAATTGAGAAATACAAAGAAATAAGGGTTAGCCTACTCTACGTTCTGTCAAGATGTGAAGAAAATGACTCAGAGAGCATTTGCTTTTTCAAGTTTTGAGGAAGAAATTATAAATATATTTTAATTATTTTAACAAGAAAGCTGAAGAAGAGGATGTATTTAATATATTCATTAATGGAATGAAGAAATTCTAACTTTAAGGTCAAGGCCTATTCATTTTTCTGTGGCAAAGTGCCAAAACCACTAAAGGATTTGTTTCCTTTTTACAATTTAAAAGTACAAAATGTATAATTCTGGCAAGGAAAATACTTTATATAGTTAAATAATATCCTTAAGTTAATGAACATATCCATCGGAAGTTAAAATAGTTGGTTTTAAGCCATTTTATGTGGCTAAAGAGAATGACTACAGGTGTCACAAAGGTTGCGATAACTTAAGTTTGCACACCTAATTTTTTGTTTTAAAGTTTAGAGAGAGAAATATTTGTAATTTTCATTCAAGACTTCTACCTGATTTGAAGAAGGGTGTCTATTTGCCATATCAATTGAAGAAATTTAAGGATTTTAATGTAAAGGGTTCTAGGCCCTCAAGTTTTTATGAAATGAGAAGATTAAACTCAATATAAGCCTGTTTCTTCTAAATTATTTTTGTCTTTAAAATATATTTAAGTATGGAGAATACTTTTGTTAAATAGAGGATGTCTCTAAGCTGTTAAGAAAATAACTGTGAATTCTAAATATTTGATTTTTCATTTAGTTATGAATTAAAAGGAAACGGCAAGTTTTCCAGGAAAATGTGTATTTTCGACTGATTGATTTAAAGTGAGTAGTTTGGTTATTTGCCATAACCGTGGCATTAAATTAAATATATTATCACATGAAGAACAATATTATAATCACATATATTTAATAAACTCTAACCTTACAAGCCGAGTGACCTTGAACTTGAATGTTCAATGTTGTGAAATGATCAGCTGATGTTAACAGCTGACAAACATGTGGCATCTCTAATATTTGGGAAGTTGTTGAAGTAATTCGTTCAGAATCTGGAAGAAAATACCATACCAAGAAGACTTGAAGAGTTTTAAGTTAATTAAATAAACACACATTTTAAACCGTAACCCGAACTAGAGAGAGTAGGGTGCATTTTGAGTCGGGCTGTTGAAATTCAAATCCACTTTCATTAACCACGGAGATCAACTGAGCGTCTAAGTTTGATATCAGAAAATAACATCTTTTAAGTAGATACTACGCTCTTAATATAATAAATTAGATTAAAATCGTAGCATCGAGGGGCATTT